>CM059877.1:8247410-8880495 GCA_030490815.1 Acer saccharum | reverse complement strand
GACCTGAGAGAGACATTTGATGTGTTAACTAGATACGGAATGAAGCTGAACCCTGTAAAATGTATATTCGGCGTACCGTCTGGAAGGTTCCTCGGATATCAAGTGCATCAGAGAGGAATAGAAGTGAAACCTGACAAGATCCAGGCATTGGCTAAAATGGTTTTCCCGAAGACCTTGAAGGATGTCCAAAGACTCACAGGGTGCTTGGCATCATTAAACAGGTTCATAGCAAAATCAACAGACCGGTGCCTACCATTCTTTAAAGCTCTCAAGAAAGGCAAAGGGGTTGAGTGGAACGAAGATTGTGAGAAGGCCTTTCAAGCCCTGAAAGAATACCTCGGGCGAGCACCACTGTTGTCAAAACCAGTAGCCGGAGAAACATTACACATGTATCTATCTGTCTCTGAAGTAGCCACAAGTTTTGTATTGGTGAGACAAGAAGAGGGAATCCAGAAACCGATATACTACACAAGCAAAACTCTGTTACTAGCTGAGATAAGATACTCGCCAGCCGAGAAGATGGCACTCGCCCTAATAACAGCGGTGAGGAAGTTAAGGCCGTATTTCCAGGCTCATAAAATCGAAGTATACACCAACTGCCCATTGAAACTAGTTTTACAGAAGCCAGAGGTATTCGGTAGACTAACCAAGTGGGTGATCGAATTAAGTGAGTTTGATGTAGAGTATCTCCCAATGACAGCAATCAAGGGCCAAGTAGTGGCGGATTTTATGGTAGAATTCACCAAACCAAACATGGAAGTGGCAAGGATGATGGTGGAACAAACTAAGAAAACATTCAGGTGGTAACTCCGCGTCGACGGGTCGTCAAACACGCATGGCAGCGGGGCAGAGGTAGTGGTATCAACCCCGAAAGGAGATTCAATCGAATGTGCCTTGCGTTTTGACTTCAAATCTACTAACAACCAAGCCGAGTATGAAGCACTCATAGCAGGACTAAGAGTTTACACGGTTCTAGGAGCCGATGAGGTGGAAATTTTCAGCGACTCCCAAGTCATTGTTAATCAAGTACTAGATGAATACCAGGCGAGAGACGAAAACATGGTCGCTTACCTAAAATTAGCAAAGGAGCTGCTGGGAAGATTTAAAGAGTACAGGATTATCCAGGTTCCTAGAGAAGAAAATGAATAGGCTAATGCCTTGGCCAAATTGGCGTCCGCCACAATCAACATCTGGCCTAGAACTATCCCCATGATCCACATACTGTAGCCAAGTATAATCAAACAAATGGAAATTGGGGCAGTCTTCGGCGAGACAGACAGCTGGATAACACCAATCAAAGAGTACCTCGTCAATGACGTACTCCCAAGTGATCCATTGGAGGCAAAACGACTAAAGTATATGGCTACAAGATATTCAGTCCTCAATGGAGAACTGTACAAGAGGGGATACTCAAGGGCGTTGCAGAGATGTGTCGGACCTGAAGAAGCAGAAGGGATCCTGAAAAGCATACATAGTGGAAACTTTGGGAACCATGCTGGGGGTGTCAGTCTAGCCCATAAAACGTTAAGACAGGGTTTTTACTGGCCAACGTTGTTCGCCGATGCAAAAAGGATAGCAGCAAGGTGTGAGGCGTGTCAGAGAATTGCAAACAACATTCGCTAACCACTTGAACTCTTGCAGAGCATCACCTCGCCTTGGCCATTCGCCATGTAGGGAATTGACTTGATCGGCCCAATGCCAACAGCACCCGGAGGAGCAAAACATGCCATTATGGTCGTGGATTATTTTACAAAATGGGCAGAAGCCGAGTCATTGGTGCACATAACAGAAGAAAACACTATAAGCTTTGTGAAGAAAAATATCCTATACATATTCGAGATACCAAACACCATCATCACTGACAATGGAACCCAATTCGATGGCAAGAAATTCAAGGAGCTGTGTGACAAGTATGGAATCAACAACTACTACGTAACTCCAGCACATCCACAGACAAATGGTCAAATTGAAGCAGTGAACAAGATCATAAAACATAATCTGAAAGCCAAGCTGGCCACGAAGAAGGGTAGCTGGGCAGAGAAGTTGCCACAGGTGTTATGGGCGTCTCGAACCATAGAAAGAAGCTCAACAGGTGAGACCCCATATTCCATGGCTTTCGAAGCTGAAGCTGTCATCCCCGTGGAAACATCTTTCTCTTCACCAAGGGTACAACTCTTCCAACCAGAACTCAACATTGATATGCTAAAATGTGGTCTGGATGAGCTAGAAGAAAGGAGAGAAAGCGCACAAATAAGAAACACTGCCTACCAGCAAAGGGCAGCTAGGTACTACAACTCACATGTGCGTGAAAAAAAAATTCGTACTCGACGACTTAGTGCTGAAAAGGGTGAATCTGGAAACTAGAGACAAAGCTGCAGGATCGCTCGCAGATAAATGGGAAGGGCCTTATCAAATTACGGGCATAGCTGGTCACGGAGCATATCGCATTACTCGAGAGGGCTTTGGCGAACTACCTCGATCATGCAATGCGCAGTACCTGAAAATATACTACCCTTAACTGCGTCACCTCTTTTTAGAATTTACTTTTATATTTTCTTTTTAGGCATTTTCCCTTTTTTAGCATTCCTTCTTTCCCTTTTCATTTTGTTAAAAGTTGCAGGAGATATTCAATAAAGAGTAACTTGTTACTGTGAACTCATGATTTGGCTCGCCACTAGAAGTAACCAGCTTACAAAAGTTACTCGCCGTTGTACATTATAAGTTACTTGCCGTTGCGTAAAGACGAGTTTAATACTCGCAGCGACAAAAGCGAGCGGGACGACCCCAAAATTATAGCTGGCTAAATGTGAATACATCACCACAGCCTGAACCTATTATAAAACCGATTGGTGACTGCCATCGATGATAAAGCAAAGCCCCTAGAATGACGCGAGAAGCGTCAAATCAAAAGCGTACATGAGACATCTCAATGAAAAACGCTGGGGGTCAATAAAACTAGCTATAAACAAAATGACTTAGGTCAAAAGCAAAAGTGGGAGACATCCCAATAATATGCTAAAATAAACTTGGTGTATGGTCGGACACGTCCTGACAAACACTGATAAAGCCAAAAACTCAGCAAAGGTAGCTGAGCAAAAAATAAACTTGGTGTATAGTCAGACATGTCCTGACAAACACTGATAAAGCCGAAAACTCAGCAATGGCAGCTAAACAAAAAATAATAAAGCCAGAAACTCAGCAATGGCAGCTGAATAAAAAAAAAAACAATGGATAAAGATACTCGACGGAGGTTGGAGAAAATGCGAATAAATCCAAAAGAAAACCGAATCATAAAGAAAAGCGCAACAGGTAAAAATATGTATTGCATAAATAAAATATCATTTATAGGTGAGTACATAAACAAAAACATAAAACTAAGTATCAGCCGAGGCATCGCCACCATCTTCATCATCCTCCTCAACCTCATCTGATGGCCAAACTACCACTTCATTCCCGTCCGGCATAAAAGGTCCATAATCCCTGCCGGCAACAGGGCCCAAATCAGGTTCGGCACCGGAATCGAAAAAGCTACCTTTCTGACTGTAAAGCATGGAGAAAGAGAAGTCGTAAGTAAAAGTTCACTCAACGAGGATGCTAAGGCAAGTATGGCAAAGCGCTATAGAGACTTATGTAGATGACAAACTCAAGTAGCAACAAAAGCAGCGATGACAGAACAAACATATGAAATTGCCATGAATGGTCTTTATAAAGTTATAGAAGATGTGGAGGCACATATGAGAGGAATGGAAGTTCAAGATCTCGACTCTAGCAACAATCAAGGGAACACTCTACCAACCAGTGATGGAAATGTTATGGATGGAAAAATTAAAGGAGTCAAAACAAAGGGAAGGCCTCGTGGTAAATCTGGAAGATTTAAAAGTGCACTTGAGAGAGAAACAAAGAAGAAAAAAGTAGTGCAAAAGAAATCTTCTCTGCAGGTTTAATAATTTTATTTCTTTTTACTAAAAATATTTAATTACTTTTTTTGTTTTAATTTATTTTGTGACACTTATTAATATATAACTTAACTTTAATTTTACAGAATGAAGCATCATTGTCTTTTCCATCAACACAATCAACTCCATGCTCATTTTCTTTTCCATCAATACAACCAACTTCAGGCTCATATTCTTTTCCATTTACACAACCAACTTCAGGCTCGAATTCTTATCCATCATATCCGTTATTGCATTTCCCACAACAATATCCCAATTAGGTATATTATTGTCTCATGATAATATTTTCTTTTATGAATAATGTTGTGTCTATTTTTTTTCATTAATTGAATGATCCTAAATTACTGTAGCTTCATTATCAAGCTCAAACTGGAGATGCAAGTAACCAAACAAGCATGGTAGAATTGTTACAACATGTACTATTTTTTGTTTTTCTTATGAGATTTTAATAAATGTATATGTTTTCTAATATCTTTTTATTTTTATTTTTTTATAGGCTCATTCGCACAAAGCAGGATTTCAAGGAAATGAGTTTATAGGCAATCAATTTCAAGTTTTTTTTTATTTTTTTTTATTTTTTTTTTAAGAGGAGGATAGTAGTTTCTTTTTATTTCTCTTATTTTCAACGATGACACTACGAGAAATTGTATGATTTTACCGTTTCAAAAAGAAATTGTTTTATTTTATATAATCTATGATACAATTTAGCATATTTACCGTCCATTTTTTTTTTTTTTTTTTATGGACCATATTTAAAATTGTAATTTAAATGGCAGAAAAAAAAAAATATATATATATATATATATATAAGTATTTTTTTTTTTAACATAAAAAACGAACTAGACCAACATGTATAATCTGAACATTTTAAATTAATTTTTTTTTTTTTATCTAAAAATACTGCAATCAATAAAATAGTATATATTCAAATATAAAATCTGGTACAAATTTAAAAGAAATATAAAAGCTGGTATTAAATCCCTAATTTTAAGGGAGAGAAAGAAAATGGCTTATGGAAGAGAAAATTCTGTGGAGAGTGGGAAAGAGAAAGACAATATGCATATGAAAGGAAAGAAATGAGGAAAAAATTTGGAAATAATATTTTGTATTCATTTAATTTGGAATTTCAAAAGTCAAGTCATTTAATTTTTTTTGGAAAAAAAACAAAAAAAGACTGAGAAATTAACGGAGAAAAAGTTGATGTTAGAAATTAAATGCAAACTCTTTTTTAAGACATTAATTAAATGTAAATATATTTATTGAGCTGTCCCAATTTGATTTGTTTAGACACAAATTGGGACAAATTGGGACAGCATTATTTGACGGACGATTTCAATCCATTAAACATATACATTTTTTCAATTCATTAAACATATACATTTTTTAGATTTCCAATAAAATTTGAAGAGTTGGGGTCATCTTCCTTTGTCGTTTTGTTATGGCCACGTCATTGATCTCGTAAGCAATCTACCGCCAACACGGTTTGGGAGGTCAAAACCTTGTCGTACCATATGGTCCATATATAAATGATAGAGATATTATTATTAGTTCAAGCTTTTTACACTCTTCATGGACCACAACAAAATGATCCATTATTGTATATAAAGAAGCAACAGAAGCTACAAACATACAATACGAGAGAGAGAGAGAGAGAGAGAGAGAGAGAATGGCTGATGAAGAAGAGACAACAAGTGAAGGAAGAACACTTGAAGAAACACCCACATGGGCTCTAGCTACTGTTTGCTTCCTCTTGATTTTCATTTCCATTCTTATCGAGCACTTGCTTCATCTTCTAGCTCAGGTTATTATTAATTAATATTTATCATATATAGTTGGCAGTACTCATGCTTGTTTGTGTCTGATTTTGTTTCTTTTTTTTTTTAGTATTTTAATAAGAAGAGGAGGAGGTCACTTATTCAGGCACTTGACAAGATCAAATCAGGTCAGAAATTACTAAAGAGATCAGCTGCATAGCTTAGCTTTTCTCTGTTTGATTGAGTGTTATATTTGTATATATATATATATTATTTTTGATTTGTGTGTAGACTTGATGCTGTTTGGGTTCATTTCCTTGTTGCTGACTGTGAGTGAAAGGCGGATTGCAAGTATTTGTATCACTAAGAGCTTAGCCGAAACATTTCTGCCTTGTGGCACCAATGATTCCGATGCTTATAGCAACGAAGAAACCAAATGTCTTGAACAGGTATAACCAAATGACTGTGAGTAATTAAGATCAGGAGCGTTCTAATACCATTCGATTGTGGTATGATGGTGAAAAATGCTCGTTCAGCCCGACAATATTCCAGGTTCGAGTCAGAAACATGTTTTCTTATTTTGGTTTTTATGATTCATGAACAGGAAAAGGTGTCTTTCTTGTCTAGGGAGGGTGTAAAGCAACTCCAGTTCTTGATATTTATTCTAGCTTTTTTCCATTCTCTATCATCTGTCCTCACTTTCAGTCTTGGCATGGCCAAGGTACGTACATATATATGTATTTCATTTCAAAAAAAAAAAAAAAAAATGCTTAATACAATCGTGAATATAAAATTGCATTATTTTTGTCTATTTAATCATAAATCTGGCACTCACTTGAGTAATAAATAAGAATAATATAAATCTTTCTAAAAAATAAAAAAAAATAATAAATAAGAATAATATAAAGTCTTTGTTTTTATATTAAATTACAGTCACAAGCTAGATACTTAAATTTCAAATCAAATCCTATCTCTCTCACTTTCCTCATTTTCTTGGTTGAGCTGCAAATGAATATTCACTTGTTGAAAATTTAACCAACTAATTTTCCTTCTATTAAATTGCTTTTTATTGGGTTGGCAGTTAAGTTTTGACTTTTTTTTTTTTTTTTTTTTTTTCTTTTTCACATTAGAGCATCTCTAATGCTATTATGCATTTTGAGAAAATGGAGTGACACATAGGATAGATATTTAAAAAGTTAGAAAAAATCTTTCCAATGCTATTATCTAAGTTGAATATGGAGATGATGTGGCAAAAAAAAAGTTAGAGAATATGGAGTTGAGTTTCTAATTCTAGAAACTCTCCTAGAAATGCTGACTAGGATTTCTAACTCTTTCTACCAATAAGATTAAAGCTTTCAACTTTTTACACCAATAAGATTAAACCTCATTTAATTGTAAAATAAAAGAGGAGAGAGAGTGTAATAATTGTTTTATTATGATTGGACATAAAATGGATGCATATTTGACTTTAGATAATTGCATTGGAGATGTAAATATGCATTTCTTTAAATTTTTTTCAAAAGTGGGCCCATAATAAATAGAAATGCTGATGTGGCACTATTTAGAAACTCAAAAATGCATATTTGCATTGGAGATGCTCTTAGAGCATCTCCAATGCTATTATGCATTTGGAGAAAATGGAGTGCCACATAGGATAGATATTAACAAAGTTAGAAAAACTCTCTCCAATGTTATTATCTAAGTTGAATATGGAGATGATGTGGCAAAAAAAAAGTTAGAGAATATAGAGTTGGGTTTCTAAGAAACTCTTCTAGAAATGCTGACTAAGATTTCTAACTCTTTCCACCAATAAAATTAAAGCTTTCAACTCTTTCCACCAATAAGATTAAACCTCATTTAATTGTAAAATAAAAGATGAAAGAGAGTATAATAATTGTTTTATTATGATTGGATATAAAATGGATGCATATTTGATTTTAGATAATTGCATTGGAGATGTGAATATGCATTTCTCTAAAAAAATTTCAAAAGTGGGTCCATAATAAATAAAAATGCTGATGTGGCACTATTTAGAAACTCAAAAATGTATATTTGCATTGGAGATGCTTAATAAACTTAATTACCAACCAAATTCTAAACAGCCACCAAAGCAGGGAAGAGAATTTGTAATTGAAGTGTCCATTTTCTCCAGACTTCTTGTCTAGATTTTTTTCCTTCTTAAGTGGGAAAGTAAAGATTCAGTGTTTGACAATTATGTTTATTTTGAACTTTTTTTTTTTCCCAGATGAAGAGTTGGGAATCTTGGGAGGCAGAGACAAGAACATTAGAATATGAATTTACATATGGTAAGCTTTAATTAATTAGGCTATTGATTCTTTTTTAACCAAAGTCTTTGTGGGACCCTTTTAAGAAATCTATGTGAGTTTATATTAATTCCTTTCATTTAATTGCATGGATGGATATATACTTTTAAATTTTAATGGTTCTGTTCAAATTGTCTTGATACTCATGCACCTTCTATAGAGTAAAGATTAATGGTACAATAATGCTAAACATCCCACCTAAAATCTCACATTTTTCATCCTACTACATATGGCATGTGAGGTGTCAAATTGTGAGTAGATACACATTAATTACACCTACCCCATGTATCACTCACAATTTGACACCTCACATGCCACATGTAGTGGGATGAAAAATATGGGATTTTAGGTGGGATGTGTAGCATTACTGTTAATGGTAAATGTTCAATTTCAAATGTTGGGAGTCATGACTATGAGATGAGATTCTTTTCATTTTGGGTGGTAGTGAGTAGGTTATTTAAAAAAATATATAATGATAACTTATAAATTTAGTTGAAAACTCATTAAAGTTATAAAATAATATGGTGATCTAAACATGTTTGAACAAAATACGGAGATATCGGCTATTCTTATATGATAATAAATTCTGATGAGATATCAGCTCTCAAAGTTACCATAATAATAAATAATACGTTTGGCTTCTGAAGAGTTGAATAAATAACAAATAATAAATAACAAAATTTTCTTATGAAAATATTGTCCTAAACTAAATAGACAACAACAAATTTTCCTGCAATTTTTGCCTCTCTTCTGTCTTTTTTCTAATCCTTCTTTATTGTAAAATGGGTCTGGTTAACATGTTATGCGACTTTGTAATTGTAACTTTAATGTTACATAGTGCAAAAAAAACAAAACTACACACTCTCAAATTTGAGAGAAAAAAATTGTGACTATGTAAGCTTACGTAGATTTAACATGTTACCTTAAGAATATTTGCTTTTTCACTTACTGAATTCTAATATATATGTAGATCCACAGAGGTTCCAATTCACCCATCAAACATCTTTCGGGAGGCGACACCTGAGATTTTGGAGTGAACACAGATTTCTTCGTTGGCCGGTAATTATTATTATTAGTCCATTAGTTAATGAAAAATATTCATTTACAATATTAACTCACCTTCAAATTTAACCTACACTACTTATTAACAGTTAACAACAGCTTAATTTTGTATTCTTTTACATCATTTGCAGGCATGTTTTCTGCAACAGTTTTACAAATCTGTGTCCAGAACAGATTATTTAACTCTCAGACATGGATTTATTATGGTACATTAATTAATTGATCTTTACTATTTGTAGTACTAAAAACAATTAAAAAAAAGTTTTTTTTTTTTTTTTTTTTTTTTTTTTTTTTCCTTCCTGATGTTGGAATTATTCTATTGTTCTTCAAGGCACATTTTGTAGAAGGAAGCAATTTTGACTTCCAAAAATATATCAAAAGAGCTCTCGAAAAGGACTTTAAAATGGTCGTGGGAATCAGGTAATTATATACATAAAAAAATGTCATTAATTTGATGATTTAATGAATGTTATTATTATTATTATTATTATTATTTTATCACATTAAACTTATAATTATTATTATTTTGGCAATAATTGTTCTTTGGCAGTGCCTGGATTTGGTTATTCTCAGTATTATTCATATTCTTCAATGCACAAGGTAATTAACACACTGTGCTACTTTAATTTCAATAGGATTAATCACATTTTAATTACTAATTAAGCTTATATAATAATTCCTTTTTCCGTTTAATTTCTGCAGGATTTTACAACTATTTATGGCTTCCATTTATTCCATTAGTGGTAAGAAAAAAAAAAAATCAACACTATCAATTGTTTGCTAAATCAAGATCAACTAGCTAGTCGAATACAAATTTGTATTTAAAGATTGTAAAAATATTAATTGTGTGACATACAATATATAATGCAGATGCTATTGGTGGTGGGTACAAAGCTACAAGGAATTATAACTCAGATGTGCCTTGATAGCCATAACAAGTCTCACATTGTTAGAGGAACTTTGCTTGTCAAGCCCAGTGATGACCTTTTCTGGTTCAACAGACCTAAATTGGTTCTACACCTCATACATTTCATTCTCTTTCAGGTACCATTAACTCTTTTGATTTAATTAGTATAATCAAGTTTTGAAGGATTTGAAATATTTCTAGTTGTGTTCTAGGTAAATTCTTAAAATATTTTGTGGTCTTGCAGAATTCATTTCAACTAGCATTTTTCACATGGACTTGGGTAAGCATCCCAGCATCGATTCGATTGATCTTGAGTAATCAATTAATATTAATCTTGTTTAAAGTTTTGATTGATTTCTGTCTTGAATTAATTTTACTTATTAATTTTGGTTCAAAATGACAGTACAAATTCGGTTTAAGATCTTGTTTCCACCAAGAAACTGAAGAAATTGTGATAAGGCTAGTCTTGGGAGTGGTGGTACACATACTCTGTGCCTATGTAACACTGCCTCTTTATGCTTTGGTCACACAGGTATATTAATATAATTCCATAACGTTATGTAACTTCGATCGGTCTTGAAATTTTTTTCCAGGACCAACTTAACTAGAGTTTTATTTTCTTATTTTGTTTTCTAATATGGTCTATGGTGTATTTTACATGGAATGTAAATCAGATGGGATCATCAATGAACAAAGCTGTGTTCACTGAGAATATGGTTCAAGGCCTAAAATCCTGGCGAGCAAGAGCCAGAAAAAACCTGAAAAGTAATCACTCGCCGCGACCCTCACTTGATACTTCACCTTCTTATACTCTTGAGGCTTCGTTTTCTGTCTATGGTGATCCTCCTCCTCCATGCGACAATACGGATTACATTGCTGTCGAAATTGGTAGTGAAGAAAAAGTAGCAAAGGACCAGTGGAGCATCAGGAAATAAGAAATAATTCCTTTGAAGGTTTTGATATGAGCAATTCTACAAAATTGTTTGAAGAGAAAAAAAAAATAGGCTAGTTTTTGGATAGTTAATCTGTACACGTAGGAGATTCAATATTCATGTACATTGTGGGCTATGATTGATTGATCGATTGATTTTGTACATAGAGATAGTACTAGTGTCCCTCCATTGTTTGTATGAGTTTGAAATGAGTTTGAAAAATGCTAAGTAGTTCTGGTGATACGTGTAATTGAGATTTATTTCTTTTATTTATTTCTCTTTAAGTATCAAAATCCTGTTTGAAGAACACATTTCACGTGTGCAGTGTGTATATAGACAATCTTGTCCTTATGTCTCGTCATCGAGTCAAGTGAGACAAGCTCTGCAGAGTCTAGATCCACATGAGCATACTAGAATTATATACGTGGAAGTTGGTCTATACATGTTTGCTATAATTATAAATGTGAAGTGGAAAGTTCAATTGGATGTTTCCAAACGGGCCTTGAATGTTAACTGGTTGAGGAATTGATGGATTTAGAGTTTTATTTGTGGATTTGATTTTTGGTTGTTGTTTGGGATTGAGTTTTAGTTTTTGTTTGTTAAGTTTATTTTTGGATTGTGTTTGGGGTTGATAAAATGAAAGAAAAAAAATGATTGAATTTTTTTTTTTTTTTTTGGTGTTTTCTTTGTCTTGCCTGTTTCGTTTTTTAATTATTAATTTAAATAATAAAATAGGTAACTAGATACACTTTAGTCATTGTGAGTTAAAATTATGGTCAACGGTTAGAGTTAACGGAAGTCAACTAACGGCAAGGGATGTTTGTGCAATTAGACCTATTATATATTCACTAAAAAGGGAGCTCATTCAAATTAACTAACAGTGTATTATTATATATGACGTATTTAATTTGTAATTTGTGATTATAGTTTTTAGACTCTTTACTAAAAAAACGGTTAGCAATTAAATTACGTATACCTCATATACAAATAAGGAATTAAGTTCCCACCGAAAAAAGAACTTATTTTCCCCTCCCATCCAAGGAAATAAGTTATGTTTCCCAATTTCCTTCTTGATGAAACTTGATTCATTTTTATTTTTATTCTTGATCAAGCAATACACCCGTAGAATAATCTTGAGAAAGGCAATTCTCAATTATGAAGCAAAGCATGCGTATGAAATACGTACTTGGTAGAGGTAGACCCAAAATGGGGGTCTGATTAACCTAATTAATAGTGACAAGTTGAGGCAATTAAGTAATTATGGTCACAACTTTAGAAATATTAGACTGGTCTTTTAATCTCTCCCGTGGGTTTCTTTCTCCGATATTTGTTAAAAATGTAAATGGTCCTCCATCAAAGAAACTTCTTTTCGTTTTTTTTTTTTTTTGGGTGTTGAAGGAAAGTTTTGACCCATTAATTCTTCACTCGGCTCCACATAAAGTGGAGAAATATCGATATCAATATCCGGCCAACCAATTTCACTCTAACTTCCAAAAGGGATTACATACTACTATTCAATTCCCAACTTTAAATGGAATCTCTCTAGCTTGTCTGATTTTGGTAAAACTCTACTCTTTGTCGCCACTCCTTCATTGATTAGTATTTTCTTGTTTACATTTCAAGGTAAACTACTATCAGTTTAGTCTTCCTTGTACAGTTGTATCATGAAAACAACAAACTACTATTATCACAACAAGTCAACAATCAATGAATCTATTATGATGATTTTTATAACGAACCATAATTTCTATATATAATGGTTTGAACATTTTTATTTATTTTTAATGAAATGAGTCGTTTCGAAACTAGTATGAGTCATCCCACCCCAAACGGGTTTGGGGCACCATATTCCAGTCAAGTTTCAAGAATGAGGTATGTTGATATGTTCTCGATCCAACTCATTGTCTTTCCTAATTGATATAAAAAAAAAATCTAACACTAATTAAGTTCAAGGTCTATCATAGTTCGGAACTAATACAATTCAAAATAAAACTTCCATTTTCCTTCAAAAATAAAAAATAAAAAATAAAACTTCCATTAGAGAGAAATGGTATCCCCACAATTTACTATTTAGTGAACTAATATGAGATTTGAACCCGTACTCCTCCGATCGGTGCTCCGTTCAGTTGGATGTGTAGTGGTTTGGCTTCTCTAGTTTGCCTGAGGTTGGTCTCAGTGCAGTAGTTTTTAGTTATTAGTTTAGTCTCAGTTTAGTTTAGTGTTAGTTTTAGTTTCGTTAAGTTTTTTTAGTTCAGTCCTCCTTGGAAGGTTTTGTTTGAGTTCGCTTTTGGGTGAATTCTCCCCGGTATGGGAGCTGTAACTCTCCCCGGTGTGGGAGCTTAGTCTAGGCCGTGCCTCGATGTTTTATCTCGATCGATCCCCAGTATAGTTCCTGTCTGGATCAGTTATTCAGCTGTTGTAACCTTTGTTACTACCAATAATAATAAATAAATAAATAAATAAATAAAATAAAATAAATAAATAAATAACGTACCACTTAAGTGAAGAAGCAAAATGCACAACAACTTTGGTAGTTAGACTTATTAAATAATAAAAAATCAAAAAAATCAAAGCAAATGACACGTCACCTTCGATCTTAAAACTCAATGTAGTGTGAAACCTTGAAACGTGTCAGGGAAACTCAAATTCTCTGACCGCCTTCAAAACGTGCGTAGAAAAATAATGAACAATCACTATAAACTAACGTCCACGTCACCCGGGTGGTCCCGCTTGTGTGAAGTCATCCATTCGTCATCAACACAAGGGAGATGGATACACTGTTGTATATGTGACCGATGTTGACAGGCTACAGATTAATATGAATAGCCACAAGGATGGTTGATATTTTCCACTCCACGTGGCAAGCGGTCTGTGGCCGGTTAGCAAGAAGAGAATTGTACGGAAGTGAGCAATAGATGACGTCATGATTGTCGTTGTTTTGTTCTGTAGATGACGTGTACGCTTAGCACCGTCCACTAACGGCTTTGTCGTGTATTGTGTGGTCAGTCTTTAAGTACATTTTACAGCTAGTTTAAAGTTTAAACTGAAGTGAAAGTTACACTTAAGGAAACGTTGAAAACCTTTAAATTGGACTTTCAATTGTAAACGTTGGAGAGTTCCAAAAATCAATACAAATCCTATTTGTTCTCTCCCTCTCTCTCGTCTCACTCTCTAATCTCTCTTTATCTGATACTCTTCATTTTTCTCATTTTATTTCATATATTATTTGTTTAATTTACAACACGTTATCAGTACGATCGTATGTAAGTAAAAAGTATCTCTAGATGAGTGATTTACTTAAGGCTCGATATTCGTGTGTGTAAGTAAAAAGGATCCCTGATGGGTGATTTACTTACATCTCAATATTCTGAATCTATTTATAATTCCGTATACAAGATGGCTTATGCCGTCAACGGATCCTTTATATATAGTTCTGAATTTATTTATATTGTTTAAATATTTGTATTTATTTTTACACAATATATGAGACTGGCTTATGCTGTGTCTCGGGACTGGCTTATGCTGTGTCCTAGGACTGGCTTATGCTGTGTCTCCAGATAAACTGTTTTAATATTCAGTATTTATTTTTATGCAATATATGAGACTGGCTTATGCTGTGTCTCGGGACTGGCTTATGCTGTGTCCTAGGACTGGCTTATGTTGTGTCTCCAGATAAACTGTTTTAATATTCAGTATTTATTTTTATGCAATATATGAGACTGGCTTATGCTGTGTCTCGGGACTGGCTTTATGTTATGTCCTAGGATTGGCTTTATGCTGTGTCTCCAGATAAACTGTTTAAATATTCAGTATTTATTTTTTATGCAATATATGAGACTGGCTTATGCTGTGTCTCGGGACTGGCTTATGCTGTGTCTCGGGACTGGCTTTATGCTGTGTCTCCAGATAAATTGTTTAAATATTTAGCATTTATTTTTATGCAATATAAGAGATTGGCTAGACCGACTAACCAAAACTTAAAGTTTCTGGAATTATGATATTTAAGTCGGCACGGTTTTGAAAATCGATGAGAACCTGGAGTTCTGGATCTAGTGTTATATATAAGAATTTCATAATTCATTATTTGGAACCTGAGATTTCAAATCCACTCAGAATCTGAAGTTTTATGAATTTTATATATGAACTTACAGTTCATGGTCGAACAGGGAGTTCGAAAAATTAATATGATCCATGATTTTATTTTCTCATATATGTGAAGTGATATGTTTACATATCATTCATTTGAGAAAAAGGATCTATACACCCAACATGACATTGTGAGTATTACAAAAGGGATTTAAAATCCTAACGTATAATGAAATTGGAAATAATATTTTATCCATTTCATTCATGTTTGATGCTCATGAAGAGCAATATTCAAAGAAGGATCTATACATCCAACAGGATGTTGTGAGTATCATAAAAATGAGTTAAGATCCTAATATCATGTATAATAAATTTGGAAATATTTTACTAGAAAAAATGAAAAAGAAAAAAGAAACAAAAAGGGAGGTGTGTGTGCAGAATTGTGTGAAGAATATCACTGCGCAATCTTGATCAAACTTTGATATCTCCCTCGTCTAGGATCGATTTGAGCTAAAATTTAGTCAGCACATTCTACTCTTGTATTTCTTGAAACTGATGGTGGGATTGTCAATCAGAATTCGCTGTGGTGAGTTTTGCAGTTCCGAACAGGGCTGGGCAGAAAACAGGGGAGAAAATTCCAGTATTGGGCAAGTTTCATCGAAGAGTGATATTCCTTTGATCTGTGGTCCGATCGGGTTGAAATTTTGTCAGAACGTTCTTCACTTGTGTTTCTATAATCTGGTCGGTTGGATTGTTTATCGGAACTTTCCACAGAGAGATATACACCTCGAACTGAGCATCCAAGTTTGTACTATTCTCTCTCTTGTTTCACTTATAGATGTTCCATGTTTGTATTAATGGTGTTATGTATATATATTTGTTGTAAAATTAAAAGCATGGATCCAGGCCATGATTGTTATATGGATGGGATAATTAAATATATCCATACAATGATGATAGTTCAACGACTCATACAATTCTACAGAATTATTATCATTTCAGATGAGATATAAAATGGCATTACAAATAATGTCCATAAAATTCCCATTAGGAAAAATATATGTCTTGCCTAGAGTGCAATAACTCATATAATTCTACGGAGTCAGAAATATTTTATGGATTTGACTTTGTTGAGAGCAAATGTTAATACTGTATCAGATCCAACGGATCTGATAGAAAGCTCTGGAAGAGCCACGATATTATTATCAAACAATACTAAATTATGTGTCAATGATACTTGATATTATTCAAGCAAATCATAAAGAAATATGTTTAGTTCAAAAGCGTATAAGTTTAATACCGAATCAGATCCAACGGATCTGAATAAAGGCTCTAGAAGAGTCACAATCTTATTATTAGATGATATTAAATTATTTATCAGTGATACTTTATATCATTCAAGCAGAACATAAAGAAATCTGCTTAGATCAAAGACATATAACTTTATTAATGTCATTTGAGACCATGAATAATAAGAATGTTGAATATATGTGCGTGATTCAGGCCAGAAGCTGATTATAGAAAAGCTGTGTGATTTATCATCTGGATTATATCACTGATCAAAAAGGGGTTGCATGTGAATATATTCATTCACCAAATAAACCATCTTATTCTAAAGTTGGTTTTGAATCCCCATCATTCAAGAGGGTATATGTGGATATATTCATCCACCAAACGAATCCTTCCATTATTTTATGGTTCTAATTGATGCATCTACGAGATCATCACATGTTCATGTATTATCAAATCTCTCCAATTGAGATCGATGTTCAACATCTAGTTTTCACATGTACTCATAATCATAATGGATCAGCGGAATCACTTATCAAACTTTTCCAGGTAATTTTGATAACTTTATTATTTCGATTCAATTACCAATTTCTATATGGGACATTCTATATTACATGTTGATGCATTCATCTATGACTCATTACCTATCATCGGTATTTACCATTACAACTTGTAATTGGTCATTGAATTGCTCACATTTTTAAGATATTTGATTGTGTAGTATATATTCTTATTTCAACTCTAGCATGATATAAGAAAAGAATTCAATATTACTATGAGATTAATGTTGATTTTGATTAATCTTCTACTAGATCCTTTAAACTTCTGAGAGTTTATATTTTTACGCACAATCTGTATATTATTGTATTGATTAATTTCCAAATGGAAAGTTTCTCTAGAAAGAGTAAATGAAAGGTTACTCTTATACAAAATAGAGATACTAGTTAGGTTCTCTATATATAAATGTGTCTCATTTCAATCTTTGTATTATTCAAATACGAAAGATAATTAATCATCAGATAATTATTAATCTGTTACTTGATATATTAAAAGTAACAAGATTTTATAAGTTGTCATCTCATAAACCCCGGCCGGGTGATTGTTCTTAAAGAATGATCAGAGTAAATGACAACAAATAAATCATCTGATGCATATCATAAGCTTATGAACCTTTTTAAAATGTATTATTATCAGGATCCAAAAGTAAACAAAACTCGAGTTATAAATAAATCCACTTTCTCTGAATCAACTCTATAAGAGTCTGATATATCTAAAGAGACACGAGTATATGAAATGACTAAATCCATTGAAATGGAAGAAATCTCAACAGAGATATAAGTACATTGCAATTGTGAAAATTTCTATACAAGTCTATGAAATGACTAAATCCATTGAAATGGAAAGAAATCTCAACAGAGATACAACTATATTGAAATTAAGAAAATTTCTATAAAGTCCATATAGCGACTAAATCCATTGAAATGGAAGAAATCTCAACAGAGATTCAAGTATATTGAAATTGAGAAAATTTCTATAAATCATATAAGAGAAATGTGGAATCATAAAGAAACAATCATTGATAATATATTGTTATATACAGTAGCACTACTGAAATTATAAATGATAATTATAATATTCATAATATCAATGATTGTACACAAAAAGGCATGATTAGCCTAAGTGAAAAGAAGCAATTCAAGAAGAATTAACTTCATATGCCAAACATAAAGTATTTAGACCAATAGTACTCCAGACATCAGGAGATGTCAAACTAGTTGGATACTAATGGGCTTTTATACGGAAAACGTAATGAGAAAAACGAGATCGTGAGATATGAGGCACGACTCGTAGTACAATGTTTCTCTCAGAAACTTGGTATTCAATAGTGACGGATACAATTACGTTTCGAATTTTTGATAAATTTGGTTGCCTTTACAAGGTTTGAAATACGTCCTTTAGACGTAGTAATCATTTATCTATATGATTCACTCAATGCAGATATTTATAATCCTGGAAAGATTTAAAATGCTAAAAGCATATAAATCGAGATCTCGTAATCTGTATTTGATGAATATACAAAAATCCTTATATGGATTAAAAACAATCTGGACGGATGTGGTATAATCGTCTCAGTAAATAACTGATAAAATAAAGGTATAATAATTATATTATATACCCAAGTGTCTTCGCAAAGAAATCAGAATCCGAATTTACTATATTCACAACATACGTTCACTACAAGAATAATTGCTATTCATGATAGTTAAAAACCGTTATAAAAGGGTTTTGATGACGGTTTTGTATGTGTTGTTAAAGACAGTGTAATAAAAAGTTTATCACGGTTTTTTAGTTTATGACTATTTTTAAAAACCGTCATAAATCAATAATAGTTTTTGTCCATGATATATTCTCGATGATTTACAAACGTTATTATTTTATAATGACATTAAACCAACATTGACAATTGACTTCCAAATACCTATTATATATATATATATATATATATATATATATATATATATATATACATACATATATATACAGTGGTTCTCTCATAAGGGATCCCTTATTTTAATTTCGGTAAGGACCACCATGAAATCATATCGATTTGAATGAATTTTAATCTGAATTTTTTTGTGGATAATAACTTCGTTGAAATCTACCTATGAATAAAATTTGAGAATTTTTCAAGTACGAAAAATATTTTTCTTGAATTTCCTATATTTCGCCTATTTTTCTAATGCCTTCATATTTAAAAAAATCAGTAAAAATGGTTTAAGTACTTGAAAAAATTTGAAATTTTATTCATAGGTAGATTCCAATGAACTTATCATCCACAAAAAAATTCAAATTAAAATTCATTCAAATCGATATAATTTCATGGTGGTCCTTACCAAAATTAAAATAAGGGATCCCTTATGAGAGAACCACTGCATATATATATATATATATATATATATATATATATATTATATGAGGAGATCCAGATTTTTTTTTGGTAAATTTATAATAGTAAAGATCTCATTTATTATGAAAGAAAGTGATTATAGGAATCAAATTAATTCTCTTGCTTTTTGACCCACAATCAATGCTTAATTCCTTAATTATTTGATTGCATTGATTTTGTGTAATTTATTACTTTCCTATCATTAGAATCACATCAATATTTTTTTTTCTATATCTGCACATTTTGTATAAATTTTCAATTGCAATATCAATGGAATAAAATCGATAATCTTTTATTACTTGGCCTTTGTACAGTTAAAATAAATAAAAAAAACTACAAACATCATAATCAAAATATACAAAACTCTATCACAAAAATTAACCCTAAAATACAAACTACTCAACTCAAAAACTATTTAAAAGTATGTATAAATTTTCTTTGTTCTTCTTCCTCAAGGCTTCCTTTTGATTATACAGCTGCATAGTATGAGAAACAATATGAGTAAGATTTAAATAATGATTTATTGAAAAAAAAAAAAAAAAAAAACTCAAACTACATTATAACATCAAATCACAATTTAAACTTATTTTTAACAAAAAAAGAATGATAAAATAAAAGGAGACCGAAATGAAAAATTAACAAACCTCTTGTTCATGTTATTATTAACTTTCTCGTTGAAAATAGAGGACATAATCTTCTGTTTTCTATAAACATTAAACATTCGTGTTCAAAACACAAAAAGTGTGTTGAAGAAATCCATTGTTCACTATCAGAGACTATAACAAATTCACAACCGATACATAAGAAAATAACCGATAAAAAATAAATAAATACATAATAAAAAAAAATTAAGCACTCACCATGGCAAGAATTTTTATTTTTATTTTCTTTCTGTGTAAAAAAAGAAGAACGCGAGTGAGAGATGAGAGAAAAAAAAAAAGTGGGAGGGGGAAGAAAGTGACAACTATGATGAGAAAGTGGGGAGATATATATCATTTAAAATATGTATGATATTAACCTAAATATATGATGTGGACAAACCTATGATATTAACTTATGTCCACTTATTTCAATGAATCATATAAAAAGTTATACCAAATAAAGTAATTAAAAAAATCAAAATGACATATTGATGGTCTTAAAAAAAATAAAAAAAAAATTGCCAGAATTTTTTTTAAAAAAAAATTTTCATCTTTTTTTTTTTTTTTTTTAAATTTATTATGTTGTAATATTTCAATGTAAGTTATTAATATTTCACTACAAAAAAGAGATTGCATGACTACTAGTACTTTGTTGATTTTATCTTATATCGTAAAGTATTATGCGATACAAATTTGAGAGATTAAGAATTTAAAATTATTGTTTAGTATTCTACAAATAAAAGAACAACTTTATTTATCACACTAAAAAAAATAATGTGATTATTACGCATATAAAAATGTGATAAGTTGATCACGGTTAATTAAATTCATGATAAATTGATTACGGTTATGAAAATGTGTAACAAATTGATCACGGTTATGAAAACGTGTGATAACTTGATCATAGTTAATAAAAATTGTGATCTATTTATGACATATTTAAAAGACCGTGATACTTTTATGTTGGTTTTAAAATACGTCATTAACCTACGACGGATTAAAAAGACTATTATAACTTGATCACGGCTAATAAAAACCGTGATAAAATTGCGTGATAAAAGACTATTTTTCTTGTAGTGGTTGTTGATATGAATTTAATTGGAGCTCCTGAAGAGCTCTTGAAAACTCCTGAATTTTTATAAATAAGTTTAAAAAAAGAAGACATGGGAAAGAAAATATTGTCTCGACCTGAAGGTCGAACATAAATCAAATGGAATGTTTGTCCATCAATCAGAATATGTTGAAAAGATTCTAAAAAGGATTCCATATGGATATTACTTCATAAAGCAAGTCTTTGCTTATACTTTCTCCAATCATTTATAATATTATTGAAGTTCAGCAATCTAGAAGATTGCTTCACAAGAATTTTTATCAGGGGGAGAGTCCCATCAGGGGGAGCATATCAAATGAAGTTTATTAATCATATTGGGGTATAAGTGCATTGTACTCTTTTTCCTTTAATCAGGCTTTTGTCCCATTGGGTTTTTCCTGATAAAGGTTTTAATGAGACAATTCCCTAAGCACACCCAAAAATCTTTTGATTCATAAAAGATCATCATGAATATTACATTAATCCAGTAGATCATTGTATATATGTTATCTTGATCAAAATATCATTGTAACTATTACTTTGATCTTGCTAATCATCGTATATATGTTACCTTGATCCAAAAGATTATCATAAATATTACTTTGATCCTACAGATCAATGAATATCGTTGCTCAAGTTTTTATCCTACTCGATTTTCCCTAACAAAGTATAAATGTGAGAAATGTCTTGAAGAAAACATTAACTATGAACATATTTGCATTGTACTCTTTTTCTTTTCGATCAGGTTTTGTCCCACTGGGTTTTCCTGACAAGGTTTTAATGAGACAATCAGGGGGAGCAAAGTTTAGAATGGACATATGTGCACTATACTCTTTTTCTCTTCGTTCAGGTTTTATCCCACTGGGTTTTCCTGACAAGGTTTTTAATGAGATAGTTTTGAGAATGTCCAACTCCACAAGATCTAGAATATCATTGTATGTATTTTAATAAGGTTTTGTCCTATTGGATTTTCCTTAAAAAATTAAAAATACGAGTGGTGAGAAATCCAAGGGGGAATGTTGTAATTTTATGGCTTCCCCACCAAGCCTCTATTGTTGACTTCCACACCAAGCCTCTATTGTTGGCTTCATTACTAAGTTACTATTTGCCTATATATATGGCTTGGACTTTCAATTATAAACGTTGAAGAGTTCCAAAAATCAATACAAATCCTATTTGTTCTCTCCCTCTCTCTCGTCTCACTCTCTAATCTCTCTTTATCTGATACTCTTCATTTTTCTCATTTTATTTCATATATTATTTGTTTAATTTACAACATAAATTAATAATTCTATATAAAATTAAAATATATATCAATAAATGAACTTCTCCAAAAATAAAAATATTGAAAAAAAAAATCACATTTGTTGAATTGTTATTTGTCAAATTAAAATGTTATCATATAAGAGGTGGTTAGGAAGTAAATATCAACTAAAATATCTCTGATATTTTTTATGATTTGAAGAATCGATATAAAAATATATTTAATTTTTAAAATATTGACGATATTTTTAAATATGAAACCCACATTCTTCACATAAGTATGATATTGTTCTCTTTGGATCTAAGCTCGTACGAATTTTTTTTTGGGACTCTACTCAAAAGGCATCATACTAATAGAGACGGTGTTAATATTTATATACTCATAATCATTTCCATATCTAGACAATATGAGACTTTCATCGCACAACCAACAAATTTCAGTTGTAGACTTTAGTGCACCAATTGCAAATCAGAATTTTTTACGAAAAAACGTACGGGATCTCATGTCCGCATCGGTAATTTTAGCCTGTACTCTTTAGGCTTGTAGATCAATAATATAGAGGTCATTTGCGACGTAACTAGCAACTAGTAATAGGACCAGGAATCAGTCTCCTACAAAAACGGTGATGCAAATGACGTCATACAATGCGTAACTGCCGTTGACGTTGCAGTAATGCAGTCTTCTTCATTTCCATTTATATTCGTATAATATAAAAACCCCAAGTCCCAAGTCCCAACCCAACCCAACTCATCAATCCAATTCTCTCTCTCTCTCTCAAAAATTTCAATAACTTCAATTGATTTTTCCATGCAAGAAGCTATCCCTTACAGAACATACCTCCACGCCTCCGGCGGCAGAGGCAACGACGGCATCGGGATTGGTGGTGGTAATACTACTGATGTGAAGACGGTGAGCAAAACGGTGTCGGAGAATGCGGTGGTGGTTTTTGGGAGGCGCGGGTGCTGCATGAGCCATGTTGTGAAGACGTTGCTTTTAGGGCACGGTGTGAATCCTGCGGTGTTCGAGGTGGAGGAGATTGATGAAGCTGATGTTGTGTCTGAATTACTGAGAATTAATGGCCGGAAAGGAGAGGATTCCGGTGGAGGTATTCAGTTTCCAGCTGTTTTCGTCGGAGGGGAACTTTTTGGTGGGTTGGATCAGGTAATGGCCGCTCATATCTCAGGCAAGTTGGTGCCGATTCTCAAAGGCGCCGGTGCTTTATGGCTATGATATTGTCATATTGATTATAAGCTCTGGAGATTTAGCTACTGTACCTGACACTTCTCTGGAGATATTTATTTCTCTCTTTCTTTATTTTGATCTTGTGTTTTAGAGATAGAAGAAAAGAAAAGTATAGTTTTTAAATTTCTTTTTTTTTTTTTTGGTTGGAAAAAATATCAAGTGCGAGAATTCTATATATATAAGCATTTAACTATAAATGTGAGATTCAATTTCACTACAAGTGAAATCTTTATATAACTACCTGGAACTGAATCACACACGAAGAAAAAACTTTCTGGATCTTGCATCTAATAACTCTATATAAATCATTTAATTCTTGGTATCGATGATGATGGTGATAAAGTTTGGAGAAATATAATGACTTTCTTCATTGGCAGCGAATTTCGCTTTTGACTACTTGTGTTGTTGTTGCTGTTGTTAAGAACATGTGTAGGGATGGGCGTTGGGCCCAAAGTTTGGGGGCAAAGTTTGCTCCTACTCTTACACCAGAATCAATTTGGGGGTAAAATTTGCCCCCAAAACCCCATGGGGCCCGTGCGGGATGGGGCTCTATGGGGAAATGCCCATCCCTAAACATGTGGTTTCCGTCTCTTTCATGTCACTATTTTCTTAACAACTGAATGCTTTTTGAGGCCATACTAATTGGTTTGAAGATTTGACAGTGATTTCATATACAAAAACAGTGATCTCATTATATTATCAAATTTAATTGAGAGGACAAATAAAAGAGGTTTTCATGCTCCTCACACTTATACTGCGAGTAATTGGCCTGGCTTTCATGCTGTATATACAAGGGCGGATCAATTGGAGAGCTGCACCGGGCTATAGCCGGGCAGCCCTCTGGAAAAAAAATTGTACAGTATATATTAATAGTTTAATAATGCAATGGAAGGCTAGAAAAACATTCATGGATATAGGGACAATAGGGACATAGGGTAATGTGCAAAACTTTTTCAACAAGTTTATTTCTTCAAAAAGGAATTTATAAACTTTATATAAAATTGGTTTTTTTTTTTTTTTTTTTCCTTTCTTATTTAGAAAATTATAAATAATTACATAATAAAAATCTGAAAATGGTTTCCAATAGTGTAACTTATTTCATTCACCTTTCGAACTTAAATTCAAAAGATATTAAAAGTTACACTATTTTAAATACGGATTTTCTATTATCAGTTCGAACTAACAATAAATATATCAGGACGAAGAATGTGGACCACTAGATTTATATACTTTGACTCAAAGTGTATGCACTTGTCAAAACTTCTCCATAATCCGTGGTCCACATTCTTCATCCTGATATATTTATTGTCAGTTCGAATTGATAATAGAAAGACCGATTTAAAATATGTAATTTTATGATTGTTTTACATATAATATTCCCTTGATTTTATTTCAATTGTTTAATTACACAATTTAGATTCACTTCATTTTGTTCCAATTGTTTGATTACACAATTTAGATTCACATCATTTTGATCCAATTGTTAGATTAAACAATTTGACCTAGTCATTAATAGTAAATTTGAATAACTTGTAAAATCCATGTATAATTAATGCATTCAATTTATATAATAGTTTTTATAATTTGAAATTATAAAAGGCAAAGATTAATACATTCAATACAATTATAAAATTGTATTTTTGTAATTAAAAAAATAGCATTTGTTGACGTGCCAGATTTGACATATGTAATACTTTGTGACAAATTTAGCATAAAATATAGCATATGTCAAATTTGGCACAACATTTAACACTGTATTGGAGCATTTTTTTTTTACCATGTGCTAAATTATAGCATTGTCACACTAAAATAACATTGTATTGGATATACTCTTATATTATTAGTTGTAGATAGCTTTTTACTTGGTAAGAAAAAAAGTGCACATTCTTTAAATTAAGTGAAAAAGTCAGGCACATCACCTCTTAACAGAGATGATAGTGCATCTCCCTTCCAATGGTGGTGAGAGGTATGAGTCCCATTATACGCATTTTATAAGCATGTGTGGAGAGTTTTCTCCCAGTTTACAGGAATAATTATCCGGACCGCACATGTATTATATGATCTTGGCATGTCCCGATAGTTCGATTATATTAGTTGTTATACTTAAAAAAATGAAAAAGTTTGAATTACTATAATATTTGTGGATTTAAGTCCCCCAAACTCTAAATTATTGTAATATTAAAAAAGAAAGGAATATCATTTTGTAATTAATTAGCATGTACATGTTAATAATAGTGAGTGCACCCGTGATCGTATTTCAATTTTCTTCTATTAAGAGGATTATCAAATTTATCCATCGAGGGTTAACAGAATGACCACATGATCTGAGGTTTCCCTTCAAGGGTACCCACATGTCTTTTAGCCAAATGTCATAGTTTTCTTTTTCTAAAAAAGGGTTAATTGCATTAACTTTCCCTTACTTTATTAAATATAGCAAGATTTCAAAAAGATACCCTAAATTAACATAAACATCCCCTGCCATCAAATCAATACGTTAACTTTAACGGTTGACTAACCTTGACCTATGGAAAACTAAATATACCCCTACCACATCATCCCAGATATAAAATATTTTTAATTAAAATTTGATAAATAAAAATTAAAAAAATATATATGTCGGCTGCCTGTAGAAACTTTCCCAATTCGCGAAGGAGCCTCTTCTGCGAACTGCATGAGGTCGATCTCCAAGTAGGAGAAGATCTCTTCTGATAACTAGGAAATCGTCAAAAATCTATTGTTTCATGCTCCACCACCGGTAGATTATTTTGTTTAAAAAAAAAATATTTGATTTTTCAATTTTAATTAAATATATATATATATATATATATATATATATTATGTTTGAGATGATGTGGCAAGGGTATATTTGGCTTTCCGATGGTCAAAGTTAGTCAACCGTTAAAGTTAACGGATTGACTTGATGGCAAGGGGTGTTTGTGTTAATTTATGGTATCTTTTTGGAAACCTTGCTATATTATGAGTCCATTTATATACTTTGAGTATCCCCTATTTTCCTCCATTTTGATCTCGTTTTCCTTGCATTTACCATGTGTTTTAATGTTTAAATAATGTGTTTGCAGGTCTATTTGATCTGGGAGGAGTCTACGTGAAAATAGGGATTTTTCGGGCAAAGACAAGATTTTCGGGTTAAAAGAGCAATTTCCAGATTTCGTCAAAGTGTATCGCGTTAGACAAAAAGTTGTGCCACGAGCGTATAGCGAAATTGAAATTAGAGAATTCTGCCAACTTTCGTTTTTTGTTTCGTCGAAGTGTACCGCGTTACGTACCACATTTTGGAAAGTGGAGACACTGGAAAGTTTCGTCAAACAAAAACGTCGAAGTGTACCGCGTTAGATAAAAACGCGTATAGCGAGTTTCTATAGTGTGTCCATATTGAGTTTCGTGAGACAGTTTCGTTAAAGCGTACAGCGAGGTGTACTACGAGATGACATCCACCGCTTGCATTTCACTATTTTTGGGACCCACTTTGACATACCTTTATATATCACTTTACCAAATATTTCAAGGGGGCTTCATAAATTATAGATCTCAGAATTGCTCCATTCACGCCCATCATCTCATCCTCCACATATTCAACACAAATTCACCAAATCCATCATCTATTCACCATAAACCACCATAGATCCATAACCTTCCCTTACACTTCATACCCATCCTCAATCGTGACTTTGGAGCATCAAAGGAAGCTTGGAAAGATCAAGTCATTGGAGCCAAGCAACTACAAAGAGGAAGTTCTTCACTTGAGTTCATTTCTTGTAACTTTATCTTTTGAACTTTTGTATTTGCTATGATTTGCCTTTATTTGTTATCTCAAATGACTTGGATGTGTAATATGAGCTAAACACTTTTATGCCAGAGTTATGATGACACCAAACCCTTAATCCTTCATTATGATTTGCCTAATTTCTCTTAAAGTGCCTGTGTTGTAATATGGATATTATGTGAGCTTAATGCTTTTACTTGATTGATCATCTTGTAAATGAATTATTGGTTTTGTGGATGAACTGAGAGGTGACGCGCTAAACGTGCTCGTCACAATATCCACTATATATGATCAGTAAGGTAGAGATACGCGAGGCTGGCGTATAGGGATCGTGTGTGTGTCCCACCATGATAGATTAGCCCAAATATATTCAGTATGTTTAGGTGCGATTTCTATTGCTCGAAAGAGATTAGGAGTTAGTTAAAGGGGGCATGAACCTATAACGTATACTTGCGTAATTTGGGAGATTAGACGAGTCGAATTCTTAATTAGAAGGGTGAGGTGGATTCTAAATTCTAACATTATTTCATCGTATTACAAATATCATTCTCTTGTGTGATTTATTTTATCTTTTGATTACATGCTTAGACATAGCTTTAGATTAATTTAGTGATAAGTTTGGAAATCATTCAATTGTATTGTTCAAATAGTACGCGTGCCTTTGAACGCCAGTAATTGTATAATCCTTTAGTCTTTGTGGGACAATTCCTTACTCTATCATTGCACTACATTTCGACTAGTGGTGGCCCCGGTTTGGTTTCGGACCAAAACCGACGGTTTTGGTTTGGTTGCCCCCCAAAACCGAAAATTCGGTTTGGTGACCGGTTTGTAACCGATGGCTTTTTGGTTTCGGTTTCTGTTTTTTTATTTTATTTTATTTTATTTATTTTTTAATGATAAAGATTGTTTGTACATATAAAATCTTGACAAATAATAATAAAATCTTGTATTTATTAAATATAAAATCATAAAGTTGTAAATAAAAAAACATTTACAAACATTTTCATGGAGGTATTTCACAATGTTTAAAGAAAAGAAATTGACATTTATTAATAAATACAACTTTACAATTTCACAAAAAAAAAAAAAAAAAAAAAAAAAAAATGGCCTTGAAGGCTTGAATTCAAATATACAATATTACAATGTAACAAAGTTATAAAAAAAAAAATAAAAAAAAAATACCGGCCTTGCACTTAATTTTTTACCACAATTAAGCTGCCTACGTATCCTCCACCAATGTAGAGGAATCAAAGGCCACGTAGCTCTTTTACCTTTAATTAGTTGCTCGGTGTTGGAGGTTGGAAGTTGGAACGGAATCTATTCGCTGCCTTCCATTCCCGTGGTTTGGTCATCTTCGAAGAAGTCGTTCACTATATCCTGCTGGAGTTCTTGTTGTCTATATTTTGCCTTTGTCCAATCATCAACACACGCCTGGATTTCAAGTGATTGTGGAGACATAGTCTACCGTCTTGGGTCCAAAATATTTCCATTTGCACTAAATTCTTGTTCCACAGCAACGGTAGAAACCGGCGTTCTAAGAATTTGTTTGGCAATAATAGCTAAAATTGGATAATCCTGTTGATGACTCTTCCACCAAACCTGGAGACTAAATTCTTCATCTGGAAATTGATGTGTGTCTTCTAAATACCAGTCAAGCTCAGAGACAGATGAAGATGAAGAAGATGTTCGTAATTTTTTGGATCTTTGGAAAAACAGTTGATCCCCTAAACCCCTTAATTGAAATTTTACGGAATAACTACTACCACCAGATGTGGGTTGGGGTTGTGAAACCGGCACGTTCAAAGACTGACCATACATTCTAAGATATTCATCGTATAATTAATAAAGCAAAGTCTTAACGGAATCACAACAATAAAGAACATCAACTTCTAATTCTAAACATTTGTAATAATGAGCTAAATATTCCTACAAACATTCTAATTTAAAGCCTGGATCAAAACACGATGCAAGCAAGTAAATATTTGGAATCTCCCCATAAAACGAAACCCATTTTGTTTTCATGGCAGCAACACATGGACTCAATTGAACATCAAATTCACAATCACTAAATGCACCAGCAATATTAACACTTTAAATAAGAAATAAATGAGTAGTGAGATAGTAAACACCAGATAAAGCATTGGTAGCATCATTAAACGTAACAATTCAAGAATTTTTATACATACATCTCAATGGTTCAATTGAAGAGAAATTGAAGGAACATTATAATTAATAAAAGAAACTAATAAATCCTTATATTCAACACTTTCACTAAGCAACTTATAAGTTGAATTCCAACGAGTGGTAATATTTCAAGAAAAATTTTTGGAACGCATATTATTTTGAGAGCAATATTTTAACCATTGTTTATGGATTTTGCTATGCCTCCAGATATAGTTAATACTATCTCTAATTGGTCTAATAAAAGCATAAAGCTCTGTTAATCTAGCTTGAACACACAAATTAAAAACATGGCATGCACAACGTTGATGAAATAATTTACTCCAAAAATAGGGATTGCACAAATCCTGTAATATAGGAATAGCTGCGGTATTGCTTGTAGCATTATCAAAGCCAATAACAAAAATTTTGTTTATGATATTATACTCTTGAAAAATGATTTTAAGGAATCGAAAAATATTTTGAGTTGAATGCGAGTCATCGAAAACACGAAATGCAAGAATTCTTTTTTGCATGTCCTAGTCATTGTTCATATAATGACATGTAACACCCAAATATATATGACTACCAAAATTGTCGACACATACGGAAACACGACCTTGAAATTAAGAAAAAAAATGTTTTCAATATGTTTTTTTCTTTTTTTTTAAATGGCATTTAGTGTACGTGTGAAAGTGGATCTAGGAACACGTTGCATTGCAGGATTTAATGCATTTTGACAATAATTAACAAAACCTACTTTCTCACCAAAACCAAAAAGTAAGTGTTCAGTTGCAACCATTAATACTAATTGTTCTCTATTTTTTTCAGACGTGTAATGAAATAATTGATTAGAAGGGGTTGCATACCTAGAGATTTGGGCTTGGTTATTCACCATCGCATATTCGGACGGGTGGTTTCTTTTGATATGAGTCTAGAACGTGCCACATTAGAGGGGGATTAGGACTAGAAGGGTGATATGATCCAAATCGATCTTAAAGGAACCGATGAAAAGTCACATTGTCGTAAGTGACAACATCACCAATGTGTTCCAACAAGTTTTGCATTAGACCCTTTCCTCTGTTCACATTTCTTGAACCATCTCCCCCACTTGCCATTGAAAAATTAATAATAATAAAATATAGATATATGTAAAGAAAATATTGTTGGAATAATAGTGGTAACAAAGTAAAAAAAAAAAAAAAAAAAAAAAAAAAAAAAAAGATGAATGAAAAAAAAATAATGTTGGAATAAGAGTGGTAAGCAAGTAAAAATAAAATATATGATTGAAAAAAATATATTGTTGAAATAATAGTGGTGAAAAAAAAAATTATGATGGTCAAAAATAGAAGAAATAAATATTGTAAATCAATTTGATGATTGAAAAAATATATGCTAGAAAAAAATAGAATAAATAATTTATATATGAAATGACAATTAAAGAAAATTGTAAATGTAGAGAGAATTGAGAATTTGAGATTGAGAGAAGTTGAGAGAATGAGAGTGGTGTGAAGAAAAATGAAGTGAGGGCGGGGGGTATTTATAGTATATTAGAAAGGGGCGGCTTTGCAAATAAAAAAAAAATCAAGGGGTGCAAAAAAAAAAATAAATATATGGCTATTGGGCAAATCAGATTGGTCATCTGATGACTGCCCAATGACATTTTTCTTTTTTTCAAACGTTGTGCCATGTGTTAGACACTCATTCGTCAACTTTTTTTTTTTTTTTTATTTCCAACGGTCGTTTTTTTTTTAAATGTCCTGCCACGTGGCAACGTCTGATTGGTTGAATTAATTTTTTATTTTTTTAAATTACAAACTGGCGGTTTAACCACGGACAAAACCGTCGGTTTTGGTCGGTTTTTGGAGGACCCAAACCGAAATAGAAACCGTACGGATCGGTTTTCAAACCGACGGTTTCGGTTGGCGGTTTTGGTTCCGGTTAAATTGCGGACAAAACCGACGGTTCAACCGGAACTGTGACCACCACTAATTTTGACCTCGTACTATTGCGAGCGTGACGATTTGTGGTGATCACTATATCCAACAAAGTAAATTAGTGCAATTAACCCTCTAAAAAATCGTAGAGTTCAACGTGGGTTGGTTCGGGGATTATGGGTTTTTTTAGTACTAATTTTTTCTTGAGAATCTTGATCACACACCAATAGATTATATAAGCGAAGGAAATAAACAAATATTTCGTATATAATAGGAGTGCGGTTTTTGACTATCGATGATTATTTTACAAATGCTAAAAAAGGTCGAATTAAAACTAGAATAGTAGAATTAAACATTGCACACTTTTTAGATTTCCAATCAAATTTGAAGAGTCGGGGCCACCTTCCTTTGTCGTTTTGTTATGGCTACGTCATTGATCTCGTAGCAATCCACCACAACATGGAGAAAGAGGTCAAAACCTTGACGTACCATACGGATGGCCGTTTTCCCATGGCCCCCATGCCCCACGGCCCCCATAGGGTTTTAGGGGTAAATTTTACCCTCAAATAGATTTTGGGGGTAGGGATGGAGATAAACTTTGCCCTCAAATATATTTTTGGGGAGATGGTGGGGGTATTTGCCCCCAAACCCAAAACCCCATTTCCTCTAAATAAATAAATATATATATATTATTTATAAAAAATTGTAACAATTAAAAAAATATATATTATAATATTAACATTAATATGAGTCACTGGATAGTGATTATAATATTAACATTGTATTCAGGCCCGGCCCTAGGAGGAGCCCAATGAGACAGCCGTCTAGCGCCCTTGATCTTTAAGGGCCCCTAAATTGTTAGAAAAAAAAAAATGATTTCAGATATAACCAATGTATGATTTTAAACTAATAAATCCATAAATGAGTTTAAAAGTAGGCCCATTAAACATATGAAACATATAATTTTTTAAGACTAACAAACTCATAAATAAGTTTAAAATAGGCCCACTAAACATTTTCTTTTTTGGTAAGAAAAGCCCACAAATTATAAAACCCAATTATCATTCTCAAGTTTTTACACCAAGTCAACCATGGGTTGAATTATATTCCTAACACTAATTGTCTTTTATATATCTAAAACGGGAAAACAACAGAATAACACTACTCATATCACTTATCAGACAAACAGAAGCAGACATCGAACAAAAATCAAAAAATCAAAAATCAAATTAGGGTTCTTCAAAACTCTCTTAAATCTTGCTATGAAAATTCATAATTCAGATACAAAATCTCAACTTGAAATCTTAGGGCCCCGTAAATTCATTTTCTATAGTTCACCTCGGGCCCTGATTGTATTTTGTGATTATTTTGTATTATATTTTGGATTTTGGATTTTGGATTATATTTTTATTACTTTTTGGAATGAATATTTTAATAGTGTTAAATTAAAGATTGGAATGTTCGAATTCCAAATTTCAAATTTCGAATTGAAAATTGAAAATTTAGAATTAAAATTAAAAAGAAATGAGGGAAATGGGTTTTAGGGGTGGGGGAGGGGGGACCTGCCCCCAAAAGGCCCCCACCCCCAGTTCTCCAAATGGGTTTTTAGGGAGGTGGTGGGGGGAGGTTTGAGGAATGGGGGTGGGGGTGGGGGTGGGGGTACCCTCCCCCACCACATTGGGCCCCCACGCACATTCAGAGTCTCTAATATTAGTTCAAGCTAATTTACTCTCTTCATGGACCACAATTACAAAACGATCCATTTTTTTATGTAAAGAAGAGACAGAAGCTATGTTGGAAGTTAATGCACTTCCAGAAATATTTAGAATTTAAAATTAATTAAAATATTATGTAGTTTTAGAGTATTAAAAAAAAAAAAAGTATTTTATATTTTTCTATGTACTAGGTTTTGGAGCACATGCAAGGCATGTGCTTAAATCAGCATTTGAGTTTCATATTTATAAATATACATATCCTTGAAAAATAAGAAATGTTAATATAACACATACAATTTTAGTTCATGTAAATGTTATTATATTGATATAACACATTGAGGAAGTCTTAAACTCATGTAGATGATTTAATTATTTTTTTATTTGACCAGAAACCATCGCTTGGATTTAAAAAAAAAAAAAATTTTTTACTGCATTTCACTTTACACACATCTATTGTATAATCTACAAGTCATAAAGTTTCACACAAATTACATTTCCACCCCTATATAATTCTCTTTTCTTTTTTAACACAAGTTTAATGGTTGTATTTATAATTTTACTTTTAAATAAATTAAAAAAAAAAAAAAAAAGAGTCAAAGAAATTAAAAGAAAAAAAATGGAGGCTATAATTGCAGCTGACCAGTCCCATTTTACAATTTAATAATAAAATAATAAAAAATCATTACTATATAGTCCATGTTGTGTTACTATTACTAAGATCTATCTATTAAGTAATTATACAAACTTTAAGGGTTGTATTTATCAATCGACGTTCAATACAAATCTAAGAGATATTATAATTGAAATCTTACTAAACTCTGTCTATTAAGTAATTATATAAACTTTGAAGGTTATAATTATAATTTTATATGCAAAGAAATTAAAAGAAAAAAAAAATGCTACAATTGAACCGATATGTCACACTTTTATATATCGTATAGGTATAGATTTGTGTCACTATCTAGACATGTCTAGAAGTGTCCTTTACCAACCACAAATATAAGTGTCTGTAGATCTCTTTGTAACCAAGAGAGAAAATCAATATATAAAAGTTTGAGCTCTATTGTAGCAACTCAATTCACAACAAAATACATTTCCTCTGTTTTTAACAAGCTACACACACATACAATACGAGAGAGACATACAATACGAGAGAGAGAGAAAAAAGAAGAAGAAAGAATGACTGATGAAGAAGAGACAACAAGTGAAGGAAGAACACTTTTAGAAACACCCACATGGGCTCTAGCTACTGTTTGCTTCCTCTTGATTTTCATTTCCATTCTTATCGAGCAATTGCTTCATCTTCTAGCTCAGGTAATTATTAATTAACATTTATCATATATAGTTGCAAGTTCTCATGCATGTTTGTGTCTGATTTTGTTTCTTTTTGTTTAGTATCTTAATAAGAAGAGGAGGAGGTCACTTATTCAGGCACTTGACAAGATCAAACAGGTCAGAAATTACTAAAGAGAGCAGCTGCATAGCTTAGCTTTTCTCTGGTTGATTGAGTGTTATTTGTATTTATTTATTTTATATATATATATATATATTTTTTAATTTTTGATTTGTGTGTAGACTTGATGCTGTTTGGGTTTATTTCATTGTTGCTGACTGTGAGTGAAAGGCCGATTGCAAGTATTTGTATTACAAAGAGCTTAGCCGAAACATTTCTGCCTTGTAGCACCAATGATTCTGATGCTTATAGCGACGAAGAAACCAAATGTCTTGAACAGGTATAACCAAATGACTGAGTAATTAAGATGAGGAGCGTTCTAATACCAATTGATTGTGGTTTGATGGTGAAAAATGCTCGTTCAGCCTGACAATGTTTCAGGTTCGAGTCAGAAACATGTTTTCTTATTTTAGTTTTTATGAGTCATGAACAGGAAAAGGTGTCTTTCTTGTCTAGGGAGGGTGTAAAGCTACTCCAGTTCTTGATATTTATTCTAGCTTTTTTCCATTCTCTATCATCTGTCCTCACTTTCAGTCTTGGCATGGCCAAGGTACGTATATGTATTTCATTTCAACAAAAAAAAAAAAAAAGAAGCTAAATACAATCGTGAATATGAAATTGTATTATTATATCCATTTAATCATAAATCTGGCACTCAATTGAGTCATAAATAAGAATAATACAATGTCTTTGTTTTTATATTAAATTACAGTCACAGGCTAGATACTTAAATTTCAAATCAAATCCTATCTCTCTCTCACTTTCCTCATCTTCTTGGTTGAGCTGCAAATGAATATTCACTTGTTGAAAATTTAATCAACTAATTTTCCTTCTATTAAATTGCTTTTTATTGGGTGTTTGGCTGTTAAGTTTTAACTTTTTTTTGTACATTAATAAACTTAATTACCAACCAAATTCTAAACAGCCACCAAAGCAGGGAAGAGAATTTGTAATTGAAGTGTCCTATGTGGACTTTGAAGAATTGATTGTCTAGATATTTTTCCTTTTTAAGTGGGAAAGTAAAGATTCAGTGTTTGACAATTATGTTTATTTTGAACTTTTGTTTTCCCAGATGAAGAGTTGGGAATCTTGGGAGGCAGAGACAAGAACATTAGAATATGAATTTACATATGGTAAGCTTTAATTAATTAGGCTATTGATTCTTTTTTAAACAAAGTCTTTGTGGCACCCTTTTAAGAAATCTATGTGAGTTTATATTAATTCCTTTCATTTAATTGCATGGATGGTAGTGAGTAGGTTATTTAAAAAAATAATATGGTAGTAGTTATTGTGATTGCACTGATAATACCAACTATAAACATGTTTGAACAAAAATTCTTATATGATATCAGCTCGCAAAATTCATTTCATATTTTGGCTTCTGAAGAGTCGAGTGCATAACAAAATTTTCATGTGAAAATATTGTCCTAAATAGACAACAACAAATTTTCCTGCAATTTTTTTTTTCTCCTCTATCTTTTTTCTAATCCTTCTTTATTGTAAAATGGGTCTGGTTAACATGTTAAGCGACTCTGTAAATGTAACTTTAATGCTACATAGTGAAAATAAAATAAAATTACACACTACCAAATTTGAGAAAAAAAAATTGCGACTATGTAAGGTTATGTAGTAGTTTAACATGTTACTTTAAGAATATTTGTTTTTTCGCTTACTGAATTTTGATATATATGAAGATCCAAGGAGGTTCCTGTTCACCCATCAAACATCTTTTGGGAGGCGACACTTATAATTTTGGAGTGAACACAGTTTTCTTCGCTGGCCGGTAATTATTATTTTTATTAGTCCACTAGTTAATTAATGAAAAATCATTAACAATAATACACCTTCAAATTTAACCTACACTACTTATTAACAGTTAACAACAGCTTAATTTTGTATTCTTTTACATCATTTGCAGGCATGTTTTCTGCAACAGTTTTACAAATCTGTGTCCAGAGCAGATTATTTAACTCTCAGACATGGATTCATTATGGTACAGTAATTAATTATTCATTACTATTTGTAGTAATAAAAACAATTAAAAATAAGTTTTTTTTTTTTCCTGATGTTGGAATATTATTCTATTGTTCTTCAAGGCACATTTTGCAGAAGGAAGCAATTTTGACTTCCAAAAATATATCAAAAGAGCTCTCGAAAAGGACTTTAAAACGGTTGTGGGAATCAGGTAATTATATACATAAAAAAATGTCATTAATTTGATGATTTAATGAATTTTTTTTTTATCAAATTAAACTTATAATTATTATTTTTTGGCAATTATTGTTCTTTGGCAGTGCCTGGATTTGGTTATTCTCATTATTATCATATTCTTCAATGCACAAGGTGATTAACACACTGTACTATTTTAATTTCAATAAGATTGATCACATTTTAATTACTAATTAAGCTTATATAATAACTCGCGCGGTTTTACTTTTAATTTCTGCAGGATTTTACAACTATTTATGGCTTCCATTTATTCCATTAGTGGTAAGAAAAAAAATTAACACTATCAATTGTTTGCTAAATCAAGATCAACTAGCTAGTCGAATACGAATTTGTATATAAAGATTGTAAAAATATTAATTGTGTGACATACAATATATATATAATGCAGATGCTATTGGTTGTGGGTACAAAGCTACAAGGAATTATAACTCAGATGTGCCTTGATAGCCATAACAAGTCTCACATTGTTAGAGGAACTTTGCTTTTCAAGCCCAGTGATGACCTTTTCTGGTTCAACAGACCAAAATTGGTTCTACACCTCATACATTTCATTCTCTTTCAGGTACCATTAACTCTTTTGGTTTAATTAATATAATCAAGTTTTGAAGGATTTGAAATATTTCTAGTTGTGTTCTATATAAGTAAATTCTTAAAATATTTTGTGGTCTTGCAGAATTCATTTCAACTAGCATTTTTCACATGGACTTGGGTAAGCATCCCAGCATCGATTCGATTGATCTTGAGTAATCAATTAGTATTAATCTTGTTTAAAGTTTTGATTGATTTCTGTCTTGAATTAATTTTACTTGTAAATTTTGGTTCAAAATGACAGTACAAATTCGGTTTAAGATCTTGTTTCCACCAAGAAACTGAAGAAATTGTGATAAGGCTAGTCTTGGGAGTGGTGGTACACATACTCTGTGCCTATGTAACACTGCCTCTTTATGCTTTGGTCACACAGGTATATTAATATAATTCCATAATGTTATGTAACTTCGATCAGTACGTCTTGAAATTTTTTTCCAGGACCAACTTAACTAGAGTTTTATTTTCTTATTTTGTTTTCTAATATGGTCTATGGTGTATTTTACATGGAATTTTAATCAGATGGGATCATCAATGAACAAAGCTGTGTTCACTGAGAATATGGTTCAAGGCCTAAAATCTTGGCGAGCAAGAGCCAGAAAAAACCTGAAAACTAATCACTCGCTGCAACCCTCACTTAATACTTCACCTTCTTATACTCTCGAGGCTTCGTTTTCTGTCTATGGTGATCATCCTCCTCCATGCGACAATACGGATTACGTTGCTGTCGAAATTGGTAGTGAAGAAAAAGGTAGCAAAGGACCAGTGGAGCATTAGGAAATAAGAAATTAATAATTCCTTTGAAGGTTTTGATATGAGCGATTCTACAAAATTGTTCGAAGAGAAAAAAAAAATAGGCCGGCCAGAGGTAGTACTAGTGTCTATTCATTGTTTGTATGAGTTAGATCGGGTGATACGTGTAGTGTAATTGAGATTTATTTCTTTTATTTGTTTCTCATTTATCATTTTTAAATAATGAGTATTATTTTAAGTGTTTTAAATCAGAACAAAGATTAGATGATCCAATCCTATTTGAAGAACACATTTCATCAAATACACTGTGCCCACACGTATGCAGTGGGTATATAGACAATCTTGTCCTTATGTATCGTCATCGAGTCAAGTGAGACAAGGTCTGCCGAGTCTAGTCGTCTAGATCCACATGAGCATACTAGAATTATATAGCTGGAAGTTGGTCTATATACTAGAATTATAAATACATGTGAAGTGGAAACTTCAATTGGATGTTCCAAACGGGCCTTAAATTGTTAGGTGAGTTTTAACTTTTAAGTGTTAGATTACTGGGCTGATAATCTCTTTTATAACGATTATCAAGTCTGATATTTCTGAAGGTTAAGGAGGGTTGTAAAGTATTACCCTAAATTTATTACTTTTTTCACGTATTTTAATAAGTTTTTAAAAAATTATATATATATATCTCAATGTATGCATATTGGTAAGTATTATTGGAGTTAAAATATAAATGCTGGCACTTCACTATTAGCTAATTTCAAGTCTATTAGTGCCAGGGTTTTGCTGGGAATGTCAGATCAAGTGCTACAAATGTAGACAAGCTAGATAACTAATTCTATGATCGTGGAAAAGTCTTTTGCAAATTCAACTTAGAAATGATCTACACTGAAAAAAAAAAAAAAAAAAAAAAAAAAAAAAAAAGGGCTTGTGTATGATAAATTAAAGCTTTTTAGTGCATATCTGAGATTTTACATATTTATAGAGCTTTTCGGTGAGTAAATATGACTGATCCCATATTTTCTTTTTAGATTTCGATTTTTTTTTTTACATATATATATCTGATTTGAATATAAACTTTTTTTTTTTTTTTTGAATATAAACATATTTATTCAACAAATCTGGAAAACAAATGACTCCCAGATCAGCGATTCGAATCTTACTCATGGCGAAGCTTTCAAAAAAATACCTTGTCCCGAATTAATATATATTGTGAAAAGAAAAAAAAAAACAAACAAATCTGGAAAACAATTGATGTTCAATATGGACCAAACTGGGTATATGTTTTCTAGAATCCAATTGCAACACTGTAGTTTTACCCCAAAAGCGGTGGATTGATCCGAAAAAACGTCAGTTTTTTTTTTCTTCTTTTAAAGTAAGGTGTGTTTCATGTGGAAGGGAATATTTTGAAGTAATTTTTTGTCTTTTATGTTTTTCTTAAATGGCATGTTCAAATCATGGAAACGACTGTTGAAGAAGAATATTATTGTGGACTTGAGGTCAAAAATTGTGGGCAGCTCCATATGTGTAGAGACCAATAATGTCATCCAAATATCCTAGATATTTTTCATATTTTGGATTATTGAATATCAAAAATACACCCCCTTAAATATCTCTTATATTTTGAGAATATATATTGAATATTTTCGATCTTTTCACATAAATTTCCAAAAAATTTCAACCTCTTATATTTTCACGGAAACAATATTTACTTTGTTTAATGGGAGAGACATAAAGATTGTTAGGCATTCATTGTTGTTCTTCACGTTATTATACACAAAGATAACAGCTCTTTTTTGTGTGTATGCATGCTAGCTTTTGCTTTTGTATTCCAACTGGGGATCTACGAGGGACCAAAGAAAATTATGAGGATCTGCATATGCATTCCCATTAATGGTGTCTATTATGGAATTTTACAATAAAAGTTGTTATTTTGAGTGAATATATAATATATGTTTGGCTTATGTAAGAAGGTTTTCGTTTCATTTATGTTGGAAAATCGCTTGCTTTATTATTATTGGAATCATAATTATGGCTTGTTTTTGTCAAAAGGGTTAGACACAACATGTTAAAATTAAATATGTGTCTGGTATTTTTTTCGAAAGAAAGATATCAAATTATGTCAGTGAATTTATCAATTTTTTAAAAATTATATATATATATATGTATATCTTTTACCTCTAACCACATTGGGGTGGTATCATATATTTTCTTTAGTGGTATAAATAAGAAAATGAAAAACCATCAGTTTTATTATATCAAATGAGTGATGATTAATATTTTATCCCAATTCAATATGGTTTGGTGCTAAAGGAAGCTCATTCCAGCTAACAATGAATTATTATATATGACGTACTTAATAATCGTGAATCATAATAAGAGAAATAAAAATTAATTCTTAATTTGTGATTATAGTTTTTAGACTCTTTACTAAAAACGGTTAGAAATTAAATTACGTAGACCTCATACATAAATAAGGAATTAAGTTCTCGCTAAAAAGAGAAATTAATTCAAGAACTTAATTCCCCCTCCCAACCAAGGAAATAAGTTATGTTCCCGATTCACTTCTTGATGAAATTTGATTCATTTTTATTTTTATTCGCAATCAAGAAACACATCCATATAAAAATCTTCAAAAAGGCAATTCTAAATTATTAATCAGAGCATGCGTATGAAAAACATGGTAGAGGTAGACCCCAAATGGGGTCTAATTAACCTAATTAATAGTGACAAGTTACATACCCTAGGGGCGTAGCTCGGCTGGTAGATGGACGAGCTCAGGGTTTTGGTAAATGGCCCCTAATTCAGCGGTTTGAATCCTACCAATAGAAAAAGCTTCAAAAAAAAAAAACAAAAAAAAACCTAGTTTAGATAGGTGCATAGATAGGAAAAAAAAAGTATTGACAAGTTGAGGCAATTAAGCAATTATATATGGTCATGACTTTAGAAATATTAGACTGGTCTTTTAATCTCTCTCTCTCTAGTGATGAGTGTGGACTGGCGCCTTGTGTTCTTGAGTCAGATGCGGCGGTGGCGGTGCATTGGATTAATGAGAGAAGTCACTTAGACTCTACAAGTGGTATTATTTTGTGTGAGATAGCTTCTCTCATATCTAGTCTGAGTGTTATTTCAGTTAGTCATGTCCCTAGGGTGGCTAATACGGTCGCCCATGGCTTGGCAAAGTTAGCTTTGACGAAAGATAATGACCTTTTCTGGATGGAGGATTTCCCTCCATGTGTCAGAAGAGCTGTCCAGTTGGATTTGCAGTTATAGGCGCCGACTGCTTTGGTTATCTTTCTTGTTCTTGTTGTTTGTGTATCCTCAAAAAAAAAAAATATATATATATATATATATATATTGACAAGTTGAGGCAATTAAGCAATTATGGTCATGACTTTAGAAATATTAGACTGGTCTTTTAATCTCTCTCTCTGTATATATATATATGGGTTGTTGAAGGAAAGTGACGACGCATTAATTCTTCACTCAGCTCCACATAAAGTGGAGAAATATCGATATCAATATCCGGCTGACCAATTTCACTCTAATTTCTAAAGGGGATTACATACTACTATTCAATTCCCAGCTTGAAAAGGAATCTCTCTAGCTTCTTTAATTTTGGTAAAACTATACACTTTGTCGCCACTCCTTTATTCCTTCATCGATTATTGTTTTCATGTTTACATTTCAAAGTAAACTACTATTAGTTTAGTCTTTCCTTGTACCATGAACACAACAAGCTACTTTTATCACAAAAATCTATGATGATGATTTTATAACGAACCTTAATTTCTATATACAGTGGTTCGAACCTTTTTTTTTTAATGGAATAGGTCGTTTTGGAACGTGCGTATGAGTCATCCTGCCCCAAACCGATTTGGGGCACCATACGCCATTCTGGTTTCAGGAATGGGGCATGTTGATATGGTCTCAAACCAACTTGTTGTCATCCCTAATTGATATAAAAAAAATCTGACACTAATTGAGTTTGGAATCCAATGAGATAAACCGATTCTAGTACGATTCGAAATGCAACTCCTACCATAGAGAAATGGTATCCCTACACTTTACGATTTAATGAACTAATATAAGACTTGAACCCGTATCACATTAGTGAAGACGTAAATGCACAACAACTTTGATAGTTAGATTTATTCGATTAAAAAATGAAAAAAGAAAAAATCAAACTAAATAAAGGGAAAACATTCTCACATGATCAGATGACACGTCTCAGTGTAGTGTGAAACACTGAAACGTGTATGGTAGCGAAACGAAATTCAAATTCTTTGACCGCCTTCAAAACGTGCGTAGAATAATAATGAACAATAACTAGAAACTAACGTCCACGTCACCCGGGTGGTCCCCGCTTGTCTGAAGTCATCCATTCGTCATCAGACAAAGGAGATAGATACACTGTTGTATACGTGGCCGATGTTGACAGGCTACAGATTAATATGAATAGCCACGAGGGTGGTCGATATTTTCCACTCCACGTGGCAAGCGGGCTGTGGCCTGTGGCCGGTTAGCAAGAAGAGAATTGTACGGAAGCGAGCAATAGATGACGTCACGAGTGTTGTTGTTTTGTTCTGTGGATGACGTGTACGCTTAGCACCGTCCACGAACGGCTTTGTCGTGTATTGTAATAAGCTGGTTAATTATTTTAGAGCAATTGTACACTTACGTGGCACGTCAATCTTCTAGTTTAAACTGAAGTGAAAGTTACACTTAAAATTACCAATTATGTGTTGGTGTGAGTGGTTCGACGCTCTCATCCTTTAAGTAAGGTCGTAGGTTCAACTCCCCTTGTGAACGGAGCTACACATATTGGGAGCACTTTACCCCTTAGTGAGCCGACCTGGTGCAAGTCCGGATTAGTCGGGGTGTGGTCTGGGCTGATTACACTGTATGGTGGATCCGCCCCACCCGGAAACCGGATGGTGTAAACAAAAAAAAAAAGTTACACTTAAAATTTTCTTTTAATTGGTTTAATTAAGGAAACGTTGAAAACCTTTAAATTAATAATTGTATATAAAATTTCAATAGAGATAAAAATATATATCAATAAATGAACTTCTCCAAATATAAAAATGTTTTTGAAAAAAAATAAATCATATTTGTTGAATTGTTATTTGTCAAATTAAAATGTTATAATATACAATAATACTACTTTGCCTAAATTTAGTGTCCAAATCTGGTGTCCAAATTGATGTGGCATTATCGTAATCCATTTATTTAAATTGTATTAGATTTGTACGATTTAAATGAATGGATTACAGTGTTGCCATGTCATTTGAGCACTATATTTGGACAACGTAACATTACTTTATAATATAAGAGGTGGTTAGGAAGTAAATATCAACTAAAATATCTATGATATTTTTTATAGACCAATCATTTATTTTTCACAAACTCATTAAATCTTGCCAATTTTTTAGACAAGAAGTCATGAAACATAGAACCCAATCTAATCTACTTCTAAAATGCCTTTCCTTGTCATTATATTGCCAACCCACGAGAGATGGGAAATTTCGTGTGTTGTCTTCTTGCATAAAGTACTTAACTGTTTCAACATAGGATTTAATTTAATTAATTTATCAAGCCTTAAATAAAAATTATTATTATTATTGTATTGAATATATTTAATGTTATAAGTATGAAACCTACATTCTTCTCTTTGGTATGATATTATCTGCTAGTGTCGATATTTATATATTCATAATCATCCTCATATCTAGCCAACATTTAATATAGTAGTAATAAGTTTCAATTGAAGTACATCGATTGCAAATCAGAATTTTGTACGAAATAACCTGTGGGATCTCATATCTGTAATCTGTATCGGTCGTTGTAGCTTGTAGATCAATAATATAGGTCATTTGTGACGTGTTAACTTGTAGTAGGACAAGGAATCAGTCTTATACAAAAACGGTGATCCAAATGACGTCATACACAGTCACATATGACGTATAAGGATGCGTAACTGATGTTGACGTTGCAGTCTTCTTCATTTCCATTTATATTCGCATAATATAATAGCCACAACCCAACCCAACTCATCAATTCAATTCTCTCTCTCTCTCTCTCTCTCAAAAATTTCAATAACTTCAATTGATTTAATTTCAATGCAAGAAGCCATCCCTTACAGAACATACCTCCACGCCTCCGGCAGCAGAGGCAACGACGGCATCGGGATTGGCGGTGGTAATACTACTGATGTGAAGACGGTGAGCAAAACGGTGTCAGAGAATGCGGTGGTGGTGTTCGGGAGACGCGGGTGCTGCATGAGCCATGTTGTGAAGACGTTACTTTTAGGGCACGGTGTGAATCCTGCGGTGTTCGAGGTGGAGGAGGTCGATGAAGCCGATGTTGTGTCTGAATTACTGAGAATTAATGGCCGGAAAGGGGAGGATTCCGGTGGAGGTATTCAGTTTCCGGCTGTTTTCGTCGGAGGGAAACTTTTTGGTGGGTTGGATCAGGTAATGGCCGCTCATATCTCAGGCGAGTTGGTGCCGATTCTCAAAGGCGCCGGCGCTTTATGGCTATGATATTGATTATGAGCTCTGGAGATGCAGCAACTGTACTTAACATGTCCCTGGAGATAATTAATTCTCTTTTTCTTTATTTTGATCTTGTGTTTTAGAGATAGGAGAAAAGAAAAGTTTAGATTTTGAATTTCAATTTTTTTTCTTTTTCAAAAATTTATCAGGTACAAGAATTCTATAACTCTAAGTTTTTAATATGGGATTCAATTTCACTAAACGTGAAATCTTTCTATAACTATTTGGAATTGAATCATAACGTTCGGGATCCTGCATCTAATCAACTCTACATAGATCATGTAATTCTTGGTATGGATGATGACGATGATGATAATGAAGTTTGGAGAAATATAATGACTTTCTTCATTGGCAGAGAAATTCGTTTGAGTAATACTACTTTGTCCAAATTTGATGTCCAAATCTAGTGCACAAATGACGTGGCAACACTCTCGTCAATTCATTTATATTGTATTAGATTTGCTTACTTTAAATGAATGGATGAGAATGTTATCACGTCATTTGGGCACCAAATTTAGGCAAAGCAGCATTACTTAATTCATTTTCGGCTACTTGTGTTGTTGTTGTTAAGAACACGTGCTGCGCACGTGGTTTCCATCTCTTTCATTTCACCAACCGGTTAATGTCACTATTTTCTTCACAACTGGATGCTTTTTGAGGCCAAACTTATTGGTTTGAAGATTTGGCAGAAACAGTCCATACACAAAAACAGTGATTTCATTATATTATCAAATTTAATTGAGAGGACAAATAAAACGAAGTTGGCCAATTTTATACCCCTAACACTTATACCGCGAGTTATTGGATGGGCTTTCATGTTGTATATATAAAATTTGTTGGCCAGTGAATTGTATTCAAACTAGTTTAAACGTCAAGTAAAAGGTAAAATAAAAATAAAAAAAATAATTAAAATTTTATAGTGAGTCATGCAATTATAGTCCTTCTATATAATTAAATATGAAATTCTGGTAATATCCTATATTCAAATCACCGGCCAAATGTGATATTTTCAATATATATATATATATATATATATATATATATATATATCTCGTATGGATATAGCTATTATATAGAACTGTATAATTGTTGGACAGTTATGTGAGAAATAGATATTTTTTTACATGTATATATATAAATTTTCAAATCTTTGATTTTTATAAACCATTTTTTTTTTTTGAAATTGATTTTTATAAACCATTAAAATTCAATAACTATATAGTATATATCTACTAACTCAGCAACTATACAGTACATGTATATATAGTAGCTGAAACCCATGTTGTATAACCGGTAAAATGCAAATTTAGGGATTAATTTACTTACATAACTTAAATTATTATTTCAATTTCGCAAAGTTGTTGGTGAATTAATTCAAAATGAAACAATTCATATTAAAAACATATAACATTATTACATTTACATGCATTGGTTGTAAAGTCTTGTTACTTGTGTAACTATATATATTTACTTTTATGGAGTTGGATGAAAAATGTAAGATTTCTAAGAATCATTTGGTGGCCATTAGCGATGGCATGATCATATCATACACTGACAAAATATAATTATACCAAGTGGTAGTGCGGGTCAACAAAAGATCAACCTTTTATGCCTATCCCATTATACTTTTGTTTCCTTTTTTCTCCAACGAGTACCCTATTTGATAGTGAGATTGCAATTTTTTTTATTATTTTTTTATTTGACACTGAATAAGTCGGAAATGGAACTTGATAAAATTCCATATATATACACGATAATAGTAAATATGCATGGTGAAACTTAAACCCAACTTAAATCCATATCATTGACGTGCGTAGGGATGAACACGCTATTACCACCACGCCAAATTAAGCGGCGGCAAGAGGGGACATGTTGTGCTATTTTTCTTTGTATGCTTATTATTATAAATAATATTAATAATGAATAACAAGGGTTCCACTTCCACGTGTCGGCCTTGGTCTCTGATGTCATTAACAGGATTGAAAGCAGCCCTATATTTATCAATTTCGCAGCAACCAGATTTATGAGTCACCACCCTATGTTTTTGACTCGTTAAAATCAATCCAGTACCTTTTATAATTATTTATTTTTATGATAATCTATTTTAGACCCATTAATACAGGAATACCACCCGACGTTTTTTGACCAAAATGCATATACAAATTATATAATATTACTATAATATTAATGATATTATTGTTATATTATCCACATATATGTTGTCGGATAAACCTAATCTCACTAGCTAATTAAAAATAATAATTAATATATTAAGTTAAATTCGGCATAAAATTAGAAGCAACGGAGGACCATTGAAAGTGTTCATAAGTCAACCATTAACTGTCATTACATGCGCAAAGGAATTATGATGATGAAAAAGATGAAGTTTTAGTAGAAAATTATGCAGGACACTTCAAGAGACATTTGGTGGAGCAAATTGAGTCCCTTTTTGATGTTCTAATATATTGTTGGAATCGTATTGACTAGTCCTATAAAAGTACTTATCCGGGATTTACCCCCATAGTGTATCACTGTTTAAAATAAAAAGACTGTGTTGACCCTCAGTTTTTAATTTATTCCGTTTTAGGTATATTTTAGCAATTTTCTTTTTCGCAATTTTAGTTTCTTTGAGTTTATTTAGTATTGGTCTATTAGGTTTTGAAATAACTCAAATTTATTATTATTATTTTATTTTTTCATTTTTGGGTAAATATTAAGTTTTTTGTGTTTTAGTCAATTTATGAATACCAAATTTTAGAGGAGTTGGATTTGATTTATTTATTTATTTCGATTTAAGTAGAATAAGAATAAATATTTGTAACTTTTGATTAATATAAATAAAAATTATTTTTTTATGATAAAATTGCATTGTTGATTCGATAACCTATTGCTTTCGCTGTTATCATAAAATTAATCTATGGTGCAATGATTACACCAATCAGCACATCCGTCCAATGCAAATTTAAATTTGACACTCATATTTAAATAATATTAAAATAAACGGTGGAGAGAAAGAAAAGGAAAATTTGAAAGTGATATCCCTTACTTTAAACTTGGTAAGTGTCAAATTTTTAATGATATGGTATACCACAGTTCTTGGCTGCCACCTGATGCATCAAAGATTCTCGACCATTTAATAATATTTTATATGAAAAAAAAAAAAAAAAAAAAATAGCCATTACCAACCCCATTATCATATATCCTTTTGATTTTTTGATCGATTGACTACAAGTAGTGGACATCAATTTGGTCAGCTCGACTTAATTTGTTTAATGGATTTGCACTGCAATGTATGAGTGTGATTACTTAGCTTGCATGTAGAGATAATATTATCACAAGTCACAACCTCATATAATTTGTATTAATTGGTCGGTTATGGATAATGGCATAATGCCACTGACTCACCCACCCATTCGCTGCATCTATTATTGATAATGGGTTGCCATCAGTCTCAAAAATAGATAAATTCACATAAATTTTGAATAACATTTTCGGAAATCATTTCGAAAACTATTTATTTAAATAGGATTTTCTCGGACTCAAAATAGAGTTAGGAACTTGGGGTGAATTAGGTAAAATTTGAATATTCAACATCTCTTTAGGAGAAAAAACTTGCGTGCATCAAATGTATTGTGCATAGAATGGCAACAAAATTACAAGTAAATTATGTAAACCTTGGTTTTAGTTTTTGAGCTTCAGGTAGAAAGATTAAAATGTTCTATTTATGTGAGTCATAATTTATTTATTTATTTGTTTTCTTTGAAATCTAACACTAGTCAAGTTTTGTTCTGAGATATATGCAATCTAGATATTTACTCTTACGATCGAGAGAACTAAGAGCATCTCCAATGCAAATATATATTCACAAGTTTCTAGAAAGTGTCACATCATCATTTCTATTCATCATGGACCCACTTTTTTTTTATAAAAAATAAATTAGAGAAATGCATATTCACATCTCTAATGCAATTATCAAAGTCAAATATGCATCCATTTTATGACCAATTATAATAAAACAATTATTCCACTCTCTCTCCTCTTTTATTTTACAATTAAATAAGCATTAATATTATTGGTGGAAATAGTTAGAAATCCTAGTCAGCATTTCTATGAGAGTTTCTAAAATTATAAACCCAACTCCATATTCTCTAACTTTTTTTTTTATCACGTCATTCCCATATTGAAGTTAGATAATTGTATTGAAGACAGTTTTTCTAACTTTTTAGCTATCTATCTTATGTGGCACTCAATTTTCTCCAAATGTATATTTGCATTGGAGATGCTCTAATTTACTCATACAAACTCGAGGAGAACAACACTATTTGGAATTTTGATAATTTATTTTTGTAAATTAGATATTGGGCTCTCCCATGGACGGCCGAATAGTTAAGCCAAAGGCCCATATCGCACTGCTGGGCAAGTAAAATTACGGACCCACAGGCCTCAACTCAAGTCAACAAATATAAATCCAATAACTCTCAAGACTGGATATCGAAAAACGAGCTAAGGAAAATAGCCTCTTTATTATTTTTTTACAAAAAATTCTCAAACGTATAATGACTTGAGCATAAGAGTGTTAATTTCCTCTCGCGAACTCTTAACTATGCTTAATCTTATAGGCGATGTTGATCAATTCCGCCAAAGAAATCCTTTGTGGTAAATCGGCCATGCCTATGAAAAATATGTTAAATGTACATAATTGGCATTGATGTGTTCAATTCTGAATTGAAGATCACTAAAGAAAAAGAAAAATAAACATTTATGACACGCTTACTAATCTAGAATCATAATAAAAAAAATTGAACTTAACATTTTTTATCTCTCTATTGATCATATTTATCATCTAGAATACTACTCAAATGCAATCCGGACATAATTTATATCAAGAATCATTGATTATCATGATCTGAGACATTTAATTTGAATGCTTCTCAAGTGTAACCCCGGACATAATTTATGTCAAGAATCACTAATTATCATTATCTGGGACATGCCGAAGGTTGCCACGCAAAAGTTGATTGGTTTGGTCATGATTTAAATTATAATTAAGATGATACACAAACCAAAAATGAAGTGATTGTGGTAATTAAGTACAAGTGGAATACAATATATTGTGACAAATGTCGACATGTGATCTACATTCCAAGTATTTATAGTATTAAAATCATTTTTGGTTTGTGTATTATCTTAATTATAATTTAAAGGGGAATGCTATCTACCTTTCCCATTTGTCTTTCCCATTTACTTTTCCCACTCATTGTTTGACACGTGTACACTTTTTCATTTAATAAAAAGCTCTCACTTTTTCTACAAAGCTTATTTACGTATTTACCCTTAATGGTTGCTTTTATCATTTCAGTAATAAGAGGTAAAGATGTAAACACGCTTTGTAGTAAAAAATTAGAGCTTTTTATTGAATGAAAAAATGTACACGTGTCAAACAATGAGTGAAAAAAGTAAATGGGAAAGGCAAATGGGAAAGGTAGATAGCATTCCCCTAATTTAAATCATGACCAAACCAATCAATTTTTGCGTGGCAATTTTTTGGCCATGCATTCTCAAGTTACGCCGTGAAAAATAATATAGCTAAAAATATATATATATGAAAATGGGTCCCCAAAATCTATCCCCATATCCATGTTTTTGAGAGTATCTTCGTTTTCTGTACATCGGAGCCACCTAGAGGATTCTTCAAGAATTCGATCGATACACCCAAAAAGGTTTGCGTGATCATGTTGGAATTCATGAGGCAGAAATATTAATATGTGTGCATATATTGTAATTAACTGTGTTTTCAATTGAGCTTTTATAATATTAATAAACTAGTTGATCATATTGCATGGATAAGTATTGACTGTGGGTCACTTTCCTTGAGATTATATTTCGTGTTAACTTGAAACCTTCTTTTTGATTTTCTGTTGGCTTCCATGAGCATATATCAAGGTCAATTAAGCATTGCGATTCACGATGTTTTACTACTACGTACGAATAAAGCAATTACAATACATAGATTCCATGAGATATAACGAGACCTTCTCTAGTGAAGGAGCAGTTACAAAATGGACGGTTCTAAATTTCTAATATAGTTTGGATATCTACTTTTATAATCGGAAGAACCAGGAGAGGTGTCCCGTATTTATTATAATTTTATAGGCAATGGTAAAATAATATATACAAGGTGTGAATGGTTGAATCTTGATAGGTTGATGAATATTATGAAGTCTTCGACTACCAATACAATTGGGGCATTCAAGAGAGATCACTATCTTAATATATATTTCAAGGACTCAAATTAGCTGTCAAATTTTGGTGTCCCAATTTGTGTCAAACTAACCAAATTGGAACATTTGTGTACATTTATGGAAGAAGTTGAAACAAAATAATTAAATGTGTACACATGTCCCAATTTGGTTGGTTGGATACAAATTGGGACACCAAAATTTAACAGCTGATCTGAGTCCATCAATTAATGTCTTATAGACTAATAACTTTTCGTTTACCAAAGCAATTGTAGAATCTCAAAAAAAAAAAAAAAAAAAAAAAAAAAAGTTGAAACTAGCATTGAAATATAGACTCAGATCAGCTATTAAATTTTGATGTCCCAATTTGTATCCAATCAACTAATTGTATTGCAAGCATTGAAAGCTGTACGCAGAACAGTACAGGCCGATAAAAATTGATAGAAGTGTAAATGTAATTAAATTCTTATAAATGTTGTAACTGTTAGCTATTGTTAAAAAGTCATTTTTGTTGTAGCGATAATGTGTACGTACCTTCTTCACAAAGTTAAAATATTATTCAAAACAACAAGTATACATCAAATCTGCAGGCCAATAATTCGATTGTTTGGCCTGTAGAAAAAGAAACTACAAAACATATAACGATTTTGATTATTATGATTTTTACTAATTGGACTGTACTCGAAAAATAATATACTCCAAGCCAAAGACGTACAACTTTCGAATAACATAACAGTATACACGTAGAATTTATTTCAACAGAAAAAGAAAGTAACATTCAAAATATACCATAAGTGTTCGGATCCATGTTTAAATTAGAAAAACAAAATCGACTCAAAATATATAGGACAAAGAATTGCTAAAATGATTGAAATAAGGAAATTAATTAAAATTTACACAAAAAGTCAAATTCGAGTTATTGATAAATTCTAAAAGAAAATCTCAACTAAAAGTTAATAATCCAAAAATACAACCTAGCAAGGAAAAATCGTAAAAAAAAAAAAAAAAAACAAAGGGCGACTGAAACAATTAAATTAGAGGAAACTGCAGCGCATCACGAAGCTTTGGATCCAAAATCGGACATGGTTTCACCTTCCACATATTTCTAAAAGTGTCATACATCAATTACGGTGATTGTAACTCCTAATAATCACTCGACTAGCAGCTGTTCCTAGCTAGAACTAGATTTTATTACTTAGCTAAAACCTCAAGTCCAATGACAATATATATTTTCATTAACTTTCATTTTGAAAGTGTTATTTTCTATGTTAAATTAAGAACTCAAATCTGCTATGCATTCAAATGGGTTTGAGGTTTGTTTGTTCGTTTGTTTGTTTTTTAAATTGGACTGATCTAAGGGGAAAAAGTATTATATAAGATCATATACCGAAAAACTCCTAATCGATATCCATATAAATATATAAGAAAAAAAAAAAATTTAAAAACAAGTAAAAACAAATAGTCCAGCAAAAAACGCCAAGAGTGTGTAGACCTAAAAACAAAAAGAGAAAGGCAGCAGGCCACAACAAAAAATGAAAAAGAAACATTTTTTTTTTTTCTTGATGCTTATCCAGGTGCAAGTAGGTCATAGTCCAGTCAGTCCCTTACAAAGAAACAATCTTTTTATGTTATTTTTTTCAAAGAAAAATAATAATTCAAATGATCTGTTGCTGATCACAGACAAATTAAAGATTTGGGAAATCTCTCTCTCTCTCTCTATCTATATATATAATAGGCTAGATTAAGATGTGTTAGTATTATGTATGGGCATAATATTATCGCATCGAATACTGATAGTCAGGTGACGGGTCAGTGTCGATATGTTGACCAACGAAGACGTTGGATCGGAAGCGTGGTGGAATGTTACGATCTTATTTTTATGTTTAGATTAATTTACATATTTAGTTGTTAATTAGATTATAATTTATTTATTTATATTTATATAGTCATTAACCACCATTAGCATTAGCAGTTAGTGGATGGTGGGTTATTACGTGAGTAGTGATTCCCTAGTTTTAAGTTAGTGGATAAGTTGTTACTAATTTGTAGTTAGCAGTTAATTGTATCTTTTTCTATACATATTGTCAGTTGTATGTTTAATTTATCAATTTTCTTTCTATTTTTTGTAACTTTTCATTACAGACTTTTGAGTCTGTAACAATTGGTAATTAATGTTACGATCATGTTTTTGAGAAAATAAAAATAGTTTGTTTTTAGTTTAAATTTGAATAAGTTGTTAACCGATAGGATTCTTATCCTATTTGATCTCTACTGTTATTATTGAATTTCATATATCTGTCCTATAAATAGGACTTGCTATCAATGAATGAACGTATGAGTAAAAATCTATTAAATATGTGTTAGTATTTCTAACATTTTGGGAGGTTCTGGTTTCCTTCGAAACAAACCAACATTTTATTTTTGGTTATTAAATCGTGTTCGTATCATTTGAATGATACGATCCTGCTAATTTTATTTAGATATTTATTGTAATGTTATTTTTATGCTTTATTTTGTTTTAATGAGTAATTAAATTATTAAGTTAGTGGGTTTACTGCTCATTTAATTATGGGTGGTGGGTTAGTGGGTTTACTGCTCATTTAATTATAGGTGGTGGGTTAGTTAATTGCTTAAGTTTAGGAGAGAGTGAGCATTGATATTTTGTATAAATAGTTTCAATTCATTAATGAAAAGTATCCAGAGAATTATTGTCTACACATTTGTGTTTTAATTGGGAGGTTATTGGTTTCTCGAAACACCAATAGTTGGGAGGTTTAAGGTTTCCTCGAATTAACCTATCTATCCTGTCTTTTATTTTATATTTTATGTAAGTTTTTCATTACAAATATTTGGGTTTGTAACAATTGGTATCAGAGCCTGGCAATGGCAATGAACCTGGAGCAACGAATAGAGAGGTTGGAGAAAAAAGTGAAGTTTCTTTCAACTCAACAAAAGGAGATGATCAATCACATAACTGAGTTGTTTAACAAACTTAAAGCTTGTATTGATCTGTCATCCAGTCCGTCTATTCAACATTCTCAAGTTACTGCAAATCTGCAATTGAAGATACTAGAAAGACTATTCAACATTCTCAAGTTACTGCAATTGAAGTTACTGCAAAATCCGACATGGTTTGTAAACCTAATTAACGAGACTTTTAGGGACGAAAAAACTTTGTCCTAATAGGATATATATTAGGACGAAATAAATTGTCCATCCCTAAAACCATAGGCAATAAAGAGTAAGGACTATATATTTCGTCTCAATAGAAATCCTATTGGGACGAATTATATGTTGTCCCAATAGGCCCTCTATCTGGACATATTAGTTTTGATACCAAAAAGTTTTCTTCTTTATTTTCCTTATTTTTTTAAAAAAATTTAAACAATTATTTAGTTTTAATAATTATTTAATTTTATTGAGATTCTTAATTAATTTTCTTCACATTTTATATTAATCACTAATTCACTATTGATGAATTCATAAAGTAAATATATATATATATATATATATATACACTTTTTATTTGTAAATATAATAATAAAAATCATAAATATGATGTAATAATAAAATAATAAATGGTCAGCTACCTTTAGCAAAGTATATGTACATTTTCCCTTCTTTTTTGTAATAAAGATTTAAGTCCTTGCAACTTTATTCATTAAATCGCAAATGTGATGAGAAATCTCTTCTGAAGTGAGAGTTGCATTCCCAATTCTTCTTGTAATCATTGATCTCATTGATTCCAATAGATTCCTAACTTGATAGGTATCTAATTTAAAAAATAATAGTTTATTAAAAAATTATCTAATAAATGTTTTTTAATATCCATTTGTATATCATATAAAATAATTAAGAATTAAAGATTACTGGAATCAATTTAAATTATGTAGTAATAATTTTTTATAATTTGTTAATTAAAATTTTAATTTTAATAAAAATAATAAATTTATTAACATATTTACGTTATATATAAATAATTTTACATAAAACATCAAATTTAAAGCTGCGGTGTAATGGTTTAGGCTCTACATGCGAGGGAGGTCAGTGGTTCTCCATTTCACATAGTTAATTGTGGATTGTGGGATGAGACCTGAGGGTGGGCTGCACGTGTTAGACCACCTCATGTGTGTGGTGGGAGTGTGTCTTGGACGAAGAGCATGTGGTGGGACTTGGGAGTGATTGTTGACTTTAATTTTTTTTTTTTTATAAAAAAAAATTGGGAGGAAGAGCATTTCGTCCCCTTCAAAAATCTGTAGGGGCGAAATAAATCGTTCCAATCGAATATCGATTGGAACAAAATTTAAATTTCATTCAAAAATGAATTTTTTTTTATAGTATTTATGTTTCGTCCCAATAAATACTTTTTAGAGATGAATTTGAATTTTCATCTCAAAGAGACTACTGCAACCCAGCAACCCACCTAAGGTAACGGAATTTTGGATGAATTTTTTTAGTCTCCAGGTAAGAATTTTAGCCTATTGGAACAAAAAAAATCGTCTCAATAGCTCTTTTTTTCTTGTAGTGGTACTAATATTATGATCAAATTACATATGTATTTTAAATAATGAAATCGTACTTGCTTTTTTCTTTCATGAAATTGCTATTGTATCTATGAATACTTTTTCGAAAAGCCATTAATAAAACGGATGTGTACATATATATCAAACCCATTTTTTTTTTTGAAACTTTGTATTGTTAGAAAGTGAATTTTGTAACATTATTAACCCGGGATCTCAACTGATATCAATTTTGTACGTAACGTTGCAAAGTTAGATATCTTGCACAATAACCTGATAATCGTTATAGACATAACAAATAGATTTTTATTGAACAAACACACCATTTACACATAATAATATGGCATGCATGTCCCTTTTATTGAAATTTTTTCGTAGTTTTTCCTTTATCTTATAAAATTTGCAATGTCCTTTTTGTAATTTTTGCATGTTGAGAAACAGTTGGCATAGGCTGTAAATGCTCTCTCTCTCTCTCTCTCTCTAATAAAAACTAGATTATAATATGCAAACCCACCAACCAACAACCATATATTAAAAAATAAATAAAGATCCGATGACTGGGTATAGTGACCAGTATATAATGTCGGGGTGGTCTCTTCCAATATTCATGCATGATGCATATATATATATATATATATATATACTTACCCCAATCCCATATTCAAAAATTAATCATCTATGATGGAGAATATATTGATGAACAATATTTCTGGTCCAAACCTCCCACCAGGCATCAGGTTTCATCCTACAGACCAGGAGCTCATTATCCATTATCTTAAGAAGAAGGTCTCATCATCATCATCATCATCATCATCATCATCATCATATTCTCCTCCAAATCCAGTAGTTTCTATCATAGCTGACGTCGATATCTACAAGTTCAATCCATGGGAACTTCCTGGTGCTCCTACTTTTCCCATCTCATATATGATCCATTTGAATTTTCTTATACTTTCATCTGTGACCTTGGCATACAATTATTTACGTGTGTGCACACGCGTGTGAGAGAGAGAGAGAGAGTTCTTATAAGTGAATTAATTATAAGATTAATCTGATAATTAAGTACTAAAATATGATCTACAAAAGCAATTAGGGATTTTTTTAAAATAAAAAAAATCTCCCAACAAAGTTTTAAATTTCTTTTAAAAGTGTCTCCAATTTCATTTCTCATCCTAACAGTACGTATACTAATTAAATTAGGATACTACATGGGAATTTCAAATATTGCATTATTATGATCAGTCATGTAAGTGTTATTGATCATATCTCCTTGTTAATTGATCATATATGGTTTAATTTTTCTGTAAAAATGAACAGACAAGGCACGGTTTGGGGAGAGTGAGTGGTTTTTCTTCAGCCCAAGAGACCGGAAATATCCAAACGGGACACGCCCAAACAGAGCAGCAGGATCCGGTTACTGGAAAGCCACGGGAACCGATAAGCCAATTCTAAGCAGCAGCTCCGGTGGTGGTGGCTCACAGTCACAGTACTGTCTTGGAGTGAAAAAGGCTCTAGTATTTTACCAAGGCCGTTCTCCAAAAGGCACAAAAACCAACTGGATGATGCTCGAGTACAAGCTCATCGATGATGCTTTTCGGTCCCAAAAGCTATTTAGGGCATCAATGCGAGTGAGTTTAAATTTTCATGTGATTTTATTGACTTATACAAAGATAAACAAAACAAAAATTAAAATAATAAGAAGTGCATGTACAGTATATATATTGTTTTGTACATAGAGATGACTACAAATACATACTTTTCTGCATGTAAGTTGAAAAATGAATACACAATATCAGCCAATATCTACATGTAGATCTTCTATACAGACATATATAGCTCATTGTTTGTCATTCTCGTGATTTTATTCTGCAAACAACTTCTTGAGATCCAGTTGTCTATTATAGAGCAATTGTTGTTTACAAAGTTTTGGAAGCTGATCAGTCTTCATTTAATTTGTAATGCCTAGAAAAGATGCATGATCTTGCAAGCCTCTAATTCAATTGAAAGTTGTGTTGAAATTTCTATAAGTTCTAGTGGTATAAAAATTAGAACAGACAAATCGTGATTTAAAACTTCTTTATAAACCTTATACACCCTTTAAGAAGAGTTCATGAAAACCTTATATTCCGTAAGGAGGTTCTATAATGAAACTTTAGCTGTAGCTAGCTGGTTGTGACCAAGAAACCACTGGTTTTCCTTGGTGAGCCAGAATGCCTGACTTATCAATTTATCCGGGAAACTGTTGGGCGTTCATGTAGCCCATACTTAGGGTACATTGCACATTTTCCCCCGGATCCCCATTTCCTTGCGTCCCCATCTCCATGTGGGGAATTTTTTGAGGGGGGGAAATGGGGAAATGGGGAAATGGGTGGCAATGGGGATGATTTTCATACCCAAATTGAAATGGGGATGGTGGTGGGGATCGGAGACCCTCCCCCATCCCCATTTCCCTATTTTCCCCACCAATATATTGAAATGGGGATGGGGATGGGGGATGGGAGGAGGTCCCCCCATCCCCATTTCCCCATTTCCCCCAAAACATTATAAATATAATAATATATATATATTTTTTAATTTTTTTATTATTTGAAAACCTAACTATATAAACCTCATTTACACAAATGGATTATTGAAATACTTTATTATGTAATTGATTTTCTTTCATATTTGTAATGCGCTAATGGATTTTATTTTGTATTTGTAATGGAATGTTTTTTTTTTTTTTTTTTTAATTTGTAATTTTTAGTTAAACGGAGAAATGGGGAAATAGGAAAATAGGGAAACGGGGAAAAACGAGAAAAATGGGGAACTAGGGTTGGGGATGAAGGTACCTCCCCCAAAATTTCCCATCCCCATTTTCCCCAAATGGGGGGGGGGGGCGCGGTGTGGTGGTGGGGGATGGGGAAGGATATGGGAAGTGGGGATCCATCCCCATCCCCCAAATGTGCAACCCTACATACTAGATTAATCATATTATGAGATGACAGAGCAATAAACCTATTTGAATTAAGTGGCTCATTTCATACCAGAAAGCCGATGTATGAACAAAGATTAATTTTATTTCACATATATTTGTAGAGAAAATAACCTAAATCAAATTTCTCAAACCATGTAAATGAGATTTAGTCCAAAATCTCTTATACAATTTTAAAAAACTGACTACATAAATTAACTACATAAAGTACTTGCATCCAAAACATGCATTGCATATCGTTCATGAGCTGTCAAAAGTTAATTTCAATGTTTGTTAAACCATCATAAGTTGATTTTAATCAATGTCTTTTTCTATTTTCTTGTTTTTGATCAGTTGGATGACTGGGTTTTATACCGAGTCCGCCAGAAAAGCAAGACTCCTGGCCAACATATAAAACAACATTACAATATCGCCAGTACTTGCAACAGTACTAGTGTTGTTATTTTTCCTTCTCCATTCACTTCCGGGTGCTTACAAGGTCAAGATCATCATCATCATCATCAGCAGCATCATATCACGAACAAGAACGATATCGTGGAAAGCTCCATCGATGAGTTTCAAGCTTATCTCATGGCTCCCTCAGAAATCGATGAAGAAGCTGATCATGGAGAAGCTAATTCATCTGATCATGATAATTACTTTGATTCCAAAGCCATGTCATCAGTTTCTTCTAACGAATTAGAGGCACTTGAATACCTAAGAAAGGCACTCTCCGTTGGAGCTTTGGATGAACTTGTGCCATCTACTTGTGATAATTATAACGACGACGACAGAAGCATTTTTCAAGTTTCTTCCCCAGCTACTTCAGCTTCAACTTCTCCATACTTCCCACGGTTTATACTTTAAGGGCTCGTTTGGCACACCTTATTGGATTGTATTGGACTATATTGAATTATAGGTTAGGAGGTCAGCTTTGATCTAAATTCATCACTCATCTTAGCTTTGTGTGGGGGAGTCGATGATATTTAGTGTGGCATTGTTTTATAGTATATATATGTGTTGTTTGTGTTCAAATTAAATAAAAGAACAATATTGACTCTATGTTTAGGTTTGGTGTCAAGCGATTAAGTTTTTATGAGATATTTTGTGCTCTTGTATTTTTGTGAAAACATATTGAAGTCAAAGAGTTCTCACACGATCATGTCCAACGGAGGTGTCCCGTGTCTCCCAAGTGTTTATATTTTATACCCAACACTTCTCACATCTTGACAAACTTTGTGAAACTCTCACAAAGATCTCTCTTACAGTCTAAACTTAATTCTCAATCTTTATTTAAGGCGTAGTATTTGAGATTTATAATTCCTAAAGGGACGTATAATTCTTTTATTGAAGAAGTCATATTTCCTTATTACAAATATTTCTTAATTTTTAAAAGTCTAAATTAATCTCACAGGGCAATTAAAAAAAAAAAAAAATCAATAGAAACACCCTATCGTTTATCACAAGTCACAAAACATCAACACCATTTTAATAGAAACCTAAAAACCTAAAAGAAACCTAAAAGAATTAAGAAAACAATAAAATCATTAATGTAGAGAACAATGAAAAAATTTAAAATACTAGAATCCTAAAGGATCTAATAAGAAAATTATATTTGATTTAATTAAATCAAATCATAAAATAATTAACTACCTAATTAAATATGTAGATCGGATTGGATCAGAGAAGAGTTCGCTCGTGTTGAAGTGCCAATCAATTGATGATAATATGAAGTTGTTTAACAAGCAACTGGAAGATAGTGAAAAGTACAAGTCAAAATATCTTGATACGTGAATGTTTTCTTTACTTTAAACTTGGTACTGGTCAAATTTTTAGTGATCCAATTGATATTATTCCACAGCTGTTGCATCAAAGATTCTCAGCCCCATTATCATATATCCTTTTAATTTTGATCGATTAAAACTAGATAAAAACTAGTAGTGGATATCAATTTGGTCAGCTCGATTTAATTTGTTTAATGGATTTGCACTGCAATATATGTGTGTGATTACTAGCTTGCATGTAGAGATATTATCATCACCACCTCATATAATTTGTATTAATTGTTCTCTCTTATCTTCTTGGTCGGTAATGGATAATGCCACACTGAGCCTTCAAATCCCCACCCATTCGCTGCATCTATGATTGATATTGGGTTGCCATCAGTCTCAAAATTAGACTCGCATAATTTTCGAGTAACAATTTTTGGAAATCAGTACAAAAACTGTCGGTTTAAATAGGATTTTCTCGAACTCAAAATAAAATTGGGATGAATTAGGTAAAATTTAAATATTAAAGCTCTCTAATTACCAGAAAAAAGTTGCATGAATCAAAAGTATGGTGCATAGTGGTCCAAAACATGCAATACTGCATGACATTTTATATGACATGTACTGTAACGTGATTTGAATAACAATGCATCTAATGTTTCAATGATATCTCCTCTTTAAGATATGTTGCAGCTTTTTATAATTTTTATAATTAATTATTTTCTTTTGGGGTGTAATTATGTGAAATTTGGTTCTAAATTCACTCAAGTTTAATAAAAATTATAAAAAGCTGCAACATTGAATGGCAACAAAATTTCAAGTAAATTCTGTAAACCTTGGTTTTAGTTTCTGAGCTTCATCTAGAAAGATTAAATTGTTCTATATATATATATTAAAATGCGACACCAATCAGGTTATGAGTCTACCATAATCTGTTGAAATATTGACAGTTTGGATATTTACTCTTTCAAATGAGAGAACTTTACTCCTACAAAATCGTAGAGACACACACCATTTTTTAGGGATCAAGATCCTCTTCTCACCTCATCTTTTTACGTACATATCAGAAAAAAAAAAAATTGGAATTTTGATAATTTATTTTGTAGATTAGATATTTGCCTCTCTCATAAACGGCCCAATAGTGCAGTGTTGGGCCAGTAAAATAACGAAGACCCTCAACTCAGCTCAACAAATATAATTCCAAGACCAACTCTCAGGATTGGATATCAAAAAATGAGCTAAGGAAAATGGCCTCTTTTTATTTTTTACATAAAATTCTCAAACATATACCGATTTAAGTCTCGGGGAGTTTTCTGTGCTCGAAACCATAACTATGTTCTATCTTATAGGCTATGTGGATCAGTTCCGCCAAAAGAAATCATTTGTGGTAAGTTGGTCATGCCTTTGAGAAATGTGCTAATTAAATGTACATAATTGGTGTTGTTGGGTTGATACGTTCAATTCTGAATTGAAGACAAACCAAAGGACAAAAACATGTAGGGTGCTATATTCACTAATCAAGAATTCTAATGAGAAAAATTAAACTGAATATATAATTTGTGATTATTGTGTTTATTACAATTTTATCTTAGAGCACGTAAATCCTACACATAAGGCAAAGAATTAAATTCTCTTTACGGCCTAGAATGTCCCATATAATTCATCGTGAATTGTGTCTAAATTTTATCACATTCTATTATAAAGTGTAAGATGTATATATAGTATTTCTACTGTTTGCTCATCCTGATATAAAATATATCAGAACAAAGAATGTAAACCATAGATTATGAAGAAGTTTTGACAATTGCATACACTTTGAGTCAAAGTATGTAAATCTAATAGTTCACATTTTTCGTCCTGATATAATTTATATCGGGACGAACTGACAATAGAAAATTTGTATATATATATATATATAAAAGGTTACTTACAAAAAATATTGAAAAGTAATCTTAGAGCGCAGGTCAATGAGATTATACATTCTTTGTCTTTCTAGCACTATATAACATTTATAGAACGCAGATGTAAACTCCCAGACATAATTTATGTCCCAAATCACTACTTATCTCATATGATAATCAGTTTTGTAGCATTATAAACCGATTATCACATAAAATCATCCTTGATTCGGAATATGCTCCTCATAAATTTTTAATAATATATATATATATATATGTGTGTGTGGGGAATGTACATAAATGTCAACATTTGTCACAATATATTGTATTTACTAGTAGTCTTGTACTTATCAAAAATCTTTTTTTTTTTTTTTAAAGTATTACATAAATTTGGGGTTTGTTTTAGACGGAGAATTCGATCCCGTAACCTTGTAATGCAGGTGTGAGAGATTTACCACCCGACCAACCTAATCTTGTCGCTTCATTTTTTTTTTTTTTTTTTTTATAATACAATCACTTTATATTTGCTTGCCTATTTGGCCTGTTTATTATATTAATTATAATTTAAATAATGACCCAACCAATCAATTTTTGCGTGGCAATTTTTTGACCATGCATTCTCAAGTTACGCCATGAAGAATATAGCTAAAAAAAATTAAAGTGAATATATGGGTCCCAAAAATCTATCCCCAAAGGCCATATCCACGTTTTTGAGAGAATCTTCATTTTCTGTACATCGGAGCCACCTAGAGGACTCATCAAGAATTCGATCGATACATCCCAAAAATGGTTTACGTGATCATGTTGGAATTCATGAGGCAGAATTATATTAATGTATATAATATTGTAATTAACTCTGTTTTCAAATGAGCTTTTATAATTATATTATTAATAAACCAGTTGATCATATCGCATGGATAAGTAATGAATAATATTGATTGTGGGTCACTTTCCTTGAGATTATATTGCGTGTTAACTTGATACTTTCTTTGATTTTCTGTTGACTTCCATGAGCATATCAAGGTCAATTAAGCATTGCTATTCACGATGTTTTACTACTACGTAGTACGTACGAATAAAATAATTGCTATATATAGATTCCATGAGATATAAAGGGACCTTCTTTAGTGAAGATATCGTCACAAAATGGACGATTCTCTATTTTTTGTAGATCTTCATTCCTGATATCTATTTCTGTAATCAGAAGATTTCGACTCCTAATATCAGAAGAGGTTTTTATTATATTTATTGTGATTTTATGGACAATGATAAGACAATATATATAAGGTGTGAAGGCTTAAACCATATCGGAAAAGTAATTTGGTCTATAAGACATTAATTGATTGGCCATTGTATTGCAAGCAGCCAAGCACTGAAAGTTGTATGGCCGATACAAATTGATAGAAGTGTAAACGTAATTAAATTCTTCTAATCTTGATTGCGCGAAACTTTAGGTTTGTCTTCATTACACGGTCAGAAATTTGGATTCAAATAATGTGCTTGTCTTTATGCGGACCTAAATCAGTTAATGAAAATGAAGAAAATAAAATGAATAAATATCAGTAATTGATTACAGATGTCAAGAGATCTATTGATTTCAGCACAAAGATCAGCTCAATACACGGAGAATCTCAATCCTAGATATTTGGCCTTTAATAATGCCGAATGTTTTTTGTTTAAAAGTCATATTTGTTACAGTGATAATATGTAAGTGTACCTAACCACAAGGTGATTGCCTTGGTGGTCCAAAGCTTGGGATGAAAATCCCAAGTCCTTGGTTTTACTCTTGACAATTACATTATGGTCAGCCATCAGGGCGCTAGCTCAGCTGGTGGAAGGACGAGCTTGAGGCACGGGTAACTACCAGGTCAATTGTTATAATTCTATCCAGGCGAAGGCGAGTTCTAATTTATCCGTTTACATCTTTGTGTAGCCGAGAGTGTGGGCCGGGGTTTTCTATCTTTCCTACTCCACGATCTAACATACAGGCCACGACGAGTCACGCAGTTGGGGAGGACATGCTAATGAGTGCCTGGACGAAGTCCGGGATCCTCGATACCAAAAAAAAAAAATTATATAAGTGTACCTTTTCTTCGTGAAGTTAAAATATTATACAAAATCATAAGTATACATCAAATCTGCAGGCCAATTATTCTATCTTTTGGCCTGAACCTCTACAGTTTGGTCTCTATAAAAACAAATAACGATTTTGAATACGTACGTACACTCGAAAACAAAATACTCCAAGCCAAAGACGTACAACTTTTTGAATAACTTAACAGTACTACGCGTAGAATTTATTTCAACAGAAAAAGAAGTACACGTACGTAACATTCAAAATATAACAGATGTGTATTTTTCCATGAAACAATTCTATATGCACTTATAAACATTTGTAGTACGTGCATATAGATTATATAATTGTTTCATGATTAATCTAATAAAGAATAGTGTAGTGCTCACTCATGAAGCGAAAGTAATAGATTAATGGATTGAATTCACGATAAGAATTTGCTTCAAATGAATGTATATATATATATATATATATATATATATAATAGTGAATTACATCAAATCCAAATTAGCTTAATTTGTTTCCTTAACTGTGGTTTCGATCTGTAACTTTCATGCGATATCATCAAGGAATAAGCTACAAAATTGATGATTCTATTACTTCTGTTTTTCATTCTCTTTAGACAGTCACATGGTAAAATGCATGATAGATTTTATATATAAATATATAATGTTCCTAGAATTTTGTCAATCAAATGCATGCACATTTTATATCTAATTTAAGTTTTCGAAAATAATATGAAGGAGGCTCAATTGGTCTGTCAATGTTTCTAGTTCAAGTTGCCGTGCTGCGCAATAAACTTTCTTACCAAACTAGTATAGGGTTTTATGGAGGGAAACCCGTAGCAAAAACCACAAGGGCGGAGAGAAATTAATGAAGAAATAATCAATTTCTTTTTGTCGATGAAAATTAATTACTTATTCCAATTAATAAACGTATTATAAAGTAGATTTATGTCACGATTTTGTTTGGAAGCATAACAAAGTATATATCCTTAATTATCTTTCAGCCGTCAAAGTCTCATGCATGCGTGCAGCAAGTCATTATCATCTTGAAATAAACTACAAGAAAATGTACTATTATATATTGTGAATTGAATCAATTACATTATACATACATATTTTAAACAATGAATTTGATATTGTATCGATGTTACATTGTTTTTTTTTTTTTTTTTTTTGGTATCCGTGAGTGTCCAAACCAACTTACACGCACCTCCACTAATTCCACGAGGCCCTGAAGTTAATAGCCAGGTGACCCCCAGTGACCCCAAGAGAAACGTAGCTGCTAGGGATCGAACCCAGGACATCCGAGTTTACAGCTTGCTCCAGTGACCGGTGGCACCACCCCTTGGGGTTGATGTTACATTGTTACTCTTTCAAAAAGCCTTTAATAAAACGGGTGCATATCATCTTTCAAAAAAAAAAAAAAGGGGTGTATCATATTATTCGAATGGTCAAATTAAATTTTCATAATTGTTGATATTTTTTTAGAGAAATACTTTTTTATATTTTTATGTGTTTATGAAAAAGCGGTATATAATATAAAGATAAAATTAATGAGCCTAAATAGCACCAAATCCAGTTGAAATTTTATATATAACACCATGTTATGAACTTTATAGCATCAAAGTAAGGTGAGTGAAAAAAATACCCCCTCACTTCACTTTAAAACCCATTTTCCCTTCTTTTTTTCCTCTTTTTCTTTCTTCTTTCTCATCTTTTCTTTCTTCTTTCTCTCTTGTCAAACACTCTCTCAAGAAGAAGTTTACGCGGAATCTAACTCACACGTTTTTTCGTATGGTATTCAACACTGCAACGTTAAAAAGTGAACTTTATTTGTAATGTTATAAAGTTGGATCTCGCCTCATATCAACCCTGTAATGTTACAAAGTTGGGATCCGACAAGATAATTGTTATATACATATAACCAATAGGTTTTTATATTGAAAAAAACACACCATTAATTAAACATATATACTAATATGGTATGTCCGTTTTATTGTAATTTTTTCTTACCTTTTCTTTTTCTCTCATAAAATTTTCAATAGCATGGTGAGAAAACACACTTGGCATAGGCTGGAAATGGTTTTTTTTTAGTGTATAATAAAAACTAGATTATAACATGAAAACCGACCAACCAACAACCAAATATTAAAATATAAATAAATATCCAATGATTGGATAGTGACCATTATATAATGTTTTTTTTTTTTTTTTTGAAAGGGACCATTATATAATGTTGGATTGTTGGGGGTGGTCTCTCCAATATTCTTGCATGATCCATATATATCTACTACTTACCCAATCCCATATTCAAAAGTTCCAAAGTTTGCAAAAATTAATCATCTATGATGGAGAATATATTGAACAATATTTCTGGTCCAAACCTCCCACCAGGCTTCAGGTTTCATCCTACTGACCAGGAGCTCATTATCCATTATCTTAAAAAGAAGCAGGTCTCATCATCATCTTCTCCTCCAAATCCAGTAGTTTCTATCATAGCCGACGTAGATATCTACAAGTTCAATCCATGGGAACTTCCTGGTGCTCCTTTTATTCCCATCTCATCCATCCATTTGAATTTTCATATACTTTTATCTGTGAGCTTGGCATACAAATTACAATTATTTACGTGCACGCGCATGTGTGTACATGTGAGAGAGAGAGAGAGAGAGGAAGTTCTTAGATGTGAAGAAGATTAGTATGATAAGTACTAAAATAAATATGTTCTACAAAAGCAATTAGGGTTTTTCTTATAAAAAAAAAAAAATCACCCAATAAAGTTTTATTTTTCTTCTAAAAGTGTTTCCAATTTCATTTCTCAACCGAACAATATGTATACGAAAATAGAATACTACATGGGAATTTCAAATATTATTGCAATATTTATTCTCACTCATGTAATTAACTATGTAAGTGTTATTGATCTCTCCTTGTTGATCAAGGTTTTTGATCTGTAAAATGAACAGACAAGGCACGGTTTGGGGAGAGTGAGTGGTTTTTCTTCAGCCCAAGAGACCGGAAATATCCAAACGGGACACGCCCAAACAGAGCAGCAGGATCCGGTTACTGGAAAGCCACGGGAACCGATAAGCCAATTCTAAGCAGCACTGGTGGTTCATCACAGTACTGTCTTGGAGTGAAAAAGGCTCTTGTATTTTACCAAGGCCGTCCTCCAAAAGGCACAAAAACCAACTGGATGATGCTCGAGTACAAGCTTATCGATGATGCCTTTCGCTCCCAAAGGCTATTTAGGGCATCGATGCGAGTAAGTTTAATTTTTCATGTGATTTTATTGACTTCTTCAAAGATAAACAAAACAAAAATTAAAACAATAACAAGTGCATGTACAGTAGTATATATTGTTTTGTACATATAGATGACTACAAATACATACTTTTCTTCATGTAAGTTGAAAATAATGAATACACAATATAATCATCAGCCAATATCTACATGTAGATCTTCTATACAGACATATATAGACACGTATATAGCTCAATATTGTTTGTCATTCTCATGATTTTATTCTGCAAACAACTTCTTGATACAGTTGTCTATTATAGAGCAATTGTTATTTACAAAGTTTTGGAAGCTGATGATCAGTCTTCATTTGTAATGCTTTGTAATTCTATTTTGGTGTCTACAAAAATGTTATAAAATTGTGATCTATATATATATGTCTAGAAAAGATGCATGATCTTGCCAGCCTCTAATTCGATTGAACGATGTGTTGAAATTTCTATAAGTTATAGTCGTATAAAAATTAGAAAAGACAAATTGTGATTTAAAACTTCTTTATAAATCGTATACCCTTTGAGAAGAGTTCATGAAAACCTTATATTCCCTAACGAGGTTCTTTGTCATAAGTTGATTTTAATCAATCTCTTTTTCTATTTTCTTGTTTTTGATCAGTTGGATGACTGGGTTTTATACCGAGTCCGCCAGAAAAGCAAGACTCCTGGCCAACATATAAAGAAACATTACAATATTGCCAGTACTTGCAACAGTACTAGTGTTGTTATTTTTCCTTCTCCATTCACTTCTGGGTGCTTACAAGGTCAAGATCATCATCATCATCATCATCATCATATCACAAACAAGAACGATATCGTGGAAAGCTCCATCTATGAGTTTCAAGCTTATCTCATGGCTCCCTCAGAAATCGATGAAGAAGCTGATCATGTAGAAGCTAATTCAAAAGCCATGTTGACAGTTTCTTCCAACGAATTAGAGGCTCTTGAAAACCTAAGAAAGGCACTCTCTGTTGGAGCTTTGGATGAACTTGTGCCATCTACTTGCGATAATTATAACGACGACAACGGAAGCATTTTTCAAGTTTCTTCTCCAGCTACTTCAGCTTCAACTTCTCCATACTCCCCGCGGTTTATACTTTAAAGGGTATATAATCACAGACCTTCTTTAGGTTTGACTAAAATATAGATAGATTCGATTGGTTAATTTTTTCCGTTCAATAATCTCACCTTCAGATAGAGATTTCTAGCTAAAACATTCCTTAGAGATATATTAATTCTAGAAGAAGTTTCTGATGAATTTTAATGAAAACTTTGATCTAGTGAATTGCAGATTATTCGAGGAGGGACCTTGACAAATTATATATGATCGAAACTATTCGAGCTTGCCTGTATTTTAGTTATACGTTAGAGGAGGTCTTTGATCTAAATTCATCACTCATCTAGTCATCTTAGCTTTGTGTGGGGGAGTCGATATATAATATATATAGGGTGGCATTGTTTTATAGTATATAATTATATATATGTGTTATTTGTGTGCAAATTAAATAAAAGAACAATATTGTCTAAACATGTCTTGGAGATTATTATAAAGTGGGTTCGTATACTATAAATTTAGTGTAATTAATTTGTATAAGAAGATGATAATTTATATTAGATGCACAGATCGATTTGCTATGAATTTCTACGTCTCTGATGACTTTTACAATGCACGTTTTAAGCACATTTAGTTAAATTTAATGGAAGTTATTAAATTTTGATGTGATTTTTTGAATAGATAATAAAATTAATAATGAAATGCATTTGTAGAAAAAAAAAATGAAAATTTTTCTAGCATTGGAACTAATTATATATATAACATTGAGTATGTAATGTTAGATGTGTGTAATAAAAAATAAAAAGTAATACTATATGAATTTATCAAATTTTGATATTAAATTTTCATCCCAAATAAAATAATTGGCATATACAGTATATGGTGGTTAAAAAAATAAAAAATCACACCATTTAGAAATACTGGGTAACAACAAAATACAGAAAAGTGTAATTAATATATATATATTCCAAAATAAGATATTTTTAGAGAGTTTGCAAAAACACCCCTATTGTTTGACTCTTCCCTAAAAACAACTTTCTAAAGAAGTATGTAAAATACTAATCCCTTGGATCTACGGGCATGAAGCAACCAACACCAAAGGTCCAAAACTAATAAACTAATCAAACACACAAATAATAGAAAGATTAAACAAATACGGACAGAACGATATATATATGGTTTAACAATATGTCTACGTACATAGATGAGAGAGAATCTATTGATAGGTTTTCACAAAAATACAAGAGCACAAAATATCTCATAAACAATTAATCTCTTGACACCAAACCTAAACAAAACTCATATATGGTAACTAGATATACTGAAGTCATAGAGTTCTCACACGATCATGTCCAACGGAGGTGTCCCCCAAGTGTTTATACTCAAAATTTCTCACATCTTGACAAACTTTGTGAAACTCTCACAAAGATCTCTCTTATATTCTAAACTTATTTTTCAATATTTATTTAAGGGTTAGTATTTGAGATTTATAATTCTTAAAGGGACGTGTAATTCTTTTATTGAAGAAGTCATATTTCCTTATTACAAAGATTTCTTAGTTTTTAAAGGAGTCTAAAATTTCTTAGTGTAATTAAAAAAAAAAAAAAAAAAAAAAAAAAAACCAATAAAACTTTCGATAGAAGGATCTGGATCCTCTTCTCTTCTTGTCCTCACCTCCATAATGACAGGACCCGCCCCGACTCCTATCTTGACTATGAGGGAATCCTGTGAGAATTTTATCTTTTTCTTTCTCTAGTGGGCTTGAGTTTGAGATTTACATCCCAAAGGCCTATGTACCCTATACCCAATAAGGATCAAAGCCATCGTAGTTCATTAAATTAATACTGGCTAACCTCAATCTAATCCATAAAACAAAACTATTTTGAATCTATTTCTATATCTCATTCTGAATTTTGTATCTCTTTCTAAAACTGTATCTTTTTCTATCTCTTTCTGAATTCTTTATCTCTTCCTGAAACTAATTAGGATTTATTCTGAAACTATCATGTAATATGAATTTGTTTTGTTATACAAGCTGAGAACTAACTAAATATCTTCTCTGTAAATAAAACCCATTTTCTACAAATCTATAGTAAAATGTTCATTTCCTTTTATAAAATAACTTACAAACTTAAAATCAAATAATACTTTTCTTTAAGAAACTTTAAACATTCTTTATTTACAAATCTAATATATATATATCTTTTGCAAAATTGTTTGATATAATAATATATTACTGTATAAAAAGGTTTGCTTCAATCAAATCTTTTTGTTGCTATAAATCTTTACAAATTATGCAATAAAGCCATTAAAAGTATCTTTGGGATGTTTCATGAAGAAATCTCTTTTCTCTAAAACATTTAATGCTGTAAATCAAATTCGGCTGAATTTCTGATTCTCAAATATCTTTGGGATGCTTCATGAAGAAATCTCTTTTCTCTAAAACATTTAATGCTGTAAATCAAATTCTGTTGAATTTATGATTCTCAAATATCTGGTGTAAATCTAATAATATCTTTTCTTTCTCTACTGATCGTAATCAGTGTAATATATATGTATATATATATATATATATATATATATATACAGTGAGTCTCTTATAAGGGATCCCTTATTTTAATTTCGGTAAGGACCATGATGAAAACACATTGATTTTAATGAATTTTAATCTGAATTTTTTTGTGGATAATGAGTCCATTGAAATCTATTTATAAATAAAAATTGAGAATTTTTCGAATACTAGAACTATTTTTCTTGAATTTTCCTATATTTCGCCTATTTTCCAATGCCTTCATATTTAACAAAATTTGGATAAATAGTTCTAGTGTTTGGAAAATTCTCAAATTTTGTTCATTGATAGATTTTAATGAACTCATTATCCACAAAAAAATTCAGATTAACATTCATTAAAATCAATGTGTTTTTATCATAGTCTTTACCGAAATTAAAATAAGGGATCCCTCATGAGAGACTCACTGATATATATATATATATAATCTCAAAATCTGCACCAAATTAGTACCCCAGGGAAATCTGTCATACGTGTCCCTAATCTCTATGGGCTCACGCAGAGCCGGGGATAAACATCTGGTCATACACGTGCAGAGCGACTCTGACTCTGACATACACATGTGCATAAGCCCCAAAGGCCAATAATTTGAATCTGATACTGCTGGGGACGGGTACACATCTGGTGTTTGAAATCTCTTTCTGAACATACATATAATTCTTTATAAATATTTTTTCTCAAAACATGCATGAATATTCTTTTCTTTTCTTTTCTGAAAATTCTCATAAATAACAAATCTGGAAATCTGGAAATCTATCTGGAAATACTAGTAGTAATTCTTTTTATAAAATCTTGCTCAAAATATCTAATTCTCTAATAAATCTATTTTTGAATTCTAGAAATCTAGACATTTCTTAAAACACCTCAAGTCATATGTAAATCTGGAAATCTATTTTCTAAATAAATGAATAAATCATTTATTTCTAATAATTCTCTAAATAACTAATTCTATCATATAATTGTAAAACATATAGCTTATTTAAAAAGTATCCACTTACATGTCTCTTGTTCTGGGATTGGATTCCGTCTGGATTATCTATTTCTGGATTCACCCTGTATCCAATATATTGTACATCTCCACAGCTGAACCATATTTCATCAGCTTCTTCTCACTGGAATTGTTTCTCTCAATCTCTCTTTTATTTATCTCGGCTTCACTCATCTGTTTCTTCTTCTTTTTTATTCTTTCCTTTCTTTCTCTGTTTATCCAACCGAAATCAGCTTCTCTCCTGCATATTTCTTTCTTTTCTTTCCTTTCTTCTTTCTCTGATTTTGATTTGCACAAAACTCTCCTCTTTCTAATTTTGCTTCAGCCGAAACTTCCTTCTCTCTCCACAATTTTCTTTCTCTTCATCTCTCTCTCTCGAATTCTCGATCTCACGCTCAGCTTCTCTTTTCTTCTTTTCTGTTTCTGTCTTTCCTTTTCACGAATCCTCCCCCTCTTTCTCATTCATTTGCTTTGTATTTATCTTTTCTTATTTTATTTTTTTTATTAATTCTAACACCTCACCACCCACCTCTTGCCATGATGATGCCACCTATCCACCCAAATTGCCTCATTTATCCGGCTGCTGCCACCTATCAATTTAATGACAACAAATCTTATTTTTATTTTTAATCTCAGCTGGATCAATTTTTGAGTCTCAAGTCATGTGTTTGGAATTGGATTATGGACTTGGGTAATTTTCTGGGACTAGTGTATTACACATAATCTGTTAACACATATCAAATATAGCAAATCAATGGTATGGATTATTTCAATTAATTTTTATGTCAACCTTGCCAAAAAATAGAATTAATAAAGATCATTGATTTATATAAAGACAAAGTGAGGACAATATCCAAATCCTCAATGGGTAACATATCGTTTCTCACAACATATCAACACCATTTAATAGAAACCTAAAAATCTAAAAGAAACCTAAAAGAACCAGGAAAGATTAGAAAATTAGATTTGATTCATAAACTAATTAACTACCTAATTAAACATTTAATAAATGGAAGCAGAATAATATTTATTAAATGCAATAATATTTTTAAAATTCAAAATCTTCAATAATATCTTATTTAAAGGTTATTTCAAAGATTTGTTTTAGATTTATTTGCATATCTGAGCCGAGACTATAAAAAGAATTAAGTAGTTTTATTACCATCTATTTAATAGAAACCTAAAAACCTAAAAGAACTAGGAAAGATTAGAAAATTATATTTGATTTAATAAACCAAATCATAAACTAATTAACTACCAAATTAAACATTTAATAAATGGAAACAGAATAATATTTATTAAATGCAATAATATTTTTAAAATTCAAAATCTTCAATAATATCTTATTTAAAGGTTATTTCAAATATTTGTTTTAGATTTATTTGCAAATCTGAGCCGAGACTATAAAAAGAATTAAGTAGTTTTATTACCATCTATTTAATAGAAACCTAAAAACCTAAAAGAAATCTAAAAGAACTAGGAAAGATTAGAAAATTAGATTTGATTTAATAAAATAAAATCATAAACTATTTAACTACCTAATTAAACATTTAATAAATGGAAACAGAATAATATTTATTAAATGCAATAATATTTTTAAAATTCAAAATCTTCAATAATATCTAATTTAAAGGTTATTTCAAAGATTTGTTTTAGATTTATTTGCAAATCTGAGCCAAGACTAGAAAAAGAATTAAGTAGTTTTATTACCATCTATATTCATCTCCAATTTTAAACCAAAAACAAAGCAAACTAAACAACATAAAACATGAAGAAAACGCTTATTAATCATGAATGAAAGGAATCATAATTAAGTCATTAAAACGCCATTATAGTATTTACTAACTTTTTTAGAATTAAAAATGGAATGAGAATAATACAGACTTGGTTACAAAAATACCCTTTAGGCCTTTATATATAATAGGGAAAATATCATTTTCATCCCTATGGTTTACCATATTATCCATTTGGGTCCCCATCGTTCCAGTATTAGCCCATTTAATCCTTCCGTTACGTTTTCCGTTGATAAAATGGTTTTTGACAGGGACAGAGGGTCAAATGACCCTATTGCCCCTGATTATTTCTGATACCGGTTAAATGACCCTAATGCCCTACAATTAAAATATTGATTTAATTAAAAAAAAAAAAACCAATTGATTTAATTCACCAGATTCATCCATCTCATCAATCTAAGAAAGGCACTCTCTGTTGGAGCTTTGGATGAACTTGTGCCATCTACTTGCGATAATTATAACGACGACAACGGAAGCATTTTTCAAGTTTCTTCTCCAGCTAATTCAGCTTCAACTTCTCCATACTCCCCGCGGTTTATACTTTAAAGGGTATATAATCACAGACCTTCTTTAGGTTTGACTAAAATATAGATAGATTCGATTGGTTAATTTTTTCCGTTCAATAATCTCACCTTCAGATAGAGATTTATAGCTGAAACATTCCTTAGAGATATATTAATTCTAGAAGAAGTTTCTGATGAATTTTAATGAAAACTTTGATCTAGTGAATTGCAGATTATTCGAGGAGGGACCTTGACAAATTGTATATGATCGAAACTATTCGAGCTTGCCTGTATTTGAGTTATACGTTAGAGGAGGTCTTTGATCTAAATTCATCACTCATCTAGTCATCTTAGCTTTGTGTGGGGGAGTCGGATGTATAACATATATATGTAGTATATATATGTGTTATTTGTGTGCAAATTAAATAAAAGAACAATATTGTCTAAACATGTCTTGGAGATTATTATAAAGAGGGTTCGTATACTATAAATTTAGTGTAATTAATTTGTATAAGAAGATGATAATTTATATTAGATGCACAAATCAATTTGCTACGAATTTCTACGTCTATGATGATTTTTTACGATGTACGCTCTAAGTACATTTAGTTAAATTTAATAGAAGTTATTGAATCTTGATGTTATTTTTTGAATAGATGATAAAATTAATAATGAAATACATTTGTAGAAAAAAGAAAAAAAAATCTGGTATTGGAACTAATTATATATATAACATTGAGTATGTAATGTTAGATGTGTGTGATAACAATAAAAAGTAATATTTTATGAATTTTTTCAATGTTTTCAATAAAAAACAATTGGCTTGACAATATTGACATATCACAATTTTTTCAAATGCAAGCCACATTAGCATTGAAAATGCTCTTACCACGTTGTTGCTCCATGCTGCAGGGACTTCTTAATGAAATGACAAAAATACCCTCTACTCTACGTACCTAACGGTTGCGATATAACATATATAATGGTAATATCGAATCTCCTTTTATAAAGTCGTCTGACCTCCCGTTCTCTCTTCAATTTTAAACCGAAAACAAAGAAACTAGATAATGTGAAATATTAATGACGCATTTACTAATCATGAATGAAAGAAATTAGAATTAAGTTATTAAAATTCCAAGGAAAAAAAATGAACAAAGGAGAACGATCGGAACAATCCTAGAAAGAAAATGAAAAAATAAAAATAGAAAAATATGTGTTTTTAAATTTATTTATTACTTTTAAATGAGGATATTTTAGTAAAAATAAAGAGGAATCAAGTTCCTTTTTATTCAGGAATTTAATTCCTAATATATATGTTGAGTCTATGGAATTTTAATTCCCTAAAAATTTAATAAACACATGAATTAAAAAAGTCTGGTGCTATTGGCAACCCAGATCTAATAATTTCAAATACCTCAATTTTTAAATTTCAAAAATTTATTTATCTTTCGAACCTAACTCACCCCATAAATGCTCTCTATATATTTTTCATAAATGTTCTCTATATATTTTCAACAAAAAAAAAAAAAAAAAAAACACACACACATATATATATACACACACAGGAAGATAAACATTAAAAAAAATAAAAAAAATAATTTGATCAAATTGTGTTCATTAAATAGCAAAAAAGAAAAAAAAAAAAAATCAGTAACAATGAAGAGAAAAACGATACATAATATAAGTTGTATGCAATAAAATAAACAAATAAAATTAAGGTTTAAAATATTAAAAAAATAACTTATTTTAGATAAACATGAATCGTTTTATTAGAATTTAATTTGATCATATTGTAATAAACGAAACGAAGGGGGAAAAAAATTGCAATGGAAGTGTGTTGGATGTGTATGTGTGAGAGAGAGCAGTTTTTTTTTTATTTTTTTTAGAAATATATAGGGAGAGTATTTATAGAGTGAGTTAAATTTAAAAGATAATTAAAAACCTGGTCTTTAATAATAGATCATTAGTGGATTGTCAATAGGACCACTTAAGAACTTTAACACCTTTTCCGGAAGAATTCCTGTACGGTGAACAGGCGCTAAAATCCAAAAAAAAAAAGAAAAAAAAAAAAAAGAGAATAATAATAATAATCTAAAGCAGGTCACAATCATGCTAAATTTTTTCAGAAAAGGAAGAGATTCTCCTCCGGAAAAGTCGGTACAGTATGGTTACTCGCCGTCGCCGTCGCCATCACGTTCTCCGTCGATTTCGGCTCCGATTACTGGTCCGGAAAGACCTATCCGATTCGTGTACCGCGACGATGAAGGTAAGTTCCGGATGGATCCGGCGGCGATTGCTGCGCTCCAGCTCGTCAAGGAGCCAATCGGTGTGGTTTCGGTCTGCGGTCGCGCTCGCCAAGGCAAGAGCTTTATTTTGAATCAGGTAATGTTGTTTCTCTTTAGGTTCAATATCGAAGTGAATTTGTGGAAATTCTCGGTTTTAGCTTGTGGATTATATATGTGTGAAGTCGTGGAGTCTTCTAGGGTTGGGCGACATGGAGCGGTGAATTTAGGGTTTTGGAAGTGATTTTGTTACTTTCCGAAGTGAGAGTTTAGTGAACTTAGCTACAGTTATTACAAAGCAAGCTTTTTATTAAAGTTAGTGAAATTTTTGATATTTTTGGTTAATTTGGAGTGAAGTTGTGAAATTTTTTATTTTGGTGAAGTAGTGAACTCTACCTTCTCTGATTATGAGATTTGGAGTGGTGTGAATAGGGTTTGGAAGTGATTTGTTGCTTTTGGGAGTGAAGGAGGAGTGCTTTTTGCCACATTTTCGGCTTTAGCTAGAATTTCTTCTAGAATGAGGTGAACTTTTGTTCGATGTGTGGTTAACTTGAAGTTATGTTCAAATTAAGTGATATTTTGTTGGTTTTGATTAATATGAAGCTAGGTTGTCAGAATTGTGGTCAATTTGTTTTGTGAGTAATGCTGCACCTCTAGGTATTTCATATTTGATTTTTACTAGTGGTTAAAAAAAGGGTTTTGGAAGCCATTTAGCTGCATTTTAAAGTGAATGGTGGACTCTGTAGGGTCCTGAGGCAAGAAAGTGCAGTGATTGTGGAAACTGGAGACCGCTTTAGTGCTTCCTTGCTTCGGTAGTTGTAAGGAAAAGTACAGAATTCAATTTGTTGCTTTTGGAAACAAAAAGTGTTGTGATATTAAGATTTTTGAATTGTGGAAGTCTGTACACTATGAGAAGAGAATGTCTTTGAGTGTTCTCCTTTTCTTGTTTGTTTGAAGAATGTTTAAGCGTTTCTTTACTAAATTTATGAACGACCACCTCATAGTTGATCTGAATGAATTTACATAATTTTAAAAGTTTAATACTTACGGATTGCAGAAAAGGAAACAAAGTTAGTGAATGTACTAGGTGTAAAACATGCATAGAGACAATAGGACCTAAACTTTTTAATTAATATCATTGTTTCAAAGACAACTTTGCACTATTTGAAAGAAGTCTCTGTTGGAACTAAAATGGAAAAGAGTAAGATGAGGAAAGGGTATTCTGCTTAAGTACTGTTGAAGTGTGTGGTACTTTGTTTTTCTTGGCTTGGCATCCAATAGTACAGGGGTTGGTTTTCTTGGTCCTCAATTTTGGGATATGGGTCAATTTATAACTTTATCTGAAAGGGTTTTGGTGCAATCATTGTATGATGCTAAAGTGGGATTTTAATCCATGATATTATAGAACAATAATTATGGGTCGTCTTTTATGGCGCTTTTTTTATTTTATTTTTTTTTAATTTTATTATTATTATTATTTTTAATTTCCCTCAAGAAATTGGAACTTTTCATATATCTGAAATTCAGAAAACAGAATATGAAAATTGAATCCAATGTTTTTGTTCAAATGGATAACACATAGTATTTGGATGCAATATATTTCTTGTCTGGTTGGAGATTATGCTACTAATATTCAATTTTTTTTCCTGGCGCTCTCACATTCTCTGAGTTGTGGCACATCTCTTAAATTAAATTCCTTGTAATGTGATGTCTTTCTTGTTTAGTATCTTATCTAATCTAGTCGAAGTTGTATGGAGCTACAATATGTACTCCTTCACTTGGATTTTAAATATTTGACTCGAATGATATTAGTTGTTGCTCCTGGATATTATCTTTATAATTCATAGTTGCTTCATTTACCTGTTTCATGTTGAGATTAAATTATGTGGATGGATTTTCAAATAACAGTTATGGTTGCATACTTGCATATATGTGTTGCAGCTACTTGGAAGGAGTAGTGGATTTCAAGTAGCATCGACTCACCGCCCATGCACAAAAGGCCTATGGTTGTGGAGTGCACCTTTAAAGAGAACTGCTCTTGATGGAACTGAATACAATCTTTTACTATTAGATAGTGAAGGGATTGGCGCTGATGATCATACGGTTAGTTTTCATTCATTTTCATAGTGTGGAATTAATGGTAATATTGTTTTCTTTTTAAATTAGTTGAAGAAATATGGTAAACCATCAAACTTTATTATCATATATAATTATTCTGTTTGTTATTTCTTATAGTTACATTTCATTAATCTGATTTTTTTCGTGTTTGACAGGGGACGTACAGCACTCAGATATTTTCCTTAGCTGTCCTTTTATCTAGCATGTTCATTTACAACCAGGTTGAACCGACTATGCTAAAACCTTCGTCCTTCTTAATAGCTTCATGTTATTATTTGATTTTGTGCACTTTTTCACTTCACTAATGTGTACTGTCTTGACACTACTTTGCCCCCCTTTGGTTGGATATTGGTTTTATTGGGTTCATGCTATATTTGCCTATTAATGTTCATTGTTTAATGTAGATGGGTGGTCTGGATGACTCTGCATTTAAGTTTCTTTCTCTTGTTACTCAAATGACAAAACATATCCGTGGTAGAGCCTATGAAGAAAGGACTTCAGCTTCTGAAATGGGGCAGTTCTCCCCAATCTTTGTTTTTCTTTTAAGGGTAATTTGTTTTGAATCTATTATTGTTGTCTTAAAGTTACATATTGCATATAAATTTTTTTATTTTTTTTTAAGTGTATTTAAAGGTTCTGATAACATGAGGTTATGCTACATATTTGGAAATGTACTTTGAAGTTTGAATACTTTTTTCAGGACTTCTATTTGGAATTAATCGAGGAGGATGGGAGAATAACACCTCGTGACTACATGGAACATTTTTTAAGGCCAGTTCAAGGAAATAAAGAGGGTATAGCTGCTGAAAATGAGGTAAGATAGTGGACTAGTTTCTAAGGGAATTACTTTTAGAGCAAATGAGAAAATATTTACATATATTGTTTTATGATTCTCTTACGACATTGTATATTTGCTATATTCTCTATTCCGATCTAAATGGCATGGCCAACCTTGTAGAAAAGCTAATTTTAGGTCATACATGTCTTGGACACAATGCCTCCATGGCTCCATGGATATGTTTTAGATATGCAATGGGTCGTAATAATTTATTTTCTAGTTGAAATTTCTATGAAAGAATGTGCTAGTTGAAAAGTTGAAAAGCAATTAGATTTGTAGTGTGGTTTCAATGGGATGGATATATGTGCTAGCAAGTGTTTCCATCTCTATTAAACCTTCTTTTCAGACTTTCAGTGTTTTGCCTACGTTCTCACTTTGTTTATAAGTACACATCTTGGCTTCATGGGAAGTGTAGGACATGTTAAGCATTGTATTTTTCAATTTTTTGTTTTTCTTTTAACTTCTTTTTGTGTGAATTTTAATTGCATTTCATTATTGATTGATAGACCCGCGATTCTATTCGAGCTTTATTTCCAGATAGAGAATGCTTCCGCCTCGTGAGACCTTCGAACAATGAAGATGATCTCCGTCGACTTGATCAAATTTCGGTTAGTACCTTATGGTTTCTTCTCTCTCCCCCTTACCCAGCCCCCCTCCTCCCGACCATCCCAGCTATGTAATTTATGGTCATAAAATTCATTGTGTTCCCTTCAATCCTCCTATTTGCGATCTGAAACACTTAGGTTTTGTATGCAGTTGGACAAATTACGACCAGAATTTAGATCCGGGCTGGATGCATTCACAAAGTTTGTTTTTGAGAGAACAAGGCCCAAGCAAGTCGGGACTACAGTAATGACTGGTCCAGTTCTTATTAGTATCACTGAATCTTATCTGGATGCCCTGAATAACGGTGCAGTACCTACAATACCATCGTTATGGCAGGTTAGTGTTATATCTTTATTTTTTTAATTTTTTTAATTTCTGGATTATTCTCACTTCTGGTGTACTAAGTTGCTTCTACATTTCTATAATTAATCTCAAATTTAATTTCTTCATTGCTATTGTTCAAGAGTGTAGATAAGTTTCTGAGAATATTAAATAAGGTTTTCTTTAAAATACTTTTGGAAAAAAAAAAAAACATGTGATTTTGTTGTTACTTGATTACTTCATTTATGACCACATGTAAATATGTAATGCCTGTCTTTTAAATTTCAAAGTGACAATTCTAATCAAAGAAAGTTATTGGGGTTATTTGGGTCTTAATCGGTGACTTTAAAACATTTATTTTACATGCTGCCTTAGTTGTATTGAGCATGAAATGTATACATTATTCTAAGAGATGTGAAAGGATTCAATGAGAAACCTAACCCTGGAAAGAACTTTTGAAATAAAATTTTTAAAAGCACCAAAAGTATCACCATTCTTTTATTGTTTATTGTTTCTTATCTCTTATATTTTTTGCAGGGTGTAGAAGAAGCCGAGTGTCAAAAAGCATATAATTCTGCTACTGACACTTATATGTCTAATTTTGACCGTCCAAAGCTACCTGAAGAAGTAAGTTGTGCTTTATTCTAACTATTAGTGATTTTATCTTTTTTCTAATCCCAGTGCTTCTAGGTTGCACTAAGGGAAGCACATGAAGAAGCAGCTCAAAAGTCATTGGCTGTGTATAATGCTGGTGCTGTAGGGGTTGGTGCAGCAAGGAAAAAATATGAGGGACTTCTCATGAAATTCTTCAAAAAAGCATTTGAGGTAACAATTATTTGCAACACTACTATGAAGTATAGCATCCTGTCAATCATCATTCAGCTAATGATATATAATTAGATACATCTTAATGAAAAGTATTTGCCACATCAATCCCAAATAATCAATATTTAGGGAATGTAAATGCATATAAATTGTTGCTTTATCTCTTTTATTTTTCATGCAAAGAATTTGTTTCTTGATGGATGATAAATTTTCACAAAACTGTATTTATCGTGTTTTGGGTTGAACTTTTTTGAGATCAACGTGAATGATTCATTGAGAACCGGCATCTAATAAATTATGAAAGAGCACCGGTGTATGTGTGCATACTTGCTTGTGTGGGTATATACGTTTGACTGTAATGTCAAGACTTGTATTAATACTTCTCCAGATTTCTGGTTGATGGTATGCCTTTTTTTTTTTTTTTTTAAAGCTTGAAATATCATAGATAATATATAATTAATAACTGAAAATTTTGAAGCTTACATAAGAAAGAGTTACAAACCTATCTATTCGAAAGAAAAGCTGGCAGTATGTCCGAAGTTGTTGAAGGCCTCATGCAAACCTTGGATCGATTTAGGTATACTTAGTGCCCGTTTGGAAGAGATTCTCTGCCGGCTAAAAGAGCTTTTCTAATTAAAAAAGCTCCTTCCAAAAAAAATTATATCGTTTGGTTGTCACTCAGTAGAGCTTTTGGATAATTAAAAAAGTTTTACGTCTACTTGGAGCTCAAATTTTAGGCTTTTCCAAGTTTATCTTTTTGAGCTTTTTTAATAACAATAAAATGTCTAATATAACCCTATCATTTAAAATAGTTTTTAAATATTTTGGTAATCCCACCATTTAAAATAGCTTTTTCTAATTGATAATCAAACGACCAATAACTTCCCATTAAAAGCTATACTTGTAAAAGACCTATTCCTAAAAGATCTATTTGAAGAAGCTCTTCCAAACGGAGCCTTAGTGCTTGTTTGGTTGAGCTTGCTTTTTACTGCCTCAAAATGTCTACAAACGTCTATTTAAGTTTTTTTGAGTTGTTTGGTTGGCTTTTTGAGATTATCTATTTTAAATTGAGTAGAGACTAGTAGAGTTTAAACCTCTATTGGGCAAAAGCTCATAGGGAGGTGTGCTTCTCCAAATAGACCTTTTTAAAAAAAAGTCTACCAACCAAATAACTATAATTGTTTTTTTCAAAATCTCTATTTCTAATAGATCTATTACAAGTAGATCTTTTACCAATAGAGGTTTTTCAAAAGCCCAACCAAACAAGCTCTAGTCTCTGATAAATAAAGAAATTATACTAGAATTGATTTTTCTGGGAAGATATGTTTTTCCTTGACTGAACTGTCATCCAAGATCATACTTGTGAGAACTGTTTACTGTGGTTTATTACTTTATTTACTTGTATTTTGGGCTTGCAATCTATCGTTTACTTGGATATGATGCTTCTTGTCTACCTGATGACCTTTTAGATGAAGATCATGGTACAGGTCAATATTTGTTGCCAATCACTTCCAAACTACTTCTGAGTTCTGACAAGGTCTGGTGGAGGCAGGGCAATGGATTAAAGTCCAAACTCATACTAATGTTGTAGCTTTAACATGTGAATGGGCATGGAGGGGGGGATGGTTGAGCATTTTGATTGCAAATTCATTTGCTTGCTGTTTCAGTCTCACTGTTCTTAATAGAAATTAGTTCTCTCTCGTGTCTACTTGTTTCTATTTTGGGATGATTTAGAGTAATTATTTATTTGAAATTAAAAGAAAACTTCAATATTGTCTGCATTATATTATTTCCCATCCAAGTATCCATCTGCAACATGAAGTTTCAAACCATTACATGCAACAGATTTATCAAATCATGGAACTCAGCTTTTGATAAATTCTGAACATTTGGCTTTACATTTATTAGGCACTTGTTTTTAATATGCATATGTTTCTATCAGACATGTCTTGTGTATCCAGTGGTATTGGTTCTGATTGACCAAATGATGCAGGATGACAAGAGGAATATATTTATGGAAGCAGAGATTCAGTGTTCAAAAGCTATACATAGCATGGAGAAGAGGCTGAGAGCAGCTTGCCATTCTTTTGATGCAAATATAGATAATGTTGTGAAAGTAAGCATTCATTGTCTAGTTATTTTATTATCATTCCCTTACAAAGGCACTTTTATTAACTTTTAAAATTATTTTAATAAAATCATATCAAGGGTTTTTAGCTTACCTTCCATTCATGGATGTCTTGTCAATGTTATGCCTCCAAAGATGGGCTTGCTCTTTCAATGTTTAAACATTTGTTCTCTCTAGAATATGCTTACCTTAATGCCTTTGGTGTACATGGTGAGAATGCTTACGGCGGCATTACATTTAATGTCAGCGGATATTGTTTTTCATGTCATTAAATTGACAGGTAACTTTTAGGGGGTTGTGTGATTTCCTAATCGGTCCTTGATTTGGGGTCTTGACTTGTTATGCTGTCTTTTCTTCTAATGAGCATTGATTGTTGTTTGTAAGGGTCAAGTGTTTGTGCTTCATACTTAACTCTTGATTGGTATACATTTCTTTGGATTGATTGAGAATATCTCCTCCAGGTTCTTGATAGTCTTATAACTGAATATGAAGCTTCATGCCATGGCCCAGGAAAATGGCAGAAACTTGCTATGTTCTTACAACAAAGGTTTGCTGGTTTTTTTTTTTTTTTTCTTAAGAGGGTTTTATAAGCATACTCTCTTATGTTTTAACTTTTCTTAAACTTAAACTCCCCAGTTTGGAAGGTCCCGTATTCGACCTTGCCAAGAGGCTTATAGATCAGATTGGATCAGAGAAGAGTTCTCTCCTGTTGAAGTGCCGATCTGTTGATGATAAGATGAAATTGCTTAACAAGCAACTGGAAGATAGTGAAAAGTACAAGTCAGAATATCTGAAGCGTTATGATGATGCTATCAATGACAAGAAGAAGCTTGGCAATGACTACACAAGCCGCATCACTAATCTGCAAGGTGAAAACAGTTCACTTAAGGAGAAGTATTCTAACTTATCGAAGTCATTGGATTACCTCAAGCATGAAACCTCAGACTGGAAAAGAAAATATGAGCAAGTCTTAACAAAGCAGAAAGATAAGGAAGATCAGGTTGGTTCAGAAATTGAAGTTCTCAAGTCACGAAGCACTACTGCAGAAGCAAGGCTGGCTGCTGCACGGGAACAGGCAATGTCTGCTCAAGAGGAGGTGGAAGGGTGGAAAAGGAAGTATGGTGTTGCTGTTAGAGAAGCAAAAGCTGCTTTAGAGAAGGCAGCGATTGTGCAAGAACGCACAAATAAGGAAATGCAACTGAAGGAAGATGCCCTCAGGGAAGAATTCGCAAATAGTTTAGATGAAAAGGTGCTCTCTCTCTCTCCCTCCCACACACACACACCCCACACAAGAAATTCACAAGCACGTGGTTTTTCAATTTCTTTGTACTTGAACAGATCAATATTAACAAAAGAAAATTTTGAGACATTTTCATATTTATGAACATGCAGGAGGAGGAAGTGAAGGACAAGGCTGCAAAGATTGTGCATGCTGAGCAGTGTTTGACAACTTTAAGATTGGAGTTGAAGGTAGGTTTCTTGGATTATTACTTTCTGGAATCAAGCCATATTTATAACTTTTCTCTCACACGCATGTACGCATTCACACCAACAGAGTTGAGTGCTTGCACTCGGTAAATGAGCTATGAAAAGACCTAAATTTAAGCAAACTGAAGGTGGTATCAATAGATCTTTTCTATGAAGTGCCTATTCATCTGTAGTAGTTTAATATGTTTAAATGCTTGCATAGTTGCATGTTGTATAGATTGTGTATGAGTGATGACTGTGATAAGTCCTGTGCAGACTGTCAACTCAAAAATTAAGAGTTATGAAGTGGAAGTATCATCCTTGAAGCTTGAAATCAAAGAGATGAGTGAGAAGTTAGAAGTTATAAATGCCAAGGTCCAATCATTGGAGAGAGAAACAAGGATGATGGAACAGGAGAAGCTCCATCTAGAGGAGAAGTATCGATCTGAATTTGAAAGGTTTGATGAAGTCCGTGAACGGTGTAAAATAGCTGAAAGAGAAGCTAAGTGGTCAAATGAAGTGGCTGAAAAGGAACGAGCTGAAGCAACTGCTGCAAGTAGGGCAAAAAGTGATTTCGAGAAGTTGGCAATGGAAAGATTGGCTGTAATTGAAAGGGTGCAGAGGCAGAATGAAAGTTTGGAGAGAGAGAAAACTGACTATGCTAATGAAGTTAACAGATTACGGCGATCTGAGATGGAGGCCCTCTCAAAAGTTGCATTACTAGAGGCAAGAGTTGAAGAAAGGGAGAAAGAAATAGAGTCTCTGTTGGACTCGAGCAATGTGCAGAGGGCTAGTACAGTTAAAAAGCTTGAAGACCTATTGGAGTCTGAGCGTAAAGCCTGTGCTACCGCAAATGCCATGGCAGAAAGCCTCTCTCATGAGGTACAGTCAGCACAGGCAAAACATGATGAACTTCAGCAAGAGTTGACTAAAGCTCGTCTGAGCGAAACAGCATTGGACAGTAAGCTCAAAGCTGCTTCCCATGGTAAACGTGTAAGAGTAGACGATTATGAAATGGGAGCGGGATCCGTTCAAGAAATGAACACGGATGACAAAAATTTAAGAGCAAATAAGAGGTCCAGGAGCACAACTAGCCCGATTATGTACACACAGCCTGAAGACGGTGGATCAGTGTTCAAGGGTGACAAGGATAACCTAAGCCAGCAATCCAATCACGAAGATTATACGAGGTTCACCGTGCAGAAACTTAAGCAGGAACTGACCAAACACAACTTCGGTGCTGAGCTGCTTCAGTTGAGGAATCCCAACAAGAAAGAGATTCTCGCACTGTATGAGAAATGTATTCTCCAGAAGTCCGCCTCAATCTTTTAATCGACATATATAGAGTGGTTAAGGGTAAATTTTGGAAGTGTAGATGATAGATAAAAAAAATATATAACTTTTAGGGTATGATGTGATTATTTACTGGAAGTTGAAGTTTCATTTTGGGCCATTCTTGAAGTTAATTATTATTATTATTATTATTATTATTATTTTGATAATATCTATTAATATAGGACCAAATTTTTTTTTAAAGGTTTCTCTATTGGTAGGATTCCAACCGTTGATCTGAGAGTTATTTGCTCAAACTCAAAGCTCGTCCATCTACTAGTTGAGCTACGTTCCTGTTGGCAGTTAATAATTTAATCACGGGGAATTTTCTTTCTCTTTTTATGGAACCAATATATTTATTTGATTAAATTATATATTCTTTGACAAATTCTGTTCATAGATTTCAACAATATTCTTAAGTTTGGCATCAAATGCCACCTTTTTAAACACGTCCCTAAAATTTTTAATTCATTTGATAAGCATATGAATCCCAACTTTCATTTGTCAATTTAATAGTCTAGGGTAATAAGAATCTTAATGGGAGAAGATAATTTAATTTTTGATTTGTGATTATAGTGTTTAGAGAGGGAATTTAATTCCTTCCTCCCACTTATGAAACCAAGTTTTATTTCCTAATTCTCTTTTATGTAGAACTTGATTACCTTTCATTTTCATTACTAAACGTGTCATAAATGTATATTAATTGATTTAGTCTACATAAATCAAAGAAATACTAACCTCCTCCCCCATAAAAATTCTTTATGTAATGTTATATCACTTAAAAAAAAAAAAAAAAAAAAAAAAAAAAAAAAAAAAAAAAGTTTAGAAAACCAACTCAAATGATTTAACTAGTGATTTATCATTGTCATATTACTCACTACATCATGGTATGAAATATATCGTATAAACAAATCACTTCTCATATCATTTAAATTGATTTATGAATTATATTTTTTAGGTTAAGTAGCATTACTTTAATTCTTTATAAATTTATACTTCAATAATAATTTACTTCCATCACAAGTAGTCAAGAAGTCAATGGCTCGTCATATTCAAGCGAGAAGAGAAAGGAAAGAGACAAAAATTGTGCAACTTAACGGATTAAAATGGAATTATTAAGGTTTATGATAGATTGAATGTTCAACTTATGAGTGTAGGAAATAAATTTAATTTCCAATTATAAAGCCATATATTTTAAGTAATTAAATGTAAGGGTATTTTATAAATAAAACATTTTCATTAAAACATAGGTGTAAAAAGATATTTTATGGGTTACCCACCCATCCGTAAATTATGGAAATTATTAGAGGAAATGTTGCTTTAGAGTTCAGTGGACACCCAATTGAATTTCGACTTGACTCCCATCTAGGGGTCGCAATATGGGCCACGACTCGGTAGCAAGACACGATATTTAAGGGTTTGGGTTAAGTCTTATTGGGTTCGGACCATTAATAGGTCAACATGTTAAACCCGTTAAATAAACAGTCGTGTTTGGGTTGAACTACACCAACCCGTTAACCGGTTTAACACGATTAAATATGTAATTTACAAATATATAGAGAAACCCTAAATATTACTTTATAAATCAAAACCTAAATACTTTAGGGGCTGTCCTGTATCGTTTTACAGGGGCTGTTTTCGTTTTTGTTTTCCAAATCCAATTTCGAATACGCGTTCGTTATCGTTTTCCATTTTGTTTTCCATTTTATTTAGAAAACAAAAACAACTACAGTGTTAAAAGTGAAAAATTTCCAAAACAACTTTTTTATGTTTTTCATTTTGTTTTTCGTTTTGTTTTTCAATCTAAATAAAAAACTAATTTTTTTTTTTTTTTTCTTCTTCCTTCTTTGCTCGACAACTTCTTCTTCCTTCTTGCTCGACATCTTCTTCTTCTTCTCCTCCTCCTCCTCCTCGACAGCCTCGTCTTCTTCCCTTGCTCGACAGCCTCATCTTCTTCTCCTTCTTCTTCTTCTTCTTCTTCTTCTTCTTTTCTTCTTGCTCTTCTTCTTCTGGCCGAAATCTTCTTGTGGTCGGAATCTTCTTCTTCTTCTTCTTCAGAGGCCGAAACCACCATAGATTGGATCCTCAGAGGCCGATCTACAAAACCCAGGTATCGCCGCTGCAAAACGACGCCGGAGACCGCCGCACGCGCCGCCCGCGCCACCATCTTCTTCTTCTTCCCCGACGGCCGTTTCTTCTTCCTTCCACTGGTCCAGCCACCGCCGGCCTTTTCCGCCACCAGCCCTAGCCGTCGCACATCCCGGCGACCTCGCCGGCACCGGCGACTTGGGCGAGCTGCGGTGGCGCCACCTGGTGCTGTCAGTTGCAAATACTGACCCAAAATAAAAAATTAAATAAAATCAATTTTTTATAATTTTTGATATATTTTGGATAACCTACCGAACGCGTTTTTTACGTTTTCATATTCGGAATACAACTTCCAGGATTTGCTACCAGACGCGTATTTGGATTTCGAAACTGAAACCAAAAACACTGTTTTCATTCTCATTTTTATTTCGTAATCCAAAAACAAAAACACCCTTTGAAAAACGTTACAGGACAGGCCCTTAAATTCTTCCTTCTCTGTTCTACGACCTACTTAGTCTTCAAGATCAAGTGTTCAAAGAAAAGTATTCTCCGTTATTTTAATTTTATTTTTAATTATTTCACATGGATATTATGCTTGGATTTATTTTGGGTGAATTTTATATTTGGGACAATTGTATTAAATTTTATGGGATTTTATTTTGAATCAACATTTTTGTTATTTTTTATTATTTTCATTTATTAAATTAGTATTAGTGGATTGAATTATGTAATTAAATTAAAATATTTAAATTAGTTTAAAATTTTAAGTAGGAAATGAATTAATGGAATTATAATTCTTCGTCTTGACAATAGAAAAAGTATATATATATATATATATATAGAGAGAGAGAGAGAGAGAGAGAGAGAGAGAGAGGAAATAGCACCAAATGGTGTTGACTTTGTGGGGATAACACCGAGTTAATAATTCCTATAAAAATAGCACCAAAGGATATGGTGAGACCAAAATGCCCTAACTTATTCTTTTAGTTTATTTTTTTTACTTTTTTATTTTTTATCGCTTTCTTATCCAATGAAGAAAAAGATTTTTTTTAAAAAAAATAGATCTATAAATAATTCTCGAGTAGGGTAGAAATACCTACCCGAGACTTATTTTCAAAGCAATAAGTCTCGGGTAGTGTACCTGAGATTTATTTCCACCCTACCCGAGACTTATTTCCATATCTAATTTTTTTTTTTAAAGAACCATATAAATATATATATATATATATATATATATATATATATATATATAGTGGTTCTCTCATAAGAGATCCCTTATTTTAATTTCGGTAAGGACTTTGATGAAATCACATCCATTTCTATGAATTTTGATTTGAATTTTTTTGTGGATGATATCTTCAATGAAATCTACCTATGAATAAAATTTGAGAATTTTTCAAACACTGCAACTATTTTTCTTGAATTTTCCTATATTTCGTCCATTTTTCGATGCCTTCATATTTAACAAAATCATGATAAATAGTTGTAGTGCTTGAAAAATTCTTAAATTTTATTGATTGGTAGATTTCATTAAACTCATCATTCACAAAAAATTCAAATCAAAATTCATATAAATCGACTCAATTTCATGAAGGTCCTTACCGAAATTAAAATAAGGGATTCCTTATGAGAGAACCACTATATATATATATATATATATATATATATATATATATATATATATATATATACACACAATTTTTCTATTATCAATTTTTCTATATATGTACTATATGTTTTTTATATATACCATCTGAAGTACCCGATCTTTATAAATATATATATATATGCCACCGTAGGTATGGTGGCCAGAAATGTAACATTATCGGGTTAAATAAAATACTTTACTACTGATTGTACCGAACCACGTTGCCGGCATGGTGAAACTGGTAATACAATATATGTTTAAAGCAAATACTATCATAATATTCTAAGACAAAAGGAGGAATTGATTATGAGCAATGTGTTTATGTCTGTATAGAAGATCTACATGTAGATATTGCCTGATATTGTATAATCATTTTCAACTTACATGAAGAAAAGTATGTATTTGTAGTCATCTACTCATCTCTACGTACAAAACAATATATACAGTACATGCACTCGTTATTGTTTTTTTTTTTTTAATCTTTGAACAAGTCAATAAAATCATCATTTGAAGAAAATTAATAAACTTGCTCGCATTGATGCCCTAAAGGAATCATCAATAAGCTTGTACACGAGCATCATGATCCAGTTGGTTTTTGTGCCTTTTGGAGGACGGCCTTGGTAAAATACAAGAGCCTTAATTTTTCACTCCAAGACAGTACTGTGACTGTGAGCCACCACCACCGGAGCTGCTGTTGGCTTATCGGTTCCCGTGGCTCTGTTTGGGCGCGTCCCGTTTGGATATTTCCGGTCTCTTGGGCTGAAGAAAAACCACTCACTCTCCCCAAACCGTGCCTTGTCTGTTCATTTTTATAGAAAAATTAACCATGATCAGCAAGGAGGATATGATCAATAACACTTACATGCATGATTGATAATAATGGATGCAATATTTTAAATTCCATGTAGTATTAATTCTATTTTCATATACATATTGTTCGGATGAGAAATGAAATTGGAAACAGTAATTTTATAATTAAAACTTTGTTGTGTGATTTATTTTTTATTTTTTTTTTAAAAGATCCCTAATGAGTTCCTTCTCTCCTGAGCTGTGCTGAGCTTTTGAGGATCTGATGTCACGTGTATATTAATACATTCAACGGTCTAGATTATTTGTGGTTTTTTTTTTCTCTCTTCAATATTGACTGACACCATTTTTCTCTCTCAATGCCCTTCAGTTCAAACTTCACCTCTCCTTTTTCTTCAACCCAGTGAACTCACAAATTACAAATTATAATCCTAGTTCTTTATCAAAAGTCATCAAACCGTGAAGCGGTAAAGAAAAGAAATAACTCTGGCTCTTGCTAAACCTTTCACTATTCTATTGTTAAGTCTATCAAATCTTTTCTTCTTTTTTTTCATATACATGGAAAATAAATCACACTTAAATGACATGAGTATTGGGTTTAAGATTTGAAGGATGAAATTGCTATCATACCATTATATGTACACCGATTACATGTGTGTGTGTGTTTTTTAAGCAGATAACATGTGTGTTTTTTGATGTAGAAAAGTAGATTTGAAACCCATTAATACAATTATGTTTTACTCTGGGTAGAATTTATTTTTCCATCGTTGAGATTTTCATGTTTCCCATTAGTGGAATATGTGGGTCATATTTTTGAGTTGGATTGAAAGGAGCCGAAGAGTGGAGGTGGATCTAGGGACTTCTGAATTGTAATTTCCGTGGATCATGACAATGGTTTCCTTTAAGTTGCTTAAACAATTGCATCAAAAAATATATATATATAGGAAATATGGTCTGCACTTGAGGGGGCTGGAGGGTATGAGGCCTCTAGCTTGGAGTTGTTGAAGGAGAAGAGATTTAAATCGAAGAAGATAGAATTTGGTGAAGAACGATCTTGTCCCTCATTGTTGTCAGTTTGTCACAGACTCACAGTGGCGTATCCAAGGTTGGCTGGCTGGCCAAGATTTTTGAAAAAAATAAAATTAAAAAGTTAAATCCATTAATAAAGATAGCCCAAAACATCTTTAGATTTTAGCCCAATAGATTAGCTCATCAATTTTTAAACTTAATAAAGCCCAATAAACTTAATCTTTTTATTTTCCTCGTAAGCTTGATCGTACAAATATTTTGGAATTTTGAATTGGAATCAAAGTCAGATATGCTTCTTCACTCCAAGTCTCCAACTATTGCAATTTCCATTGCTGATACAATTTAACCTAATTCGGTAATATATGTTTTTGCTTCTTTGAATATGATCTTATTGTATTTATATTGAATGCATATTTCCTTTGATTTTTTTTGTTTTTTCGTTTTTATTGTTTAAAACATGTAATTGAGGGTAAACCACTCAATTACACGTTATCTTCTATGGTCGAGATTTGCCAACAAAATGATAAATATTGTTTAATATTATCATATAATATGATCTTTTTTCTATAAAAACAAATTGTTACAGTAACCTGCCCGGAAAAACAAAAATCTGGTTCATTCTCATGATAGTTATTCTGCAAACAACTCCTTGATCCAGTTGTCTATTATAGAGCAATTGTTGTTTACAAAGTTTTGGAAGCCGATCGGTCTTCATTTATCTACAAAATGTTTTAAAATTGTGATCTATGTATGTCTTGCAAGCCAGACTCTTATATAAGTTATATCTCGATTGAAATTTGAAAGGTATGTGTTGAAATTTTTATAAGTTATAGTGGTACATATAATGTTAGAACAGACAATTGTGATTTAAAACTTCTTTATAAATCTCTTTTATTTTATTTTTTTGAGGGAAAAAAAAAAAAAACCTAGACTCCCATGTATTCAGAAATTTATTTTGCAATATCCCACTGGCCACATCCCCATAGAAAAGGGGTTTAGATATATATATGTATATATATATATACAGAAATTCTATTATCAGTTCGAACTGATAAAAGTTATATCATTTTTTTGCATGTGGGCCACTGGATTTAAATACTTTGACTTGGCTGTATGCATTTGTCAGTCAAAGTATTTAAATTCAGTGGCCCACATATAAGGAACTGATATAACTTTTGATAGTTCGAACTAATAATAGAAAGACTATATATATATATATACCATAAATTTTGTGTAATTTGTACATGAAAAATATAATACTGTATATGTTAAGCTAGGTGCACAGATTTACTATGAATTTCTACATCTATGAAAGTAACATATATTCCGAAATTTATTTCGTTTTTGGTTTCAATTAAGTTAATCTATATGTACTATATAATGTGCATTACATATAGACATGACGCTAATTCCAATTCCGGTTCTTTCTTTTTTCTTAACCATCCAACCCCAACCCAAATCAGTGAGATGATCTTTGATTCTCGTCTCTCTCTCTCTCACAAATCTCGTCTCTCGGCCATCCCCAAATCACCCAAATAAACCCCACTCTCTCTCACAAATCAACTTCTGTGAATCGAAGAAGAAGATTAGAAGAGAAGAAGAAGAGATCGAAGAAGAAGAAGAAGGAGAGAGAGAGAGAGAGAGAGAGAGATCATTTATTAGGTTTTAGGAATTTAGGATTTTTTTTTAAATAAAATAAAATAATGTTGGAACTGTCAGTTCGAACAGAAATCGGAACCACCGATTTTAGTCCGGTTCGAAACGGGCGATTCCTCAAAATTTGGAACCGGAATCAAAAAAATCGGTTCCGGTTTTTCTAGTTCGGTTCGCCAATTCGAACCGAACTGGCGCCATGACTATTTACAGAGTATTAGTAGATTTTAATTTTCATATTTCCTCATTATAGAGATTTCTTAATTCTTAAAGGAGTCTAAAATCTCACAAGGCAAATAAATAAATAAATAAATAATCAAAAGAAACACCATATCGTTAGTTGTTTCTCATACCACATCATCACCATTTTAATATAATCAAGCACTGCTGGAGTACGGGGTTTTTCATCTAAAACTAAAACTAGAGACTTGTTTTTGAAATAGGTCAAGTCTTAGGGGTTTATTTGCAAATCTCTCATAATTTTATTTATTGGTTAGTTAGCCGAGCAGAGACTAGAAAAGAGAAAAACTTGCGTGGTGAAACCGTCAATGAAAGTGTATCATTTACATTGGGAACATAAAATTATATTGGGTTAATTGTACTAATTTACCTTTACTTTATTGAATCTAGTAAGATTTTAAAATAATACCTTAAATTAACACAAACATCCATTGTCATCAAGTCAATCCGTTAACTTTAACGGTTGACTAACATTGATCTATGGAAAACCAAATATATCACTGCCACATCATCTCAAATATTTTCAATTAAAAATTAAAATAATAATAATAAAAAATAGATAATATCTCAACCGCATACGGAAATATTCTCAATTCGCGGAGGAACCTCCTATGCGAACTACAGGAGGTCGATCTCCAAGATCAGCGTAGTTCTCTTCCAGTAAGTAGGCGTTCGTCAAAGATCTCTTGTTTCTTTTGACGGTGGAGCTCCATTGCATGTAGATTATCTTGTTTTTATATATATATAAAAAAATATATTTTTTATATTTTATGTTTGAGATGATGTAGCAAGGTTATATTTGGCTTTCCAATTATCAAGTTAGTCAACCGTTAAAATTAATGGATTGACTTGATGGTAGGGGTGGTTTGCGATAATTTAGGACATCTTATTAAAATCTTGCAAAAACTAATAAATTAAGGGTAAGTTAGTGCAATTAACTCAATTATATTTTTAAAGTACTGTATGAGTATAACACATTTTCATTGGACGGTCCTATTGTCACATCAATGAAACCTTCTCATATAAGTTTTTCTCGAAAAAGAAATAGCTTTATTACAACGCCACGCTGTCGTTCCCCGCTGCAGGAGGAAATGACAAAAACACCCTCTACTCCACTAACATTTTAGGCCGTGATATGGCGTCTATAATGGTAATATCGAATCTGCTTTTATAAAGCCCTCTGACCTCCCGTTCCCTCTCCATTTTGAAATCTGGTTCCTCTCTTGACTCTTGAGGAATGAAAGCATAAAACAGAAAAAAAGCAAACCAGAGAACGTAGAAATCCAACAAAAAAAAAAAAGAGTAAAAAAAAACTAAAGCAGGTCACAATCATGATGAAATTTTTCCAAAGAGATTCTCCTTCGGACAACAAAGTACAGTCTGGTTACTCGCCGTCGCCGTCTCGTTCTCCGTCGATTTCGGCTCCGATTACTGGTCCGGCGAGACCGATCCGACTCGTGTACTGCGATGAGAAAGGTAAGTTCCGGATGGATCCGGAGGCGGTTGCCGCGCTCCAGCTCGTCAAGGAGCCCATCGGTGTGGTTTCGGTCTGCGGTCGCGCTCGCCAGGGCAAGAGCTTTATCTTGAATCAGGTAAATTTGTGTCTCTTTTGGTTCAATTTCGAATTGAATTTTTGGAAATTCGCCGGTTTTAGCTTGTGGATTTTATATATGTGAAGTCGTAGTGTCTTCTAGGGTTGGGGGATAAGGAGCGATGAAATTAGGGTTTTGGAAGTGAATTTGTTACTTTCCGAAGTGAAAGTTTAGTGATTTTAGATACAGTTTTCACAAAGCAATAGCTTTTTATTAAATTTTGTGAATTTTTTTTTTGCTTTTTTTGGTTAATTTGGAGTGAAGTTGTGAAATTTTTGGTTTCAGTGAAGTACTGAACTCTACCTTCTCCGAGTTACGAGATTTTAAGTGGTGTGAATAGGGTTTTGGAAGTGATTGATCGCTTTTAGGGGTGAAGGAGGATTGCTTTTAGCCACATTTTAGGATTTAGCTAGAATTTCGTTTAGCATGAGGTAAACTTTTGTTCGATATGTGGGTAATTTGAAGTGAAATACTCTATTTTTTTTTTTTTTTGTACATCTGTATGATATTGTCAAATCTAGGACCTGTGCCTTTAAGATTTTAGAATTGAAATTTTGGTTATTACAGCTATATTTCACCAGGTCAGAAGTTATGTTCAAATTAAGTGATATTTTGTTGGTTTTGATTAATTTGAAGTTAGGTTGTCAGAATTGTGGTCAATTTGTTTTGTGAGTAATGCTGCAACTTTAGGTATTTGATTTTTAATAGTGGTTAAAAAAGGGTTTTGGAAGCGATTTAGCTGCATTTTAAAGTGAACGGAGGACTCTGTAGGGTCCTGACTCCTGGGGCAAGAATACTCCTTGTAATGTGATGCCTTTCTTGTTTAGTATCTTATATAATCTAGTCGAAGTTGTATGGAGCTCCAATATGTACCTTCACTTGGATTTTAAATATTTGACTCTAATGATATTAGTTGTTACTCCTGGATATTATCTTTATAATTCATAGTTGCTTCATTTACCTATTTCATGTTGAGATTAAATTATGTGGATGGATTTTCAAATAACAGTTAAGGTTGCATACTTGCATATATGTGTTGCAGCTACTTGGAAGGAGTAGTGGATTTCAAGTAGCATCGACTCACCGCCCATGCACAAAAGGCCTATGGTTGTGGAGTGCACCTTTAAAGAGAACTGCTCTTGATGGAACTGAATACAATCTTTTACTATTAGATAGTGAAGGGATTGACGCTTTTGATCAGACGGTTAGTTTTCATTCATTTTCATAGTGTGGAATTAATGGTAATATTATTTTCTTTTTAAATTAGTTGAAGAAATATGGTAAACCATCGAACTTTATTATCATATATAATTATTCTGTTTGTTACTTCTTATAGTTACATTTCATTAATCTGATTTTTTTCGTGTTTGACAGGGAACGTACAGCACTCAGATATTTTCCTTAGCTGTCCTCTTATCTAGCATGTTCATTTACAACCAGGTTGAACCGACTTTGCTAAAACCTTCGTCCTTCTTAATATCTTCATGTTATTATTTGATTTTGTGCACATTTTCACCTCACTGGTGTGTACTTTCATGACACTACTTTGCCCCCCTTTGGTTGGATATCGGTTTTACTGGATTCATGCTATATTTACCTATTAATGTTCATTGTTTAATGTAGATGGGTGGTATAGATGAGGCTGCACTTGATCGTCTTTCTCTTGTTACTCAAATGACAAAACATATCCGTGTTAGAGCCTCTGGAGGAAGGACTTCAGCTTCTGAAATCGGGCAGTTCTCCCCAATCTTTGTTTGGCTTTTAAGGGTAATTTGTTTTGAATCTATTATTGTTTTCTTAATGCTACATATTGTATATAAAGGTTTTGATAACATTGAGGTTATGCTACATATTTGGAAATGTACTTTGAATAATTTTCCTTTTAACGTCACATACTAGTTCTTACTTTTTTCAGGACTTCTATTTGGACTTAGTCGAGGAGGATAGGAGAATAACACCTCGTGACTACTTGGAACTTGCTTTAAGTCCAGTTCAAGGAAAGGCAAAGGATATAGATGCCAAAAATGAGGTAAGATAGTGGACTAGTTTCTAAGAGAATTACTATCAGAGCAAATGAGAAAATATTTACATATACTGTTTTATGATTCTCTTACGACATTGTATATTTGCTATATTCTCTATTCCGATCTAAATGGCACAAGCAACCTTGTAAAAAAGCTAATTTTAGGTCATATATGTCTTTGACCCGATACCTCCATGGCTCCATGGATATGTTTTAGACACGCTATGGGTCTGCCCACAATTGTAGAATCAACATAATTTTATTGGTTTATCCAACATATTTTTGACACTATGTTATGCTAATTGTTTTTAATATATTTTCTTTATTTGTAATAAATTATTATCTAGTTGAAATTTCTATAAAAGAATGTGCTAGTTGAAAAGCAGTTAGAATTGTGCTATGGTTTCAATGGGATGGATAATTTGTGCTAGCAAGTGTCTCCATCTCTATTAAACCTTGTTTTCAGACTTTCAGTGTTTTGCTTAGGTTCGCACTTTGTTTATAAGTACACATCTTGGCTTCATGGGAAGTGTAGGTCTATAGAACATGTTGAGCGTTGTATATTTCAATATATATATATATATATATATATATTTTCTTTTTTACTTCTTTTTGTGCAAATTTTAATTGCATTACATTATTGATTGATAGATCCGCGATTCTATTCGAGCTCTATTTCCAGATAGAGAATGCTTCGCCCTCGTGAGACCTTTGAACAATGAAAATGATCTCCAACGACTTGATCAAATTTCGGTTAGTACCTTATGGTCTCTCTCTCTCTCTCTCTCCCTTTTACCACCCCCACCCCCACCCACCCACTCCGGCTATGTAATTTAATAATTTATGATCATAAAATTCATTGTGTTCCCTTCGAGCCTACTTTTTGCGCTTTGAAACGCTTAGGTTTTGTATGCAGTTGGACAAATTACGACCAGAATTTAGATCAGGGTTGGATGCATTAACAAAGTTTGTCTTTGAGAGAACAAGGCCCAAGCAAGTTGGGGCTACAGTAATGACCGGTCCAGTTCTCATTGGTATCACTCAATCTTATCTGGATGCCCTGAATAATGGTGCAGTACCTACAATATCCTCGTCATGGCAGGTTAGTGTTATTTCCTAAAATCATTTTTTATAGATTATTCTCACTTCTATGTGTGAAGGTACACAAGTACTGTTGATTTTAAACTCCCTTATTGATCATGTTTTCTCAATAGACTACGGCGATAAACTTATAGGATAATGATATGCAAATATGCGGAATAAAATATGAACAATAAAGAAAGCACACCACACACTAACACAAAGAATTTATCAAGCTAACTTTGCCTACGTCCTCGTGTGATCACTCTTGAGAAATCACTAGCACTATGGAGAAAAACGCTTGGTTACAAGAAACTTATTGAAACCCCTTGGCTAATTCCCCAAAACCTTGCTAGAACCTCTCTATAACTCTTGTTCTCTACCCCTTGTATGCTTGCTGATTTTTCTGTGTTAAAAATAAGCTCCCAACTGCCCTATTTATAGGTATAGGACTTGGGTTACATTCCTTGCTAGAATAGGACTCCTAAATCCTCTTAGAATAAGAAAAGCTAACTTATTTCTTAATCCTAGTTGATTTGGGATTCTTGAGAAAATATAATTTCCTAATCCCAATAGGAAATTATATGCACACTTTATTTTCTCCTAATCCAAATAGGATTCCTTCTTAAGCCTTGACTTGGGTTTTGATGAGCCAAAAAACACAACAAGTACATTAGTATTATGATAGATGTTGGGTGTACTAAGTTCCCTATTTCTACATTTCTATATTAAATCTCAAATTTAATTTCTTCATTCTTCTTGTTCAATATCTTATGATTCTGTACAGAGAGTAGAAAATCAATAGTGTAGATAAGTTTATGAGAATATTAAATAAGGTTTTCTTTAAAATACTTTTGGGAAGAAAAACACGTGATTTTGCTTACTTGATTACTTCACCTATTACCACATGTCATGCCTATCTTTTAAATTTCAAAGTGACAATCCTAATCAAAGAAAGTTATTGGGATTATTTGGCTCTTATTCAATGAATTTAAAATATTTATTTTACATGCTGCCTTAGTTGTATATGTGACTGATTATTTATTATTATTTTCTGTAAAGTTATAATGCATATTTCTTAACAATAGAAAGTGAAATATATATATATATATATATATATATATATATATATCATGAAATGCATACATTATTCTTAGTGACATTTTATATTGTTCATTTTTTCTTATCTCATATCTTTTTGCAGAGTGTTGAAGAAGCTGAGTGTCGAAAAGCAAATGATTCTGCTACTGAATTTTATATGTCTAATTTTGACCGTTCAAAGCAACCTGAAGAAGTAAGTCATGCTTTATTCTAACTATTGGTGATTTTATCTTTTTTCTAATTCCGGTGCTTATAGGTTGCACTAAGGGAAGCACATGAAGATGCAGTTCAAAAGTCATTGGCTGTATATAATGCTGGTGCTGTAGGGGTTGGTTCAGCAAGGAAGAAATATGAGGGACTTCTCATGAAATTCTTCAAAAAGGCATTTGAGGTAACAATTATTTGCAACACTACTATGAAGTATAGCATCCTGTCAACCATCATTCAGCTAATGATACATAATTTGATATATCTTAATGAAAAGTATTTGTAACGCCAATTGCATATAATCAATATTTAGGGCATGTAAATGCATATAAATCATCGCTTTATCTCTTTAATTTTTCATGCAAAGAATTTGTGTCTTTATTGAGGATAAATTTTTGTTTTTATCATGTTTTGGGTTGAACTTTTTTGAGATCAAGGTGAATGATTCATTGAGAACGGCATCTAATAAATTATGAAAGAGCACCCGTTTATGTGTACGCACCCACGTGTGTGGGTATATACACGTATGACTTTGATGTGTAGAATTGTATTAATACTTCTCCAGATTTCTGGTAGATGGTCTCTTTTTTCTTATTAAGCTTGAAATATCATAGATAATATCTAATTAAAACTGAAAAATTTGAAGCTTACATAAGAAAGAGTTACAAATCTAGTTATTCGAAAGAAATGCCTTCAGTATATCCAAAGTTGTTGAAGGTCTCATGAAAACCTTGAATCGATTTAGGTATACTTAAGTCTTTGATAAATAATGAAATTATACTAGAAATGATTTTTCTGGGAAGATATGTTTTCCTCTTGACTGAATTGCCATCTAAGATCATGCTTGTGAGAACTGTTCACTGTGGTTTATTTACTTATATTTTGGGGTTGCATTCTGTCATATTGGTTAAACTATTAGCTGGCGTCCTTGGATATGATGCTTGTTGTCTCCCTGATGACCTTTTAGATGAACTTTTTGGTGGGTTTGAATAAGGTGCTGGTACAGGTTCAATATTTGTTGCCAATCACTTCCAAACTACTTCCGACAAGGTCTGGTGGAGGCAGGGCAATGGATTAAAGTCCAAACTCATACTAATTTTTTAGATTTAACCTGTGAATTGGCACAGAGGGGGTGATGGTTGAGCATTTTGAATGCAAATTCATTTGCTCGCTGTTTCAGTCTCACTGTTCTTAAAAGAAATTAATCATGTCTCCTCTACATGTTTCTATTTTGGGATGATTTAGAGTAATTATTTATTTGAAATTAAAAGAAAACTTCTATATTGTCTCTTTAGATTATTTTCCATCCAAGTATCCGTCTGCACCATGAAGTTTCAAACCATCACATGCAACAGCAAACAGATTTATCAAATTATGGAACTCGGTTTTTGATAAATTCTGAACATCCTGCTTTACATTTATTAGGTTCATTTTTTTAATATGCATATGCATCTATCAGACATGTCTTCTGTATCTGGTGGTACTAGTTCTGATCGACTATTGATGCAGGATTACAAGAGGAATGTATTTATGGAAGCAGAGATTCAGTGTTCAAAAGCTATACAGAGCATGGAGAAGAGGCTGAGAGCAGCTTGCCATTCTTCTGATGCAAATATAGATAATGTTGTAAAAGTAAGCATTCATTGTCTAGTTATTCTTATTATCATTCCCTTGCAAAGGCACTTTTATTAACTTTTAACATTATTTGAATAAAATCATATCAAGGGTTTTGAGCTTACTTTCCATTCATGAATGTCTTGTCAATGTTATGCCTCCAAAAGTGGGCTTGCTCTTTCAATTTTTAGACCTATGTTCTCTCTAGAATATGCATACCTTTATGTCTTTGGTGTACATGGTGAGAATGCTTAAGCCGACATTGCATTTAATGTCAGCTGATATTGCAGTTCTTGTCAATAAATTGGCAGGTAGTTAACTCTTTGAGGCTTGTTTGATTTCCTAACTGGTCCTTGATTTGGGGTTATGTCTTGACTTAAATATGCCACCTTTTCATCTAATTGAGCATTAACTGTTGTTTGGAAGGGTTAAATGCTTGTGCTTCATACTTAAACTTTTGATTGGTATACATTTCTTTGGATTCATTGAGAATATCTCCTGCAGGTTCTTGATAGTCTTATAACCGAATATGAAGCTTCATACCATGGCCCAGGAAAATGGCAGAAACTTGCTATGTTCTTACAACAAAGGTTTGCTGGGTTTTTTTTTTTTTTCCTTTTATTTTTTCATAGGAGGGTTTTATATGCATACTCTTTTATGTTTTAACTTTTCTTAAACTTAAACTCCCCAGTTTGGAAGGTCCCGTATTCGACCTTGCCAAGAGGCTTATAGATCAGATTGGATCAGAGAAGAGTTCTCTTGTGTTGAAGTGCCGATCAATTGATGATAAGATGAAGTTGCTTAACAAGCAACTGGAAGATAGTGAAAAGTACAAGTCAGAATATCTGAAGCGTTATGATGAAGCTATCAATGACAAGAAGAAGCTTGGCGATGACTACACAAGCCGCATCACTAATCTGCAAGGTGAAAACAGTTCACTTAAGGAGAAGTATTCTACCTTATCGAAGACATTGGATTCCCTCAAGCATGAAACCTCAGACTGGAAAAGAAAATATGAGCAAGTCTTAACAAAGCAGAAAGCTAAGGAAGATCAGGTCAGTTCAGAAATTGAAGTTCTCAAGTCACGAAGCACTGCTGCTGAAGCAAGGCTGGCTGCTGCACGGGAACAGGCTATGTCTGCTCAAGAGGAAGTGGAAGAGTGGAAAAGGAAGTATGGTGTTGCTGTTAGAGAAGCAAAAGCTGCTTTAGAGAAGGCAGCGATTGTGCAAGAACGCACAAATAAGGAAATGCAACTGAGGGAAGATGCCCTCAGGGAAGAATTCGCTAATAGTTTAGATGAAAAGGTGCTCTCTCTCTCTCTCACACACACACACACAAACACACACCCCACACACAAGAAATTCACAAGCACGTGGTTTTTCAATTTCTTTGTACCTGAATGAATCAATATTATAACTTGGATAACAAAAGAAAACATATTTATGAGCATGCAGGAAGTGGAAGTTAAGGAAAAGGCTGCTAAGATTGAGCATGCTGAGCAGTGTTTGACAACTTTAAGATTGGAATTGAAGGTAAGGTTCTTGGATTATTACTTTCTGGAATCAAGCCATATATATAACTTTTCTCTCACACTCACATGTATGCATTCACACCAACAGAGTTGAGTGCTTGCACTCAGTAAAGGAGCTATGGAAAGAACTATTAATATGCTTACAAATTTCTAAAGCAAACTGAAGGTGGTATCAATAGAATCATTTCTATGATGCGCATATGCTGCATGTGTTGCATGCAAGTCCTGGCTGCATTCATATATTCATCTTTAGTAGTTTAATATGTTTAGATGCATGCATGTTTATAGATTGTGTATGACTGTGATAAGTCCTGTGCAGGCTGCCGACTCAAAAATTAAGAGTTATGAAGTGGAAGTATCATCCTTGAAGCTTGAAATCAGAGAGATGAGTGAGAAGTTAGAAGTTATAAATGCCAAGGCCCAATCATTTGAGAGAGAAGCAAGGATGATGGAACAGGAGAAGCTCCATCTAGAGGAGAAGTATCGATCTGAATTCGAAAGGTTTGATGAAGTCCATGAGCGGTGTAAAATAGCTGAAAGAGAAGCTAAGAGGTCAAATGAAGTGGCTGAAAATGAACGAGCTGAAGCAACTGCTGCTCGTAGGGCAAAAAGTGAGTTCGAGAAGTTGGCAATGGAAAGATTGGCTGTAATTGAAAGGGTGCAGAGGCAGATTGAAAGTTTGGAGAGAGAGAAAACTGACTATGCTATTGAAGTTAACAGATTACGTGGATCTGAGATGGAGGCCCGCTCAAAAGTTGCATTACTAGAGGCAAGAGTTGAAGAAAGGGAGAAAGAAATAGAGTCTCTGTTGGACTCGAACAATGTGCAGAGGGCTAGTACAGTTAAAAAGCTTGAAGACCTATTGGAGTCTGAGCGTAAAGCCCGTGCTACCGCAAACGCCATGGCAGAAAGCCTCTCTCATGAGGTACAGTCGGCACAAGCAAAACTTGATGAACTTCAGCAAGAGTTGACTAAAGCTCGTCTGAGCGAAACAGCATTGGACAGTAAGCTCAAAGCTGCTTCCCATGGTAAACGTGCAAGAGAAGACGATTATGAAATGGGAGTGGGATCTGTTCAAGAAATGAACACGAATGACAAAATTTTAAGAGCAAATAAGAGGTCCAAGAGCACAACTAGCCCGGTTATGTACACACAGTCTGAAGACGGTGGATCAGTGTTCAAGGCTGACGAGGATAACCAAAGCCAGCAATCCAATCACGGAGATTACACAAGGTTCACCGTGCAGAAACTTAAGCAGGAACTGACCAAACACAACTTCGGTGCTGAGCTGCTTCAGTTGAGGAATCCCAACAAGAAAGAGATTATCGCGCTGTATGAGAAATTCATTCTCCAGAAGTCGTAGCAATCTTTTAATCGGCATGTATAGGGCGGTTAAGTGTAATGTACTGGAAGTGTAGATGATAGATCGGATGATGACTGACAAAAAAAAAAACTTTTAGTGTGTGATATGAGTGTGATCGTTTATGTTACGTTGTGGTTTTAGTCGTAGTTGATATTTAACACTGCCGGCAAGCGCTAGATGGTAAACCTTTGGAATTATGATTAGGTGTGAATTAATTTAGTTTTCCTCTTAATTGTCATTTGAAGGTTTCTTTTCTTATTATGTTATTGAATCTTTTTGTTGGCCTCGAAAGGGAACTATTAAACAAGATTGCTTTTTGATTTATGAGGAATTCAGTTGAAACTATTATATGTTTATCAAGGAACACAGTTACTATTATGGTCTAATAGTCTACGATATCTGTAAAAATGTCTTGTTTCCATCATTAGAGAGAAATTCTATATAATTATTTGATGAAATTATATATACAGTCTTTCTATTATCAGTTTGAATTAACAAAAGTTATATCAGTTCCTTGTATGTGGGCCACTGGATTTAAATACTTTGACTGACAAGTGCATACAGCCAAGTCAAAGTATTTAAATCTAGTGGCCCACATGCAAGGAACTGATATAATTTTTGTCAGTTCGAACTGGTAATAAAATTTCTGATTATATATATACCTTGATAAATTCTGTTCATAAATTTCAAAAACATTCATAAGTTAGGCAACAAATGTCACATTTTTAAATACCTTTCTGCGAAATGATTTGATAATTCCCTAAATGTTTAAATGCATCTGATAACTCTGAATCCAAACTTTCATTTGTCGATTTAATAGTTTAAAGGGTATATTAATCGTTCTGGTCTAAGGAAATTAAAAATAAATTAAATAAATATCAACTACCGGCATAAAAATTCTTTCAATAAGGTTATACAACCTAAAAAGGGTTTGGGTTCTATACCTACATGGGTATGGTAGTACCAAAAATTAGAAACTATTTTTCGGTTGTTTTTAACACAAGGGTGATTTCCAAAATAAGAGTAATTTCTAAATTGAACCTCGAGTGATTCAATTAATAACAAGTAGTCAAGAAATCAATAACTACAGTCACGTTCAAGCGAGAAGAGAAAGGAATGAGACAGAAATTGTGCAAATTAAATGGAATTACCTGAAAACGTGTGGACCAGTCCGTAAATTGTGGAAGTTATTGGAGTAAACTGTAAAGGTTGCTTTAGTGAACACCCAATTGAATTTCTACTTAACCCCGTCTACACGTTAATAAATTATAAAATTTTGACCCTTCAACGAAAAGTTGGCTGTCAAAGTACCAGGGGAGCCCACTAGCCCAGGTTAGATGTTAAAAAGAATGAAAAAAAAAAAAAAAAAAGTGTCTGTTTTGTATATATATATATATATATATATATATATATATAGTGGTTCTCTCATAAGGGATCCCTTATTTTAATTTCGGTAAGGACCACCATGAAATCATATCGATTTGAATGAATTTTAATCTGAATTTTTTTGTGAATGATAAGTTCATTGAAATCTACCTATGAATAAAATTTGAGAATTTTTCAAGCACGAAAACTATTTTTACCGATTTTTTTAAATACAAAGGCATTAGAAAAATAGGTGAAATATAGGAAATTCAAGAAAAATAGTTTTCGTGCTTGAAAAATTCTCAAATTTTATTCATAGGTAGATTTTAATGAACTTATCATTCACAAAAAAAATTCAGATTAAAATTCATTCAAATCGATATGATTTCATGGTGGTCCTTACCGAAATTAAAATAAGGGATCCCTTATGAGAGAACCACTGATATATATAAATGAACCACAGTCACAAGATGAATACTGCTTGATAATTAATACAAATCGTCTAGTTTATAATTTAGTTTAATTGAAATAATCTTAATAGATTCATTAGAGTGATATATTCAATATTTTATTGACACTGAAACACATTAAAGTTTATATTTTCTCTCCATTCCTCGTTTTATTCCATAAATAAAATAAACCTGAACAAGTATTCATTTAGTTGAGAAAATAACTAAATAAGGTTGATTTGGTGGTAAAACCCCTCACATATATACCACGAGATTATGGGTTCGAGTTTTCCCCCTCCCAAAAAATACCCTGAATTTATGTAATTGTATAATACTTAATATATATATATATATATATATATATATATATATATATATATAAGGATATTGAATGTAAGTTACTCATGTTCCACGCTTTGACTTAGTGTGTATATATATCCATGATGTATATATATAGTTTTTTTATAATCAGTTCATCCTAATATAAAATATATCAGGACGAAGAATGTGGACCATTAAATTTACATACTTTGACTCAAAATGTATGCACTTGTCAAAACTTCTACATAATCTATGGTCCATATTCTTCGTCTTGATATATTTTATATCAGAACTAACTGACAATAGAAATACTGATATATAGTTTTTCTATCTGCATTTAGTTTATTTTGCTTCCTTTTTTTTTTCTCTATTTCCTACTTGAATCATTTTAAATGTTTTTAGGGGCGAAGATCATTATATCTTCTTATTATGTAATTATTTTTGTAATTAGGAAAATTTTATTGTAAGGTTTACTTAAAAAAAAAAAAAAAAAAAAAAAAAAAAAAAAAAACTTTGTACTACCGCCTAATGTTGCTTGGGTGGTAAACTACGTTAATTCTACCTGACAATGTTCTAGGTTTGAGTTGCCGCACCGTATGTGTATACCTGGAAAAAAAAATCAATTTAACCCACCCAAACAAATAGGACAATAAATACTGGATTCGCCCGTGTCAAACACATTTCAACTTTTTTAAAATCTACCATCAGTAATGTAGCTCGATGATAAAAACGTTCATTTAACTTGACAATATCTCAAGTTCAAGTCTTTGCCGCAGCATATGGTATTAAAAAACTTTTTCAAAATCTAACATCAGAGAATCAATTCTTTAGCGTTATAAAATCGTAACCAGGGACAAATAATTAAATTTAAAATCCGAGATAAGTACTATACATATGGTAAAACAAATACTATAAGAATATTCTGAAGACAGCGAATTTTCATCTTTTGCTTTGTGGGCATTTGATTATTCTTGGTTGACTTATCTCCCATCATCTCTCCTTCATTGGATGCATGATTCCATGGGACTAAGGGAGTTCACCATTGTATTAAAACTTCAATATTAGTTTATAATGGAATTATTAGAAGGGAAGTTATCATAATATTCCTAGTGCATGCAACAACCCCCCCCTTTTTTTTTTTTTTCCCTTTTTGATATACCTATTCCAATGGCGACGGCTCGAACTTGGAACATTGTCATTCTAAATGAGCGTCTTTCACAACTAAACCACATTAGACGGTGATACTAGTGCAACAACTCTTAATTAAATTTAAAACTCATTGTTTCACGAAGTTAAAATGTAAGAAAAAAAGTATAAAAGATTATATATATATATATATATATATATATTTTACAACTATTACAATATTTTAAGGTTGGGGAATAGAGTATAACTCGAATCTATAATCTATTGGATGTAGGTGAGAGTGTGAGACTAACTTACGACTAAAACAACATCATCTTGTCAGAAAATGTTATAGATTGAAACTCATGAGTCATGAATATTTTATCTTAATTTCATAAACTAAATAATATTTCAAATATATATATATATATATATATATATATATATATATATATATATATAAAAATTATCTTTTGGTTTTTTAGGAAACAAAACCTTTTATTTGTTTTTTTAACATTTTTTATACACTATCTTATACCTTTTTAATTTACTTACTTATTTTTTTTTTTTTATAAATAATTCAGTGAACAACCTATGTCTCTCTCTATATAGTTCATTAGTTTAAGCTTTTTGTCCTGACTTGAAAGTCATTTGCCCAAGCTCAAAACTCATCCATCTACTAGTTGAGCTACGCGCCTAGAGGATATAGTTCATTAGTAATTACATAACGGTACCTTAATTTTTTTTTTCTTTATAATAATTTTTGGATGGCTTTATTGCCACCCAAAAAATATCTCGCTACACCCATATTTTAATGAAACTTTTTTATTTCTAAAATACCCTAACATTTAATTACTTAAAAGTACATGTTTTTATAATTGGAAATTTAAATTTACTTCCTACAACAATATATATATATATATATTTTTACTTAAGTTCCTATACCCATAAGTTGAAAACCGAATCTATCATAAAACCTAATAGTATATAGTTAATCAAAACCAACATCAATACGGAAATATAATTATTTTCACATATAGTCAAGGAACGAATAAATAAAGAATTGATTTCATGGATTCAGAATGCATTCAAGTATGTTTACTTTAATTTTTATTATTTTTGTGATTGAAAAAAAGAATTGGTTTTTAAACTTAAAGAAGTTGGTGGATATATTTTTGAGAAACCCAATTTTTAAATGAAAAAAAAAATGGTTTTAAAATCACAGGGAGTTGTTATAGAGATCAATTTTTATGTTTTTTTAGTGATTGAAAAACAAAACAAAACAAAATAAAACAAAAGAGTTGTTTATTGTTGTTACAATAATGCCACTTTACCCAAATTTAGTGTTCAAATTCGGTATCCAAATGATGTGGATCCTTAATTTATTTGTATTAAAATTGTATGGTTGAAATGATTAAATTTCAGGTATATCACATCATTTGGATTTCAAATTTGTGCAAAGTAGCATTACTATAGTTGTTATTGTTTAAATTATTGTTGTTTTCTATGATGATGATTAAGTGCGTATATATACCGTTATGATTTTTTATTTTTTTTTAATATGGGTGTATAAAGAAAAACGGGTGTAGCAGTATATTTCTGGTTGGCATTAGATTCACCTCATTTTTTTGCTTCGCCTACTTAATTCTAATTTCTAGCATAAGAATATGAAAAAAAAAAAAAACATTTCGTCTTCAAAATCTTCTTGTTCAGATCAGAAATTAAACTGAAAGTTTATTAAACCTATCCAGTAAGACTTGTTACGCCAATCAACTCTTACTTGTTCAAGAAGTATTTGACCCCCACAAAAATCAAAATAATTTAATGCTTTGAAAGCCCCCGTTTTTTTAGTTCATTTTGTCATCCTTCTTGAAAAGGGGTTAGTACTACCCTCTTCCCAAATGTTGACATCTATCCATTTATTAATTAACGGTTGACAAAATTAACTATCACAAAAACAAACTGGTAAATTAATAATTAATAAATAGACACATGTCAATATATGAGGAGGGGTAATGTTCACCCCTCTCAAGGGGGTGAGAAAAAATGAACTCATTGCCGTAATCCAAGCTAAATAATGATTCTTTGATTAAGAATTGCTAAAACCTAGCAAGATCAATAATTACAAATACAATACAAATAGCTACTTTCATAAAAACTCTTGATAACAAGTAGTAATTTAAAAAATTTAGATATTGGTTGGCCCGGTGGCCTAGTGGTTTGCCTCTCATACTTAGACCATGAGGTTGTAAGTTCAAGTCTGCCATCCTCTCCAAATCCCGAATTATTGTAATAATTCAAAAAAAAAAAAAAAAAAAAACATTAAAACTATTGGTAACCATTATCTTACTTCTAATCATTTAGTAAGGCTAGCTTCCATGTAAATGTAAATGCACCACCTCTCTCATATTATCCCGCATAGAGAATGGGAAACCCTAATATTAATTTATAAAATCAAATCCTCTTATAGCAATTCACTAAATTGAGTTTGTCAACAACAAAGTTAAATTGAACATAATACAAAGAAAAAGAAAACAAACAAAAAATACATGTAAGACTTCCTAATCAAGATCATAACAAATTGACCTCTTTTACAGTACCCGGCCTCTAGCTACCATAAATGAAACTCACCCTTATAATTGGGTTAATTACATACTGTTCACCCGACACGGATTTTCTCCGAATGTGAGCTTTTACCTGAACACATAAAAATATTAAGCTTGTGACTGATGCTTAATTATTAAGAAAGAGTTAATAGAAAAATAGATATATCTAGCTTATATATATTAACCCAAACACAAGATCTTTCAACTCTTGGAAGAAATTAAGGACCTATATATCTTCTTGTACTTGAAATCAAACACAAGAGCCTTGCTTTTTATGAAATGAATCAACACCCTTCAGCTTATTCCTCTTATTGATGATGATCTTCTTTTAATTTCCTAATAGAATTCCTGAATAATATTATAATCTGTCTTATTTTTATCAACATATATATATGCATATGGTAGCAACAACAAGCAAAAAGGATCATCAAGTCATTGTCATTGCTACCTGCTACCAAAATGCTTCCGTGGATGTCTATTTCCTGATCTGAAATTTGTCTTTGCTTGTATCGGGGGCTAATCGAATAAACGAAGACCCATCACCTTGAACAACCAAGTTTGGAATCAGCTGATGATGAGGTGGCATTTCTCCATTGTTGAGGCTTCCATGATCATGATCATCATCATAAGAGTTAATAAAAGGTGCATTGTAATACTCAATCAGATTTGGACTCTTGGTGGGTACTACTCCAATACTAAGCCCACCAGTAGTACCACTTCGATCTTTGAACTGTATTTCAAGTGAATCTTTAATGCTTGAATTACCACATTGTCTAGGTTGTGTTTGGTAGAAAACCTTCGAAACCACTAATTCTCCATCTTTCTCTTCTTCATTATTGCCTAGATGGTATTGGTGCATCACCCAGTTTGTCTTCTCAGGCTTCCTTTGCCTACCATAGTTTGTGTAGAGAACTAGAATCTTTTTGAAACCCTTCACTGTGCCACTGCCACCAACAAAAACTGCCCTAGTCTTGCCTGTTTTGTGCCACCTTGTCTCACTCCCGTCATCGTCGGTGTGTACTTTTCGACGTTTTCTAGTTCCTGTGGTGTACGCCTTTGAAGGTCGATGAAAGAAATGGCGGATTTGACCATCTTTGCTTACTCCTAATTTGTTTTATTTTGTCATAAAAACAAAATTGTAGACAACAGTGAAAATTATAATTAGATCAAAAAGGGTTCAAAAGCAAAAGTAGCTATCAATAAAGAAAATGATGATTTACCAAGAAAAGGAATGAAACTAATTCAAAACAAAAATCATTAAGGAAGCACTATATATATATACTTTAAAAAGAGAATGCACAACTTTTGTGATTTCATATAAAGGCAAATCATGGATATGTACGTTCTCTTTCAACTAAAATTGTTATAAATTCAACTTTCATTGCAAAGTTATAAAGTTAAAATTTTCTCTTAAAGGAATTTCTGTTTTTGGATATATTATCAGCTAGCACATGTAATTTTAGTCTTTGCATGTCATGTATATCTTTTATGTGCACACTCATATGATCATCCGATAAACTAGACCCTAGATCTATGACTCTTAAGATGTAAAGGGTCATAATGTATAAGATAAAGTTATAATATTAAAATTTCACGTTGTTTCGTCATGTTAATATGAAACTTCTCAGATGAAAACCCAAAAACAAAATCTTATGGACGAAATCTCAAAATAGACAATGTCATGTTATTGTTAGACGCCTCAGGGTTTGGTTACATGTCATCCTAGCTAACTAGCCAAAAGAATTTGCATCATTTTCCAAAATTAGTAAGGTATACACTTATGATATATAAAAGAACAACATTTTTTTTTTTTAAAAGGCTTTTTATATTTATGATAAGGTATTAGCTTCAATATGATGCCTCACTTATTATTAGACCATTAATAAGAAATAAGACTCATTTGCCAACTTTGATGCTTACTTGTAAAACACTTAAAATGAGTTGGCTATGACTATGAGATAAAAGAACACACCCATGTGCCATTTATTAAGCTTCTTCATGAAATAATCCATCCCTCAATAGAAACTTATTAACCTTCAAAATCTAATAATTATCAATAAGAATTCCCTGTAATATAATCTATGTGGCGCTATTTTTCACCACAGCTTAATAGATAGTAGATACTACATATCCATGGTATATACGCGTAGATGGACACGTTTCTCGTAGTGGGCAACTAACCACCCTCCATAAATTGCCTAATTTCTAATGGGAGAAGTGTGCAATAATAATTGTGAAAAAGAAATCCAAGATCTACACAAGTTATCCCTAATTAATTTCATTAATTATAATTATGAGGCATTTTCTAGTTTTCACTCCTAGAACATATGTCTTGAAACCAATCCTCGTCAACATGTTTTAATTAACATGTAAGACGCAAAATCATGATATGACATAATTTATAACCCCAAATTAAACCTAAAATCAAAAGGAGATGTTGAAATTAATTAATTAATTAAATATACCTGGAAGCCTCTCTGGATGTGTATAGCAAATTCCATTCTCGCCCTCTAGTGTTGGAATAAATTCATCGATGAGTGGATGAATTTTACGCTTATCCGACACCACTTTGGCCTCCAAATGTTCCAGAATCTCATTATCAGTTGGATCAAACTTCACTCCAGCTGGTAGTCCAGGCAAATCATGAATTCCCGCCTAATTAATTTATTTTCCCACAATTAATTAACCCACAAGAAGTGAAGAAACAGCAAATTAAATATAAAATAAAAAATAGATTGACAAATAAGAAAATAATAATAAGAACATACCTGATCATAGTATTGTATGTTATGGCCACAAGAAGGGCATGTTATGATCCGAATTTCATCGGTTTTGGTGGTGCCGGTGCCGGCGCCGGAAACAGAACTGTTGTTGTTTCTTTCTTCATCTTCTTCTTCAGAGTAGTCGTTATTGTTGCACCATGTCATTTCTCTTAATTTTCTCTTATTCCCATCAAAAATTCCTCTCGTTTCCTCCACTTGGACAAATTAAAAAAATAAAAACAGATATTCTAACAAGATTGAGACATAAAAAACTTAAAATAAAAAATTAAAATAAGAAGAAGAAAAGCAGTGAAAGAAAAGAAAAGCTAGCGAACTTGTCTCTTATGAAGCACGTTTTTTAGATTACACCCACTTATTCTTCTCGAAGTTTGGCAAGGAATTTAATTCTTCAACACTTTTTTCTTCAATCTTTTCTATGACTTGGTTCTCTCTATATTACTGCTCCAAGCTCCTGGTTCAGAGAGAGAGAGAGAGAGATGGATTTGATTTTTATAAAATAAAATATAAAGAGAGAATAAATAAATAAAATAAAATAAAATAAAGGGATTGCTTGGACGTCAAGTTTGGTTATGCTAATGTATATACGATTGTAAGAGAGAATAGATGCAGTCTCCTCTTACGTTACTTTATAGCTGTCTTGAAGACTGTGACTCTCTGATTCTGTTTCATTAGTTAATTAATTAAAAAAAATACTTGTTTAGGAAAGTTAACAATAAATAACAGACAGATAAAAATGTCTTAAAAAAAAATTAAGGGTAGAGTAGAGATGGAGCAACGTGCAGATTCTATTATAGGACGTTTTACCTCTTGAGAGAGAGAGGGAAAGAGATGGTGTTTTTAAGGGTTTTTAGCTGCAGTGTCAACCTAGAGTGTCCCTAAAGAAAGATATGTCAATTTTTTCTTGTAAAAATATATATATATATAGTTTCTATTTATATTTGTATACGGACTCCATTCCAATTTTCAACAGAAAATGAAAATAACAGTGGGATATTAATATTACACCTACCTTTGTTGTATTTATAAACCTATTAATCCATTTCTTCGCGTAGACTAGACTTCTTATTCTTTGTCCAACTTTCTTGGTAAATTCGGTTAATTAATTACTGTACTTGATACAACATATTCTTTGGTTTCAAGTTGACTAGTAAGATCAATCGCTATAAACATGGTTCGGAATATTGTAACTCACGCTACGAGGTAGGATCTCTTATCACGAAAGTAAATGGAAAATGCCCGACCACTTTATGAGAGAGAGAGAAAGAGAGATAGAGAGAGAGATGTATGACTGGAATTCACAATTTTACTAATGTCGTGTGAGATGAGCCACCTCAACTTGTGCCCGACCACTTTACGAGAGAGAGAGAGATGACTGGAATCCACAATTTTACTAATACCGTGTGAGATGGGTCACCTCAACTTGTGCCCTACCACTTTACAAGAGAGAGAGATAGAGAGGTTTATGACTTGAATCCACAATTTTACTATGAGATGGGCCACGTGTGAGATGGGCCACCTCAACTTCTGTCCAAATACCAAAACTGTTAAACCATAAATTGACAACCATATTTACTAGGTTTTGCTCAAGTTTACGCTATCCTTGATATATATATTGTTTCAGTTTTAATATGATTTGCACCAATAATAATTAACTTTGCAACTAATGGATACCTTAAAAAAAAAAATTAAAAAAAAACTAATTGCCCATTGAATTGTTGATTTGCACTAAATACATAAAAAGAAAAGATATTTCCAATTCGATTCTATATATGATTCATAAAAATAAAAATAAAAATAAAAATAAAACGATTTAAGTATTATTCCTTTTCAACATATTAAACTTGGTATTGATATTATCATTTATGTGGAAAATCTCTCTCTCTCTCTCTCTCTCTCTATATATATATATAGAACACTCTAAGAAATAAAAATGCTTAGCAAACCTTCTTTTTTTAGTAGAATCTGTCCTAATCTAAATATTTTCAAGCTTATCTAGTCTTAAAATAAAATATATTTATCTAATAATTAACAAGAGAGAGAGAATAATATATTATGAATAAGTCAAAATTTAATTTAAGTAAAGGAGAAAAATCTAATTATTTTTTGAAGTGTAAGGGAAATTTTTTTATTTTAGAAAAAATAAGGGCAATATATAAATATATGCACATCTATTTTGAAATCAAATAAGGGATATATTTAAATTTTAAAAAGTCTCTTTTCCTTGGCATCTAAGGATCAAGCAAATGAATGTTTGTTTCCGTGAAAAGATTGGGGCCCACTTGTAGAAATATAGAAAATATGCTTAATATTCTCGAAATATCATGAATATTTTTTTTATATCAGTAACCTCGAAATATGTAAAATAGCGGAAAAATATTTAAAATATACTTAATATTCTTAAAATATCATGAATATTTTTTTATATCAATAATCCCGAAATATGTAAAATAATGGAGATATATTGGGTATACCAGACCTAAGCAAAGTGTCATCTTGAAACACGTAGTTTCGGGTTATGGCATCCCGAAACCATCATCTCTAACTTCATCAACAAAAATTAATCCTTAATTCCTCATTTGTTTTTCTAAATCCAACAAATTTATCTTCAAAATTGAAAACCCACATAATAATCATCACAATCATACACAAATTTAAACCAATTGGTCACAAAAAATCTCAAAACCCTAGAACTAAATGTTAGGGTTTAACATGTGTTTGGATTCAATTTTGACACAAATATATGGTCAAAAAAACATAATTAAACAATAATAAACATTTAAATAAATACAAACTGACCTTTTTCAAACCCAAAATCGAAATTGGGGACTATAGGTTTTGGAATCAATTGGGGAAGCCAAGTGATAGTCAAACTTCCTACTCAGCGATGTAGACATGCAACACGACAACCAAATCGAGCTATGACTGCCGATTTCTAAAGATCGGACAGTAAAGAGAACCGATCGCAGTCAATTGGTTTTGGTTTAGGATAATTGTTTGGGAGTTTTTGACTGTTGTTTTGTATATATTTTTTTTGAAAGGGTAATTAGAAAATTTATAGGCCTTTCTGCTTTTTTTTTAGTTGAGAGTAAATTTGCAATTCTCCCTTCTAAAAGGTCGATTTTATTAAAATTTATATAAAAAATATTATCGATATTTACTTAGTTGCTAAGGATGATATGTGAATACGCGGCATGATGTTTTAGTCACCAAGTTGCTGGCAATTGCAAATACTTACAAAACAAATGTTTGTACATTAGTTTACCTCTCATTCTCATTTAAATCTAATTAGCCGACAGTACATATTTTCAGATATTATTATATTGTGGACATGAGGACATGTCTTCGACTTCTCAAAGAAGCTACGCAACAACAGAAGAAGCTTCATTGAGAAGTTTCCGGCTTTTGAGAATTTTCAAGCTGTGTTTCCCGATTTGGACAAGACATAAAACCAGAGTTTGGTTTTTTCTTACTTGGGATCCCCACAATCCCACACATTCTTCAATCTTCTTACTCGTTTTCAAACCAATAATTTGGTTCACATGAACACTTATATCATATTTTTGTTACCGATCGTTGTAGGGTTTGTTTAGTATCGTTTTCAAATTAATTAAGCATATTTTGTTTCATTTTTTCAAACTAATAACTTGTTTTGTTTAATCAAATTTTATTTTTTAATTCTACGGACTTATTTGGCATACTAGATAGTACTGGATTGTATTATTGTTAGTACAATCATGCGTTTGGAAATAGATTGTATTGCACTGTATTAAAAAATACAAATGTTTGATATATTATTGTACTATGTTGTATTTAATAAATAATAATGATTATATATTCATAAATTTAAATTTTTAAAAATTGAAAATTGTATTGTTAAAATTAAAATTAATAATGATTGTATTTTGTACAACTAGTTTTCATTTCAGCGAATAAAGGTGCCAAGTTCAATTTGTAACTTGACCTTGACCTTGGGATCCACAAGATTCCTATTATTACTTGATTTCTTCTCTGATCAAAAGAGACCAGATAGAAAATGAAGCAAATTTTTCTCAAAACCTACCTATTTACAAATTACAATCTATCACTGCACTGCTTTACAGACAACATGTCGTGAGAATATCCAGGAGAGGAGACTGGGGAATGGGGATCCCACATAAGTACGCGAAACGGCCATTCAAACATTGACAAAATTCATCCATACGTCAGAAAATAAGGAGATCCATTCGATTACAGTTGGTTGAGTGTTGACCAGCCTGCCCAGGTTCTGTTGGACTCAAATCCATATCATGAGTGGCAGTCCAACCAGGTTCATAAGCTTCAAGAAAACTAATCTTCGCCTTATTTGACTATATTTTTGTTAATTCAAAAAAAATATATCATATATAAATATTAAATATTTTCACATGAATACAATATGATTATTTTTTATTAATAAAATTATTTTAAAAATTATTAAGAAAATAAATTATTAACATATCTATATTTAAATTTAATTTATTTTATTTTACCATAAGAAAATTCCACCAATAAGTAAAAGTGGGAACAATTTTTTTTTATTTTTTTTTTTTATAAAAAAGTAAAAGTAAAAGTTGAAACTTGGGATCCAAAATCAATTGAAGCATCCAGCATCGCCTAATACAAGCTAATACCATCCCTCCTGGATGTATTAGATAGGTGTATTGATTAATACAATACATAGTAGCTGCTAAACACTTATCCTGGATGCCAAACGCGTCCTACATGCATTCCACATTTTGTTTATAGACATATATGGGATAATATATACAATTATAGGTTTTGAACGAACCCTAGTGGTGGAACTTCGTTTTAAAGTAACAACAAAGGGATTGTTGATGGATATATATCGACCAAATAAATTACATAAACATACTAATCATCAAGAAAAACTATATTTAGACGAGATAAGGTTGGTTCGGTGGTAAACTTTTTACACATGTAATAGTGTAATAATTAAATAAATAAATAAAAACTATATTTGGATTTTGTTTAGAGACCCGATTCATATAGTTTTACTATAAATATATCTAGAAAGGCAAAATAATATTTTAAATTTATAAAGAACTCTAACCATTTTTAATTCAGTTTGTTAGACGTCTTACATCGAAGGTAAAATATATATCTAAGAATCAATTCCTCTCCCACCAATTATGTAGATTTAAATTAATTTTCATTGTATATGGGGTGGGGTGGGCTAAATAAATAAATATATATATATATACATATATACAGTCCTTCTATTATCAGTTCGAACTGACAAAGTTATATCAGTTCCTTGTATGTGGGACACTGGATTTAAATACTTACTTTGATTGACAAATGCATACAGCCAAGTCAAAGTATTTAAATCCAGTGACCCACATGCAAGGAACTGATATAACTTTTGTCAGTTCGAACTGATAATAGAATTTCTGTATATATATATATATATATATATATATATATATATATAAAATAAAGAACTAATAGAAAAACTTTGATGAATTCTCTCTCTCTCTCTCTCTATATATATATATATATTAACAAAATTACATTTTTTGAAATTCGATAGATATTAATTTCTATTTTCTAGTACATGTTGGATATGGCTTGAATTACCAATGGATACCAAACCCGATTTAGCAATGCGAAGACTTCCTGGAGACGTGAGAGCGTTTGGGAGTATGAAGTTATTTTTGAGGGAGGCTTGAAAAACGAGATGAACTGAAGAAGCGGAGAACAGCCAAAACCACTGCCGAGCCGCTGTGGCTTCGGCAGCGGTAACGGCAGCGGTTTGACACCGCTGCCAATTGTTTGGCAGCGCTACGGCAGCGGTCTCATTCCAGTTTGTACCGCTGCGTGACCGCTGTGGTCATGGCAGCGGTACCGGCAGCGGTCGTGATGGATCTTGGTGACATGGCGTATGGATCACGGTTTTCTAAGTGGTTAAGTTCAACACGGTTTAGGAAACGGGTGGTCAACTACAACTTGAATCGTAGTTAATCACAAGCATGCGTTGAATCAGGAAATATTCATGGAAGAGGAAATAGGTTGCTTCTTGAAGTTCAAATAGGAAAAAGGATTTCTCCTTGAAAGAAGACTTGTCTTAAATAGGAAATAGTATTTATGTGGAACAAGTATTCTTGTATGACTAGGAGATAGATTTCCTTGTTAATTTAAACTCCCTGTAATACATATAAATAGACCATAATAACTAGGTTATTGTGTGTGTGAAAAACACCTGAGAGTGGTGGAGCAAAAGAGCAAATACTAGAGAGATCTCAAAGTGAGCATTGGGTGTAATTGGGTTTTGGGTATTATTTAGAGAGAGAACCTGAGTGTGTGGTTGTAACAATTTACTACATATTGAAACTCTCTCTCTTGTCGTCCTGACAGCCGTGGTTTTTTCCCTGATTTGGGTTTCCACGTAAATTCTTGTGTTGTATGCGTTTGGATTTAAATTTCTCTTCATCTTATCTTTTCTTTGTTATTGTGCTTGTTTGTGTTCTATCCGGCAATGCTTCCGCGACCCAAAATTCTCTAACAGTACACAACTTATGTATACATGCCTTCGAATTTGTAGACAAACCCTACAACAGTCATCGAGGGACCTCGTGATGTTCAATTGTTTTCTCAAATTCAGTTGTTTCGGCCTTTTATTTTTGTATTTTTTTTTTTTTTACAGTCTTTTTTCAAATCTTAATAACTTTTAGTACGGTTTGTTTAGGAAAGTTCTTTTAGAATTTGTCAATAACCCAATTCATCAGTTTGATTATTAATGATAGAGTTTATTATTGTTGGGATAATGTTTTGGTACTGATTGGTTAATACCCAAGGTACTGACCCCACCAATTGGATGTTGGCACGTGGCCCATTTTGGACGAATGTAAGGAGATAAATATAAAAAGTGAAAAAAAAAATGTCACGTACCAACATCCCATTGATGGGTCAGTATCTTGAGTACTAAATGGTCAATACCCAAACATTTTCCTTATTGTTGGACCCTAAACTAGCTAATAGCTTAAACATCCCCATTCTATGTATTAAATATATAATTACAACACATAGTATAACGGGCCTACCGCATATGTATTCATATTGACAATTCAATATTAAACTTGTTTGAATTCATTGGGTCCAATGTTATTGATTTTTTTTTACCCTTTTTATTTTTATTTTTTAAGGCAACATGTCATGTCGGTGAATTGAATTTGGAACATTATCGTATTGGATTAGTGTCTTCACCGCTAAGCCATGTTGGGCAGTGGTGAATTATTGAGAATTAATATTAAATTTGTTCTAAATTCTAATTCTTTTGGTTTCTGAAAAGTATATTAGAAATATCACTAATACTGGACAACCTAAAAACCAACTCTAAATGATTTGTGTGGTGATGGCAACTCATTTATCATATCATTTTAATTGAATTTTGTGTTAATTATTTGGTTTGTACAGTATCACGTACTCTTGAAATATACTAATAAATTTGTTCTCAAATCTCAAAATATAAATTTTCTATTTTCTATTTTACAAAATTATTTTATAAAATGTTAACAAACCATCCTCCCCGTAATTAATAGACCAAAAAAATGGGGCATAGGGAGAGATAAAGGGATAAAAACATTTCCAATGCAATACTAAATCATTATGTCAATGCTATAATTTAGTACAAAGTAAAACAAGCATACTCCAATGCAGTGCTAAAAGTTGTGTCAAATTTGGCATATGCTATACTTTGTGCTAAATTTGACACAACAATAAATGCAGCCGTATTTGTTAACTTTTTAATTTTAAATAATAAAAATTTAAAAATTTTGGTTGGGAAAATTGAGATTGAAACAATTCTAAAAAAATATTCAATGCATTAGTTGTATTTGTTGACTTTTATAATTTTAAATAATAAAAAAAATAAAAAATAGCATATCAAATAGAATTTTACATTGGAGTACAATGTTAAAATGATGTGTCAAATATAGCATTTTACTATTTTTTGTACCAAATTTGGCATTAACATTGACATATACATTGGAGATGGTCTAACACAAAAAACAAAGGAATTCTGTGGTATTACACACTAAGTTAATAAAGTTTCAAATTTTAGGGAGTAATTTATTCAAACATGGACGAGATGAGGTTGGTCTGGTGTATGCCCCTCACACACACCACGAGGTCGTGAATTCAAGTATCTCCCCCTCTCCAAAACCTCATTATTGTAATCTTTCATAATTAAATTTTTTTTTTACTCAAAATGAAAAGAGAATTTAATTTTTCTTCCAAAAAAAGAAAAGAAAAGATAGTCAAATTCGCTGACCAACACATTATTAAGCAATAATACCCTCCTAGAATTTAAGTTTGAAGGAAAGTGTCATAAAATAAATAAAAGTTTAACCAACTTTCAAAAATCCTATACATGTTTGAATTAAACCGGCCTAGTTTCACTATGATAATAATTTGTAATGTTAATCAAATTAATTTTTTTAATTCAAGTTAAGAATATATAGGTTATCTGAATCCTAATGAGATTTAGAATATTGATTAGTCTCCTATAAATAGGCTTGTCAAATAGAGTTATTTCAAAAAAAAGTTATCAATCAATAAAGCATCCATGAGGACAAAGGGACTAATTAAAATTATTTTTGGGAGAAGATTAATTTGTCCTACAAAGATTTTTAAAACAAAGTGGAAGTGGAAGTTGAGAAATCTTCACAATTTGTTTTTTTCTTTTTCTTTTCTTTTCTAAGAGGTTGATACTCACCCGTAGCATCTGGGCCTAATAATCACTACAAGACTGTTCTTGTCCAATAATCATATGATTGTTCATGACAATTTTTTAAGAAAATAACAAGAGAAAAAATGGAAACATATTAATCAAAATTACACGAGAGGACGAGTTAGAATTATTAATATCAAACTAATGTAATTAGTCATCGGGTTCAGGTGCGGGATATTGTATTGTTTTTCTGTATAGGATGATAGATTATCAAATCTAATAATCGCTACAAAGAAATTATTAGGTTTGATAATCTAGAATCCATCTCATGTCTGATAAGTATCATTTTCATGGATTAGGATCCTCTGCTGATTTTTTTCTCTGTTGAACTATGTTGATCTTCGGAGGATCATCGTCCAAGTGGCAAATTAACAAAATCTACGGTCAAGATTTATTTCATTTTATTTTGTCCCATCCAATGCTAAAACACTGTCGTTTCAGTAAAATAAATAAATAAATAAAAACCCTCTCTCATCTTTTTCTTTTTTTTTTGGGTGTAAAAACCCTTTTTTTTTTTTTTTTTTTTTTTTTTGAGATAGTAACCCTTTCAAGTTATCAAGTTTCAAGTTCTTAAGTCGCTTGACTCGCTTCTTGCCTTCTCCCACGATTTCGGTGACAGGATTTTTTTTTCAAAATTGGAAAACTAGCCACTAGAATCACATGAATGGTAACCATATTCATTCATCTTGATAATTATTTGACAACAAATATCCCTTTAAGTAGTTCAAGATTCTTTAACCAACAACACTCAAAATTTAGATCGAAATTGAAAAACAACATTTAAACTCAAAGTTTGGGGTTTTCTGGGTTCTGGAAGATTTTGGGTTTACTAGATTTTGGAAGAAGTTGGGTTTTCTTGAATTCAATTGGAAAAATGAAAATGGATTGTAAGCTTCTATCTAACCATTTGAAAAGTGATAGGCAATAAACAAGAAATCAGATTTGGGTTTGTAGTCGTTGTTGGAGAGGGTGTGTTTTTGGAGACACAGTTTTGTAAAAGAAGCCGAAGCATACGATGAGGTGTGTTTTTGGAGAGAAATGGAAAGTAAAGTGATAGGGGAAGCCATCGTTGTTACGATGAGAGCAACAAAAAAAAAAAAAATACAAAATCCAATCTTATTCAATATTCACTGATTTGATTATTTGAGAAGGTTTTTTTTTTTTTTTTTTTTTTTTTTTTTTTGAAACGACAGTGTATTCATACCGGATGGGACAAAAATAAAATAAAATAAATCTTGACCGTAGATTTTGTTAATCTACCATATGAACTCTGATCCTCTAAAGATCAGAATGGTTCAGTAGAGGATCCTAATCCCATTTTCATTGTTTCAACCAAGTTCAAACGGAAATATCATCACAAAAATTAAAAGAATATAGAAAGAATCTTCTAAAGTTTTAATAACTTATTTGATGCAATTTTTTTAATAGGTAATTAGGAATAAATGAATAATCAACCATAGACACTACAATAATCCTTGTATATATATTACAACATTTTTTAATCCAGAGAATCTAATAAATAAATAATATAATTGAATTTTAGTAATAAATGAATACGCAGCATGATGTTTCAGTGACCAAGCTGCTGGCAATTGCAAATACTTACAAAACAAATGTTTGTAGATTAGTTTAACCTCTCATTCCCATTTAAACCTAATTAGCTGACAATACATATTTTCATTTTTCAGATATTATTATATTGTGGACATGAGGACATGTCTTCGACTTCTCAAAGAAGCTACGCAACAACAGAAGAAGCTTCATTGAGAAGTTTCCGGCTTTTGAGAATTTTCAAGCTGTGTTTCCCGATTTGGACAAGACATAAAACCGAAGTTTGGTTTTTTCTTACTTGGGATCCCCACAATCCCACACGTTCTTCGATCTTCTTACTCGTTTTCAAACCAATAGTTTGGTTTACATGAACACTTATATCATATTTTTGTTACCGATCGTTGTAGGGTTTGTTTAGTATCGTTTTCAAATTAATTAAGCATATTTTGTTTCATTTTTTCAAACTAATAACTTGTTTTGTTTAATCAAATTTTATTTTTTTAATTCTACGGACTTATTTGGCATACTAGATAGTACTGGATTGTATTATTGTTAGTATAATCATGCGTTTGGAGATAGATTGTATTGCACTGTATTAAAAAATACAAATGTTTGATATATTATTGTACTATATTGTATTTAATAAATAATAATGATTATATATTCATAAATTTAAATTTTTAAAAATTGAAAATTGTATTGTTAAAATTAAAATTAATAATGATTGTATTTTGTACAGCTAGTTTTCATTTCAGCGAATAAAGGTGCCAAGTTCAATTTGTAACTTGACCTTGACCTTGGGATCCACAAGATTCCTATTATTACTTGATTTCTTCTCTGATCAAAAGAGACCAGATAGAAAATGAAGCAAATTTTTCTCAAAACCTACCTATTTACAAATTACAATCTATCACTGCACTGCTTTACAGACAACATGTCGTGAGAATATCCAGGAGAGGAGACTGGGGAATGGGGATCCCACATAAGTACGCGAAACGGCCATTCAAACATTGACAAAATTCATCCATACGTCAGAAAATAAGGAGATCCATTCGATTACAGTTGGTTGAGTGTTGACCAGCCTGCCCAGGTTCTGTTGGACTCAAATCCATATCATGAGTGGCAGTCCAACCAGGTTCATAAGCTTCAAGAAAACTAATCTTCGCCTTATTTGACTATATTTTTGTTAATTCAAAAAAAAATATCATATATAAATATTAAATATTTTCACATGAATACAATATGATTATTTTTTATTAATAAAATTATTTTAAAAATTATTAAGAAAATAAATTATTAACATATCTATATTTAAATTTAATTTATTTTATTTTACCATAAGAAAATTCCACCAATAAGTAAAAGTGGGAACAATTTTTTTTATTTTTTATAAAAAAGTAAAAGTAAAAGTTGAAACTTGGGATCCAAAATCAATTGAAGCATCCAGCATCGCCTCATACAAGCTAATACAGTAATACCACCCCTCCTGGATGTATTAGATAGGTGTATTGGAGCAATTATACTGTATTGATTAATACAATACATAGTAGCTGCTAAACACTTACCCTGGATGCCAAACGCGTCCTACATGCACTCCACATTTTGTTTATAGACATATATGGGATAATATATACAATTATAGGTTTTGAACGAACCCTAATGGTGGAACTTCGTTTTAAAGTATTCAACCATTAAGGAAAAGAACAATGGGATTGTTGATGGATATATATCGACCAAATAAATTACATAAACATACTAATCATCAAGAAAAACTATATTTAGACGAGATAAGGTTAGTTTGGTGGTAAACTTTTTACACATGTAATAGTGTAATAATTAAATAAATAAATAAAAACTATATTTGGATTTTGTTTAGAGACCCGATTCATATAGTTTTACTATAAATATATCTAGAAAGGCAAAATAATATTTTAAATTTATAAAGAACTTTAACCATTTTTAATTCAATTTGTTAGACGTCTTCCATCGAAGGTAAAATATATATCTAAGAATCAATTCCTCTCCCACCAATTATGTAGATTTAAATTAATTTTCATTGTATATGGGGTGGGGTGGGCTAAATAAATAAATAAATATATATATATATATACAGTCCTTCTATTATCAGTTCGAACTGACAAAGTTATATCAGTTTCTTGTATGTGGGCCACTGGATTTAAATACTTTGACTGACAAGTGCATACAGCCAAGTCAAAATATTTAAATCCAGTGACCCACATGCAATGAACTAATATAACTTTTGTCAGTTCGAACTGATAATAGAATTTCTGTATATATATATATATATATATATATATATATATAAAATAAAGAACAAATTGAAAAACTTGATGAATTCTCTCTCTCTCTCTCTCTCTCTCTCTCTCTCTCTCTCTATATATATATATATATATATATATATATTAACGAAATTACATTTTCTGAAATTCGATAGATATTAATTTCTATTTTCTAGTACACAACTTATATATACATGCCTTCGAATTTGTAGACAAGCCCTACAACAGTCATCGAGGGACCTCGTGATGTTCAATTGTTTTCTCAAATTTAGTTGTTTCGGCCTTTTATTTATTTATTTTTTTGACAGTCTTTTTTCAAATCTTAATAACTTTTAGTACGGTTCGTTTAGGAAAGTTCTTTTAGAATTTGTCAATAACCCAATTCATCAGTTTGATTATTAATGATAGAGTTTATTATTGTTGGGATAATGTTTTGGTACCGATTGGTCAATACCCAAGGTACTGACCCCACCAATTGGATGTTGGCACGTGGCCCATTTTGGACGAATGTAAGGAGATAAATATAAAAAGTGAAAGAAAAAATGTCACATACCAACATCCCATTGATGGGTCAGTATTGATGGGTCAGTATCTTGGGTACTAAATGGTCAATACCCAAACATTTTCCTTATTGTTGGACCCTAAACTAGCTAATAGCTTAAACATCCCCATTCTATGTATTAAATATATAATTACAACACATAGTATAACGGGCCTACCGCATATGTATTCATATTGACAATTCAATATTAAACTTGTTGAATTCATTGGGTCCAATGTTATTGATTTTTTTTTACCCTTTTTATTTTTATTTTTTAAGGCAACATGTCATGTCGGTGAATTGAATTTGGAACATTATCGTATTGGATTAGTGTCTTCACCGCTAAGCCATGTTGGGCAGTGGTGAATTATTGAGAATTAATATTAAATTTGTTCTAAATTCTAATTCTTTTGGTTTCTGAAAAGTATATTAGAAATATCACTAATACTGGACAACCTAAAAACCAACTCTAAATGATTTGTGTGGTGATGGCAACTCATTTATCATATCATTTTGATTGAATTTTGTGTTAATTATTTGGTTTTTACAGTATCACGTACTCTTGAAATATACTAATAAATTTGTTCTCAAATCTCAAAATATAAATTTTCTATTTTCTATTTTACAAAATTATTTTATAAAATGTTAACGAACCATCCTCCCCGTAATTAATAGACCAAAAAAATGGGGCATAGGGAGAGATAAAGGGATAAAAACATTTCCAATGCAATATTAAATCATTATATCAATGCTATAATTTAGTACAAAGTAAAACAAGCATACTCCAATGCAGTGCCAAAAGTTGTGCCAAATTTAGCATATGCTATACTTTGTGCTAAATTTGACACAGTGTATAACATATGCCAAATTTGGCACAATAATAAATGCAGCAGTATTTATTAACTTTTTAATTTTAAATAATAAAAATTTAACAAATTTGGTTAGGAAAATTGAGATTGAAACAATTCTAAAAAAATATTCAATGCATTAGTTGTATTTGTTGACTTTTATAATTTTAAATAATAAAAAATAAAAAATAGCATATCAAATAGAATTTTACATTGGAGTACAATGCTAAAATGATTGTCAAATATAACATTTTACTATTTTTTGTACCAAATTTGGCATTAGCATTGACATATACATTGGAGATGGTCTAACACAAAAAACAAAGGAATTCTTTGATATTACACACTAAGTTAATAAAGTTTCAAATTTCAGGGAGTAATTTATTCAAACATGGACGAGATGAGGTTGGTCTGGTGTATGCCCCTCACACACACACCGCGAGGTCATGAATTCAAGTATCTCCCCCTCTCCAAAACCTCATTATTGTAATCTTTCATAATTAAAATTTTTTTTTACTCAAAATGAAAAGAGAATTTAATTTTTCTTCCAAAAAAAGAAAAGAAAAGATAGTCAAATTCGCTGACCAACACATTATTAAGCAATAATACCCTCCTAGAATTTAAGTTTGAAGGAAAGTGTCATAAAATAAATAAAAGTTTAACCAACTTTCAAAAATCCTATACATGTTTGAATTAAACCGGCCTAGTTTCACTATGATAATAATTTGTAATGTTAATCAAATTAATTTTTTTAATTCAAGTTAAGAATATATAGGTTATCTGAATCATAATGAGATTTAGAATATTGATTAGTCTCCTATAAATAGGCTTGTCAAATAGAGTTATTTCAAAAAAAAAGTTATCAATCAATAAAGCATTCATGAGGACAAAGGGACTAATTAAAATTATTTTTGGGAGAAGATTAATTTGTCCTACAAAGATTTTTAAAACAAAGTGGAAGTGGAAGTTGAGAAATCTTCACAATTTGGAAAGACTTAGGCCCATTTGTTTTTTTCTTTTTCTTTTCTTTTCTAAGAGGTTGATACTCATCCGTATCATCTAGGCCTAATAATCACTACAGGACTGTTCTTGTCCAATAATCATATGATTGTTCATGACAATTTTTTAAGAAAATAACAAGAGAAAAAATGGAAACATATTAATCAAAATTACACGAGAGGACAAGTTAGAATTATTAATATCAAACTAATGTAATTAGTCATCGGGTTCAGGTGCGGGATATTGTATATTGTTTTTCTGTATAGGATGATAGATTATCAAATCTAATAATCGCTACAAAGAAATTATTAGGTTTGATAATTTAGAATCCATCTCATGTATGATAAGTATCATTTTCATGGATTAGGATCCTTTGCTGATTTTTTTCTCTGTTGAACTATGTTGATCTTCGGAGGATCATCGTCAATGTGGCAGATTAACAAAATCTACGGTCAAGATTTATTTCATTTTATTTTGTCCCATCCAATGCTAAAACACTGTCGTTTCAGTAAAATAAATAAATAAATAAATAACCCTCTCTTCTCTTTTTCTTTCTTTATTTTTTATTTATTTATTTTTTTTTTTGTGAGATAGTAACCCTTTCAAGTTATCAAGTTTCAAGTTCTTAAGTCGCTTGACTCGCTTCTTGCCTTCTCCCACGATTTCGGTGACAGGATTTTTTTTTTCAAAATTGGAAAACTAGCCACTAGAATCACATGAATGGTAACCATATTCATTCATCTTGATAATTATTTGACAACAAATATCCCTTTAAGTAGTTCAAGATTCTTTAACCAACAACACTCAAAATTTAGATCGAAATTGAAAAACAACATTTAAACTCAAAGTTTGGGGTTTTCTGGGTTCTGGAAGATTTTGGGTTTACTAGATTTTGGAAGAAGTTGGGTTTTCTTGAATTCAATTGAAAAAATGAAAATGGATTGTGAGCTTCTATCTAACCATTTGAAAAGTGATAGGCAATAAACAAGAAATCAGATTTGGGTTTGTAGTCGTTGTTGGAGAGGGTGTGTTTTTGGAGACACAGTTTTGTAAAAGAAGCCGAAGCATACGATGAGGTGTGTTTTTGGAGAGTAATGGAAAGTAAAGTGAAAGGGGAAGCCATCGTTGTTACGATGAGAGCAAAAAAAAAAAAAATACAAAATCCAATCTTATTCAATATTCACTGATTTGATTATTTGAGAAGGGTTTTTTTTATTTTTTTGAAACGACAGTGTATTCGTACTGGATGGTACAAAAATATAATAAAATAAATCTTGACCGTAGATTTTGTTAATCTACCATATGAACGCTGATCCTCTAAAGATCAACATGGTTTAGTAGAGGATCCTAATCCCATTTTCATTGTTTCAACCAAGTTCAAATGGAAATATCATCACAAAAATTAAAAGAATATAGAAAGAATCTTCTAAAGTTTTAATAACTTATTTGATGCAATTTTTTTAATAGGTAATTAGGAATAAATGAATAATCAACCATAGACACTGCAATAATCCTTATATATATATTACAACATTTTTTAATCCAGAGAATCTAATAAATAAATAATATAATTGAATTTTAGTAATAAATGAATACGCAGCATGATGTTTCAGTGACCAAGCTGCTGGCAATTGCAAATACTTACAAAACAAATGTTTGTAGATTAGTTTAACCTCTCATTCCCATTTAAACCTAATTAGCTGACAATACATATTTTCATTTTTCAGATATTATTATATTGTGGACATGAGGACATGTCTTCGACTTCTCAAAGAAGCTACGCAACAACAGAAGAAGCTTCATTGAGAAGTTTCCGGCTTTTGAGAATTTTCAAGCTGTGTTTCCCGATTTGGACAAGACATAAAACCAGAGTTTGGTTTTTTCTTACTTGGGATCCCCACAATCCCACACGTTCTTCGATCTTCTTACTCGTTTTCAAACCAATAATTTGGTTCACATGAACACTTATATCATATTTTTGTTACCGATCGTTGTAGGGTTTGTTTAGTATCGTTTTCAAATTAATTAAGCATATTTTGTTTCATTTTTTTAAACTAATAACTTGTTTTGTTTAATCAAATTTTATTTTTTTAATTCTACGGACTTATTTGGCATACTAGATAGTACTGGATTGTACTATATTGTATTTAATAAATAATAATGATTATATATTCATAAATTTAAATTTTTAAAAATTGAAAATTGTATTGTTAAAATTAAAATTAATAATGATTGTATTTTGTACAACTAGTTTTCATTTCAGCGAATAAAGGTGCCAACTTCAATTTGTAGCTTGACCTTGACCTTGGGATCCACAAGATTCCTATTATTACTTGATTTCTTCTCTGATCAAAAGAGACCAGATAGAAAATGAAGCAAATTTTCCTCAAAACCTACCTATTTACTGCACTGCTTTACAGACAACATGTCGTGTGAATATCCAGGAGAGGAGACTGGGGAATGGGGATCCCACATAAGTACGCGAAACGGCCATCCAAACATTGACAAAATTCATCCATACGTCAGAAAATAAGGAGATCCATTCGATTACAGTTGGACCAGTTGGTTGAGTGTTGACCAGCCTGCCCAGGTTCAGTTGGACTCAAATCCATATCATGAGTGGCAATCCAACGGTCCAACCAGGTTCATAAGCTTCAAGAAAATTAATCTTCGCCTTATTTGACTATATTTTTGTTAATTCAAAAAAAATATATCATATATAAATATTAAATATTTTCACATGAGTACAATATGATTATTTTTTATTAATAAAATTATTTTAAAAATTATTAAGAAAATAAATTATTAACATATCTATATTTTAATTTTATTTATTTTATTTTACCATAAGAAAATTCCACCAATAAGTAAAAGTGAGAACATTTTTTTTTTTTTTTTTTAAGTAAAAGTAAAAGTTGAAACTTGGGATCCAAAATCAATTGAAGCATCCAGCATCGCCTAATACAAGCTAATACCACCCCTCCTGGATGTATTAGATAGGTGTATTGGAGCAATTATACTGTATTGATTAATACAATACATAATAGCTGCTACACACTTATCCTTGTATTACCTTAATACATACCTGATGCATGGTTAGTATTACGTGACCAACAGTTGGCATAATGGTCCAAGAATAAGTCAGTCAGCAACATAGAGCACATCATTTGTTTGTTTTATTTCATTAAGTAGTTGTTTTCCTTCTGTTAATAACAGCTCCCATATTCCCATGTTTTTGTGCAAACAGTAGTGGAACATGGGTCCTTACTTCATGCCATGTGGTTAGTTGTTTATTATTAGTTGCTTAATTTTCTGATTTCATTCATTGTAAGTTGGCTATTTAAAGGCATGAGTTTCATGAATAAAGGTAGATTAGTTTGTAGAAGTATTGTTAATTACTTGGAGAGATTCCAAAAGAGCTTTTCAGATTTTGGTGAGATTATAACTTCTAAAAGTTAGTTTATTTTGGTTCAAGTGTCATCAAATTGATATCAGAGTCAGGTTCCCTCAAAACACTTCCTTATGCCTGAAACCAGAAGTGGCCATTCATACAACTTCATGGATCAAGGTTCGACTATCCCTAATCCACCAAACCCAAGCACCATTCCAAAACCAAACACCAACAGAGCACAGACATTAACCAGCTTCCAACAACAAATAAACCAACTATCACAGACTCAGAACATAGTTATGCATCGTCTCGATGTGTTTGATGAATGCAGCAGCCGTGAAGGAGGACGAGTACCTAGAGGAGGACGACGAACGTCTCAAAGACATGAAGGGATTGGTGACAGTGAAGAGGAGGAGGAGGAAGTGCAATTGGGTGGGGTCAGACACAGAGAACTTCGCATGGTCCAAGAGCAACCACGCAATGCAGATGCTCGAAGAAATTCTTTGGATGAGTTGACAAAGAGAACGAAAGTTGAAGTACTAGATTTTATGGGAAGACTTGATCCAGATGCGTTTCATGATTGGATAACAGCACTTGGGGATTATTTTAATTGGTTTGCAGTACCTGGAAACCGCAAAGTTCAATTTGTTAGATTAAAATTGAAGGGACCAGCCCGTGTGTGGTGGAGTAGCGTGGAAGAGCGACTCAGACGAACTTGACAAGCTCCTATTACAGACTGGGAGGAGATGAAGGAACATTTGGAATCCAAATATTTACCCATTAATTATGAACAACTCATTTATGAAGACATGCTACAATGGAGTTAAGGCACTAAGATGATCGTGGATCAGTACACGGAACGCTTTCATGAACTAACAGTGAGGAGTAAAACTAATGAAACTGAAGCTCAAGTACTAGCTCGTTATCTGAAGGGGTTGAAGGCAGATATTTGCAGGGAATTACTAACTGTCCGCCTCTACAATGTTGAGGAAGCATACCAGATAACGTTACAACTGAAACGACAAAATTCTTCTCGTCGAACTCCTTACTTGGATTTTGGTAATTTTCGATTCCCTACATCTAACAATTCAAGAGAACCTACAGAAGTTTCAAAGGCAAATCCCATTGGAGATGGAAAGGGAAAAGCGAAAGCTTTTGGTGATGGACCCCAATATTATAAGTGCAAGGGGTTTGGCCACTTCGCCGTCATATGTCCAACTTGTGATTAGCAAATAGCTTATATTTGTGAAAAAGAATTGGTTTTCAAAGAGGAAAATGAATTCAGTATTGAGGCAAATACGCAAGAAGAAACCGAGATGGAAGAGGAACGTCTACAAGCTACAAATCTCCCCATTTGTGTAATCCAGCATGTGTTGACAGGGCACAAACAATAGGAGAGACATGCGAGGCATGACTGGAAATGGACTAACATATTCCACACTAGGGTCGAACATGGAGGGAAGGCGTTAAACATCATTATCGACAATGGCAGTAGCACGAACGTTATAGCCAAGGAGGTGGTTGAGCGGCTCGGTTTACCACATGAGACACATCCCACGCCATATCGGGTTAGCTGGATCAATGACAACAATTCAATTCTAGTCAAGAGTCGTTGTCTCATCAAATTTTCGCTGGGAAAAAAATATTCAGATGAGGTATGGTGAGATATTTTGCCTATGACAGTTTGTCACTTGCTTTTAGGAAGGCCATGGATGTTTGACAGGCGTGTAAACTACAATGGGTTAGAGAATACATACTCTTTCAAATTTCAGAATCATAAAGTAGTATTAGAACCCCTTCCAGTTACAGAGTTTGATTCTCCAAAGAAGTCAAATGATATGCATACTCTTAGATAGGTTGATGAAGTGGTTCAGAAGGGCTCTACTATTTTATTTCTGATTGGGCGGACGACTAAAGAAGTGGATGGGGAGGTGCCAGCAACTGTTCACACACTACTTCAGGAGTTCTAGGATTTAATTCCAGAAGAGCTTCCACAACAATTACCACCTCTTTGTGATATCCAACGTGCAATTGATTTAATTCCTAGTTCAACACTACCTAACCTGCCATACTACCGAATGAGTCCAACCGAACATGCTAAATTACAAAGACAGGTTTATGAGCTTCTTGTTAAAGGATTTCTTCGTGAAAGTCTCAGTCTATGTGCCATTCCTGCATTGCTCAAACCAAAGAAAGATGGCACCTGGAGAATGTGCATTGACAGTAGAGTTATGAACAAAATTACAATAAAATATAGATTTCCTATACCACGTCTTGATGATATGTTGGACCAGCTAGAAGGCGCTACAATTTTCACGAAGATTGACTTGCGAAGCGGGTATCACCAAATCCGGATGCGACCTGGGAATGAGTGGAAAATAGCTTTCAAAACGAAAAAGGGTTATATGAATGACTTGTAATGCCATTTGGGCTGACGAATGCTCCGAGTACGTTTATGAGAGTGATGACGCAAGCACTTCGGCCCTTTCTCGGTAAGTTTGTCGTAGTATACTTCAATGATATACTCATCTTCAGTCATTCAATTGCAACTCACTTAAGTCACCTACGGTTGGTCTTGGAAACACTACGACAAAAACAACTCTTCATCAACAAACCCAAGTGTTTATTCCTTAAAGAAAAGACAAACTTTTTGGGATTCATAATATCTCAACAAGGCGTGGAGGCCGAACCAACAAAGATTCAAGCCATCCTTGAATGGCCCGAACCAGGTTCTTTTTTTGACATCTGCAGTTTTCTTGGTTTAGCAACGTTCTATCGTAAGTTCATACAAAGTTTCAGCACCATAACAGCCCATATCACTGATTATTTAAAATCCAAGACTTTCCAATGGACACCTGCGGCTGCTAAAGCTTTTGGAGAAATCAAGATTAAAATGTCTACTGCACCGGTATTGAAATTGCCAGATTTTTCCAAGATATTCGAAGTGGCTTGTGACGCATCCAATGTTGGAATCGGTGGAGTGCTAAGTCAAGAAGGCCACCCAATTGCTTTTTATAGTGAGAAACTCAATGAGTCACAGAGGAAATATTCAGCCTATGACATGGAGTTGTACGCATTAGTCCAAACCGTGAAGCATTGGCGACCATATATAATCCATCGTGAGTCCATTCTTTTCACTGACCATGATTCTTTGAAGCATCTTCATTCCCAAAGCAAGTTGAACGCCAAACATGCAAGGTGGTTTGATTATTTGCAGTAATTTGATTTCACCATTCGACACACGGTTAGCCGCGAAAACAAAGTTGCCGATGCACTCAGCAAGCAACCCCATATCCTCTCCACGTTCACTATCAATAGCATGGGTTTTCAGTCTTTAAAGGATCTCTACGCAACTGACCATGATTTTCAAAACATATGGGCAGCCTTGTAGACCAACACTACCCACACTCCTAATGACTTCACAATTCATGATGGGTTCCTTACTAAGAATGGACAACTTTGCATCCCTAGCGGTTCCATGAGGGATTTTATTATTACTGAGCTTCACAGAGGGCGACTAGTTGGGCACTTTGGGATTGATAAAACCTTCTCTTTGATAGTTGACAGGTTTTATTGGCCGTATATGCGATGAGACGTACACACCATTGTTGCTAGATGCCGTATTTGTCAGGTGAACAAATGAGTGAAACAAAACACTGGCATTTACACACCATTACTAGTGCCGCATCGCCCATGGGTGGATATTAACATGGATTTAGTCATTGGATTACCTCGCACACAGCGAAGCAATGATTCTATTCTAGTGGTGGCAGATCGTTTCTCTAAAATGGCACACTTTGTCCCTTACCAAAAAACCTTTGATGCCTCTAACATTGCTTCACTTTTTCTTAAAGAAATTATCAGGTTACATGGTCTTCCAAGTACAATCGTGTCCGATCGGGATGTCAAATTTGTTAGCAACTTCTAGAAGACATTATGGGCCAAACTCGATACCAAATTGTCTTTCTCAAGTGCATTCCATCCTCAAGCCGATGGACAAACGGAAGTCATCAATCGTAGTCTTGGAAATCTTTTACGATGTTTGGTATAAGATCATACTACTAGTTGGGACCTCATTCTCCCTCAAGCCGAATTTGCTTATAACAATTCGGTCAATAAAACTACTGGGAGCACTCCATTTTAGCTTGTCTATGACATCGACCTGCATACACCATTAGACACTATTGCACTACCACTCCCATAAAGATTAAGTGAAGCTGGGTTTGATTTTGTAGCCCACATGACCTCAGTTCATGAAGAGGTGAGACGCAATATTGCTCTTCAAATTGACAAGTATGCACAGCATGCCAATCTCAAACGACGGGACAAACAATTTGAGGTGGGTGATCAAGTCATGATTCGACTACGGTCTGAACGGTTTCCTCCTGGAAGTTATAGCAAGCTCCATGCTCGTCGAGCAGGACTGTTTCGCATACTAAAGAAATTGGGGCCTAATGCTTATGTGATTGATTTACCATCTACTTATGCTATCAACCCCGTTTTTAATGTGGAAGATTTAACAAAGTTCCAAGGTGAAATGGCTCTTCCAAGTTCTTTACTTGATACTCCTATCCGAGTTCCTTTTGTTCCTCGCCAACCCAACACTATTACAGACATCTTAGACCATCAGTTTGTGTCTACTCAGCGAGGCGGATACTACAAGTTTTTGATTAGATGGGCTCAAAAACCAATGTCAGAATTCGTTTGGCACCAAGGTGAAGAACTCGACCGTCTCCATCCTACCCTTTATCTTGCTTATGTACAACAAAACTTGCCGAAGGCAAGTTCTTTATGAGGGACGCATTGATGCATGGTTAGTATTACATGACCAACAGTTGGCATAATGGTCCAAGAATAAGTCAGTCAGCAACATGGAGCACGTCATTTGTTTGTTTTATTTCATTAAGTAGTTGTTTTCCTTATGTTAATAACAACTCCCATATTCCCCTGTTTTTGTGCAAACAGCAGTGGAACATGGATCCTTACTTCATGCTATGTGGTTAGTTGTTTATTATTAGTTGCTTAATTTTTTGATTTCATTCATTGTAAGTTGGCTATTTAAAGGCCTGAGTTTCATGAATAAAGGTAGCTTAGTTTGTAAAAGTCTTGTTAATTATTTGGAGAGATTCCAAAAGAGCTTTTCAGATTTTGGTGGGATTCTAATTTCTAAAAGTTAGTTTATTTTGGTTCACAGTGTCATCAATACCTACTCCTTATCCAACATAATATTGGATGCCAAACGCGTCCTACATGCACTCCATATTTTGTTTATAGACATATATGGGATAATATATAACACAAGTGGAAATTGCCAAAACTGACCCATCTAATTATGGGATTTTCTTTTTTAACCACATGCATACTTTTAATTGTTTTTAACCATGTTTTTGAGAAATTACTCAAAAGCCCTCATATAAAAACCCCTAAATCACCTCTCTCTCTCTCCTTTTCTCTCTCTCTTCTCTCTTCTCTGCTCTCTCTCTCTCCATGATCCTCTCTCTCTTTTCTTCCTCCATGCCACCAATAATCGCCGGAATCGTCGCCCAACGCTGGAGTCGTCGTCGAACAGCCGCCGGACGTCGCCTGGACCAGCGACGGTCAAGAACCAGCGGCGCATGAGCGCCTGGTCGTCGCACGAACCAACGCCGCTGGTTCGTGGGATGACCAGGCGTTCGTGACCGTCGCTGGTCCAGGCGACGTCCGGTGGCTCTATGCTGCGATCTCCGGCTCCGGCGACGTGATCTGCAATAAAAAGGAGAAATCAAAAAAACCTAAACCTAATTTGAATCTAAGGAAGAAGAAAAGGAAGAAGAAAAAGGGGAAAAAAAAAAACCTAAGCCAAAATTCAATTTAGTCCAGATTTCAAGTTTCAATATTTTCAATTTAGGCATGATTTCAAGTTTAGGCATTTCAGTTTAGTAATGATTTCAAGTTTGGATATTTTCAATTTAGCCATGATTTCAAGTTTACTTCGAGATTTTATAAAAAACTATTTTCAGGGGTATACTGGTAATTTATGGTACTAAACTGAATTTTTTTAAAAAAAGTGGTTATTAACAATTAAAAATTCAGAAGTGGTTAAAAACAAAAGTATGATAAGTTGGATGGCTACTTTTGGTTTTCTCTCTATATACAATTATAGGTTTTGAATGAACCCTAGTGGTGGAACTTCGTTTTAAAGACTTCAACCATTAAGGAAAAGAACAATGGGATTGTTGATGTATATATATCGACCAAATAAATTACATAAACATACTAGTCATCAAGAAAAACTATATTTAGACGAGATAAGGTTGGTCCAGTGGTAAATGTTTTACACAAGTAATAGTGTAATAAATAAATAAATAAATAAAAACTATATTTGGATTTTGTTTAGAGACCCGATTCATATAGTTTTACTATAAATATATCTAGAAAGGCAAAATAATATTTTAAATTTATAAAGAACTTTAACCATTTTTAATTCAGTTTGTTAGACGTCTTACATCGAAGGTAAAATATCTAAGAATCAATTCCTCTCCCACCAATTATGTAGATTTAAATTAATTTTCATTGTGTATGAGGTGGGGTGGGTTATATATATATATAAATTCTATTATCAATTCGAACTAACAAATAGAAAAACTTAATGAACTCTCTCTCTATATATATATATATTCTGAAATACGATAGATATTAATTTCTATTTTCTAGTACACAACTTATATATACATGCCTTGGAATTTGTAGACAAGCCCTACAACAGTCATCGAGGGACCTCGTGATGTTCAATTGTTTTCTCAAATTCAGTTGTTTCGGCCTTTTTTTTTTTTTTTTTTTTGTAATATATATATTTTTTTTGACAGTCTTTTTTCAAATCTTAATAACTTTTAGTATGGTTTGTTTAGGAAAGTTCTTTTAGAATTTGTCCATAACCCAATTCATCAGTTTGATTATTAACGATAGAGTTTATTATTATTGGGACAATGTTTGGATACTGCCTGGTCAATACCCAAGGCACTAATCCTACCAATTGGATGTTAGCACGTGGCACATTTTGAAAAAATATAAAGAGATAAATGTAAAAAATTAAAAAAAAAATACAACGTGCCAACACCTCATTGGTGGGTCAATATCTTGGGTACTGACTGGTCAGTACCCAAACATTTTCCTTATTGTTGGACCCTAAACTAGCTAATCTTAAACTTTCCTATTCTATGTATTAAATATATGATTACAACACATAGTATAACGGGCCTACCGCCTGTGTATTGATATTGACAATTCAATATTGAGTGACGATATTTACACCCGTAAAAAACTGTATGTGCACCCCATTAAAATTTTTTAAAATATGAAATCTTGTAAGCACACCCCACACATTACCAAATATGCCATTTCTTTTAATTTTTAAAAATATGTTAAATAACAAAATTATAAAATAATATATATACATTATATATATATATATATATATATATATATATATATATAGAGTCCCATTTTTTTCTTTATTTTACCTAAAATAAAATAAAAATGAAAAACGCATAAACAAAACTATAAAACAAAGACATCTCTTTCATCTTCATCTTTCTGCTTCCTATCACTTTTGTATTTCTTATTTTTCTTTTTCTTGTTTTCCTGTCACTTTTGTGTTTCTTATTCTTCTTTTTCTTTTTCTTTTTTTCTTTTTTTCTAGTTTTTGTGTTGATTTTCATTTTTTTTTTTTTAGAAAATATAAAGCACAAAATTAAAATAGGCTTTATTGTATATATATGGGAGGAGCTGCACTCCTCGCAAATTTTGGAGGATAGGGTTTTTGTTTTTATTTATTAGTTTTAATTGGATTTAGTTAGTTAAAAATTTTAAAAAGTAAATGGTTATAAGAAATTATTATATTTTTGAATTAAAATATCAATAATTAAATTTAAGGTTAATGTGGGAATTTTGAAAATATATAAATTTGGGGTGTACATACCGTTTTAGAGGGGTACAAATATCGCCACTCTTCAATATTAAACTTGTTTGAATTCATTGGGTCCAGTGTTATTGATATTTATCGCTTTTTTTTTTTTTTTCTTTGTTTGTTTGTTTCTTTCTTAAGGCAACATGTGATGGCGGTGAATTGAATTTGGAACATTATCATATTGGATTAGTGTCTTCACCGCCAAGCCACGTTGGGCAGTGGTGAATTATTGAGATTTAATATTAAAGTTGTTCTAAATTCTAATTCTTTTGATTTCTGAAAAGTATTTTTGAAATATCACTAATACTGGACAACCCAAAAACCAACTCAAATGATTTGTGTGGTGATGACAACTCATTTACCATATTATTTTAGTTGAATTTTTGGTTAATTATTTAGGCTGTACAATATCACGTACTCTTGAAATATACTAATAAATTTGTTCTTAAATCTCAAAATATAAATTTTCTATTTTCTATTTTACAAAATTATTTTATAAAATGTTAACGAACCATCCTCCACGTAATTAATAGACCAAAAAAATGGGGCATATCAAATATAATTTTACATTGGAGTACAGTGCTAAAATGATATGTCAAATATAAAATTTTACTATTTTTTGTACCAAATTTGGCATTAACATTGACATATACATTGGAGATGGTCTAACACAAAAAACAAAGGAATTTTGTGATATTACACACTAAGTTAATAAAGTTTCAAATTTCAGGGAGTAATTTATTCAAACATGGACGAGATGAGGTTGGTCTGGTGTATGCCCCTCACACATACACCACGAGGTCGTGAATTCAAGTATCTCCCCCTCTCCAAAACCTCATTATTGTAATCTTTCATAATTAATTTTTTTTTTTTTACTCAAAATGAAAAGAGAATTTAATTTTTCTTCCAAAAAAAGAAAAGAAAAGATAGTCAAATTCGCTGACCAACACATTATTAAGCAATAATACCCTCCTAGAATTTAAGTTTGAAGGAAAGTGTCATAAAATAAATAAAAGTTTAACCAACTTTCAAAAATCCTATACATGTTTGAATTAAACCGGCCAAGTTTCACTATGATAATAATTTGTAATGTTAATCAAATTATTTTTTTTAATCAAGTTAAGAATATATAGGTTATCTGAATCCTAATGAGATTTAGAATATTGATTAGTCTCCTATAAATAGGCTTGTCAAATAGAGTTGTTTCAAAAAAAAAATATCAATCAATAAAGCGTTCATGAGGACAAATGGACTAATTAAAATTATTTTTGGGAGAAGATTAATTTGTCCTACAAAGATTTTTAAAACAAAGTGGAAGTGGAAGTTGATAAATATTCACAATTTGGAAAGACTTAGGCCCATTTGTGTTTTTTTTCTTTTCTTTTCTTTTCTAAGAGGTTGATACTCTTCCGTATCATCTGGGCCCAATAATCACTACAAGACTGTTCTTGTCCAATAACCATATGATTGTTCATGACAATTTTTTTAAGAAAATAATAAGAGAATAAATGGAAACATACTGATCAAAATTACACGAGAGGACGAGTTAGAATTATTAATATCAAACTAATGTAATTAGTCATCGGGTTCAGGTGCGGGATATTGTATATTGTTTTTCCGTATAGGATGATAGATTATCAAATCTAATAATCGCTACAAAGAAATTATTAGGTTTGATAATTTAGAATCCATCTCATGCCCGATAAGTATCGTTTTCATTGTATCAACCTATAGTTTAATCAAGAGAAAATAACACTAGACACCATTAATTAGTGGGTGAAGTCTCAAAAAGACCATTCATTATTTAAATTGCTCCAAAATCACCATTTTGACAAAACATTATTCATTGGCAGCCATTCTGTCAAAATCTAACAGAAAGCTGGCATTATTTGTGACATGACACCTATAAAGAATTTTATGGGCAATATTTTATGTATTTTGATTATTTAATTATATATATAAATTAATGATTGATTAATTTATTATTTTTATGGGAAATATTTCCTATTTATGGGTGACGTCAAACTTATTATTATTTTCTAATTAATTTAGGGTAACATCTAACTTATTTCTTGATTAATTTATTATTTAATCATTTTCTTAAGCAATCAAATAAAATTTCATATTTCTGGTAGATAATGTTCCAAAGTGTGCATACAAGCTTGCTCATGATGCACATACAAGATCATGATGCTCTATAAAACATTTGAATGGAGATATCGTTTACACTTAATTACTTGACAAAGCTCACACAAAGCACTCATATAAATCATGGATTACAACAAATTATTTTCTTATAATTCACTAAAAAGTTGTCAAAGTACAGTAGGTTTATTATAATAATTAACACAGCTAGGTGTTAGCCATAAAACAATTGCAGCCGTGAAATAGAAAAGAGAAAAAAAAAATGGAGTTAAAGAGAACAAAAAAGGAAGAAACTTTAAGATACAGGAAAGAGAAAGAGAAAGAGAAATACAAGAATAACAGATGAAACAAGGGATCGTGTGGCTTTATTGAAAAAACATTATGACATAAGCAAACGGACTATAAACAATTAATAGTCAAAGTGGCAATAATTGATACTTTCTTTCTATAAAATGGTTAATTTGAGCCATTTTGAAAAATTAGTGGCCATTTAAGGACTATATCACTAAATTAGTGGCCTCATAAATCACTGACCCTTTAATCAATCAAATGGAAATATCATCACAAAAATTAAAAGAATATAGAAAGAATCTTCTAAAGTTTTAATAACTTGTTTGATGCAAATTTTTTAATAGGTAATTAGGAATAAATGAATAATCAACCATAGATAATACAATAATCCTTATATATATATATATATATATATATATATATATATACAGTGATTCTCTCATAAGGGATCCCTTATTTTAATTTCGGTAAGGACCACCATGAAATCATATCGATTTGAATGAATTTTAATTTGAATTTTTTTGTGGATGATAAGTTCGTTGAAATCTACCTATGAATAAAATTTGAGAATTTTTCAAGCACAAAAACTATTTTTACCGATTTTTTTTAAATATGAAGGCATTAGAAAAATAGGCGAAATATAGGAAATTCAATAAAAATAGTTTTCGTGCTTGAAAAATTCTCAAATTTTATTCATAGGTAGATTTCAACGAACTTATCATCCACAAAAAAATTCAGATTAAAATTCATTCAAATCGATATGATTTCATGGTGGTCCTTACCGAAATTAAAATAAGGGATCCCTTATGAGAGAATCACTGATATATATATATATATATATATATATATATATTACAACATTTTTTAATCCAGAGAATCTAAACTGTACTAAAGTAACAAATTATAATTGATTTATTTAATAAATAATATAATTGAATTTTAGTAATAAAATTTTTTTGTATAATTTACTTTAAAGAATGGTCAAGTTGCACAGTCGTAAGAGACAAACCACATGAATCTAATGAATACAATAATTATATTACATTTACAACGTGAAAATGAGGGCTACACGAGAACTATATCTAACCATTCAATAAATATTAAATATGATTGTGGTCCTTTATTAATTAATGAAGAAATTTATTGATATCTCACCCAACAAAAAAAAAAAAAAAAAAAAAAAAAAAAAAAAAAGAGATATTTATTGATAAAAATAAAATAAAATAAAACTCTCTGCAATTTGTACATAAACTTTACATTAACTATTTTCACAATCAGTTTAGACAAATAATTAAGAAATAATGATAACCTAGAAAAGGCAAATGAAATTGTATTAAAAAAATAATTAAGATATGGGGTCCCTTTCACTACCAAAAAAGATCTCCAATTCCCCACGAAATCAAAGATTAAATTCACCGCCCAAATGACAAATAAACCACCGACGACGACCCACCTTTCAATTTCAAGGTTTTGGATGGAGTTGGACCCCTTTATATATAAATATATAAACTATTCTTCTTCAGTGGCCAACTGTCACATGGAATATTTTCAAACCCCCCAAACACGAACAATTTGATGGTCAAAATGTACACACTTCAAAATTTTCCAAGTTCTTGACGATTTTGATCCTAATTAAACAAGTAGTTTCCATTGTGATCAGCTACAACAACCAAACTTTTCAGACCTGAAATAATGGCCTCCTGTGTTCAAAATTGGTGTCCACTTGAAAAATGATTTTGGTCATATTCTATAAATTATTTTTAAAACTTTACATTATAAATGAAAACAAAAAAATATATACATGGATGTTGTATTTTCAAGATTTTGAAAAAATTGTAATGAGGAGCCGGCCTCCAGAGAAGTATCTAATTAAGGGCATACCTGAATCTGATGATTAATCTCCAAATTGTTCAAAATGGTTGAAACTTGAACAATAGAGGGCCTATTCTTTCTAGAATTACCAACACAAGCCAAAGCAACTTTAGCCAATCTAACAAGAGGGATGATATCAGAAGGAATCACAAGTCTAGAATCCAAAACCTCACTGATTCTCATATCCTTAATCAAAGGCAATGACCACTTCACAAGCAACCCTTCTTCACATTTTCTCCCACTCAATAACTCCAACAAAACCACACCAAACCCATAAATATCACTTCCCTTGCAAGCACCACCCCCTCTTCCTGACCAATACTCTTCGTCCACGTACCTGTTACAAAACCATGTAAAGTTAGAGAAGATGAGTTAGAATGTTAGATCCTGCATTGGAAAAACAAAAAGCATGATAAGGGTATATGTATACACTCCTAAACAAAAAAATTAATATAACAAAGTACGGAGATTAGAAGTACGACGTACCCAACAAGCCCTCTCTTCTCTTGTGGTGGTGCCAAAAAAGATAGACCATAATCACAAACCCTAGCACAAAACTTTTCATCAATCAACACATTTGAAGACTTCATGCTTCCATGGACTACATTCGGCGCCACTCCTTCGTGTAAGTACTCAAGCCCTTTCGCCACTCCGGCAGCGATCCTCAACCGCCGGTTCCAATCCAAGAGAGATGCCCCATCGTTGTTCTGATCAGCATGCAAATAGGAATCCAAACTAACCATCCCATTAACAAATTCACTCACAATGATTCTCTCACCCGGGGCCTGTGAAAACCCTAGAATTGATACTATGTTGGGGTGGTGAGCTAACGAGAGTGTTTTGATCACGGAAGAAAACCCGAATCCTGCATTGCATAAAACAAGCCCTGGATAGATTCTTTTCACGGCAACCAACTGATGATCATGTAGTGCTGCTGCATATACAGTTCCTAGACGTCCTTGACCGATGATTCTTCGATTGTTGAAGCCATCGGTGGCTGTGTCTATATCGGTCAATGGATATGCGGTTGCAGAGAGCTTGATCGGAGGTAGTGTTTCTTCGGATTCTACTGGTTTTTTTCTGCAAATGAGGAAGAGAACAAGACCAAGAACGACGAGAGAGATTGAAAGAAGAGCTAAGAAGCAATCATAAGTTATGCGTTCGATCTGGTTCATGTTTCAAAGCTTTGATTTCAGTGCTCTAATTTAAAAACTATGATTAATAAAGTTTAGTCTTTGAAATTTGGGCATATATATATGCAGCTGATCAAAGCTGTTGAGGACTTGAATAATTGAGAAATTAAGAAAAGTCAAGAGAGAGAGAGAGAGAGAGTTCCTATTAGATCTAAGTGCGGAAGGTTTGAAAAATAACATAAATTTGGTGAGAAAGTTAGAATTCTATCTTTTTAATTTAGTTATGTTTGGTTCATGGTTGGCCGTCATCGGTAGTACTTTTCTTCAATAAATATTTGATAAGGTGAGAAAAAATCATAACGAATGGGTGTGGAATTATTACTATACTTTTCAACTTTGCATGGGATTTGACTTTTTTTATTTATTATTATTTGAGAGGTGACGTGAATGAGTTGAGGTCTACCCGAACCTGTCAAGATTGTTAAGTACTACATGTATAGATGCTTGTAAAAACATGGTAGAAAACTCCTTACATGTGTATGTTTGCTTGTAATTAAAATGTGAATGATGAGATCCAAACCTCCACCACTAATGTGGAAAAGGAGGTCCACACCAATTGTGCTAAGAGAGCTAAAGGAGTATGCACGGTTTCAATTGTTTTATTGATTCGAAAATAATGAATTTTAAGACAATCCAATGTAGTTTGGTGGTAAGTATAGAGAATAAGACTTCTTAGTTTTATTCACGTTTATGTGCAGCCAATATATAGGCACTAGTACAGCAAGAGAATACAGAGGAAGTGTTTTACATATAGACAAAGACTAAAGAGATAATAACGAAAGTAAAAGTTACAATATGAATTACAATATTATCAGGTGTAGTTATCCTTAATACGCCCCCGCAAGATGGTGGGCATTTCAGAGACACCAATCTTGGAACGTAAACTCGTAAACCGTGTCCTGGAGAGCGGCTTGGTGAGTGAGTCAGCCAGATGGTCAGCAGACGCCACATGTGATACCCGAAGTTGTCCACACTGAACTCTTTCGCGAACAAAATGAAAATCAATGGCGATATGCTTCATTCGGGAGTGGAAGACCGGATTAGAGCACAAGTATGTGGCGCCAATATTGACAAAAAAATAGTTGGAGGAGAAGTGGGCTGAACGAGCAGCTCTTGCAGAAGGGAAGACAGCCAAATTACCTCAAATACAGCCAGCGCTACTGACCTGTATTCAGCTTCAGTAGACGATCGAGCAACTGACTTTTGCTTGCGAGAGCACCAAGAGACAGCATTGAAGCCAAGGAAGAGAACATAGGCACTCGTGGAGGTTTGATCATCTTGATTGCCAGCCCAGTCCGCGTCAGAGAATGCATGTAGAGTGATGGGTGAATCTCGGCGCAACACCAGTCCATGGCCGATAGTTCCCTTTAGATACCGAAGAAGACGCTTGGTGAGAGACCAATGACCAGTTGTAGGGCGATGCATAAATTGGGCAAGTTTGTTGACGGCAAATGCAATGTCAGGCCTTGTGAACGACAGGTATTGTAGAGCTCCAATTACCTGACGATATTCAGTTGCATCAGTGAGGGAGGTGCCATCAAGGAGTTTGATTGCTTGATCAGTTGGTAGTGGAGTTTGAACAGGTTTTGCATCAAGCATTTTGGTCCGCATGAGAATATCGATCACATATTTTCTTTGGGAAAGAAATAAGCCATGAGGAAATTCAAGAACTTCAACACCAAGGAAATATGACAAGCGGCCAAGGTCCTTGATAGAAAATCGGTGAGTAAGTGCCAGTACGAATTTGTCTACTACCATTGGATCACTCCCAGTGAGAATTATATCATCAACGTAGACAAGCAAGAACAAAACACATCCATTAGAAGTATAGATGAACAGAGAGGAGTCAGATTTAGAGTTGACAAACTCGGAAAGAATGAGATATTGTTTCAGTTCGGTGTACCATGCCCGGAGGGCTTGTTTAAGACCGTAAATCGCCTTCTTTAGACGGCACACATGGGAAGGATACACAGAGTCAGTGAAGCCTGGTGGTTGAGCCATGAAGACATCTTCAGACAAATGCCCCTGCAGGAAGGCATTGTTGACATCAAGTTGGTGAAGGATCCATCCTTGCGAGACAGCAATACTCAATATGACCTGAATGGTAGTGGTCTTAACCATTTGACTGAAAGTCTCGGTGTAGTCAAGTCCTGGTCGCTGATGAAAGCCTTTCGCTACCAAGCGAGCCTTGTAGCGTGAGACCGAGCCATCCGGAGAGCGCTTGATCCGAAATATCCACTTGCACCTAACAATATTATGGGACGAATGAGATGGAACTAAGTCCCAGGTACCATTGCGATTGAGCGCATCAAATTTTTCGAACATAGCCTTCCTCCACTCAGGAATTTTCAGTGCCTGAGATACACACGTTGGTTCAACCTGCAAAGATGATGATAACATACTTGTTAGAGACAACTTGGTAAGGGGTTTATGAATATTGTTCTTTGACCAAGTAACCATAGGGTGGGTGTTTGGGTCTGTGAGTTGATTGCTGGTGTGAGGAGGAAGTGTGTCATTTGATTGTGTGTCTTGGGCTGTATCGGTTGAATGAGTGGGTTGACAGGTGGCGGGGTCAATTGTTGCAGCTGATGAGTGCGTTGGTGAACAAAGTGGGGCTGCTGCAGCGAGATGATTTGCAGCGTGAGGTGAGTTGCGGTCAGCTGTGTCAAGCGGCTGGTGACTCACGAGGACATGTGTGGAGGGTGAATTCGTGGTGGAGACAGCAGCTCTAGCTCCGGATGAAGACAGTCTCACCTACGTGGAAGATTCATGCAGAGCCAAGACCGACTGGGAGTGAACATAAGTAATGGGTACCTGTTATAGTGGCGACGATTGAGGGAGCCAGGAGGCACATGTGTCAATGTGTGCATGAGGAGGTTGACAGGAGACTTGAGAGTAAGGGAAGACAGACTTCGCAAATGTAACATGACGGGAGACAAATACACGATCGGCCTCCAAGTCTAGACAAAGATAGGCACTTTGCGACAAGGAGTACCCAACAAAGATACAGGCTTTGGATCGCGACTCAACTTATGATTATTATACGGTCTAATCCAGGGGTAACACAGACAGCCGAACACACGAAGCCTCTCATAAGAAGGACTTTCGGAAAATATTTTTTCGAAAGGAGATTGCATTTGCAGCAATGGTATGGGCATCCTATTGATTAAATACACTGCCGTGATGAATATATAAGACCAAAAATGTAGTGGCATAGATGCATGTGTGAGGAGTGAGAAACTTGTTTCAACTATGTGACGATGACGACGCTCGGAAACATCATTGTGTTCCGGTGTGTGTGGTGGTGTGGTGAAGTGGGAGATGCCATGATTTGAAAGTGTTTGTTTTAGTGCCACATATTCTTCACCATTGTCACTATAAAATGAAATAATGGAGTGGCCAAAAAAAATTTCAACTAAAAGCTTAAAACGTTTAAAAACTTCATGAACATCAGACTTATTTGTCAATGGATATAGCCACATATACTTTGTGAAGTGATCAACAAAGAGTACATAGTATTTAAAACCATCTTTTGAAATTACTGGAGAACTCCACACATAAGAGTAAATGACCTCAAGTGGTTTCGAACTAGAGACAGTTGAAATTGCAAAAGGTAATTTATGAGTTTTATTGCACTTGCAAGCATTACATGGGACACTAGAATTAGAAAGCGATAAAATAGGTAACACTCTAGACGACAATAATTGACCTATGATTTTGGATGACGGGTGACCTAGACGATGGTGCCAATCTGGAATGGAGACTTTGACACTTGAGAAGGCGGAAATTAGAGATGACCTTGGCTTGGCATGAATCGGCCATTCGTAGACACCGTTTCTAGTCCGTCCTTGCATGAGTTGCGCCCCGTACGAAGATCCTTCACAAAAAAAGAGTTTAGTAAAAATTCAATAGACACATGGTTACAGATGCAAAATTTTGATACGAAAATTAAATTTTTCTGCATATCCGGAACACACAAAACATCAGATAACAAAAAATTTGAGGATTCAGAGGGTAATTGAAGGGAACTAGTGTGTGTGATAGGTAGACCCGAGCCATCACCAATCATAATGTCGTCATTACCACCATATGGAGAATGAAGCGAGAGATTATTGAGATCAGTTGTGACATGATGGGATGCTCCTGAGTAAAGAAGCTAATCTTGAGAGGTGGCCGAATTTTGGGTGGCAAAATTGGCATGCGGCTGGTTGCGGGGCTGCCACTGTCGAGGAGAATTGCTAGGCTGAGAATGAGTGGTCGTGGTGGCCATTGTGAGCATGGAACTTTGCTTGGCTGTGTGGCCCTATTCACCACAAAGCTGACAGAAACCGCGGTAGGATCTAGGCTTAGTCTGAGGCTGCCGAAAGGTGTTAGTGGAGGCCTGATTTTTAGCCAACCTGACGTTGTTGCCGCTGCTGTTGCTGTTGGGTAGATTGGGAGACCTGGTGGACCGTGTATGGCTATTGGAATGGTTGCCAGAGAAGGGTTTGTTGGCATAGTTGGCTGTGATTGGAAATTTTTGTGCTTTAGCTGCATCCTGTTTCATAATTGCCTCAACATTAATTAATTTCTCATGAAGTTCTTCAAAAGATATGGCGGTTTCACAAGCCTAAACAGCGGACGATATGTCCTTGTATTCCTCACCCAGACCATTTAAAATTTTCACAGTGAGGTCTTCAGAATTCTCTGGAGCATCTAACATCGCTAACTCATCAGCCACACCTTTGATGTGTTGCATGTATTCCGTAATGGATTGAGTTCCCTTCATAACACTTGTAAGAATTCCTTTAAGATGCATTATATGACCTCTGGAGGGTTTCGCGTATGTGTTGGCAAGTGTGGTACAGGCGTCACGAGAGGTTTGAGCGGAAGCAATGAATGGTATGATTGAAGGAGAAATAGATCCAATAATGGCATTGAGAAGCAACTGATCTTGTCGAGTCCAGATATGATGAGCAGGGTTTGGTGTGTCAACGGCATCAACTGTAATGGTTGCTGGTGGACACGGATTCTGACCATCTACAAAGCCCATGAGATCAAAACCGATGAGAAGAGTGTGGAACTGCAGCTTCCATGACCGGTAATTTGTGGCTGTTAATTTCAGGGGAGCTTGTGCAGTAATATTGATGGAAACGACTGTTTTTGTGGAGGAGTTAATCTCATGCGAGGAAGAAGTTGATGAAACAACTGTGACCGATTGGGAGGAAGAAGCAGAGGCAGAAGCAGAGTTAGTCATGGTTGATCGAGGAACTCGTTTGAGTTTTAGAAGTGCTTTGATACCATATAGAGAATAAGACTTCTTAGTTTTATTCACGTTTATGTGCAGCCAATATATAGGCACGAGTACAGCAAGAGAATACAGAGGAAGTGTTTTACATATAGACAAAGACTAAAAAGATAATAACGAAAGTAAAAGTTACAATATGAATTACAATATTATCAGGTGTAGTTATCCTTAATAGTAAGAACAACCATTCATCCTAACAATATTTCAGATTCGAGTCACCGACACTTGCCCTGCAAATGGTATATATATATATATCAAACACATTTATTTTATTTTATGAAATCAAATTAGTTGGTACGAACCTTTTATCCTTCTAGAAGAGATTATTACCTTTAATTCAATTTTATAAAAATTAATTATTATTTTTTGAAACATTATACTATTATATAAATTCGAGATTTTTTGAAGTGGGGGGACTAGCTAGAATCCGTAAATTCATGGTGCATGTGTGAGAAGCTTAATTATCACTGAACCAATCTCATCTCATCGTTATAAAAATTATTAAATCTACTACCATCTAGCAATATTCCTAATATAATTAGAAATTCATGACACAAAACATAGTTAAACTTATTATTGGTTATCTTGACTGTATTATGTTCGATTGATTTAGATTTAAACAATGAGTAATCCTAGGCTTCTCAAATACTTTACCAAATTCTTTTATAAATATGTATAACATATGAGGTGTCAACATCACATCACTTATCACATAATAATAATAATTTGAGAAGCCTAGTATTACTCTTAAACAATTAACATTCGACCTAATTCAAATTTAACCAAAATTAATTAATTCGAATGAATATTAGATAGATTGATTGATTATTTATTTATTTATTATTATTTGCCGGATAGAATTCTTAGTTATAGCACTTTATCAATGGCCTTCCTTAAATCCCGCGAATCGAAACATTAATTGCAGCCAAGAAATATATAATAAGAATTAAGAATATGATAAAAAATAAATAAATAAATAAATAAGACACGACAAGATATGTGAAGCTAATTAATTTATGGATGAACAGATGATTGATGAGTTGATCATCACCTTGCCGTACTGGCCCATCCACCACAATATTTGTCTCATGCTGCATGCCCAAACAAAGAATTTTGATATAGAAAGAAAAAAAAAAAAAAAAAATTAGTGGAAATGTAACAAGAAATTGAGATACAATTATTAAGCAATTGATATTCTATTTAGTTATTTTGACGTCAGACAATAATTGGATTAAGGGACTTTACAGAAACTTAACGAGATCAATAATTACAAATACGGTTCAGAAAGCAACTCTCACTATAGGAGAGGTTCACACCGTACTTTGGAACCCCTTTCACGGATGTAAAACCTGTGAATGAATGTGTAAGTTAACATGTTTAATTAATGATTATACAAAGCTAGTGATTAGTTATAACAACTAAAGTAAACGTATATCAAAGTCACCTACCTACAAGTGTAAATAAATAAATAATTGTTTGGAGAGTTTGGTTGAAGATTGAGTTGGATCTTTTGCAGATTTCGTGTAAATTAGATCATTAGTTGGACTTTTAAACACAGAATTTCAATACACCTAGATTGAGATTTTAATTTGGCTATGTAATTTAAAACATCTATTTGATTGTGACAACTTCAAATTCTTATATGGACCATAGTAATTGAACCGTCTAAATCAGTAATTGTTGAAGCACCCAATGGAGTATGACAATGCCTTATGTCAAAATAATAATATTAGGCGTTAGAAGAAAAATAAATAAATTAAATGATGTGACAATTTAATTGTAATTGTTTGGTGACTTCGTTTTAGAGTGCTAGCTAAACTTTGATCAATCAATAATAAATTTTATTATTTGTACTGTAAACACAATAATATTTGGCATCATTCGATATAATTTTGTAAGCAAAACCTTGCTTTGATTAAATTATGTAATTTTTTATTTTATTTCATTCTTTAAAATATTACGATAATTCAGGATTTAAGGATGGATAAATTCGAACCCACAACCGAACAGGATAAGTACGAGGGGTAAATCACCTAATAAAGTCGGTCGGTGATTTAATTCCAGTGAAACTAACGAAGTAAAAAACGACAATTGAGTCTCCAATCTCTAGACCAAATGGTGATGTGATGTTGTTGAGCCACACCGACTTAACCCACTGATCTACAATCATTAGGGATGTGGTGATTGGGCTTTTAGGGCCCAACTCGTTACCTGGCGTAGGGAATTTGCATATCAAATATTTATGCAGGAAAAAAATAAATCCGATACCGACAGGGCGATACCTACGAAATTAATCCCTTCAAGCATCTCCCACGGTAGGGAAGGATCTCCCTACACATTGTGGTTTGTGGGACTCGAAAGTCGAACAACTGTCATATATATGAAAGTTGAAATACACGATCACTTAACTAAAAACATCTTTAATACAAAAGTGATTTGTATTTCAATAAATATTAACGTGCCAACAATATTAAGATCCTCTTCAGAACAAAAACGTCTTGTATTTCGAAAAGTATTGAAATATCAGTATCATCAAGAGACTTGCTTCCTATATAGCATAGAAAGTATACTTCCTAGACATTTAGACAACCAATCAAAAATTGATCTCCAATAAACTTTGATTTAAAACACAACTTATCCGTTGAGTCAACCTTACGAAAGTAAAAGGTCATCTTAACAATGTCTATAAATTTCTTTATCGCATCAGTTTGACATTGAATAATCATGGTTGCATTGGAGAACTATACGTTAACACATCGATTATTTGTACCATTTTGACATTTAATTTTTTCACTACCATATCCATCATAACATTGTAGTTTGGTGATGCTGTAAGAGTAAATGTAAATGTATAGCATATTTATCAAAGATTTGAATGCAATTCACGAGAGGTAAATGAAGAGAAGATATAAATGCAGTTGATAGAGAGAATGAAAATGGTTGACAGTTCATAACTAGGCGTCACTCTAAGAATTTATTTGATGTGGGCTCATACGATTCAATTTCAAATAGAGAGAGACAGAGAGAGAGAGATGTAGAATGATGTAGAACCATTCACCAAACGATGCATTGGATGTTTCCTCTAGATTTCGAAATTTGAAGGAGACAAGCTTCATTGTATAGTACGTCCTTCTGACTAATTAATATTATGTCCCATATGTGTTAGTTATAAGTTTCTTACAAGGGTTAATGTCCGAACGAAGAGAGTTATAAATTTCTCACTGTATGATATGATTTTTCTGGTTAATGTCCGAACAAAAAGAGAGTCAACTTCTCGCTAAAAGAAGCCATACTATATGATTTATCTGGGTTAATATCTTAACGAAGAGAGTAAGTACTTCTCGCTAAAGCAAGCCATATGATATGATTTATCTGGGTTAATGCCTTAACTTCTCGCTAAAACAAACACGCCATAATGTTTGTATGTATGTCCTACTCATAGTATACCATGTGAATATGTATACTAGTAAGTTATATCGGGTTACCACCCGGTCGATAATTTTAACTATATATATATATATATATATATTAAATTATCAGATTTTTTAATTATCAGTTCGAACAGACAATAAATATATCAGGACGAAGAATGTGGACCACTAGATTTACATACTTTGACTCAAAGTGTATGCACTTGTCAAAACTTCTCCATAATCTGTTGTCCACATTATTCGTCCTGATATATTTATTGTCAGTTCGAACTGATAATAGAAAGATTGATTAAATTATATATCAAGGAGATGCCAATTAAGCCCATTAGTTTCCCAAGTTTAGTTTTCTTTTATCGGCAACTCTAAATTAAAAACGAAAACCAAAGTCTCTATTGATTTTCTTTTATAGCAATATCTAGCTATATGAATCTATCAATTTTATTGGCAATTTACATAGATTTCATTCAGTCATGTGACGCATAGATTTTATATATAAAATGGAGATATCTATGTCAAGAATATTATTACAAATATATATACCAGCTACATGAAATGGTCCTGAATCCTGATGATTGCATAAATGCATGAAAGAGTGAAAAAGGAAACTCCAATCGACATAAATAAGGTTGGTATTTGGAATTCAGAGCTAGAGAAGAGCACTGACAAGTGACTAATCTGAACTCAATTTTAAAACAGTTCACAACATAATAGTGGTGGTGGTGGTGGTGGTGGTGGTAGTGGTGGTAGGGTTCTCCATTAAACAAGGGCTTAAAGTCCACCACGTACAATAGCATTTTTTCCACTCGTCTTGTGCCCCATTTGCATTTTCTGCACTACCCATCTGGTCCACAACCCATAAAAGCACTTGTATGTATCTAAGCCTATGGAAACTCCCATGTTAAAAACAGTGTACAGACAAGAGGTATTGTCTGCTTTGACACATTTGAGCCACAGGGTTTCGTTTTTTACGAGAGATATTGTCTGTTTTGACACATTGAGCCTCAGGGTTCCATTTTTTAAAGGGTCATCGTGGGGTTAAGACACATTGAGCTTAAAGGGTCATCGTGGGGTTAAGACACATTGAGCCTCAGGGTTCCATTTTTTAAAGGGTCATCGTGGGGTTAAGGTTAATCCAACTAATCTTGACTTCAACTGATGAGGAAGAAAACAAGAAAACACCATAACATTAGATATACATAATAAGAAATTAACAAACCAAAATGAAAAATCCAATTTTGAGACAACTACTGTGAGTCATTTTCCAGAAAGATGGATATTATACAACAAGGGGACCAGAACTACAGCAACTGATGCAGGAGGAGACTCATTCACATTCACATAAATGGAGCAGGGCCCAAGAGGACCAACCCCACCCAACTGCTTCATTAACTACAGTTATAGCCATCCATCTTCAACCATGTTACATAATTATGATTTTGTTAATAAATAAAAGAGGCCAAAACTACAGTAAAAAATAATCACACTAGTCAAAGCATCACAGATTCACAGATACACTTTTCTGTGAGAGATCAGATAAAAATAGTATTTTTACTACACCAGTTGTTGCTAATTTTGGCCACACCCGAATGAAGAAGATGAGCCAGAGAAATCACCATCACTATAAACTGTGTAGAGTGAAGACATCACTTTCAATGCAAGCACCTTCCAAGGTTATACTTTTTTCTTTACAGTGTTCATCAACTCTCTTCTTCTTTTCTTTTTCTTTTTTTTTTATCTTAATTTTGGAAAATTTTACCTTCTTTTTCTCCCTTTTTTGGTAAAAACAAACACCAAGTTAGCTGAAGAACCAAAAAAAAAACTTAGGAGCTCATGACACACTCCTTTACACAACCATTGTTTTTTTTTTTTTTTCAAACGAAACTTGTTTCTCAAGCTACACTTCCATGATCTGAACCATCTTCATAGTAGTATGGTGACAATTTCCCATCTTTTTTGACAGTCTTCAGATGGGTATCTCCACCCACTTCTTGCAACATCTTCACAACTCTTCTCATTGCCGGACGGTTGATAGGGAGAGGGCTGGTGCAGAGGAGGCCAATGTTGAGGATCTTGCATATCTCTTCCTTGAAACAAGAATCTAGTTTGGAATCTATAACATGGTCCACTCCCTTTTGATCCAAAGTGGTACACACCCACTTGACCAAATCTTTCTCTCCAAACTCCGGATCAATCGGAAGCCTCCCTGTTACTAGCTCAAGAATCACCACACCGAAACTGTAGATGTCGCTCTTCTCGTTCACCCGCAGTGTGTATGCATACTCTGTAACAGTTTTGGAACAAAGGGAATAGTTAATTGAATTGTACTCAGAAAAGAAAAAAAAACAAATTGCAAAAGGACAACACCACATGTTAGCTAAAAGAGAAACATTACATGTTTGAAAGGTAACTTTATTAGGTTAAACAAAATTTCCCAATAAGAAATTAAGTCCTATAATCCAATCTAATGTGCCAGTGTACATTTATGAATTATCAAACACATCTTCAAAACACAATTCTATATCATTAAATTATAAATAAGTATTGAACGAACATTAGCATAAAACATATATTCAATTCAATGATGCAAAATTTCACTAACCTGGTGCAATGTAACCACAAGAACCGGCGATGACAGACATAGATTTAGGCTTTCCGGAGGCATCGACCATCTTGGCCTTGGCTACGCCAAAATCCGCCACGCGAGCACCGAAATCCCCATCTAACAAGATATTGTTAGACTTAATATCTCTGTGCACAATTGGAGGAACACAGTCATGATGCAAATAAGAGAGTCCCTCAGCTGCATCAACAAGGATCTTGTACCTTGTTGACCAATCCAACAATCCTGACTTGCTACTATGGAGCAAATCACCTAAGCTACCATTGTTCATGTACTCATACACCAAAAGTTTGCAATCTCTAGTTGTACAACAGCACCATAGCTTCACTATATTCTTGTGCCTAATTTTTCCCAAAGTCTCAATCTCAGCTTGAAATCCATCATCTTGAACTTGAACTTGGACCTGACCTTGACCTTTTTCAACGTCAACGACGTCGCCACCGCACCCACTTTCCAAATCTTTTTTCACTCCTCCTCCCCATAGCTTCTTCACTGCAACAGCTTCACCATTAGTAAGCACAACTTTATAAACTTTCCCAGAAGCTCCACTTCCGATCACATTATCTTCATCAAGACCATCCAAGATCTCATACTCACTAAAACCCAGTTTGTGGAAAGACATCAATGTCCATTTTGATTTATCGATAGCTCTTGCATTCTTGAACTTCCTGTACTTCAAGTAGAACCAAACCAAACCGAAAACAAACACCACCGCGGCAAGTACAAAAATCGACCTCAGCAACCACACATAGCCTCTGTTTTTCTCCTCTTCTTGACCATCACACAAACCCTCCAAATCTCCACACAAACCAGAGTTACCAAGAAAGCTACTCCTGTACATATCTTTCGCGAACATAGGCGGTAGCTCACCGGAGAGCCTATTGTTAGAGACATTGAGCTGATTCAGCTTCAAATTCTGTAACCCATCTGGGATCTTCCCGGATAATCGATTATTCGACAAATCAAGATAATTCAACACAGACAAACTCCCAATATCTTCAGGAATCGTCCCTGATAACTCATTATCAGCTAAATTGAGCTCATTTAGCTTCTTCCATGAACGAACGCTACTCGGTAACTCACCGGATAACTCGTTTTCATGAAGATCAAGAGTCCCTAACTCAGCAAGGTTTTTCAAACTTTCCGGCAATGGCCCACTAAACTTATTCTCACTACCGGAAAATGTAAACAGAGTTTTCAAGAAACCAATCTCTTCAGGCAATGATCCAGTGAAATTATTCTTAGATATAATCAAAAGAGACAAATTTGCAGCTCCGGCGATCGTTTTCGAAATTTGACCAGAAAACGAGTTATCGATGAGCTCAAGCAAGTAGACATGAGGGAGACCCCAGAACAGCGGAGGCACTTCGCCGGACAACCGGTTGTAACCCAACCGGACACGTGCCAAGCTCTGACAGCGGCCCAAGCTTTCCGGTATTAGGCCGGTAAACGAGTTGTATAAGATTAGAAGCTCTTCAAGCTCTCCTTTTTCGCATAAACTCGCCGGTAATTCGCCGATAAATTGGTTGTTCGACACGTCGAGCCATTTTAGCGGCGAGTTTTTGCCGAGATCTCTTGGCAATTGACCAGTGAGTCGGTTTCTGAACAGCCTGAGTTCGTATAAATTCGGTGAGTCAGCTATACTTGCCGGCAAGCTCCCTTCGAACCGATTCTCGTAAAGATTGAGACTTTCGAGTGGCAACCGAGTCAACTCGTCTGGAATCGGTCCTGACAAATCGTTCATTGAAGCGTCGATGAGTCTCAGCTTGGTCATATTAGACCACCCAGTAGGCAACTCGCCGGTTAACGAGTTGTTATACAGCTCAATTTGAACTACACTGGTCAACTTAGTGAGGGAGCTCGGGATATTCCCCACTAAGTTGTTAACCGCCAGGTCCAAATCAATGAGTTTACCGAGTCGACCCAGTGAGTCAGGAATCTCACCAACCAAATTACACTCAGTGAGCCAAAGAATCTCCAGATTCGTCAAATTGCCCAGCTCCGGCGGAATCCGACCCGGCAGAAACGGGTTATAAGACAAATTCAACATCTTTAAGGAACTAATGTTCCCCAAAAATGGCGGTATCGTCTGATCAAAAAGATTGTAAACAAGAGAAATCACTTCAAGCTTTTGAAACCGGCCAAAACTCTCCGGAATCTCACCGGAGAAATTGTTTCCGGTCAAGTCGAGGTACTTCAAGTTGGGTAGGTCTGCTAATGTTTCCGGTAGCGTACCGGTGAGCAAATTCTGAGCTAGATTAAGGTACTCGAGATTGTGACAGGTGGCGAGGTCGTCGGGGAGAGTAGAGTTGATGGAGTTGTTGTAGAAGGATAGTGAAGTGAGATTCTGGAGACGACAGAGGAAAGAAGGAAAAGGGCCACCAATGTTGGCGTTGGAGAGGTCGATGGAGGTCACCGACTGGGCACGTGAGTCGTCGGTGTTGCATTTGACGCCGAACCAGGAACATGGGGTATCGTTACGGTCGTTGTTCCATGACTCAAGAACAGAGTCTGGGTCGGAGAGTGTGAGCTTTACGCGCTGGAGGTAGAGACCTTCTTGGTTCAGAGACACAGTTGGGTTTGGAGATAAGAGGAAGAGAGAGAGGAAAGTGAAGAAGAAGAAGAAGACCATTGTTGGACTTGGTTGGTGGTGTGGAGATGAAAGTGTGAGGAAGTGCGTGAAATATATGAGAGGGAAGAGAGAGAGTGTTGAGTTGTGTTCTGTGTTTTTGAGTGGTTTAATTAGATAGAGAAGATGTTGTAATAAGTTACAGAGAGAGAGAGGGAGAGTGGTGTTACTATGCATGCGAGCTCATTGTTATGATTCTGAGTTCTGTGATGATGATGATGATGATGATGGATTGTCTGGTTATATATTGACTTTGCTAATTTGTTTCCATGCCTATTATATTATAATAAAGCTAGTAAAAAAGTTTCGATTTTTATTTTATCTAATTAGATATTTGGATTTGAAATGGACAGTTGGAAATTGTGCACTTTTTTTTTTTCTTTTTTTTTTTGTTCGGGTGTTGCGTTGTTGCAGATTTCAAAACAAAGGATATGAATTATGATATGATTGTTTCTTTTTCTGAATGAGTCTTTTTTTAATATATTTATATAAATTCTTTTATTTTTTATTTTAACTTTTTTCAACATAATAAAGATTGTATTTTGTTTGTTGAAGTCTTGAAGAGTAATTTTGATTAATTTCAACTAAAATAAATTTAATAATTTTAAAAGGAAACAAATTCATTTATATTAAACTATCAAAAGATCATGTGACACTATATCAAATACAATAGGTAAGTTATTTCTTTAATCAAATCGATCATGAAAAATAAACTCAGACCTTAGTTTTGTAACGATATAAAACCGATTGTAACCTTATAAAACTATATATTTAATCTTGTAACGTTGTATAGTCAATTTTGTAACGTTTTAAAATAAAGATCCTAATTTTATTTTATTTTTTTCAAAGACATATTGACTTAGGTGTTTAGAATGACTTTTTGAATTGAATTTTTGAAGTAATTTTAGATACATAGAGTTTTTGATTAAAAAAAAAAAATTATATACTATTTGGTATTCGATTAAAAAAACCTTTTAAGTCGGTACGATGTTTAGCAATATATTTTTAAAAAGTTTTTAGATGTGATAGATTAAAAAAAATATTTAAAAAATTATATTTTTAATGATAAAAATATACGGTAAAATATATAAAGATTATAAAGTTTTTAATAAAACTATACAAAAAAACTAGTAGAAATAAAATAATTTTTTTAATATTAAAGAAATTTATATTAAGTTTTGCCGAATAACAAACAATTTTATTTTTTTTCAAAAGGATCTTTGAACATTAATAAAACTCTTTTGGCCAAAGAGAATTATATGGGGTTATTTAATTGAAACCTACATAACATACTTAATTTTAAAGAATTTCTAATTATTTTTGTTATTTAATGAATAGTTATTAATTACAAAAACTTAATAGAAAAATGAGAAATAAATGAATAATTTTTCCAAAATTAATATGTATTAATGTATATGCGCAACATCTGATCTGACTTGTAAGTAACAATGGAATCAAAGGTACTTTTTAAATTTTAATAGACAAGACTCGAAAGAGAAGTGGTAGTAGTGGCCAATACGAGATTGACGTATGTCTTGTCATGGGGTTTTTAAACGACAATGATCTCTATCATTACCACTGATCCAACGGCTGGTATTCCGCGGGAAGTAAATCATCTGAATGAGACAACAGTTAAGTACTCAAATTGATGTTTAGCGAACAAACATAATACACATCACAAGAAAACACATCACTACTCGTGTCACGCGTAGGGATTGCTTGGACCATACCCAAAAAAAAATAAAATATGAGAAATAGAGTCACTTTAATTGAGAAAAAATGTCGGTCCCGATTGAAGTCATATCATAATCTTATGAAACAGGTTTGATAATGTTACAAAAATAGTTCAAGATCATGTAAAAGCTCATCGGAGAAAGATCTTAGAGTCGTGAAGGTTACGAAAAATAGCATAGTATCACGTTAAACCTATCCAAAGAATAACTCTTAAGAGTCACGAAATTCCCATGATAAATAAAATGTTAAGGTTATAACACAATCTTCTGGAACATGTATGTTTCATAATGTTACGAAAATATCTCGGGGTCATGTTAAACCTGACTAAAGAATGACCTTTAGAGTCACGAAGCTCTTGTGATAAATAAAACAGTAAAGTCATATATTCTTTTGGAACGGATTTCATAATATAAATAAAATGTTGAGGTTATAACATAATCTTCCGGAACATGCGTGTTTCATAATGTTACGAAAATAGCTTAGAGTCACGTTAAACCTAACCAGAGAATGACCTTTAGAGTCACGAAGCTCTTATGATAAATAAAACGGTGAAATTATATATATATTCTTCTTGAACGGACTTCATTATATTACGAAAATATATCGGGATCACATTTCAACTTGGGCATGATAAATAAAACAGTCAAAGTTTCTTTTTTGACTGATCTAGTTTAATTAAGAAAGAGAGAGAGAGATAAGTGATTTGGTGAGGATATAATTATGTATTTATGTACTTATACTACGACTGTGGTGCCTAGGTGGTTGGTGTTGAAGCATTATTATGGTAAAAATGAGGTCTGGTTTTTTGGGTAAGAGAGACAGGTGAGACTTGAAGAATGATAGTGTAAAGTTGTCTACCGAACAAGACTACAAGAACAGGAACATGTTAATGTTGATCATCTACTTACTTGTCTTAATGGCGTGAGGGTGGATCAAGTTAATTAATGCTTTATTGGGCAATAATATTGATTTGCTCTTCAAAGTTCAAACTTTGTTTGTACTTTTTCACTGAGGATTTTATATGTAATCAAGAAGAGTATATATAATTATATATCACTGATGATCATAGAATTTTGTTTTTAATAAGGCTATAATATTACTCACCTACTCAATATAACATAATCAAGATAAATGATAGTAAGACTTGACTATTGTAGATCTGTAACTAGCTATACAAAGGGTAGTTACTACTTACTAGGAAGATATTCAAATTTTTAGTTTAATTAATGTGTATGGTTACGAATACCGTATAGTAGCAGAACTCTTTTTTTTTTTTTGAATTACAACAATTGTCGGGACCTGGCAAGATTAGATTCTACAAGCACAGCTCGAAATACTACTTCCACTATTGGGAAGAGGGTACAAATGGATTACAACTCTCACAATGGAGAGAGGGTTGCTCTCAATAGAACCGGGAGATGGCACCCACACTTGGGATTTAATAGCCAAGGTGGGACAAATTATATACATACTAAGGTAAGGCTTAAACCTTGGTGGTGGAGTATCCTTTGGGAGACTCATAATACTAATTATAAGATTGTTTTTTTTTTTTTTTTTTTTTTTTTTTAAATTCGGAGATCTTACATTATGCAAGTAGTGTAATACACAAGAGGTGTACCACACTTGTTGTAAAATGCATGGAGTGATGACATTGTAGAAGAAATGGTGTCCGATTGTTATTTAATGTTCGGATGGATTAAATTAGGTATAAATTTTGTCCAATAGATAACCATAGATAATATAATAAAATTTTATCGATTGAAAAGTATGCATCGAGTTACGAAAAACATAATGAGTCTCAGCAAAGATTTTTTGTTTTAATAGAAATTGATTAAGATTGAGGAGGTAAAATAAATTTTATGTGGAGATTGGTTTGACGGAAAAATAAAATATTATTTATTAAAGTGACGTTTTCAAATTTGTTACTTGTTAGGGACTAAAATGAAGTTTTTTCTAATATAAAATACAAAACAAGTCACAAGTGGCTTCAAATTCAAATAGTCCAATCTTTTGGGAACTCGAGCAATTTAATAATTTTAGACTTTTTAGACAGCCTCATTGAATGGCCGAACTTCAAAATTTCCAAGTTTGTAAATTTTCAAGATGTTTTTTTTTTCTTTCTCGAAGTTAAAAAAAAATAATAATATAATTTATATGTTTAACTCAATGTCAAAAAATTAAATAAATTTTACCTTTAAATAATTACCATAAGTTTGTAAGAAATTACTTTCCTCCATACGTTATTAAGTTTACATTTTACTTCACTCAACACCTTATAATCTAAGCTAAGGATACTTTGAATTAACACTTTAACTTAATACCTTTTTTTTCAAGCAATGAATTCCTTTGAATTTACTCTTTAATTTAAGGGTTTATCTTAGTAATTAATAACGAATAATAAAAGTAATGTTTTGAGTCAAACATGGTATAATTACACCCTATTATGTGAGTAAATTGTCTCTCACGAAAGTAGGCTGTCTATACAGTCGTATATTTAGTGTTTCATATCGATATATCCTTAGTTTCATTTTCCATTCTTAACTCACGTTGTTTGTATATCTTATCCATTGGAGTTCAAGTCAAACCAGTACGCCACAATAGTATATTCTATATGTCTATATGTAGTGTTTAATCTTATTGATTACTCAAAGATATATTAATAATAATATATAAATGTCAACTGAGGCGTAGTTCAGTCGGTAGATGGAAGAGTTTGGGATTCTGATAAATAACTCCTAGATCAACGGTTCAAATCCTATCAATGATGAAATCTTTTAAAAAAATACCCGATCCCAGATTAATAGATATTGTAAAATAATAATAATAATAATATTAATCAAATATAAATTAAGGCAAAAAGTTAAATAATAACATTGTTTCATATTTCCAAGTTATCTTCTTCCAACCAAAACAGAACACAAAACAGCTTATTAACCCAAGGATTTTAAATTTTCACACTTCACAGATAACAAGGCAAAGTAAAACCAGAGAGATCTACTGCATCGGGACACGAACAGTGTAAGAGAAACAGTGGAATCCCCGTCAAATCAATCCAATATTTTCCTTTTTTTGACTCTTTATATTTTCTCCAAATCCTCACTTAACCTGACTAGATTCTATATTCAGTTTCAGTATTCTCCATCATCTTTTTTTGACCATAAACACTGACTCGCTCACACTGGTCTCTGCCTCCTCTCAGGTTCTTGTCTGGTTTCGTGGGGACCTGCATGGAGCTCACCGATTTATCCATAATTAATATATTTAAAAAAAAATATGACACACTAAAAAATTGACAAAATAATTAATAAAGTTGTGTTTTATTTATTTTGATATTTACGTTTATTGTGTACTGATGTATTCAAGTAATAAATATGTTAATGCCCATCAACTCCATTTTTTTTTTTTTTTTTTTTTTTTAATCCGGAACCAGGTATTTTTTTTAAAAGCTTTTGCAGTTAGTAGGATTTAAACCGTTAATCTGAGAGTCACTTATCTAAATCCCAATCTCGTCCATCTACCTCTTAGAGCATCCACAATGGTAAGACCCAAAAACAAGACCCATTTGTTGTCACATCATCAAAAATGGGTTTTTTTTATTTTATTTTATTTTTTATTTTAAATGGGTCTTACCATTTGAATCCACTTAATTTGGGTCTATTTTCCCCACAATAGGGCTAAATTGAAAAAATAAAAGTAGATCAATTTTTTTTAACTTTTTTCCAAACAATCATTACCTTTCTTTAAAATATTATATATATATATATTAATAAATAAATTATATAATATATTTTAAATATCAACACTATCAATAATTATTTAACAAATTATAATTAATTTAAAATTAAAAAAATATTAATTTAAAATTATCACAACCGAATTACATTAACAATAAAAATAAATATTTAAAACAAAATATTGTATATGATTAGACATGACGCCGATTTCGATTCGTTTCGGTTCCGGTTTCGGTTCACCTGTTCCGAACCTTCAAAACCGATTCCGATTCTGGTTTTGGTTCCGGTTTTGAAGGTTTGGTTCCGGTTCCATGGTTTGGGTCCGGTTTCGACGGTTGGGTTTCAGTTCCAATTCGGTCCGGTTCGGTCCGTTTCCGGTTCCGGTCCCGGTCCCAATCCCGGTACCGGTACAAGTCCCGGTCCTGGTCCCGGTCCCGGTCCAGGTTTAGGTTTTTTTTTTTTTTAATATCTATAAATCCGAAACCAGGTATTTTTTTTTAAAGCTTTCACAGTTAGTAGGATTCAAACTGTTAATCTGAGAATCACTTACCCAAATCTCAAACTCGTCCATCTACCTCTTAAAGTTAGGTGAACGTGATTTTTTTCATATATTTTGTCAAGGAAATGGACAAAAGGTAAGATATTCAAGATAAAAAATGGAAGTGATAGAAGATTCAAAATTGAAAAGAGTGGACCAGGTGTGTGTATATATATAAAGAGTGGGCCAGGCATGTCACACGATTGTAAATTGACAATAACAAGAGCATGCTAGTGCCTTCAATTACCAAACTTACTGCTTCCAGTGTAGTCCCTTTCAAAATCGTTGAGCAAACCACAACAAAATCCACTATTTCCTCGTTAACTGCTTTAATTTGATTCGATACTATACATTTCTAAAAGTTTTCTCCTGCGTGCACACTCTCGTGAATTCAATAAAATTGGTACAAATCTTATCGAGAATATTAAACATAAGTGAATAGTGATTAAGCTAAAATAGATAAATTCAACTTTTGATAGTATGTGGAGGAGAAAATAAGATAGGGGACATGCACGACTCCTATATAAACTTTTATAATTAGAAGATATTTGCTTTCGTACCATTGGAAGAAAACTCCTCACAAATTCTTTTAAAATGAACTTTTACAATTAATGTGGAAGAGGAGGGTGTATACCACATATGTTAAGAGAGAGTGTCTTTAAAACGAATCTATCTACCGTTAACGTAGAAGATGAAGTACACACTGCACACCATCTATGCCGGGAAAGAGATAGTATGCAACCCAGTAACTTTAAAAATATATATATATATATATATATATATATATATATATCATAATAATAACAAAATAAAATCCTATGTGACAAACTGACAATAGATTAAGGGACCATTGTTATATTAGGGTAAAATTGTTTTAAATGAGCACTATATTTTGGTTAGCTAACTTTATTATGGTAGGAGAGAATTAAAATGAACACCACCAACTCAATTCCAGATTCAAGTTTGGTAGTAGTAATATATAATTGGTACTTAATACTTATAGACCCACGTCACAGTTCAATTCTAAGGTTGGTGAGCTCAATTAAAATTTGTATAAAGTTTGAATTCCAATAGTAATTGTATGTGCACAAGGTTTTTATTATGGTAGGAAAGTCTAACCAATCACATTTATCAGATTGTATATTTTAAATGCCAAAAATTCTGAAAATTAATTGTATGTAATCACTAATCAGTAAGGGCATTTTTTGTGTGGTCTTTATGAATGTAAGTTCGGAATTTGGTATCTATTAAATTTCTAGTCCATAATATTATTATTATTGGTAGGTGACTCAGTTTGTTTAAAATTAAATGTTTTTCATTAAGATCGTTTGAATTTTAATGTGAATCACATCAATGACTGCATGTTTAACACGATCAAACATGTTGACTGATCTTGATGGTTTAAATGGATTGGATTCAATATTGTGCAATTTTATTTTCTAGATATTACAATTTATTTGAGATTTGGTGATATGAACATACTTCGAATTCATAACCTTAATAATATAAATGTGAGGGCCAATATTATCTTTTCATTTGATCTATATATATATATTTTTTGTATACCACATGTAGTGGTGTGACTCGAACACATTATCAGATTAAATGAATGTCATTTACAACAAAATTATATTGGGAAGGTGGATTAATTTGCATTTTAAAATTGATTTAATCAATTAAGTTGAGTTAATTGAAATATATTTAAAATTAAACCATATTGTTAATTGTTTTTTATATAATATAACACATGCGATGTGATGAATGTAACGGTCGAACCTAAGACATTGTCAAAGTACTGTTGCGCCATTTACTACCAAATCACATTGGATTAGTGATTTGTAGTAAATTTATATTGTTAATTTAAATTCATTTAGATTTGGTTTTAAATATACTTCCTTACTACACTTGCTACACTTTACATTTTTACTCACGTTTTGGTCAAAAGATTTGAAATAAGGATTACTACTTGAATTGCAAGTATACTTAAATCTAAATGAGATTGATTTTCGATCCAAATTATATTTAAGCGAGCTTAAGCAATTAAATTAACCAAAATATGATAAAACAAAGGCTTGTCAAAGTTGAAAAGTTTGCCTATGAACAACTTGATATTTGGTTCTATATCGTTCATTCTTTCTAGCTAATAACATAGGAGTTTATTATATAAAATGAGTGGATGGGTATAGCACCCACCAAGGATTGTCGTTTGACTTAGATGACTTTCTATGGACTTGAAAAATAAATAAATAAACAATAATAATTCAAGTTTGGCGGCTGTTAAATTTGTATAAATTGGGTAATAGGATTTATTATTATTATCTTTTTGTAAGTTGATGAGAAATGACAGGTGAATAACCTCACGATAAATAAATAAAAATTAACCCTCTAGGTATAGGCATCTATTAGTAGAGAAAATCTTGTAGTCCGTCTTACCGATGATGTTGGTAAGACGGACCAATAAAAAGTGGCCACATGGCACTAAACTCAAAATAAAAATCCCCTTTCTATTCCATTTACAGTATATGCTGCCACATGACCATTAAAAAAACTAAAGTTAAAATAAATGAAAACCATATATAGCCACAGAGAAAAACATTGTCAAAGGAGGCGACAAAGGCCTCATCCGATAAGGAGTTCTTCTCCATCAATTGATGATTCTGTCGATAGAATAGAACATATCTCCATCACGAATTGTAATGGAGGATCTGTAATGAAAACTAGTCGTTGACCAAGGTGGCCACCGAGAAAAACCTTACCGGAAGAGGTAACAGAGGTCTCTTCCGATGAAGAGTTCTTTTGCCTCCTCCCATGACGGAGGAGGTCTCCTCTAATGAAGGAGGAGATGGCGCGAGCTCCTCCTTTACTGTCAACAAAGAAGGCGGCGGGCTCCCCTGTTTGCAAAGAGGGAAGCCCTCGCATCCCTATTTTCAAGAAAAAAATAAAAATAATAAATAATAAATGTGCCACGTGGCAATTTTGTTCGGTGTAGTGCCACGTGACCCTTTGTATTGGTCCGTCTTACCAACGTCATTTGTGAGACGAACTCATGCATTTTAGTATGCATATGCGTTTTAGATTTTCTCCTATTAGTATACACATGCATTTTATCAATCTATTCAACGTGGAATTCATTACATCTTCTTTAATTAGTTTAATGTATGAATTTTAGTAAAAGTACGATATTGTTTTACGAGAGTACTTTATTGTAATTTTTTATTGAAATTTTTATGTTAGTTTAAAAGTTTATATTTTTATATGATTTTTTTTATAAAAAAAAAGGTAATGTTTTTATATTATTTTTACTTTCAACGTAATTTTTTTAAAATAAATAAATTTTAGTAACACATCTATTTTTTTTATAGGACTATCCAAATATTTAAAGTTGTAAAATTGTAAAGTTGGACGAAAAAAACATTATTCTTTTTTGACAACTAAAAAAAAAAAAAACATTATTCTAATTTAGAGATTCAATACAAAATTAAAAATGATCAATTTATATTTTTATATCACATATATTTGATAGTCAAAATTTCGGTCAAATTTAGGGACCACGTAAATTAAAAAGTAGAAACAGGTTACAATGTAACATTTCTAAATAAGTTAGGGACATATTTAATAATCACCCATTAATATTTACAAAATCTTTTTGAAATAATAAGAAAAAAAAAAAAAACAAATGTCTTGCATCATATTAACGGCCACGATCGATAACTTGGCGTTTTCACATTTAACATCTTAATTAAGATTGGTTATTATCATACTATGCGGGACCCAACAAATTAATCATATACATTCAAGAAGGTGTGCCTAACTATAATCATGCGGTCCATCATCATCGGTCTCGATTTGTCGTTCGCAAGTGAAACGACTAATGACGAGGCCATCCACACCATTAGTCCCACCAAAAGGGTCCCATATGAAGCACTCACCATCACAGCAGTACACGTGCCCCTCCATGCAGACTGTTCATGTTTTAAAAGTCAACAAAATCCGATCAAATCATCCGAAATTAACCAATAATTAAAAAAAAATCAAGGGTCCGCTAAACATGCTAACATGCCTTAACAGTATAAGTTTGGTACATGTTTCGTATATTAATATAAATAAATTTATAATATGATAGATTATGATTTAAATTATAGAGTATGATACGAGCGAATCCAACGTATATTTTTCGTAAACAGAACAATCAATCAGCTAGCCTGTGATAAATACACAAGAGATAATCAAGTTAGAATTTAGAATGAAGCAATGGTGGAATGAGATTGAAATGCTTTATGGTAACAAATTGATGATAAAAAAATAAATGATGATTGCGTGAGTTTTACCATAGCAGCACACAATCATGGTCAATTTTGAATCAAAATGTCGACATGTTTATGTGTCTGCCTATGACTATGAGTGTGGAACATGGAAGAAATTTGTGCAAAATTACGTGGTTTGGTTTTTAATAATTCAGAAAAAATGGTCAGGCATTGTACCAAGTGAGTGCAAGAAAAAAGTGAGGGAAAATGATAAGTTATGATTGGTTTATATAAAAAGAATTTAAGTCAAATTTGAGCATGAAAATGTACAAGAAATTAACTGTACCTAAGTTTATGTGATGCTAGTGTTTTAGGGAAGATGAGGACTCGAACATGTAACCTCGTGATGCAGGTGTGAAGGGTTTGACACCAGACCAACTTCATCTCGTTTGCTGCTAATGTTTTATGGCGTTAAGGTTATATAAATCTTTGTCATTTTTATATACTATAATTTGAATCTATAACGTTCACAGATAAGAAGATTGATTTTTTACCATCAATCTAGCCCATGGTTTAGCTAAAAACAGCCCCTCTTGTGTTGAGGACTTGTTTTGGCTGGAGGAATTCCCTCCCTGTATTGGTTCCCTTGTTACGGCGGAATGCCGTGGTTGTTTGTAATTCTCTGTTTCCTTAAAAAAAAAATTAAAAAATAAAAAAAAATAAAAAAAAATAAAAAAAACATTGGATGGTGCTGCAGTGCTGGGTGACGTATGTTTCAAGAATTGATAATTTGTGCCGAATTGATGTGGGATAGATAGATCCATATTAACCTAGCCTTTCATTTCATGATGCTATTTTAAGTGTCACATGCTCAATAATAATACTGTGTTAATTATACATGATAATGGTGAGAACTTTATATAATTACTTCATTTGGAAATTATTCCCATCAAGAATCAAGATCCGTAAATTGGAGAGGCAACCCTCATTTACTTGGTTAAAAATATACGTTTCAATTCTAATTAATAATATTAGAGAGGTTTTCAAAAAAAAAAAAATATTAGAGATATGTAATATATAAGACAGTCGGACAACGTATTTGAATTTATCTACTTAAACCTCCCCTTAAAGTTTATTATAAAGAAAGTCAGACAAACAACGTATTTGAGTTTATCTACTCAAACTTCCCCTACTGTTACCCTTCACTAAAGATATCATTAAGTTGACTTTGATTGACTTGTGAAAAAACAAAATAATAATTTTTTAAAAAGGAAGAAGAAGAAGAAGAAGAATGGTGGCGTTCATAGTGGTTAAGGTTTAAGTTCACGATGTGCATTTTACAAACACGTGTGTATAGTGTCTTTTCGGTGTTGTAGGAGTAGATAAATGATTATAACTAATGATGTAAATATCGATTTTAACGAGAATACCGGGGGTCTAAATATTTGAATATTTCGATGGAAATACAATCAACATCCTCAAAATATCAAGGATATATTTAAACAAAAAAAATTGTCGATTCCCTCAGGATATAATAAAAAATATCGATTATTATATATTTAGGTTAAAGTATCGATATTAACTTATTTGATTTTAACATAAAGACTATTGCATGCATGTCCTTAAAAAGGTTCATTTCTTTGAAGTTGATTTTGTAAAAATGAGAATGAGAGCTTATAAAAGCCGTTTTAACTTTTAAGTAAAAGATAATCTAGAAAAGTAGAAAACAATTAGCAAGAGAAGAATGTACCAAAAGATCACTCTTTCTTGTTATTTATTTAATTTCTTCCTGATGGAATCCAAAACTTCTTTTTTCCAATCTAAAATACTCTGAAATCTTTTTCGCTTTCTTATCAAACACAGTGGTCCAGCAAGAAAAGGCCAAACTTGAGCCTTCTAATTAAGTCAATGATGATCGACTTCATATTCTGATTAAAACACACTGGTACTACTGGTCCAACAATGGCAACAAAGACCCTAGCACTTTCTTAAATCAATCATGATCAAGTCTTTATTTACTTTAAATATATTTAACAAAAGCTTAGAACAAGATAACTCATTGCAGCTTTTATACTAATCCACTAAGCATACAATTCTTTTAAGGATAGATTTTATAAAGTTTTTACACCTCATCGTATCTCATTTTAGCTCGAGTGATGTGCATTTTGTATTCCACATTTGTGTCGTAGGGTGGCGTAGGGTTCAAGTTTCACAATGCATATTGTACATCAATGCACAATTTCATGTATTTTAAAAGAATAAATATAACTTTTTAATTCACTATTCAAATTTGTTTATAAAAAAAGATCTTATAAATTCAAAACCATTCGAATCTTTCTGTATTAATGGAATTTGTTTATTAATTCATTAATGAAGAGACTTAGACTTGGGAGCATTTTTGTGGAACCCAAAAGCAGAGATTGAAAGATTTGTAGGGGCCAAAATCAAAGGGTTATAACTTTTACAAACTTTGAGGGAATTGAAGTAGTGAATGGTTATGAATATTCAATCAAAATAAGGCTGATAAAGATTCAAAAAAAGACTGGTAAAGCCAATGGTGGCTCCAACCCATTTCCACACCTCCCATTTTCAAAAAAAGACTAGTAAGAGGACAATCATAATTGTCCTCTTATGCTTCAATTTCATTATATATATATATATATATATATATATATTTATTTATTTATTTCTTCCCATCCCATCCCATGCCACCATCTCCCACTTTTCACACCTCTTTTTGAGGAAGAAGAAGACACTTTGCAACTGTTTTGAATTTTTTTTCCCTTCTCTCCATCTTGATTGTAGCTTTCTCTTCTTTTCTTACAAACCCTTTTCAATTTCCTACTCTTCTGAATGATGATAGTGGTGGTAGGATTGGCAAAGATATCAGAAGGATTTTGATTAATTGTTTGTTTAATTTAGTGTTTATTAATTATATGGGTGTGTTTGGGGACACACATTAATATATGTGACTATAAAAACAAGATCTTGTTTAATAAAATCATGCTTTATAATCTAGACAGAGAGATCAGTGAGAGAGCTTTTGAAAATAATAAAGAATTAAAAATATGCATATTCTTGCAAGCTGCCTACCTGCTTTGAATTTTAATGAGCTACAAAAATGCCATTGCTTTGGACATGTGACAAAAGGAATCAGCTTTCTAGTACTTACCAACTCATTTTGAGCACAAATCATGTTTATACATGAAACCAACAGAAAATGATCAGTTTTAAACCCATAATTGTGAATAATGATGAATGAATTTGCTTAATCAAATGGATTGCACCATACTTATCAACTCCGACTATTGGGTTGTGAATCAGTTTCGTCAACATACTCACTGCTCGAGCTCAAGAGAAAGAATATTCAAAGCCAAATCGAAAAAGAGAGAGTTTGCTTCACTATTGTAAACACCGATTTGATAATGGAAGTTGAGTGCTGATACACTCCACTTACGCTAAACCACGTAAAATCTCATTTCTCTTTTTATTATTCTTTATTTGTTTTCATGTATAAATATTTTGATTACTTTTGAGTTTGCATTTTTTGTAACATCTTCTACTCTTTTAGTCTTATACTCTTATAGTAACTATCTAATTTTGTTCTATCAACTCGGTTCGATCTCAATCAATAATTCAATGGGGTCTAAAATAAATGAACAAATAAGGAGTTTAAACTTTAAATTATGTTGCTTAACTAAGACAACCAAATATTTTGTCACTTCTAACAATCATTGAGACATCAACTCTGGATGAGATGGTCATGATTTCTAAATCTTGATGTCATGAACATTGCTAAAATTTTATTAAAAAAATGGTAATTAACTATTTAATTTAGAGGGAAGAACTTACCTAATGACAGCCTCTCTCTCTCTCTCTATATATATATATATATATATATATGGTAAAATAATAATAATAATAATAGTTAATTTTCATATGAAATGCTATCTGAACTAAGCACATGACATGTATCACTTGGGTTGGTATGGAATGTTATGGACCCCATTCACCCAATACCATTGAATATTTGGATTGATTTATCAACATTTGAATGTGATAAAATAAATAAAAAATAAAAAAATAAATTGCTTCGCCAAAGTATATGTATTGAATTTTACAAGCCAATTTTAGCTTGGACAACACAACTCTCACATTAAACTTCATAAAAATTGAGTCAAGCAAAATTTAGGTAATGAAACATTAAATCTGCACAATTTAACATGAAAATTACCCTGTTATTACATAAAACAATTTAGACTGTTTGCACTTGAAACAAACTAGTGTATATATTAATGATTAATTTATAGAATTTGTTTGGATATTCAAATGATTTTTTTAGAGCTTTAGAAAATCTTATGATAACTAACCATTAACAATCATGAGCGAGTAAATACTAAAATCTGTATTATTTTTAATTATTTAACAACTAGAAAATTGAACTTATATATATATAATTGAATTAAAAACAATAAGCAAGCGAAAATTTATATCTCGGTTTATATAAAAATGACTTTCATTTTTAGTATTATCTAATGGGATACTACCAAAAAAAAACCCTCTAGTTTGGGTTTTTGGTCAAAAACCACACTCTAGTTTCGTTTTTGGCCAAAAACCACCCTGTTTTTTTTTTTTTTTTTATTTTTTTTTATTAGTCAAAAACCACCCTACCATTAACATTTCTAACCAAAAATACCATTTTACCCCTATATTCAAACAATATTAAATAATATTAATTTAAATAAAACAATTATTTGATAAGAAACTAATATTAAATATAAAAAAAAAATCAAATACATTATTTTATCCACAATATATTAATTAAAAAATAAAAAATAATTTCCTCTCTTTCTCTATTCTCTCTCTCTCTCTCAATCCATGGATCCCTTGCTCTCTGTCTCCCTCAACACTGTTTCTCTCCAAACAAAGATTGATGGTGGTTGGGTTTTTGTGGTGCTTTGCCAGATCTATCACTATCCAAGGACCACCTCTATAAAGGGATACTATCAAAAACCCAAGGATTTGTTGGGGATTCTGAACCGATGAACGCGGAAACGTTGTGCCTAATACTCGCCTATAACTCATAGCAATTAATAACGTCAATATAGCAGAAAAATAGATGAGCGAAAATAAACCAATCACAACACAAGATATACGTGGAAAACCTAAATCAGGTAAAAAACCATGGGCCGTTAAGACAACAAAGAAAGTTCCATTATATGATAAATTGTTACAACCATATACTTTAGGATTCTCTCTCACACCTAACCCCAAACTACGCTCACAAGATCCTCACCAAGAACCCCCTAATATCCCCTAGGTCTCCCCTGAATATCACCAACAGATCTCATACTTAATCCATTGATATTCCCTTGGATCCCTCACCGGATATTCTCATGGGTCTCTCTTGATCTCACCACACTCTCTTTGATGTTACATGGTGTTCTTTTTACTCCACACCCTTCAACCTCATTACAAGTTTCTATTTATACTAGTTACAGAAAGTTTAAGATAAAAGGAAACCATACTACTAAGTGTACAAGACTTATTCCATATAAATACTATTTCCTTTTATGATAAGTCTTCTTGTAAAGAGTAAATTATTTCCCTTCAAGCACAAGAACCTCTAGAAAAAACCTTTCATTTTTCGTGCAACATTCCCGATCTCAGCAAAATACATCGTCTCTGCGGTATAGGTTGCGGTGTGCACCCCACTTCCTACACCGCGGAACACTTCTAGAACTAGTGGTGGCCCCGGTTCGGTTTCGGTTTGGGAAGTCACCGAAACTGAAACCGAAAATTCGGTTTGGTTTCCGGTTTGTAACCAGTGGTTTTTCGGTTTTGGTTTCATCAAATTTTGGTTTCGGTTTTTTTTTTTTTTTTTTTTTTAATAATTTTTTTATTGATAAGATTGTTTGTATTTTCTAAATTGTAAATTAAATATAAAATCAAAATCTTGACAAATAATAACAAAATCTTGTATTTATTTAATATAAAATCATAAAGTTGTAAATAAAAAAAACATTTACAAACATTTTCATTGAGGTATTTAAGTATTTCACAATGTTTAAAAGAAAAGAAATTGACATTTATTAATAAATACAACTTTACAATTTCACAAAAAAAAAAAAAAAAAAAAAAAAAATTATTTTTTTTACAAATTAGCCTTGAAGGCTTGAATTCAAATATGCAATATTACAATGTAACAAAGTTAAAATTAAAATATATATATATATATATATATATATCAGCCTTGCACTTAATTTTTTATCACAATTAAGCTGCCTACGTATCCTCCACCAATGTAGAGGAATCAAAGGTCATGTAGTTCTTTTACCTTTAATTAGTTGCTCAGTGTTGGAGGTTGGAAGTTGGAACGGAATCTATTCGCTGCCTTCCGTTCCCGTGGTTTGGTCATGTTCGAAGAAGTCGTTCACTATATCTGACTGGAGTTCTTGTTGTCTATATTTTACCTTTGTCCAATCATCAACACATGCTTGGATTTCAAGTGATTGTGGAGACATAGCCGACCGTCTTGGGTCCAAAATATTTCCACCTGCACTAAATTCTTGTTCCACAGCAGCTGTAGAAACCGGTGTTCTAAGAATTTGTTTGGCAATAATAGCCAAAATTGGATAATCTTGTTGATGACTCTTCCACCAAACCTGGAGACTAAATTCTTCATCTGGAAATAGATGAGTGTCTTCTAAATACCGGTCAAGCTCAGAGACAGATGAGGATGAAGAAGATGTTTGTAATTTTTTGGATCTTTGGGAAAACAGTCGATCCCCTAAACCCCTTAATTGAAATTTTGTGGAAGAACTACTACTACCACCAGATGTGGGTTGGGGTTGTGAAACCGGCACGTTCAATGACTCACCATACATTCTAAGATATTCATTGTATAATTCATAAAGCAAAGTTTTAACGGAATCACAACAATGAAGAATATCAACATCTAATCCTAAACATTTGTAATAATTAGTTAAATAATCCTACAAACAATCTAATTTAAAGCGTGGATCAAAACACGGTGCAAGCAAGTAAATATTTGGAATATCCCTATAATACGAAACCCATTTTGTTTTCATGGCAGCAACACATAGACTCAATTGAACATCCAATTCACAATCATTAAATGCACCAGCAATATTAACACTTTGAGTAAGAAATAAATGAGTAGTAGGATAGTAAACACCAGATAAAGCATTGGTAGCATCATTAAAAACACGTAACAATTCAAGAATTTTTATACATACATCTCAATGGTTCAATTGAAGAGAAATTGAAGGAACGTTATAATTAATAAAAGAAACTAATAAATTCTTATATTCAACACCTTCACTAAGCAACTTATAAGTTGAATTCCAACGAGTGGTAATATTACGAGAAAATTTTTTGGGACGCATATTATTCAGAGAGCAATATTTTAACCATTGTTTCATGGTTTTATTATGCCTCAAGATATAGTTAATACTATCTCTAATTGGTCTAATAAAAGCATAAAGCTCTATTAATCCAGCTTGAACACACAAATTTAAAACATAGCATGCACAACGTTGATGAAATAATTTACCCCCAAAATAGGGATTGCACAAATCCTGTAACAAAGGAATAGATGCGGTATTGCTTGCAGCATTATCAAAGCCAATAGCAAAAATTTTGTTTAAGATATTATACTCTTGAAAAATGATTTTAAGGAGTCGAAAAATATTTTGAGCTGAATGCGAGTCATCGAAAACACGAAATGCAAGAATTCTTTTTTGCATGTCCCAGTCATTGTCCATATAATGACATGTGACACCCAAATATGAATGACTACCAAAATTGTCGGTCCATATGTCGGCACATACGGAAATGCAACCTTGAAATTCAGAAAAAAATGTTTTCAATATGTTTTTTTTTCTTTTTTGTAAATGGCATTTAGTGTACGTGTGAGAGCGGATCTAGGAACACGTTGCATTGCAAGATTTAATGCATTTTGGTAATAATTAACAAAACCTACTTTCTCACCAAAACCAAAAGGTAAGTGTTCAATTGCAACCATTAATGCTAATTGTTCTCTATTTTTTTCAGACATGTAATGAAATAATTGATTAGAAGGGGTTGCGTACCTGGCGATTTGGGCTTAGTTGTTCGCCCTCGTGTATTCGGACAAGTGATTTTGACATGGGTCCATAACGTGCCATATTCGAAGTTTCTTGGAACATTGTATGTTTTGGTGCAGTAATTGCACTGGATATGGAAAGATCCATCCTCTAACTTACTTTTCTTCATATGCACTTTGAAGAGTTCGGACTTCGTCGGCTTTTCTTCTTCACTTTCACCTGCAAAAAAATCATCCGAAAGGGGGTGGGGGGTTAGATACATTTTCATTAGTATTTGGGGTATTGTGAGCGGGGTCGAGTCCGTCGAACTCAGGAATTATTAGAGGGGGATTAGGACTAGAAGGGTGATTGGATCCAAATCGATTTTGAAGGAACTTGTGAAAAGTCACATCGTCGTAAGTGACAGCATCACCAATGTGTTCCAACAAGTTTTGCATTGCACCCCTTCCTCTGTTCACATTTCTTGAACCATCTCCCCCACTTGCCATTGAAAAATTAATAATAATAAAATATAGATATATGTAAAGAAAATATTGTTGGAATAATAATGGTAACAAAGTAAAAAAAATAGATGATTGAAAAAAATATATTGTTGGAAATTTGGAATAAGAGTGTTGAGCAAGTAAAACAATATATATATGAATGAGATTTTTTTGTTGTTGAAATAATAGTGGTAAGCAAGTAAGAATATATATATATATGATTGAAAAAAAATATATTGTTGGGATAATAGTGGTGAAAAAAAAAATATATATGATGGTAAAAAATATAAGAAATAAATATTGTATGCTAGAAAAAAAAAAAGAATAAATAATTTATATATGATATGAGAATTAAAGAAAATTATAAATGTAGAGAGAATTGAGAATTTGAGATTGAGAGAGATTGAGAGAAGTTGAGAGAATGAGAGTGGTATGAAGAAAAATGAAGTGTTGGGGGGTATTTATAGTATAGTAGAAAGGGGTGGCTTTGCAAATAGAAAAAAATAATGGGTGAAAAAAAAATATATACATGGCCTTTGGGGTCATCAGAACGGTCGTCTGATGACTGCCCAACGGCCAATTTTTTTTTTTTTCAAAACGTGTGCCACGTGTTAGTCATTGATTGGTCATTTTTTTTTAAAAATTCAAACGGTCGCTTTCAACGGTTAGGTTTTTTAAAAGACGCTGCCACGTGGTATCGTCTGATTAGTTGAATTATTATTTTTTTTTTCCCCATCGGTCGCAATCAACAGTTAATTTTTTTTAAAGATGCTGCCACGTGGCAGCATCTGATTGGTCAATTTTTTTTTTTATTTTTATTAAAAACCGGCGATTTAACCGTGGACAAAACCATCAATTAAACCGTCGATTTTTGTTCGGTTTTGGAACTCCCCAAACCGAAACCGAAACCGAAACCGAAACCGAAACCATACGGATCGGTTTTCAAATTGTCGGTTTCGATTTTCGGTCTGGTTTGGTCTGTATGGTTCCAGTTAAACCGCGGATAAAACTGACGGTTCAACCGGAACCGTGGCCACCACTATCCGCTTCGGATACCGCAGTATATGTCTCTTGCCTCCGCCATGGTCTGCACTGCGCTTGATCTCTATAATCAACCGCTCCATATGTCGTGGTCCATGCGCTTTGTCCGCGCCGTGCTTCCTTCCGAAATCCGTTTCTTTAGTTCTTCTTCAATCTTCAACCTCCCTTAAACACCACCTTCAATTTCCAAATGTTATCCCACGTCTCCAGGAAGTAACGAATCAATTTAGTATTATTTGGTTCACAATTGGTTCGCTTATGAATACAAGTCAAAACCTAACAGGATATGGGGTTGAGGTGGTCGTTGGGGTGGCGTGGCTGTTGATTGGAATTTTGGAGGAGAGAGGGCGTAAGGATTTGGTGGTGTGGTTGTTGATGGCGGTGGATTGGGTAGTGATAGATTTGGCAAAGCGCCACAAAAACCCAGCCACCATCAATCTTTGTTTGGAGAGAAACAGTGTTGACGGAGACAGAGAGCGAGGGATCCATGGAGAGAGAGAGAGAGAGAGAGAGAGATTGGGGATTGAGAGAGAATGGAGAAAGAGAGGAATTATTTTTAATTTTTTAATTAATATATTGTGGATAAAATAATGTATTTGATTTTTTTATTTAATATTAGTTTCTTATCAAATAATTATGTTATTTAAATTAATATATTGTGGGAGGTAGCTGTTCCTCTTTGTGAGGGTGTACTTCCCTTCTGTGTGAGGATGTCCTCTCCCCGGTATGGGAGTTGTAATCTGGGCTGTGATTCGATGTCCATTCTCGATAGGGCCCAGTAGATGTAACCATCTGGTTCAGGTTCCCAGTTTGTAACCTGTTAGTTACGTACCATATATCAAAAAAAAAAAAAATTAATATTATTTAATATTGTTTGAATATTGGGTAAAATTGTATTTTTGCTTAGAAATGTTAATGTTATGGTGGCTTTTGACTAATAAATTAAGAGGGTTTTTGGCCATTAAAAATTAGAAGGTGCTTTTTAGCTAAAAACGAAATTAGTGGATGGTTTTTGACCAAAAACCCAAACTAAAGGGTTTTTTTATTTTTTTATTTTTTTTATTTTTTTAAATAGTAGCCCTTATCTAATAAAAAGCAACAAATGCCAGAGTACAAAATACAAGCTAGCAATCCAAATCGAGACTTCTAAATCAATCAATTTTGAGTCATGTAATTACATTGTTACTCACGTGTATCATGAAAGAGAAATGAAAAACTTTAGCAGACTAGCAGAGGCCATAAAAAAAAGTCTCCTCTCCCTTTTATTTTATTTTACTTTTTCAATTAATTAATTATGAAGAGAGAGACTCTCAAAAAGAGCCAAAATTGTAGAAAAAAAAGAAATCTGATTGATTGATGGATGGATGTTTATGTTAAAATGAATCCAATGAGAAAAAAACAAACCAATTACTAGAACTGAAGTCATGCAATGCTATAATCTCAAGATTCTGGCATTTACACAGAAATTTAAATTAAACAAAAAAAAAAAAAAAAAAAAATTTGTAGTTTGACATGAAAAATATCAGAAAAATGAAAGAAAAGTGGAGGGAGGGAGGGAAGAGAAAAAGCTACATATATTGATGAAAATTGAGCTAGATTGATGCGATATACACATCTTTTTTTTTCCTTTTGTACTCTTTCTCTATTATTTGTGTTGCAAATTTAAGACTAAAAAATATTTGGAACAAATTATCCGTGAACAATATTTTTCATGCAAAACTTTGAAAATTTAATTTGAAGTTACCATTACACTATTACTTAAGTATTTGATCTCCGGATCTATGAATTTTAACAAAATATTGATAGTATTAATACATCTGAAGAATGATATATAGTTATCTATAGTATATAATTCACATCGAAGTTAGAACAACATAAAAATGATAAAACATTCTTGTTTATAATCTATTTAATGATTTAACTTTAAGGTTGGATTTTAATAAAAATTTATAGTTTGCAATCCATCATATAGCATACACATATACAATAGTTATCACCTCATGTATCCCTGAGAATAAGCAAGTGCTCGAGATACGTTTATGGCTGTTGATAGGCTTCCACGTTAGTGGTAAGGATTCGAGTACCATAATAAGCATTTTATAAGTACATAGTTTTGTAAGAGAAGATATCTTCCGGTTATGACTTATGAGAGTAGATATCCGAACCGTGTATGCAATTGGGAAACCACATTTGTGAATGAGGGGGACATAGCCCCATCCCACACATTTTTCTTCAAAAAAAAAAAAAAAAAACAAGTTATTTACATTTTACTCTTTTTTTTTTTTTTTTTTTTTGGTTATTTACATTTTTCTATTAAGATTTTAATAGGTTTTCAAATTGCCCCCCCTTGATTCTAGGAGTTAGCATCGCCTCTGTGTCCATATAATGTTTGAATCTCGGTAGGTCCCGACAGATCACTAACTCATTCGATGTCGAATGTCAAAAAAAGAAGAACTTTTTGGTCTTTTAGTGTAATCCTTAGTGTCAACTATTCATCCATATATAGCCATATAAATTAATTTTAAATCTTTATACATTTTAAACTAATCAATACATATACAAAAAATTAATTTACCTTACGACTATCCTTTATTATGTGTTGAAGTTGAACTATAGATATAACTATATTTAAATTTTTTCAAAAAAAAAAAAACTAAAAGATCCCGAAATTAAAAGTACAAATGTGCATGTGATTTGATCATTTCATAAATGCAATTATAACTCTTATGTTAATTGGATTCCTGAATATCTCTTAGAAATTAAAACCCTTTTTTTACGATTCATTTTGTTAATGCTAGTGATGATTTGATAGTTAACTTACCGGATATTAATTTTTTTTTTTTTGGACACATGCTATTAACTTTATATATAGAATTATAGATGGGTCAAGCTAAATCAATTTAAAATTTATGACTTAATTTTTTTGACTTCAATGTCTTAACAACAGTGTGCTTTTTAATCTAATGGTTGAGATTTGAATACATATATAACTCTTGGATTAAAAGCATGTGGGTGGTTGAGATTTAGGATGTTGAAGTTGAAAAATTAAATCACATATTTAAGTTGATTTAGCCTAATTCTATACATATGCGGTGTAGTAACTAAAATCCGAAATATCAACAAGCTGAATGAACATACTTTACTCTGCACCAAACCAAATTGAAACGATGGTTACATCATTTTAACTTAAATGTCACTAAACTGCAATTAACAATTATAACAAAAGATTGACAATGATTAACAACAGGTAATTAAAAGTTAAAAACACGTCAGAAAAGGCAACAAAATTAAGGGTAATTATATATGTGATAATGCTGTAAACTGACCTTAATAAAAAGCGGTATGATTGATACTTTCCAAATCCAAACCGGTCCTTGAATTGAGGGCAGGGTCATCCACCCCCCTCCTAGCGGCCTAGCTACCTATCAATTGGTACTACAAACTTGAAATTAATATCAATTGATTACAATGTTTCAGGACAGGTGTCTAATTATTATTATGAGAGGGTAAAAAACATAGAGAAAAATCTCACATCATTGTTGAGGGTCACTCACAATATCAACATACCTGTTAGTGCAAACGTTCTACCTTTCATTAGATGTATGTACAAAAAGACTGCCTCAGTACTCTCATTGAGACAATTCATCATCACATTGTGTAAAAATCCGAATCCCGTACTGGGTCGACTAAAACCCAAATCCGTTGCAGGTCAGGTCTAAATCCGGACCATTTTTCATAGAAAGAGTCAGGTGTGTGGACCATTTTATATAACGTGGATTTAATCGAAGTTTGGTTTCGGTTTGGGTCTAGACCCGAATTTTGCCAACCCTAGAATAATTCACATTCAATACCATACTCTCTCATGTGCCTGAATATCTTGAACTAATTCTACAGATTCAATAGTGTTTTTAAAGAATCTTCAAAATCACTAAGATTATCTGTCATCAAACTAAGAAAAATGTTAAAGATTCAAGAAAAAATAAATAAATTATTCTTTCAATTAACATAAAAGTATGTATTGTAATAATAAAAAATGAACTGTTTAATTAAATTTTAAGTCGTTAACACCTTTTAATTTTTAATTAAATAAATGTTGTTGTTATTTTTATTTTTATTTTAACATGATTTGGTTTAATTTTATTTATTTTTTATTAAGTAGAAGGGAACATGTTGTTTTATGCAGTAGTCAAGTTTCACTACAATGTTGATGATGCAGATTAGACAGAGAATATATTGATTCTACAGTAATTTGTCTATTGCTTATATAAATGGACAATGATGATTATTAAATTTACAAGTTATAATTTTGGATGTTCAATGGAGACAAATTACAACATTAAGGGTCCATTTGATATTTTATTATTTATGCAATCTTCAGATCATAATTAGAATTGTTAATCAAGGTCGGTAATCATAATTTGTTTTTTTTTTTTGTTTTTTTTTTTTCCTATTAATATTCTTGAAAGTTAATACCCATGTAACAGATATATAAATCAACATCAGTCAATAATAACAAAAATACTAGAAGACAGAAATTTGCTCATTTTTTTTGTCTTAACAGCATTCTATCAAATAATAATAATAATAATAAATCCAAAATTAAATTACTATTATTTTGTGACTGAGATGTTAAAAATGACATAATCTAAAAATATTTTTATTTTAATATTTTTTTTTATTTTAAATACAACCACAGTATGCAGGTGTGAAAGACTTATCACTTATCTAATTTGCCAAAATACTTCTAACAAACCATAATAAAGAAATTGCTAGCAACTTCCTTCTCACCAACAATGTATACAAAACAGCCACATGATTAGCAATATTTTTCATATGATCAAGTGGGTAAGAAGGGCTAATTCAAATATTCAATAGTAGATATCAAATCAAAATTTAAATCAACATTATAATCATTGTCTAATGACCCCCCCTCAAAATGCTCTCATTTTTCAACTCCTTTCGGTCACATATTTATATATATATATATATTTGAAAACATATATATATATAGAGAGAGAGTAAGTTAGTGTATATATATATATATATATATATATAGAGGAAGTAACTTTCTAGTGTGGGATCTTGTACGAATTTTTGTGTGGATGATAAGTTTAATGAAATCTATTTATGAATAAAATTTAAGAATTTTTCAAGCACTAAAACTATTTTTTTGAATTTTCTTATATTTCTCCTATTTTTCCGATGACTTCATATTTAACAAAATCGAGATAAATAGTTTTAGTACATGAAAAATTCTCAAATTTTATTCAGGTAGATTTCAATGAACTTATCACTCACAAAAAGTTCAGATTAAAATTCATAAAAATTGATGTGATTTCATCGAGTTCCTTACCGAAATTAAAGTTAGAGATCTCTCATTTGAAAGTTCCTATATATGGTGCAAGATCTCACATGTTTTTTTTTTTTTTTTTTTAGGATCATAGTTTATCGCTTGTGAAAATCAATTTTGTAATTACAGAACTGATTATTAGATGCGATAAAAGGTGACTCTGCAGGAAAAAAAAAAACATATAGTATCCTGAGCATAATAATAATAATAATAATAATAATATATATATATATATATATATATATATACTTTGACTCAAAGTGTATGCATTTGTTAAAACTTCTCCATAATATGTGGTTCACATTATTCGTCCTGATATATTTATTGTCAGGACAAACTGACAATAAAAACGCTGTATGTATATATATATATATATATAAATGCTAGCTAGATAGCTAGCTATCCAGAATTCCCCGAATAAAATAGCAACTACTCAACTCAAACAAGTAGACAGCTACCTAACCATTTGGACCAGATTCTGTTTATCTTCTAATCTTTCAATGCCTCTTTTTGTTCTATTTTTTTTTTTTCCAGGAAAATGAAATAAAGAAGGAAATTAAAAGAAATGGAATCTTTCAAGAATTTTATGAACCATCAATCTATCATATATTCATATATATAAATGAATGCATTAAGTAAGATCAACATCATCATCAGCATATTTAAAAGCAGTTGGGGCCAACTTATTTCTTTCCAATATCTCTCTGTTCTTTGTCAAAATTAATTTTGATGAATATAATTGCTTAATCAGAAAGTGCTTTTTGTTTTAGAGAGACTGAGAGAGTGACTTTCATTATTTTTTTGATGATCAGTGTTGTTCACTAGTGTAGAATAGCTGTTGTAAAGATTACATGTGACAAAGGTTTTGTATAATCAATGAAATCGACTTCTCATGTTAAGATCTATCTTATCTTATTAATCTAAAGTGATCTTATCTTTAATAGTACTTGAAAAGAGTGCTTCTACACTTTCGAGCTATGATTCATTGTTTGATTTTGACCATTCCGAAATTTTTCCGTATAAAATCTCAATTGTTTACAGCTATGATTCATTATTTGATCAGGACTGTTCGGAATTTTTTGTACAGAATCTTAATTAGCACTAATATAGAATGAAAATATATATATATATATATACATTTTGTACCGGTGTCAATCTTTCAAGCTATGATTCATTGTTTGATTTTGACCATTCCGAAATTTTTCCATATAAAATCTCAATTGTTTACAGCTATGATTCATTATTTGATCAGGACTGTTCTGAATTTTTTGTACAGAATCTTAATTGGCACTAATATAGAATGAATATATATATATATACATTTTGTACCGTGTCAATCGGAACCCGACAAGAAAATTTTGAAGACTATATATGATGATTCATGACCATATATAATTTTCCCTAAAGCAATTATGTCATATTTGTTATTGCTTCAAGATGATCTCATCGTTGCAATTTTTTTTTAACAATCATACTAATCTAATTTATTTATTTTTTAAATGCAACTTTCTTAATTAATAGTTCTTCATGCTACTAGAGTACTAGTAGTTAAGGATGGTTAAAAGTTGTTGGACAAACTTCATTTGTTATTTGTTAATCTACTTATCGTTAATTAATTTAATACATACATGCATATTCTATTACTACAAAAAAAAAAAAAATAGAAGATTATAATTTCTTAAGTGTTGCATGAATGGTCTCGTAAGTCATAAAAAAAAAAAAAAATCGCTATTTAATATGACCTCTGTCACTGTCAGTCAATTGTAACAAAAACATAATTTTCCAAATTAATTAATTAATTAATTATATATGATAGTTCAGTCAGGATTCAACAAGTTGGATCTTCTGATAATAATAGATACCTATAAAATACTATTTATCTTCTAATTAAACGGTGGAATCTTTGGGTTTGTTTGGATATTTTAGTGATGAAATAGTGGGAGTTCATGATAAAACAAAGAAATCAACGACATAAAATAGAAGATTAAAAGCTTGAATACAACAGCAAAATCTGACCAGTTTACCTACTGATTATTTAAACGATATAGCGCTCGACAACCATTTATCTTGATGTGGATTTGAGCTCCCCCCACTTGATCATGTATCGTCGTTTTCGTTTCGTTCACCTTCTTTTTATTGATTTTGGTCTAATCGTATATAGATTCGTATGGTATGGTTTATAATATAGTTTGATAGGAAGAAAGCTACGTTTCTAATAACTAAAAAAATGATTTAATACTTCTAAAGGAGATTTATAACTACTTTTTTAATTTTTTGTTGATAAACTTTGAAAAACAATGGAGTTGTGTGTTACAATTTACAAATACAATTATTCATAAACTTAAAATATTATAAAGAAGATTGCAATATATATATATATATATATATATATATATATATATATATATATATATTATATATAAGGACAAGGTTGTGTGTTGTCAATCTGTCATAACTCTATAATTTATCAAGAAATATCAACCGGCTTTTATCTTGTTCTTCGGTAGGGTTTATAGAAGATGGACCAAAGGCTCTATAGTTGTAAAATTGTTGAGATTAAATTCCATAATTAACTAATTAATTGTTAGACAAGATGAGGTTGGTCCAGTGGTATACACCTCACATCTATACCATGAGATTGTGGGTTTAAATCCCTCTCTTCCCCTAATAAAAAAAAAAAATACTAATTGTTGCTTGCAGCCCATGACTATATTCTTGGATCCAAGGCCTCATAATTCATAAAGGACCCTAAAACAAGTTGGCTTTAAACTTTTATGTTATTTATCAAACAATTTTGTAAAGAGTAATAATGCTGAATAACCCAAAATATCATCTCAAAAATCAAACTAGATAATGTGACAACCGATTTCGGTATATTATTATAATTCACGTCGTGAATAACTAAGGATGTCCAAAATCTCCATTAGATCCGATTCTCGACTGTGCCCATTCCCATTTAGGGCTAAAAAGTCCTCCCAAAATGGGAATGAAGATGGAGGCGAGGGTGAATTTCACACCCAAATCTAAAAGGGGCGGGGATGAGCCTCATCGTCATCCCCATCCCCATTTTCCCCACCCTAAGATGTTTATTTTATCTTTTAAATCATTAAATTATTTTAATTTTTTTTTCTGACCCTAACTGGCTAACCCTTTTTTTTTTTTTTTTTTCCCTTCTAAATGAACTTTAAAAGGTCTTCCAACAATGGGTTCAAAAAGGATATAGGGACCCAAGGAAAACGCTAAATAGGTGGGGGCAGGGATACCTCCCCCAAATGTTCCCACCCCTTTGGGGGAGAAGGGGGTGAGGAAGGGGCAGGGCAGGGCGTGGCCACGGGGAACCTTCCCCATCCCCATTTGACCTATCGACATCCCTATGATTCTATGATTAACATTTCAAAGACAAATTATTTGCCCAGCAAGCTGAGCAGATCATGAAATGCTTTGCTGCAATGCAAGTTATAGCGTGCAAGCTATAGATACTTATGTGTTGCATATAAAGATATAGATCGAAGCAAGAGTTTCTTCCGGAGAAAAATGCAACTCACGAGGAAAATGACATGTCACAAAACATAAGCAACACAACTCTAACTTTACTCGTTTCAGCTAATTCAAGCATTACTTGTTATTTGTTTCGCATTCAGTTAAAGGAGTTTTTTAAAGCTTACACGAGTAGGTGACCTCCAATGCAGAATATAAGAAAACTGCAGGACCATATTTCCTCATATAAGAAAACACCATGTTGTATCCAATCGTAATCCCTATAATTTTGAACTATCAACCATAGTAATACCATTTATTTCCAATCTTGAACATCAAAGCACGGCCTATTTTGCCAAGAATAGTATGTTGATCTATCTATGATCCAACATAAAACAAACTAACCAATCAAAGGACAAGAATATAGAAAGTTTGTTCGATCTGAATCGAATTTCGAACAATTCAGAGAATTTTACCCAAAAATAGATGCGGTACTCTATTCATGTAGATAGATTTAAGGGCATAAAAGGCTAAATGATAATTTTGATAAATTAAGAAGTTCGATATCATTACATAACAAAACATTACTTAATTTAACTAAACATTATACTAAACAATAAAATTTCGAAGGTAGTAGAATTTTACTTTATTTTCTCTTGTTCTTTTTTTTTTTGATATCAAATGACCTGGTTCAAAATCCAGCTTTTCCTGTCTTCTCACCCATCGTCTTGGATACTTAGGCCTTCCTTCTTTCCCATCGGAAAGCTGCAAATCAAGAACCGGCAAGAGTATGCGAGGAAAAAGGAACTCCATTACATGATAGAATAACAAAGCAAAAGGGAATCCTATTGTAAGTGCACAAGCATATAATGCAGTATTTGGTGAAACAGAAGACATTACAACATCCAGTAGTTGTTTGGACACACAATGAACATTTCACTGATCATAAAAGGTAGAGCTCGTGCATCATTCCGTTCTCATCAGTAGACAACAATTGCTAGCACATGATCTGAAGTCTGATAGAGAAAGTACTTTATTGATAACCGAGAGCTAAACAGAGGTAGAGAAATAAAACCTTCTCCACTTCACTCGTGCATCCAGTCTTGCGAACAAATCAAAGCTTGCACGAGAGGTCCAGCGCTCTCCTTCCAATGTTGAATGCTGATTCCGATTCAACTTTTGATATGGGAATTCCCTCAATATTGCATGCCATCATAGATAGGATAGTATATGCCATGTACCTGATATTTTAACATTATGTACACATCAAAAACACATCGAATGCATCATTTGACAAATAATAACACAATAGAATGAAACTAAAATAATATCCTATAATCACAAAAACAGCAACTTATACATACAGTATGTTGAAATCAGTCACGATCATAAATAAATTTAAAAAGAAAAAGAAAGATAAGAATGCAAGGTATACTGCGGGGTATATTCAGAAAATATATAACATTAAATTTCTAATTTATTAGAAGAAAGAAACAGCCCTTTTCTTTTATGTTTTTGTTGGGGGTCAAGGGAAGAGTAATGAGAGAGAGTTCGTCAAAATGTATATCATGTATTTCAAAGAATTTTCCAAGTATTTAAGTTAACTAAGAGTCACCTAAAGATAATGATATCCACACAGAGCAAAATCATTAAAGATAACCTCAGCTATCAACCAAGAATAATAGGGACTGAGAAAACATCCGAGTGATTCAAAAATAATTTTGAAACAATTAACATGCCAAAAGCAATTGTCTAACTGTCAAATTCTCCAAACAGGCAATGGGGTGAATGGTCCAAAATTTTGCACTCTGTTTTAGTGAATGGTCCAATACCTATTGAAGTAGGACAGCCACATGAAGAAAAAAAATAGATAGAGAATTAGGAGTACACATGACCTTCAGAGTGACGCACTCATTAAATCGACCCATAATAATACAGTAGCTTGCCGCACTTTCTGCCGATTCCAAAATCCAGCCACCACTGCACTCCAAGTTCCCTCATCTGGAACACATCCATCAAGAACCATTTCTTCAACGATGCGAGCAGCTTTCTGCAGGTCACCTTTCTTGCAGAAACATGTCACCAGAGAATCATAAGTCGCAGGATCAATTGAGATGCCCCTAGTTCGCATGCTTAGATACAATAGAAATGCTCGGTTTGGATCACTCCTACAAAGGCCTTGGACCACAATATTATGAATTCTCACATGAATGCTCCAAGTTAATCGATTTGGTGAAATCCCACCAAGGACCATCTCATCAAGGAAATTTGCAGCCTCTTGGAACTTGCATATATCATAGAAACCAGTTATGATCTTTCCGTACAATCCTGCATCTGGTTTTAAGCCCTGAATCTTCATCCTGTCAAGAATCTCTACGGCTTCCTGGAGCTTCCCTTCTTTACAGACACCGTTTATTAAAGTACTGTAAGTTATCATGTTGGGTGTGAAGCGTTTGCTAACCATCATTTCTAGTAGCTCCATGGCTTGTGAAGAATGTCCATCCTTGCAAAGACCGTCCATTAAAGAACTGTAAGTAAAAACATTCGGCTCAATGCCTTTGCTTCTCATCTCTCCAAACAATCCCATAGCTTCGTCCACTTTCTTAGACTGGCACAAACCATGTATCAAAGAGGTGTAAGTAACAACAGTTGGTGAACAATCTTTTTCTTCCATCTCTTTGAACAACTTCTTCGCTTCGTCAATCTTTCCCAATCTACACATCCCATTGATCAAAGTACCATAAGTATATGAATCTGGAGTACACCCACGCTTAGGCATCTCGCGAAATATCTTAAGGGCAGCATCAATGGTTCCACTATTTTTGCATAGAGCTTTGATCAAAACATTAAGTGAAGTAACACTAGGTGTAATACCCATCTCTCTCATATATCTATAAAACCTAAACGCTATCTTTAACTGGTTCTCTTCGACTAGAATGGCGAATACTGTAATGTACGACTTCTGGGTAGGTTCACAACCGAATTCCTTCATCCTATCAAAAACTCTCATGACATCCAACGGCTTGTGCACACGACCGAATCCTCTACAAACAGAGAGGAATATATCTTCCTTGATATTACACTTCTCCTGCTTCATTCTATCAAGGAGGTCCTCAGCTGGTCTAAATTGGTTAGCCGAGACTAATCTAGAGATCATGAGACCAAAAGTGTTTTCATCATGCTTAAAACCATTAGCATACTCAGCTGTCGCCGAGTCAAATATGACAAGAGCCTTGTGTACATCCTTTTCGGCTCGTATCAGCTTCACTACTTGCGCAGGCGTAATCTGCTTCGACCATTTAAACATACTCTTACTACCCATTGCAGCAATTACGCTCTCTTGATGATACACGACTCTGAAATTCAGTTAATATTGCAAACAAAAACTTCTACAAGATATATATATATATATATATATATATAAATTTGTAACAGAGTAAATGGCCAGTGTGATCTACAAACAACATGTTGTCATCTTCATTTGCGCATTTTATCAAACAAGTCGTGCGCATAAGCTAATTAGCAGTCTCCATATGCTTGATTCCTGTTTCATTACAAAGAAGAAAAAAAAAAATGGCATATCTTATGCATCTGAGAGAAAGATACTAAAACAAAGTCTGTCCAGAGACAAAGAAGATTCAATTTCAGTTTCAATAAGCTTAAAATAGTGAATTGAATAAGTTAGCTAAAACCTCATTGATCACCTGAAAGATGTTATACAGATTATAAAGCCAACTTCTCACAGAAGTTGATCAGTCCAGCACTCAACTACTTAAAAATGTAAACTAAATATCTTAACTAACACATTATTATTAGGCAATAAGCTTAGTCATAAAATGCAATCTCCATCATTGACAATACACACAAAAACAGCAGCAGCAGTAAACAGAAACAAATCGTTGACAAGTTCTTCTTTTTTTTTTTCTTTTTTTTTTTTTTTTTTATAACAAATCAAATACCAATACCAAAAGCACAAAATCAGAATCAGAATCAGAATCAAAACCAAACCCACAACCAATATGAAAACAAATGTAAATAGAACTGAAAAAAATAAATGAAACTTACCTTGGATATGGGGTTCATTGGTTGGATCCGGGCACATTGACCGACAGAAGCTTCGCCGGCAGCGACTGGTGGAGAAAGACGTGATGCTTCGACGGCCGCCGTAGAAACGATGAGAACTTGAGATGATCAGAGGAACAGAGCCTGAGAAGCACAAGTTTTTCTTTTTTTTTTAAGCAGAGCCACAAATTGGGCCGGGTCCAATGGACACGGGCCGCACCCTCATGATGCGGTCTGAGTTTATACCCGGACCGTATCATTAAAAAAACCCGCATTTAATCCAAAATTTTTAACCTGTATTGATTGTGGGTCGTTTGACCTGCAAATCAAGTTCTTCTTAAACCCGCAAATAACCCGCATCAATTTGGGTGTATCTAATGATCTAATTAAAGGATTGATTAAATAAATAATTTATATTTATCATTCTAATACAAGTATATCCTTTGTTTTTCCTACAAATTTTATGTAAATTCGAAACCATTCAAAATTATTAATCGAATCTGTTTATTAATTAATTCATCAATGAAGACTTGAGAGCTGTATTGTTGTGAAACCCAAAAGCAAAGATTGAAAAAATTGTAAGGGCCAAAATCGAAGGGTACCTTTTACAAACTTTGATTTTGATAGTAGTGGTAGAATTGGCAAAGATATCAGAAATATTTTTGATTGTTTATTTAATTTTAGTGTTTTTAGAGGGTGTGTGTTTAGGGACACACGTTAATATATGTGACAATATAAAAACAAGATCTTGATAATAAAATCATGCTTTATTATTATTTAGACTCAGAGAGTGAGAGAGCTTTTGAAAAAAATAAAGAACTTACAAAACAATTATTCAACATAATTGTGAATAATGATGATGATCAATGAATTACTTAATCAAATGGGTCGCATAAGTGTTCTGATATGATTTTCGATACAATCTTAATAAAATCCTTAAAATTTCTAGCACTTTTAGATGCCGATTTGAGGGAGGGGATACGATTTGAATCGACAACCTTAATGTGTGGATGTGATGTGCTCCAGTGCTTGCCATTGAACCACCTCAACTTTTTTCGTTTCCGAAAATACTTCTACAAAACCATAATCAACAAACTGCACAGCAACTTCCTTCTCACTAGCTAATTGTCCAGAATTCCCTTAATAAAATAGCAACTTCACACCTCAACAAGTACACAGCTACCTAACCATTTGGACAAGATTCTGCTATATATCTAATCTTTCAAGGCCTCTTCTTCTTTTCATTTTCCAGGAAAATGAAACAAAGCAGGAAAATAAAAGGAACCTTTCAAGAATTTTATGAACTATAATGTATATAAATATCGTTAAATAAATGCATCGAGTAAGATCAGCATCAGCTTAAATTCCATTCACCTTATCGAGATAAACAATCCAGCTGTAGTATTTTGTCCAAAACACTAATGCAATCTTGAGCTGCTAAATAAATAGTATCACTCAAACAAATAATAAAATAACAAGTGACAAGAAAAGAAACAACAATGAACCACAAAGGATTATATAGAAAGCTTTCGAGTTAGTCGAGTAAAATTTAAGTGAACTTGTTTCATCCAACCACTCTATGATTGTACCAAATGTCACCCATCTATTAACAAACTTTTCTAATATTTCACCCAACTATCAAAAGCTAAAATCTATGTTTCTAATAACAAAAAAAAAACACCAAAAATTATTTCTCTACTTATTGTCTGTGGCTGGTAAAGTAAGCTCCTGCATTGATTCCATTCTCATCAGTAGACAATTGCTAGTGTTGGTTCAGAAACTAGCACATGATCTGGAGTCAGATAGAGAAACTTTCCAAAAAGATACAAGAAAATGGTTTATTGATAACCTAAAGCTAAACAAAGGTAGAGAAATAAAACCTTCTTCTGCACTTCACTCACGCATCCAGTCTTGCGAACAAATCAAAGCTTGCACGAGAGGTGGATGTAGTGAACTCCGATCATTGTCCAGCACTCTCCTTCCAATGTTGAATGCTGACTCGGATTCAACTTTTGACATGGGAATTCCAAGAATGTTGCGCGCCATCATAGAAAGGATAGGATACCTTGGAGTGTGAACTTTCCACCAATTCAAAACATTGAAATCAACGTTCCTAGGAAAGAGAGGTTCTTCCAAGTACTTGTCCAAATCTGATTTAGAGCCTTGACCCTGGGAAGTTTCATTGAGGAATTTGTCAAACCCCATCAGTCTATCCCTAGACTCCTTTCCAGAACTGCCAGAACTGCCACTCACTTGCCAAGCCAGACCTTGGTCAATAGAAGATAATGGAGAACCAATAGAATGCTCATTGTATAATGTCTTAATACATACGAAAACATCATCAATGAGCTCTGTAGCACTACTGCCATATAATTGTGGATAGTAATATTCCATCAACTTCATCTTGAATCGAGGATCTAACATGGCTGCAACCGCTAAGCCCAAATTGCATTTATCCCAATACTCATCAAATTTGATTCTCATTTTCGCAGCCAAAGAACTAACATACTCATCTGGATTCTTGCACCATTCTATCAACTGCAGATGTATATCACAAATCTCAGGAAAATATATATTTGCAGTCAGATACTTGCTCCTTGTGAAAACATTAGTAACTTCAACAAAGAGCTTAAAGCAGCCAATGACGACACTCAATCTCTCCCAATCTAAATCAGATGGGCACGTTTTGTAGTCTTGCTCATATTCTTGCAGACGAGAAAATGCCTCTTTGTACTCTAATGCATCTTTAAGCATGGAATATGTCGACTTCCATTGAGATGGATTATCAACACATAAGCATTTTTGACTCTCAATTCCAACTTGTAAAGCCAATTCACTGAATTTTGCTTGTATTGACAGTGAACTTCTAACATAGCGAATGCTTTCCCTAATCTTAAGGGTTACCTCGCAGAGTGCTTCCAGTGCATCTTGAACCATGAGACTGACAACATGTGTTGCACAACGTACATCAAACAGTTGACCATTTAAATACAGGAATCTATTCTGAGACAGCCTGTCTTTAATTCTACCTACAATGTTGTCACTACTATTCCCGCTATCAAATGTCAAAGAAAATAACTTACGGTCTATATCCCAATCCATTAGACATGACATGATAATTTCTGAATCCATGTCTTCTGTTTGAGAAGGATCAATCGGAACAAAATTCAAAGTCTTCTTCTTCAACTGCCAATCTTCATCAACGTAGTGCGCTGTCAAACACAAATACTTAGAATCACCTGAAGCAGCCCAAACATCAGCACTGAGGCTAATTTTGCCAGGTAGTTTGTCCAACATTTCATACACTTTTTGCTTCTCTTTTGCATAGATTTCCATACAATCAGCCTCAATTCTGCTAGATGTCACTAGTTCAAAAAGTGGTTGTAGATTCTTAACAAACACTCTGAATCCAACATGGTCAACCATAGTCAATGGATAGCCGTGTAAAATGATCATGCGGGCAAGATCATATCGACTTCGCCTTTGATCCAGGTTATTGTTCCCAATGTTAACAGTGTCATCTTTCATCTGCTCTTGCTCATATTTAAGATTCACAATGTTAAGCACTTCATCCTTTTTCTGTTCCTGATCTATAGTCACAAGGGCAAGGGTTCCTTCCTTTTTCTTTCCCCTTGATGGACAATATTGAGCTATGCCGTGATTATTTCTTCTCTGACACCTAATTAAATGGTTCCTCAAATGTGACGTTCCGCTAGTACTAGATCCGCTAAGCTTCTTTTTACAATGCCTACAAACAGCCACACAGGTATCACCCTTTTTCACCCGATCAAAATCATTCCATACGACAGATTTCAATCTGCTAGAATTGATAATAACTGCATCTGACATATCCATGGCATGTACCTGATATTTTAACATTATGCACACATCAAATGCATCAGCTAACAAATAATAACACAGTAGAATGAAACTAAAACAATATCCCATAATCACAAAAATATCAACTTATACAAGATGTTGAAACTTGAAACCAATCCAAATCATAAATAAATTTAAAAATAAAAAGAATAAGAATGCAAGGTATACCACCGGGTATATTCAGAAAATATATGACATTAAATTTCTAATTTATTACAAGAAAGAAACGGCCCTTTTCTTTTAGGTTTTTGTTGGGGGTCAAGGGAAGAGTAACAAGAGAGAGTTCATCAAAATATTTATCATGTGTTTCAAAGAAATTTCCAAGTATTTCAAGTTATCTAAGAGTCACCTACAGATAATGATATCCACAGAGAGCAAAACCACTAAAGATCTCCTCAGCTATCAACTAAGAATATGATTATAGCTTCTTGTGTTTTCATAAGTTTTCCTCGGCAATTGACAGCTACTTTCATTGTCAAAAATGGATTACAGGGTAACGGATAAAGATTATGGAATGTTAAAGGAAGCACTATCAAAAGATGACATTAGAGTTGAATTTACATAACATGTCAGTGTTCACATAAAGCCATTCAATCACACCGAGTTTTCCATCCTAGATGCGACGGATTCATTTCATATATTTTTAAGCTGTAACATTATTTTCATCTCATTTCCAGCTAGTAGAATTTCACAAGCATTTAATTCATTTTCACAAACACTTCTTTGAGCAAAATAAATAAATACAACACCCATAAGTTGATTAATTCATGAGGCAATAACCATTTACATTTGAAGAAGATCAAATGTATTCCAGAGACAACAAGATTCAATTACAGTTTCAATAAGCTTAAAATGCTGAATTGATTAAGTTAGCTAAAATTACAGATACAGAACTCCATTATTCGCATTTTAACAACATCGACAGATATAAATTCATCTAATTACTCACAAAACCAAAAAAAATTAACTAAAATTCAAGCAACAACACATTCAACAGAGAAAGAAGATAAATAAAAACTCATTGAAATTGTGCAGAATAATTCATGAGGCTGTCCGGGTCAGGCAATTACCAACCCAGAACCATGTTCTCTTCCACAATCGAATACGACGTACCGGGTCGACCCGGAAAATAAGGGAGAAAATTGACAGAAGACCCCAGAGTCTCTGGTTCGGTGCCGGATCGGAGGGTCAGGATCCGAGAGACCCAATCGAAACAAAACGGGTTATAACCGACTGGGTCAGAAAACCAATTCAAAACCCGGTGGGTCTGGATCGGAAAGTATGACTATACTTTGGACCTTAAAACTAGTGGTCGGAATCGGCCAAAAAATTTGATTACCAAACAATTTAATGCAAAATACAGAGTAAAGAACAAGATAATTAAGGTTTTGGAACTTACAGTGAATAGCCAAAGTGAAAATTGCAGAGACCCGATGGGTTCGGTTAGGGTTTGTTTGTGGTTTTTGCGGCCAAGAGAGAGGAAGTGAGAGTTATAACTTTTGGGGGGCAAATATGGAAATCAACGTCAATTCGATCTTATTAGTGTTACTAAATACTATATCGTAAATGGGTTCGGCTACTATACGGTTTCAGTATAGTTACCGGTTGTTATCGATCATTAGATTTCAATCCAACGGTTTATAAAAATAAAAAATTTAAATTTTAAAAAATTAATAAGAAAATTTAAAAGAAAATAATCATATCTCTCATAACTACCACTATGCAAAGAAGATCTTGGTAAACAAAAACCAAAGTGAAATTATTAATATATTTTTTTTACAACATATCAATAAAATATTTAATATTTTAGCAAATATTATAAGGGAGGCTCTATTGCCACCTACAAAATATCTTTTTACATTCGTGTTTTAATAAAACTCTTTTATTTCTAAAATATCCTTATATTTAATTACTTAAAATCCATGACTTTATAATTGGAAATTAAATTTACTTTCTACACCCATAAGTTGAACACTCAAACTATCATAAAACCTAATAATATATACTTAATCACAGGAAATATAATTTTTATTTTTTTTCACATATAGTTAAAGAATGGATGAACGAATAATTGATTTAATGAATTCTGAATACATTCATGTATGTTTACTTGTTTTGTAATTGAATAAAAAATTGTTGTAGGTTTGTAGTCTTATAGAACTTTTTTTTTTTTTTTTTAAATAGTTGTAGAAATCGATCAAATCATAGTTATTCCTCGCTCCTTTCTACTCTTTCCAATCTCTTTCGAAACTCTTCTTTTATTTCATCTAAAATTCCCAATATGGCCTTTTTATCTACTAATATTGTATTAAATTGTATAAAAGTATAATCCATAAATCGACAAATAAGATTAAGAACTATCATACTTAAATCTTGTTGAAAAGTCAAGCGGAGTGATCCATTAAGTATTTACATTGCTATATAACCAAAAACTATAAGTGTTGCGAATATGTTGAGATATGATGATTGATGCTGTTAACAAACAAACAAAAAATAAATAAATAAATGAAAAAAAGTGGAGTGCGATGAAGATGAGGAGAAAATGAGGAAGAAGAAAAGGGGTTTTAAAGTCATTTAGGTTATTTTAATAGTAGATTTTTTTTTTTTTTTTTTCCCATAAATTATGGGTGTGGTGTATTAAAAAAAATACTTAAAGGATAGTTTTGGTATTTTAGAGGGTGTAGGGAATAAAATTAACAATTTTAATTTGTTATTATGGGTGTAGGAAGAAAAATAGGTATATGAAGATATTTTGTGGGTGGCAATAAAGCCACCCATATTATAATTATCAAATTATTATTGATTTAAATTATTGTTGAGAAGAAAACAAAGTAGAAAAAAAAAAAAATGATTTTCATTTAAATCAATATAGATGTAAAATAAAGATATTTTTTAAGATCGTTAAGTTTACTGTTATTTAAGTCAAAAACATGAATGTTCTTATTGATGGATGCCTTAAGCTTGAAAAAGTTAAAAATACGTAATGAAAAACTAAAATTAATCGAATATGCGTTTGCTGTAAAGGGTTAAAAGAAAAGTTGAGATGGTAGGATTATATATAATTAAATCACTTTAAAATTTGATATTTCTAAAAAAAATAAAAAATGTTGTAATGGATGTGATCAATGATAAGATATTATTGATTCGTGTTTCATAATATATATTAGCATCCGCTTTTCTTTGAGAAAATCTTGTGTGGGATGGTCTCACCGTCAACTGGTGAGACCGTCCAATCATATTGTCCATTTTGTATTAAAAATATAAAAATAAAATTTAAAATATTAAAGTCGTAAGAAATTAGACAACATGATTAGACGGTGGTGAGACTGTCCCGTACAAGATTTTCTCATTTTCTTGTTATGTATATGTTTATTTAATGTTGTAATGAATGAGATATTGATATTATTGATTCATGTTCTATAGTATATATTTTTTATGCTTTGAAATCTTAGAGTGCATCGTTTCCCCCGTATCTTATTAGTGTGCACGCAGTGCACCATTTCCCTCATATCATTTTGTATTTGTATTGATGCATATATATATTTTCCATTTTTTGTGGTTTTTCTTGTATAATATATGTATTTGAGGTAAAAATTCATTTGCCCCTCTAATGCAAATTATCTTTCATTCTTACTAATGCAAATTATCTAGAGGAAATACCCTTTTTAGTCAAAAAAATTAAGAGGTTTATTGTTTTTAAGCAAGATTAACATTTTTATTGTTTTTATCCAATAATTGGCTGTGAAGACTTAAATGCCCCTCATTTTCCCAATAATTCCTCTCCTCTCTCCTCTCATTAGATTCCTTTTCTTTCCTCTCTTTCTCTCCTCCGTCTTCTCTTTCTCTCATCTCTTCTCTCCGTCTTTTGGGTTTGTTTGGCCGCCGGAACGGTGGTTTGGATTTGAGTGTTAGCTGTTAATTTTAAGGATGGTTGTGGTTGTGGTTGTGTTTAAGTTTGGGTTTTGTTTGGCCACCGGTGGTTGTGGTTGAATTTGAGGGTGATTGTTGATTTTATGAATGGTGGGAGTTGCGTTTAGGTTTGGGTTTTGTTAATCAAATTTTTCTGATTTTATTTTGTTTTAAAAAATTTCAGATTTCGTTTTGTTCAAACAAAAATTACAGATTTTATTTTGTTAAACAAAAATTACTGATTTTGTTTTGTTCAAATAAAAATTCCAAATTTGGATTGGTATGGGAAGTTAGGGACCCCATTCACCCAAATACTGTAGTACTGTACCATTAAATATTTGGATTGATTTATCAACATTTGGATGTGCCAATGGTAATTTAAAAAAAAAAAAAAAAAAAAAAAAAATCTCCGAAGTATAAAGCCTATCACCGCTCAATGTGACTCGGTAGTAATTTTAGAAAATAATAGAAATAGAATATCACTTGCTCGAACAAAATAAATAAATAAATAACTTGTATAGATAAGTCAACTGTGTAAATCCGGATAGCAATCATAACTCGAAGCTTATAAATAAACTCGACGCACAGCTGAGCAGATCATGAAATGCTTTGCCGCAATGCAAGTTATAGCGTGCAAGCTTAGCTTTTTTCTATATAAGCCGTAATGTGGCCTCTTGAAGATACCCACGTTTGCAAATAAAGATTTTTTAAGTTTTAAAAACATGAGAGATGGATTGAAGCAAAAGTTTCTTCCCCAAAAAATGCAACTCATGACATGAGCAACCAAAAAAAAAAAAAAAAAAAAAACCAAAAACAAATGACATGTTACAAAACATAAGCAACACAACTCTTAACTGATCAACAGAAGTTTACTCATTTCAGCTAGTGTTTTTAAATTCAAGCATTGCATGTTTGTTAATGTTATTTGTACCGACTTTTAGGAAATCACTTTCGTCACTGTTGTGGGAGTTTTCTGGACTTATAGCCAAAGTTTTTTTCTAACTGATAATCAGATTTGAACATGGAGACCTAAACTTTCCCTGGAGACCTAGTAAAAGAGTATTTTTTTATGGACATTTTTGAGGTTTTTGTTTCTTGCAAGGCAACACTAAACCGCCCTCTTCCCTACCTTTACTTCTACTCAAATTGCATCATTATCTGATTCCACTACATATACACATGCAACTCCATTACAAAATCCAAGCCAACAGTAGTTTGAAACAAAGAAGAGCTAAGTTTTGGTTCATGGAGATCAAAGTAGAAGCAGATACTAACCATGTCGATGAAGAAAAACTTCCTCTATTGCAGGATCTTCCTCTACCTGAAATGGAAAGGAAAAGCTTGATACAAAAAGCCATAAGTCAGACATTTCAGAGCACAGCTCATTTGGCTAATCTTTTACCTACAGGAACAGTTCTTGCATTCCAACTTCTGGCACCCATATTCACGAATCTCGGTAACTGCGACTCAGTCAGCCGGACAATGACTTCTGGGCTTGTAGTACTCTGTGGTTTGTCCTGTTTACTATTAAGTTTCACTGACAGCTTCAAAGACAAGAATGGAAATGTCTGCTACGGGTTTGCTACTGTACGAGGCTTGTGGATCATTGATGGTTCAGCCACCCTTCCACCTGAATTTGCTGCAAAATACAGGCTGCGGTTTATAGATTTTATGCATTCCCTTATGTCGATACTAGTATTCGCTGCTGTTGCACTTTTTGATCAGAATGTGGTAAACTGCTTCTACCCAACACCTTCAGATGAGACCAAGGAGATCCTCACATCATTGCCAGTTGGGATTGGCATCATTTGCAGCATGTTGTTTGTCGTTTTTCCAACCCGGCGCCATGGAATCGGCTTTCCCTTGACTGCCAATTAAGATTAACCCCATTCTTTTCAAAATCTCTGCTATTTCCTGTGTACTTTAATGCATCTATTCTGTTATCTTCAAAAGGCACATTGCTGAAATTATTAAAACTGAAAGCAAGGTGACTATTTTATCATGAAAAAGGGTAATATGTTGTCAATAGAAGCTACGAGTGACAATTATTAACGTTCAAGTCGTGACTCAAGAATATTCCTGCGCCATACACAAATTCAAATTATTGTAACTAAACAGCGCGAGATATATATAAATAGAGGAAAAAGGAAAAACCCGTCTGTATATGCACATCCATGTCTGTATATGCAACAACATTTGTGAAAAATGAACTTTAATACCTCTATCAGGAGCTAAATAAAACTTCTATAAGCCATACAGTTCCATAGCATACAAAACTTGCAACTTTGCTTCGTATTAACATTAAAACTTCTTAAAATTTCAGAAAAAAAATCACTGTTTATGGCTTTTTGGTGAATTTCAATGGTCATGTATGCAAGACCTTTAAGTTATAGTGCGCTACACCTCTGTTAGGGATAACTCATCTTTATTTTGGATGTCTACTTCAGGTTCCATAGAGTTGCTCATTAACTCAACCCATAATAATACAGTAGCTTGCCTCACTTTCTGCCGATTCCAAAATCCAGCCACCACTGCACACCAAGTTCCTTCATCTGGGACACGTCCATCAAGAACCATTTCTTCAACGATGCGAGCAGCTTTCTGCAAGTCACCTTTCTTACAGAAACATGTCACCAGAGAATCATAAGTCGCAGCACCAATTGAGATGCCCCTAGTCCGCATGCTTAGATACAATAGAAATGCTCGGTTTGGATCACTTCTACAAAGGCCTTTGACCACACTATTATGGATTCTCACATGAAGACTCCAAGTTAATTGATTTGGTGAAATCCCACCAAGGACCATCTCATCAAGTAAATTTGCAGCCTCTTGGAACTTGCATATATCACAGAAACCAGTTATGATCTTTCCGTGCAATCCTGCATCTGGATTGAAGCCCTGAATCTTCATCCTTTCAAGAATCTCTACTGCTTCCTGGAGCTTCCCTTCTTTACAGACACCGTTTATTAAAGTAGTATAAATTATCATGTTGGGCGTGCAGCGTTTGCTAATCATCATTTCTAGTAGCTCCATGGCTTGTGAAGAATGTCCATCCTTGCAAAGACCATTCATTAAAAAACCATAAGTAAAAACGTTAGGTTCGATGCCTTTGCTTCTCATCTCTCCAAACAATCCCATAGCTTCGTCCACTTTCTTAGACTGGCACAAACCCTGTATCAAAGAAGTGTAAGTAACAACAGTTGGTGAACAATCTTTTTCCTCCATCTCTTTAAACAACTCCTTCGCTTCGTCAATCTTTCCCAATTTACACATCCCATTAATCAAAGTACCGTAAGTATATAAATCTGGAGTATACCCACACTTAGGCATCTGGCGAAATATCTTAAGGGCAGCATCAATGGTCCCACAATTTTTGCATAGAGCTTTGATCAAAACATTAAGCGAAGCAACACTAGGTGTAATACCCATCTCTTTCATATACTTATAAAACCTAAACGCAACCTTTAACTGGTTCTCTTCAACTAAAATGGCAAATACAGTAATGTAAGACTTCTGGGTAGGTTCACAACCAAATTCTTTCATCCTATCGAAAACTCTCATGACATCCAACGGTTTGTGCACGCGACCGAATCCTCTACAAACAGAAAGGAATATATCTTCATTGATATTACACTTCTCCTGCTTCATTCTATCAAGGAGATCCTCAGCTGGTCTCAATTGGTTAGCAGAGACTAATCTAGAGATCATGAGACCGAAAGTGCTTTCATCATGCTTAAAACCATTAGCAAGCTCACCTGTTGCCGAGTCAAATATGACAAGCGCCTTGTGTACATCCTTTTCGGCTCGTATCAGCTTCACTACTTGCTCAGGTGTAATCTGTTTCGGCCATTTAAACATACTCTTACTACCCATTACAGCAATTACACTCTCTTGAAGATTCACAACTCTGAAATTCAAAACAGAGCAAGCAAACAACAACTTCTAGGGGATATGATGTCGAAGGACGTCTATCAGTGAGTATACTGTATGTATATAAATTGGTAACCGAGTAAATGGCGTGAGAATCGGATTGGAAAAATCAATAAAAGGACTAGCAAGTTTTACGATATTAACGAACGCCAGTGTAATTCACGGACAACCTGTTGCCATCTTCATTTGCGCATTTTATCGAACACGTCGTGCGCATCAACGCAACAGGTGACTTTTCAGCAGCTGACTATAGTTGTGCTTTCTGCCTAATTTATGGGTCCCTTTTATAATCCCGCTTTCCTTCACAAATTTGAAACGTTTTCTTCTAGGGAATATTTCATTCTGGTCCTCGGCTTATTAACTTTTCATTTTTGTATAACAAAGTTTTCGATTTTGGTTCATATATCCCTTACAATATTAGAAATCCATCAATTTACATTTTAATGGTCAATGGGGATACAAATATTTATGGACTATGAAATAAAGAATTAAAGACTTTCTTAAGAAACAAATACAAACAAATCTTAAAAGAATAAAAGGCAATGATATTATTTGTTGGTTCAGGGTTATTCTTGAACTATATTATATTTAGAATAATGCTTGGGTACTGATTGACCCCATCAATAGGAGTGTAGCATGTGGCCCAATTTGTGAGATAAACGTAAAAAGTAAAAGAAAAAAGGCCACATGCTACACTCTCATTGGTGGGGTTAGTATTTTGGGTACTAACCAGTCATTACCCAAGCATTATTCTTATATTTATGTTGTACCTTGAAAATGATAAGGATTATATCAGATTTACATTTTTTTTTTATTTACAAAATATTACATATTTATAAAAAAAATAAAATGTTAGAAAGAACATTGTAAAGTATTGGCCCATGGCCTATAACCCTTATCCAAGTATTGACTTTATATTAATTCGATCCATAGGATTATATCGGATCGGTTTGAAATATTTTACAATCGGATCGAAACTAATTGGATCCAATAGTAATTGGATCAGATCAGATTGGATCGGATCCCACTATAAAATTGGATTGGACCAGATTGTAATTTTTTCAATCCAATTGGATCGGATCGGATCTTGGATCATGGCAAATCCATTGTATCCAATCCGCGATCATGGCAAATCCATTGTATCCAGTCCGCCATACAACCCTACCAAACACACTCCGACTCACCATGGAGTTCGGGGGGCCATAGACCTTTTATATATATATGATGAAAAAAAAATTATAGTTAACAAGTTAAAAATATATGTGTATTTTACATTTTCATTCTATAAATTTTAAATTTTTATCATTTGGCCCCCTCAACTCCAAACTTTCGGTTCTGCCCATGCTACAAGTGAGATCATGTCCAGTGAGGAGCTTCAAGAACATTATCCACTTCGAGCAACTCCAACCTAAACACCAAATTGGTGTAAAAATCAAGTCCAATGAAGTCACCAAATCCTAACTCCTCAAAATTAAAAAAATTGGTGTAACTACAACAACACACCAAATTTGGTGTCCTATAGCTACACAAAATCCTTTATATATATATATATATATATTTTTATTATTATTGTAAAAGTCATATCACTCTATTTTTATTTTTTAAAATTATTAATTTAACTCTCTAATACTTAATTATAACAATATGTATTTCAAAAAAATATGCCGTTGGAAAGATCTCGTTAAGATCTTTAAAATGATACCAATATTGATATACATATTTAATTTACTTATTAATTAATACATTTAACTAATTTAAACTTTTATAATAACTTAATTTAATGCAATACAAGATTAGGTTGTCTCAATAGTATGTTCCTTACGTCAACACTATACGGTTGTGGGTTCAAGTCTCTCCCCCAGTCCCCCTCCCCAAACCTTGAAATATTGAAATATTAAAAATAAAATAAAAAAACTTAATTTAGTACAATTAAATATATAACATAAATAAACTCTAAAATAAAGCAAATTATAACATACCTTAATAATAAAAAGACTCGATAACAATAATTCCAAAGAAAAAAATCTTAACTTAATCTAGTGCAATTAAATACATTACATAAATAAACTCTAAAATAAGCAAATTACAACACATCTTAACAATAATAATAAAAAAAACTCGATAAAAATAATTCCAAAGAAGCATTTAGAAATCCGGAAGATTATCTCCACTTCCTCCATCACCACCAAAATATTGCCAAAGGTATTGGTCTTCCACTTCCTCCTTGAAATTCTAGATGATGACCTCTTTTTCCGCAAATTCTCATTTGTTCACTTCGAAGAGCATCACATAGCATTGGATCTTTTATGGAATCTACATCTCTTTCTAAAATTTTATTCTCTTCCCATGATGAGGTTGTTGCTATTAATAAAATTAAGTAACGTTGCTTGTTGTGCATTAATCGCTCCACTTTGTGCCTCTATTGCTGCAATGAGATCAAGTTCATCCTCAGGATTTGAGGACGAAGATGAAGATGAAGATGATATATGAGATGGACTGACATTGGAACTAATCATTGTTGGAGATAAATGTAAATGGATTTAATAAAATTTGGTGGAGGGTTGAATGATGAAATAGATGGAGGTGCCTTGCCTTTTATAATAGAAAATGAAAAGATAATTAGCTGAGAAAATGAAAAGATAATTGCCTTTTATAATAGAAAATGAAAAAAATAATGTGAAAAAATTAAGAGAAAATTAGTTGGATAAATAAGTTCAAAAAATTAGTTGGAAAAAAAATTAAAGTGAAAAAAATTAGTTGAAATAATTAAGTTAAAATTAGTTGGATAAATAAGTTAAATAATATTTGGTCTAGTAATTTTTATTTTTTTTGAAATTATACGAGTAATTATTTAAGAATAATATTGTTATGCCAAAAAATTTAATTATTATTGTATAAGTTAACTAATAAAAATAAATTAGTATTGTATAAATATGCATTTGGAGAGTATTCCTTAAAGATACTCTTTTGGTGTAAAATTTGGTTTGGACACATTGGAGCGGGAAAAAAACTGGTCTAAGAAAAATGCTCTTTTAATACCAAATTGATGTAACATTTGGTGTAATACATTGGAGATGCTCTAAGGTCTTTCAACACATAGACAACTTTTTAATGTAATTATTTATTCTTCAACTATCTTAATATATATAAATACAGATTTTCTATTGTCAGTTCGTCCTGACAATAAATATATCAGGACGAAAAATGTGGACCACTAGATTTACATACTTTGACTCAAAGTGTATGCAATTATCAAAACTTCTTCATAATCTATAGTTCACATTCTTCATCCTGATATATTTATTATTAAGACGAACCGACAATAGAAAAACTGTATATATATATATATATATATATGGGTTTTTAGCAAAATGCCCTATTTTAGGGGCTTAATAGAAAATCTACCCTAAAATCGGATTCGATTGCAAAACTACCCTAATCTTCCCAAAATGCCCTCACTCGTCACTCACCATATTTATTATCCTTATGTATTACTTTTACCGACCAACTTATCAAACAAATAAACTAAACACTATCTAACAATTTTCCTACACTACAAAACTTTGTTTCCCACACATTTTTTTTTTTTATATTAAAAAAATAGGTTTTAAAAACATTGGAGAAGATTATATAAGGTACATATTACATTTTAAAATTATTTTTTCAACCTCATTAGCCTTATTTTGAGTGTTTTGAAATATCCACGATTTTTTTTCTTTCTTTCCATTTTATGAAGATTAAATCCCCCTTGCAATTTTTAAGACTTGAAAAAAGGTTCGGGAGACATCGGGTCACTTGTCCCAAGGTTTAAAGCCTTAGGACGGGGTGACCCGACATCGGGTAATAACTGTATGTAATTGATGTGGTTTTCACTTTTCAACACATCTATGATGTATAGATGTGGTTTCACAACCTCCCGTATAGTAACTTTATGTAATATTGTAGTTTTTTTTTTGTTTTTTTGTTTTTGACAATATCTATTAATTCGGGACCAGATATTTTTTTTAGAAAGCTTTCGCTATTGATATGATTCGAGCCACTAACTTGAGAGTCATTTTCCTAAGCCTCAAGCTCGTCCATCTACCAGCTGAGCTATGCCCCTGTTGGCTGTAATATTGTAGTTTTGATTATGATTAACCTACTATAAAGTTTAAAGTATAGGCTAATTGGCACTAATGGCCCCTAAACTCTTCAAAAATGTGCACTATGCCATTTTTTTTTTTACGGCACTAAATCTCTCAAACTCTCGTTTATTGGCAAACACTTGGGTTTATTGCCCCCTGTGAGAAGGCATTTACAGTCTGTTTTTGCCAATTTTTTAGACTTCAGGGGGTTTAGTGCCGAAAAAAAAGTATAGGGGGCATAATGTAAATTTTTGAAGAGTTTAGCCTAAAGTATAAACCAAACTTTTAAGTTCAATATAAATGTAATAATCAATCCAAAGGCCTGTGTGCGGCGCTTAATTAGTTATTTATTTGAGGAAATAGCCTTTTTTAACCAAAAATTAAGGGAGTTGATTGTTTTTGGCCCAAATTAGTAAACTGATTGTATTTGTCAAAGAATCCACCTTTTGGACAAAAACGCCCCTCATTAGTTTTCAAAACCTCTTCTCTCTCCTTGTCTCTCTCATTATTTCTGCAGCCTTTCTCTCTCTCCTTCACGCCTTATTCTTCTTCTTCACGATTTCTTCTTCTTCTTCTTCTTCTTCTTCACGATTTCTTCTTCTTCTTCACACTTCACGCCTTCTTCTTCTTCTTCACACCTTCATCTTCTTCATGCCTTCAACACTCATTTTTTCCAGATTTTTTTTTTAAAAAAATCAGTTTTTTTTGGTTGAAAATTTTCAGATCTTCCTCTTCACACCTTCTTCTCACTCGTTTTCAAGTATGGGTTGTGGTTGTGGTTGATTTTCAGATTTTTTAAAAAAAATCATGTATTTTTAAACAAAAATTTTTAGATTTTTTAAATAAAAATTTTCAGATTTTTTAAAAATTTCAGTTTTTTTTGTTGAAAAATTTTCAGATTTAAAAAGGTTTGGATTTGAGTTTGGATTGTGGTTGTGGTTGATTTTTCGGATGTAAAGTATGGGTTGTGGTTGTGGTTGTGGTTTTGGTTGAGTTTGGGTTTGGGTTTCCAGATTTGATTTTTTTTTTTTTCTAGACTAAACACACCAGTTATAATCAACTAAACACACCGGACTAACTAAACACACCAAGGAAAAACGACTATAATCAACTAAACACACCGGACTAACTAAACACACCAAGGAAAAACGACTAAACACACCAGGAAAAAATAACTAAACACACCAGAACAAAACGACTAAACACACCAGGCCAAAACGACTAAACACATCAGGTAAAAAAAGACTAAACACACCAGGTAAAAATGACTAAACACACCAGAGCAAAAGGAATTAAATACACTAGGCAAACACGACTAAACACACCAGGCAAACACGACTAAACACACCAGGCAAACACGACTAAACACACCAGAACAAAACGACTAAACACACCAGGCAAAATTTCTGAATGAAGGGCATTTTTGTCCGAAAAGTGGATTTTTTAACAAAAACAATCAAAATACTAATTCAGGCTAAAAACAATAAACCTCCTTAATTTTTGGCTAGTTTCCATTTTCACCCTATTTATTTCATCCCAAATGGAAGATAATACACAAAAGCATCAAAAAAAAAAAATTAAAAAAAAAAAAAATACAATCCACTAGACCAAAGTTGCCAAGACCAATGAAAAACAGAGTTTTTTCAAGATTGCAATTAAAATACAAATCTGATCGGATCTGTCTACATGGGAATGGGCTCAAAAAGCAGTGACAATGCCTGATCCTTAGTCACTGTGTCTTGAACACCATGTCCATCTCCATGAAGATAAATACAATGGGCCATTCTGACCAGATTTAATATGAATTGGATACTAAGTTTAGATAGATCAGTTTCTGTACTACAATGTACATTAACCTTCTTCCACATCATTCTCACGATATGCCTAATGTCTTCACGAGCAACTTCCTCCGAGTACCCCGTATCATTCATGTAACACTGGATTGCTTTCAGAACATCACCTCTCTTGAGCTCATCCTGAAGAAATGAACAAAATATGAATAAAAAATCCATGCATCAAGATTTCATTAAAAAAAAAATAGTAAGGGATCGGATGATCATATATATACCGATGAAGTTCCTAGATCATCTTGAAGACGGTCTATCTTTGCTACCCAGTATAATAGATCTGGATTGCTTTCTATATAGTTCAATTCCTTCTCTATTATAGGGTTTGTTGCAGAGATGTATGAGTGAACTGCCAATATAGGGTTTGCTATTGATATCCAAGCATTTTTCATGTACTCTTCCAACGTTGGTTTTGTTCAACTGTGGAACCATTTTGCCTCCACCAGGTAGGCCCGAAATAAACCTACCCACTGCAACATTGCAATTATTAATTAAAAAATTATAAAAAATGGCATCATATATATATATATATATATATATATATATATATATATATATAACAAGGAATGGTCATCAGAACAGTTATCTTACTGAGTTTTTCAAGTTCATCATAACTTCTGCACCCTGTTTTCTGAGAATGTCGTAAGCCATTTCATTAACAAAGTTATAAAGGGTAAGATAAGCTATTTTCATATAATCTGGAAGTTGTTCCATTGCTCCAACGTCCCACCTGGAAAATATGAAAAGAAAAACAAATATCATATATATAATTCTACTTTGAGAATTTAACACTACTTGAAGTAGATGAAATATATTTTTCAACCAACCTATCAACAGCATCAGTGAAGAGCTCAAGTTCTTCCAAGGTACCATACACATCATAAATATCATCAATTACTGTAATTAGAGCGATAACCTTCGTATTTATTATCCTGCTATATCCAAATTGGGGCTCGGAAGCTATCGCCATACTCCACAGGAATGATTCTACCAGCCTGCTCCTAGCAAAGCTCAGTTTCTCTCCAGGACCATATTTTTGCCACCACCTTCATCAACATATATATATTTATAGTGTTTAGTGATAGTTAAATCGTGCAACTATGCAAATCCTGTATAATAGATAAATCTTTATTTTCAATTACGTACCATGAAAGTTCTTTAAGTTCTTCCTGGTAGGAGGCCTGCACAATGTTGTAGTCCAACTTGGCAAGCTCGAGTAAAACATGGTTGGCGTCTTCTCTTCTCTCGTATGCATTAATGAACCACATGGCCTCTAATCTTGGCGGTCTCCAGTGAAGAGGAAGTTCCAAGGCGTCCTTTACTTGCGTTGCAAGATTCCGGTGGAGAGTAGTTGCCTGCTTCTTGTCGCCGTCGTGTAATTGTTTAAGATGATCAGTAGTGAACTTCCAGGCCTCTTCCATGATGCTCTCCCCTTCCAAGCCATAATGTGAAGCTTCATACAACCCAATCATTGCCTTGATATCATCACAAAGACACACCTTGAAACTACTTTCACTCTTCTCCTCCTTAAAGCTACTAAAAACCTCTGCATGTACTCAAATTGTTAGAATAATTAATTGTTATAAGATCTATATATAAGTTGTCGATCTCCTTCTAATTAAAAACCTTAATTAAGTAACTACCTTGAGAAACATCATAACCATGTTGTCTGAAAAGTCTAAATTGTAGAGAGGTGGCATATAGATTTCCTTTCTTCCATTTGTCATCACCATTATTATTATAGACATTGAGCAATGTCTGGTTTATCTCAGCATGAAAGTGATAAGCCAATCCAAGTCTTTGCAAAGTATCAACCAACTCCAGTTGATCCAATGGATTCTCCAAATTGTTAGACATGGTCCTCACTTTTTCCTTCAGCTTTTCTGCTTCTCTTGTGTATGTTTCTCTCTGCACATCACACGATTTCCATTTAAGAAAAATCAATCTATATATAATAAATAATTGCATCTTTTCATAAAAAAAGGGATTTTCTATTTTCATCAACTTTATTATTTCTATTAAACTTTACATTTTTTTTTTTTTTTACTAAAATGCCACTTTATGAATTTTTGGGAATTTTTTTTTTTATTAAATATGCATGTTATTTTGTATTGAACACGTTAATAGAATGTATAATTAATAATATACCTTCTTATATGGATTAAATACGATAGTTTTTTTTTTAATTTTTTTTTTAATGATTAAATGCAATAAGAGTTTTATTATTATTATTATTATTAATAAACAATCTAGAGTTTTATTTTTATTATTATTAAAAGATTTTTTGGACTAAACACGCTAATAAAAAATTTTAGAATTGTTTTTTCTTTTAAACTCAAGGACCTCCTTCCGCAGACCTCCATCTCCATGGGAGGTCTGTAACAATTAATAAAAATTAAAAAAAAAAAAAAAAAAAAAAAAAAAAAAAGCAAAACAAAATAGAGAAGTAGTTTTGTGAGTTCAAAGAAAAAGTTCATAAAAACAATAAAAATATTTCATGTTGAAAAATTTAGAAATTACATTGCTTATACAACTATTTCTAACTATTTGCTCAAAAATATTTGCTGATAAAAAGGATCAAAAAAAAAGAAAAAAAGAATAACCATCTTGCATGTTTTTTTTTTTTTTTTTCATATAGGATCCCAATTCTACAACGTTACAAAATCAAATCCTGCACATAAAATGTACCTTATAATCAGTACTCAATGACAGCAGATAATCATGGTCCCAAATGCAGGGTTTGTAATTTGCTGATCGGCGGGCAACAGTTGGAGTTTCAATTAGTTGGTCGATGGTGGCAAAGCATTGGAGTAGTGGTTTGTGCGCACATGTTGATCTTCTGGTAGCTCTTTGTGGGATAAATTTAGGGTATTGGATTGCAGTAATGGTAGATGAAATTGCAATTATATTTGCCATTATAATCTAAGAAAAGCCTGTACAATAATCTGCATGCAGAATGTATCTGCTAACTACACATATATATACACAGACAAATTAAGAACTGTTGATCGGGGAAAGTACCATAAAAGCAAATGTTGTTAATCTATATGCTGAATTAATAAGTGGATCCACGTTTTATTTTATATTTGTGTATATTTTATGTTATTAATATTATATTAATAACATAAAATTCTGTGATTATTAAATGTAATATTAAACATAGTATATAAGCTGTTATATATATGAGGATTATGTTTAATATAATAATATTAATTGTCTTTAATTAATAATTGAAGTTGAGATATTTAATTAATTAAAATTACTAGTACGGTTCATTCTCATTAAGAATAGATTAGTTTCATTCGAATTGTTGATGTGGTGACATTAGAATGAAGGTACTTTGTATAATAAAATTATACAAGATGTGGACATGATAAATTGGAATTTTTAATAATCTCCGTTTTAAACAAAATATTTCTATTTATCAAATATGATGGTCATATATGGAATGATCTTAATCTTGAGTATTTAACAGACTCCTACTTATAGAGTTGTGCCTTTTGACTTACTCGGTATGGTTTGCTCAAATTGTCAAACCTAAACTTTGTATCTTGGAAACATAATGATATATTTAGTTGGGAATGATAATATACAGGATGGAATCTATTCCTTCTTAATTAAAGTAGACAAACAGTTCTCTTGAGTAAATGATTCGGGTCTTGAACAATAGAGCGCTCAATATATGATAAGATCATAAATAATTGTTCATTAGAGAATCACGGGCACTCAAGGATAAAAATGTAATTGAGAGGTCAACAGATTTAAACTTAGCTCATGTTATAAACTGTTTATGGAGGATTAAATATATGTAATGATTATATCAATTGACTGTTTGATTCCTATTAGAGTAATTAATTCTATAATGACAAAAGTGCAGTTTCAGTTTTTTAATGGAATAAATCTGGAATTAATAAATCTAATATTTAATTAAAAAGTTTAATTAAATATTAAAGATTTATTAGAGCTTGAAATTATATATCCATGTGTCTCCATACTATCTCCATAGCATTGTACTGAACATTAAGGTATAATGAGGCTTGGTGATTAATTTGGAATTAATCATCTATACATAAAGAAGTTTATGTATTGTTTTATTAATTAAATAATAATTTGATTATTTAATTTATTTATTATTTTTTATATATTATATTACTTTTCTTTTTTGGGTGGTGCACTTGCTCCACTCATTAAAGTATCAAGTCAGGAGGTGGTGCGGCACCAACCAAAATTGCTTTTTATTTTTTTATTATTTGTTATGTTTTTCTTTAATTTTTTTATTATTTGTTATGTTTTTCTTTAATTGCCTTTTGGGTTGCACCACCCAAGAATCTTTTTATTTATTTATTTGTTTAAAAAACCTTATATTTAAAGGGCCAAACCGGTCAAACACACAGACAAGAAACACAAAAAAACGAGGGGAACCTGAGCGAAGCGGTTTTGTTTTTTAATTGTTCAAAATAGGGTTAATTGCAATAACGTACCCTGAATTTCTCTAAAAAGGCTTAATATTCAACTTATTGCCTCTATTGCTGCAGACCCCATCAACAATTGACTTCCATTCCGTGTAACGGTTGACTGAGGTTTGATTGGAAAAGGTCGAAAATGCCCCCACACTTTATTTGAAAAGTATTAATTGTCATTTACTGTTAAAATAAAATTTAAAACTATTAAATAATAAAAGTAATAGATAAACATAAACTTATAAAAAAATTCATTACAAAAAAAAATATATAAAAAAATCGTAGAGATATATTTTATTGAAAAGATTTTTAAAAATAAAATAAAATAAAAATATAAAACAAAAACTTTAGGGCCTGTCCTGCAGGCTGTTTTCAGCCTGTTTTCATTTTTGTTTTCTAAAATGATTTCGAATTCGCGTCCTATAACCGTTTTTCATTTTATTTTCAAAATACAAAACACAAAATGAAAAACAAAACTAGTGTTAGAAGTGGAAATTTTGAAAAAAAAAAATAATAATAATTTGTTTTTCTTGAATTTGTTTTTGTTTTTCATATGAGTGGGTCACATATCATTAAATAAGTGGGTCCCAAATCATTAAAAAAAAATTTCTTTTTTTTTTTTCTCCCACCAGACCTCATCAACGTGATTCTCCTTCTTTCTTCTTCTTCTTCCTTTAACTAATCTTCTCCATTTTTTCTCTTATTCTTCTCTTCGTCTTCTTACCGCCGAACTCTTCTTCTTCCGAACTATTTTTCGTCACCGATTTGCTCCTCCAAACGCGTTCGACCCACGATCTCCTCTTCTTCCGATCTTCTTCTTCTTCTCCGATCCTTTTCTTCTCCTTCTCCGATCTTCTTCTTCTTCTTCTGATCCGCTGCTTCTTCTTCTTCTCCGATCATCTCCCTTTTCTTAATCTCCGATCTTCTTCCTTTCTTCTTCTCCGATCTGGTTTCCTTTCTTTTTCTTTTTCTTTTTCTTTTTAATTTTTTTTATATATTTATTTACTGTTAATTATATTTATTAAAATAATACTTATGTATAATTTAAGAGTTTTGTTTTGATTAGTTAATTTTTTTTGGAAGTAATTTGTGAACTTGTGTTTAATTTATAAATCACACTACAAAAATTATATTGGTTAATTATTTAATCAATTTTTTTATAATTGTTATAATATTAAACAAAATGTAAAAATTGATATTTCAATTTTCAAAAGTTTTCGGTTATCCTACCAGATGCGTTTTTTCCGTTTTTATTTTTAAAATACGGATTCCAGTAAATGCTACCAGACGCGTATTCAAAATTCAAAAATGAAACCAAAAACACTGTTTCCATTTTCATTTTTCTTTTCAAAAAAAAAAAAAAAAAAAACAGCTTGCAGGATGGGCCTTTAATGTTTCACAATTCTTACCAAGTTAGAAAAAAATTTATCTTTGAGAAAAACAAAATTTGGTTCCAAGATATCCATTTTTGGAGAAAGAGATCTAGATCTGTAGCAATCTTCATTACACACGAGTCAACGATGATACACATGGATTCCGACAACTCTGGATGTGGATCTGAAACACTTCAAAGTTCAAACCAGTCCACAAACAAAAACAAAACCATGAGATCCCAAAAACTGGTTCATCTTCTTCAACCAAGAGAGTAGCAGTTCTGGTATGCATCTTACAAGGAGAGAGGCTGGTGACGATCTACGAGTCATCCTCACCACACGCTCCTCAACGCTTTCTTCTCGCTCTGGTAATTTATTGGCAAAGACAATTTCTTTTAGGAGAGAAACCAAAAGTAGCAATTGGAAACATTAAACTTTTGTTAGTAACCACTTTTGAAAATTTAATTGTTAATAGCCACTTTTTTTTTAAAAAAATTAGTATGTCCATAAATTACGAGTGTACCTCTGAAATTAGTTTTTTTTTTAAAAAACCTCGAAGCAAACTTGAAATCATGACTAAAATCTGACCAAACTTGAAATCACGACTAAAATATGGACCAAACTTGAAATCATGCCTAAAACTAAAATGTGAAACTTGAAATCAAGCCCAATTTCCCTTCTTCCCAAAATTCCCAAATGCCAAATTAGGTTTTCACTTGTTTTCCTCTTTTTTTTTTTTTTTTTTTTTTTTTTTTTTTTTTTTTCAGATCACATCACAGCGTTTGCAAATCACATCTCCGACGGCCATGAAGCCCAAGCAAATGACGCACGACGGTGCACGGACGACAACGCACGGCACCAAGCAGCGCTGTCCCTTTCGTTCACAAAGCAGCAGCAGCACGCATGGCGGCACGACGACGGCGCTGTCATGTAGCCCAGAAGCACGTCGGCGCTCGGTGACACCTCAAAGCAGCCGGCGATGAGTTTTCACAGTTGGGGTTTGATGGAGAGAGAGAGAGAGAGAGAGAGAGAGAGAGAGAGAGAGAGAGAGAGAGAGAGAGAGAGAGAGAGAGCTAAGGAGAGAGAAAGAGAGAGAGTGTGTGTGTTTGGGATGGTTTTTATATGGGGGCATTCAAGTAATTTTACAAAAACATGGTTATTAACAATTAAAATTTCGTTTGTGGTTAAAAACAAAATTTCCATGTTGTATGTGGTCATTTTTAGCAATTTCAACTTTCGATTTATGTTCAAAAATGTTTTTTTTCTTTTTTCTTTTTATTTTATTTTATGATTTGGGTGTTTGAAATCGACGAAAAAGAATCAAATGGATGAGTTTGGTTTCTCAGGTATGTAGAGTGAAAGATTCGTCAGATGGGAAAGCCTTACATATTTGTGGAGCAAGGAATTTGCTGGGAATTTCGAATTGAAGAAGAGGCAAATCAAAATAAAGCGAGATCAAATCTCCATAGGAGAATAGATGACCCTACATTTTTTTTTTTATAATTTTTTTCTATTAAAAATAAATTATTAGTTTATTGTTATATTTCTGCTAAAATATTTTTGAGGTGTCAGTTAAAATTTTACCCCTATAAAACCAGTCAACTGTTATCTCTAACGGAGTTTGACTAACGGTAAAGGGGTCTGCAGTAATTAATTTAATTAGTTGAATATTAAGCCTTTTTGAAAAAACTCAAAGTAAGTTATTGCAATTAACCCTTCAAAATATAAAACAAAAGCTTACTCTCTCTCTCTCCCTCTCTCTCTCACTCACTCTCTCTCTCTCTTTAGCAACAAGAAAGAGATCACAAGAAGAGTTCTTGTTTTTGGTTTTGCTCTCTTACACGAGATAGAAGACTCGGAGAGAGTTCTAAGGGGCTGTTCGGTAATGTTTTTGTTTTTCATTTTCTGTTTTAAAAATTTTCATTTGAAAACAAGAAATTGATTTTAATATTTTTAGAAGCTGAGAATGCTGAAAATTCATCTGGTAGAAGGAAAACAGTATTATGAAAATAAAAATACTGAAAATGCGTCTGGTAGAAATAATTGAATGATGAAGTAAGTGGAGGTGCTTTACCTTTTATAATAGAAAATGAAGAGATAATTAGATGAGAAAATTAGATGGAAAATTAGATGAGGAAATTAGATGGAAAAAAAAATTAATGTGAAAAAATTAGTTGAAAAAATTAAGTGAAAATTAGTTGGATAAATAAGTTCAAAAAATTAGATGGAAAAAAATTAGTTGAAATAATTAAGTGAAAATTAGTTGGATAAATAAGTTCAATAATATTCGGTCTAGTAATTATTTTATTTTTTTGACCTTATACGATTAATTATTTAAGAATAATATTGTTTTGCCAAAAAAAATTAATTATTATTGTATAAGTTAACTAATAAAAATTAATTAGTATTGTATAAATATGTATTGGGAGAATATTCTTTAACGATGTTTTTTTTGATGTAAAATTTGATTTGGATACATTGGAGTGGAAAAAAAAAAATTGGTGTAAGATAGACACTCTTATAATACTAAATTGATGTAACATTTGGTGTAATACATTGGAGATGCTTTAAGGTCTTTCAACACATAGACAACTTAAATCCAATGGCCCACGTGTAAGGAACTGATATATTTTACATTTGTTCGAACTGACAATATAAAAATTATATATAGAGGGGGAATTACACAAACTTACCCTGGTTACAAAAAAATCACAATGACACTCGCACCCCCTTGACCTGTTGACTTACGGTTGACCACATGTTGACCACCATTTGTTTGTCATAGAGATCCAATTAAATTCCACAATGCTTTTAAAAATAAAAATAAAAATCCACCAAAAAAAAAAAAAAATCACAAATCAATCCCAAAAACAAAATCCACAAATCTTATCCGACATTTATATATTCTTCTCCAATCAATTCCAAGAAAAAAACCAAAATAATCTGGAAAGAAGAAAAGAAAAATCAAATCCAAACACTGAAACACACATTCATCGATAAAAATCCATCTTCAATTTGTTAAAAATCACATTCAAGCTGTGTGATATTCCATTCTGAAGCTAATAATCTTCGCAGGCAAAATATCCAAAACACAACAATAACAATCACCCAGTTTGCATGTTGAGTCTCTAATCGTGTTGCGATACTTGCAATAACATTCATTCATCGATGTTGTTTCAGAGGCGAAGGCAGTGAATGGGTCTTCATCTGCGATGGAGCTCTGTCATAGACTGTTCCATCTGAGATGGAGTTAGGAAGAGATCTGGAAAATTTCCAAATCTTTCTCAGCTTTTCCTTTTTATTTTATTTTATTTTATTTTTTGTTATTTGATCTCCACCATCCATCTTATATATAGAGTTACGAACGATGGAGATCAGTCAATTTATTTTTTAAAAAATGTTTTATTTTATTTTATTTGTATTTTGTTTTAATGAATACTGTGTCAAAAAGAAAACATTGCACTTTGTCAATGACAGAGAAAACGGTGGTCAACATATGGTCAACCGTGAGTCAACAAGTCAAAGGGGTGCGAGTATCATTATGATTTTTCCGTGGGTTTTTGTGTTATTATATATATAACCAGGGTAAGTTTGTGTAATTCCCCCATATATATAGGTTTTTAGCAAAAATGCCCTATTTTAGGGGCTTAATAGCAAATCTACCCTAAAATTGGATTCAATTGCAAAACTAACCTATTCTTCCCAAAATGCCCTCACTCACCACTCACCATATATTTTTATCCTTGTGTATTATTTTTTCCAACCAACTTATCAAACAAATAAATTAAACACTATCTAACAATTTTCCTACACTACAACACTTTGCTTCCCACACATTTATTTTTAAATTTTAGGTTTTATAAACATTGGAGAAGATTATATAAAGTAATTTGAAGGTATGCATTACATTTTAAAATTATTTTTTCAACCTCATTAGCCTTATTTTGAGAGTTTTGAAATATCCACGAATTTTTCCTTTCTTTCCATTTTATGAAGATTAAATCCTTCTTGCAGTTTTCAAGACTTGAAAAAAGGTTCGGGGCAGGGTGACCGGACATCATGTAATAACTTTATGTAATTGATGTGGTTTTCAACACATCTATGATGTATAGATGTGGTTTCACAACCTCGATCCTGTATAGTAGTACTTTATGTTTTGGGTTCAAAAAAAATTTGTCACTATTTGGGGCGCTTTTTGTAAGACAGGCACCACATTACTAATTTAAGTTTAAAAGGCACCTATTTAGGTGACCAGACAAAAATACCCCTTTTTGTCACTTTGTGTCTTTTTTAAACGTTGGGAGAAAACCTTTTTGAACTTTTTTCGAGCCTTTTATAACAGTCCCCAAGCTTTTTAAAATGTTACCCGAGCCTTTTCAAGGAAAAATCATAGGTTAATCGGTTTAGAATCTCTGAGTCTTTTTACACTCGATCCGAGCCTTTTCGTGTGTTTTCGAGCCTTTTTACACTAGATCCGAGCCTTTTCATACACTACCCGAGCCTTTTAATGAAGTGTTCAAGCATTTTCATACACTGGTCGTGCCTTTTCATACACTACCTGAGCCTTTTAATGAAGTGTTCGAGCCTTTTCATACACTGGCCATGCCTTTTCATACACTACCCAAGCCTTTTAATGAAGTGTTCGAGCCTTTTCATATACTGCCCGTGCCTTTTCATACAGTTCCTGAGCCTTTTAATGAACTGTTCGAGCCTTTTCATTTGTTCTTCGAGAATTTTCATTTGTTCTCCAAGCCTTTCAAAATTCATACAACCAGCTTAAGGTTTACAAAAGGCTCGAAAAAAGCATTAAAAGGCTCGGAAAAAGCATTAAAAGGATCAAAAACTCAGATCTTCAACAAAAAAAATCAACAAAAAATCAATTACCCAGATCAAAAATCAATTAATCACAAAATTCAACAAAAAAAATTAATCAAAAGAATTTTAATTATGAGACAGAGAGAGAAAGAGGGAAGAATAATTACCATCCCTTCCAGAAGCCATCGCCTCTGGACTTAGTCTCGACTGGAGGGGCGTTTTGAGAGTAAGCAAAGCCATGCCCATGACCTTCTTTTGTTGGATAACCCACCGGTGGCGGTGGTGCCACGAACGGACCTCCTCTGGTTGATGGTAGTGGGTATGCTACTTGAGGCTGATTGTGATCGTATGAACTCATGATCTTATTAGAATTTGAAATCAAAGAGAGAGATAGAGAGTTTTGAGTAGCGTTTTAGAGGAAGCTTTGATCAGGATTGAAGAGGAGATATGAAATTATAGAGGATTGTGATTGTGTTGGTTGAATATATATTATATATATATAGGTAAGAGGAGTGGTTGTTTCTTAGAAGGCGATACAATCGAGGACGGTCGTAAGAGCATCCACAGTGGTTGCACCAAAAAACAAGACCCATTTGTTGCCACATCATCAAAAATAGGTCTTGTTTTTAAAGAATGGGTCTTGCCATTTGGATCCACTTAATTTGGGTCTCATTTTTCCACAATGGGACTAAATTGAAAAAGTAAAAGTGGATCCACTTTTTAAACTTTTTTCCAAACAATTATTACTCTTCTTTAAAATATTATATATATATATATATACATATACATATATTAATAAATAAATTATATAATATATTTTAAATATCAACACTATCAATAATTATTTAACAAATTATGATTAATTTAAAATAAATTTTTTTATTAATTTAAAATTATCACAACCGAATTACATCAACAATAAAAATAAATATTTAAAACAAAATATTGTATACGATTAGAAATAGCGCCGGTTTCGGTTTCGGTTTCGGTTTCGGTTTTGGTTTCGGTTTCGGTTCCCCAGTTCCAAACCTTCAAAACCGGTTCTGGTTTCGATTTTGCAGGTTCGGTTTTGGTTCCAATTTTGAAGGTTTGGTTCCGGTTTTGTTCCAGTTTCAGTTTTGGTCTGATTCCGATGGTTCGGCTCTGGCGGATCCGACGGTTTGGTTTCGGTTCCGATCCGATTTATGACTGTTTCGACTGTTCAGTTCTAGTTCCCGACCCGGTTTCGATTTTCGAGTCGGTTTCTATTCTGGTTCTAAACCTTCAAAACTGGAACCGATTTTGAAGGTTCGATTCTGGTTCTGGTTTTGAAGGTTTGGTTCCAGTTTCAAACCTTCAAAAAATTAATGTTTTCATTCAAATTATTTTAATTTCATTAAAATAAAATTTTATAATTGAAATTAAAATTATTTATATTTTTTTTTCATTATATATATAATTATTGAAATTAATAATAATATATTTAAATTAAAATAATTTAAATTTATATATTTAAATTATTTAAAAATTTTCATTATATATAAAATTATTGAAATTAATAATAATAAATTTAAATTATAATAATTTAAATTTATATATTAAATTTATTTATATTTTTTCATTATATATATAATTATTGAAATTAATAATTATATATTTAAATTTAAATAATTGAAATATATAAATTAAATTTATTTATATTTTTTCATTATATATATAATTATTAAAATTAATAATTATATATTTTAATTTAAATTATATAAATAAATAAATATATATATATACAGTCTTTCTATTATCAGTTCGAACTGACAAAAGTTATATCAGTTCCTTACATGTGGGCCACTGGATTTAAATGCTTTAACTGACAAGTGTATACATTCAAGTCAAAGTATTTAAATCCAGTGGCCCACATGCAAGGAACTGATATAACTTTTGTCAGTTTGAACTGATAATAGAATTTCTGTATATATATATATAAGCTCAACCCAATGATTGGGAGGTGTTGGGAACACAACCCAATCATTGGGCAAGACCCAAAGTGAGTTCCAAATTTGGAACCCCACTTGGGTGGATCCCACTTTTGGGTCTCTTTATTTGGATCCACTTTTTCACTATTGTGGAAGAATTGGATGGGTTTCAAAATGGGTCTCGTGAAAGTGGGTCTCTTTTAGAGACCATTGTGGATGCTCTAAGTGTAGTGGCACCACGTAAACATGATTTTTAAGATCTACACAGTCTGCACGGCTTTTCGAACATTCATATTAAGATGATCCAAAAACCAAAAATAAGTCGTTATTATCATATATATATATATATATATATATATATATATATGAATTTAGATTATCTGTTGATCTGATCTTTTTCCTGACCTCACATAATCTCATGACACATAAATATTGTAATGAATGTGTGATTAAGATGATATTAGTTTTCACAACCACTTTATCAACAAACCAATTGCCCATGTTTTAAAAAGGTCAGGATGATGATCCATATATATATTATGAGATGATTTGATAAATGATATAGTAAGAACAAATCAATTGCCACATAATTTAGATTAATTTTTAGGCTAACTTTGTGGGTTGTGGAGGATTATTGTGTATATATATATTTTTTGACAGTATCTATCTATCCACCTATCTAGATTATGTATTTTTTTATATATATATTTTTAAGTTTTATGTCATTGGTAGAATTCGAGCCGCTGATTTGAGAGTCATTTGCCTAAACTTCCAGCTCGTCCATCAACCTGCTGAGCTACGTCCCTGTGGGCTATTGTATTGTCTTATATGTATGTAGTTAATTTGACAAAACTTTTTATCTAAATATATTAACATATGAATGTGAATTATGGATGTACAACGGATCGAATCCTTTGAATTTGTCATAATCCAACATTCGATCGGATCCAATCCAATTAGATATGATTCGATTGTAAAATCCGATCTAATTCAATAGATTTTAGAATTTAGGATTCAATTCAGTTCAATCCAACAATGTCCTTGAATCCGAACTATTTAGTGGATCATATTAGATTGGTTTATACACAACCCGAAAAGTGAAAAACAAAGGTAGAAAAAAGAAAAATGTGGAAATGGAAGCAAATGTCCCCTTTCAAACTTAAAAGAGCAAAAAAGTCTCCAGTATGTTTTTCTTGCATTTGTGTCCCCTTAGGCACATGAAATTCCAAGACTACCCTTAAGTTCATTTTAATATTTAAAACCATTTAAAAGGGGAAATCCCCAAATTACCCTACACAGTCAATCGGAATAAGGCATCATTACCAATTTGCCCTAGCGTAAAATTGAAATTCAAAATCAACGTTTGAGGAGCCCGGTGACGAGAGTAGACGACGAAGAGGTGAACGACCCCCAACCCAGTAGAAGAGCAGTAGAAGAGCGATCTCAGTGAGGAGCTCGGCGGTTGTGTGAACGAGAATAGAGGACCCCAAGAGGCGAACAAGAGAGAAGAACCGAGTAGAAGAGCCATCTCAGTGAGCAGAGGAGCAGAGGTTGCGAACGAGAGAGAAGAAGAAGAAGAAGAATCAGAACACACCAAGTAGAAGAACAGTCAAATACCGAGACCCAGGCCCCCCGGTTTTGTCCTTGGCATCTTCATTCCACATTCCACATTCCACAGTCGCGCAACTCGCAATTAAAGGTATTCGTTTGTTTTCTCATTGTCTTCTTCATTCTGGCGTTTGAACCTCCCATTAATTTGTTTTGTTTGCATCTGTGTGTAACTATGCATGGATGATGATTTGATTTTTTACTTGGGTGACTTGGCTTGTGACTTGGCTTGTGGTGGGTTACCAGTGGTTTCCCCATTCTTGACTTGGCTTGGCCTGTCGTTTTTTTTTTAGTTTCTAATTGAACAATGTGGCCCCATTTTTTGTCTGAATATTAATCCTTTGTCTGAATATTAATCCTTGACAAAGGGATTTGAAGCCCTGTGGCCCCATTTGTCTGAATATTAATCCTTCACAAAGGGATTTGAAGCCCTGTGAGCGATTGTGAAGTGTAGTGTTGTTGTATATCGTTTTTGTGATGTTATGTTAAGCGTTGGATTTTGGAATTGGTGGATTTTGGTTGTGTTGGGGGCTGGGGCTTATGTATTATTTTTGTGTTGACATACATCACTGTATCCCCGTACTGTATTACCCCAGTGGGGACTCCGTGAGAATCCTTTCATAGCATGGTTTGTTTTTTCCAAATCAGAGCTTAAAATCCCTTTCCAGGGCTTGAAATTCTAGTTCATGTCTTCAAATCCATCTACAGGGCTTGAAATTCTTTATCCAGTTCCTGAAATCCCTTTGCCAGGGCTTTATATTTGATTCCAGGGCTTGAAATCCCTTTTTATGTTAAGCTTAGCATTAATGATTTTTTCTTTTCTTGTAAACCAGATGGGGGCTGATCGTTTCAAAAAACAATGGCGGTTTCCAGACCACAAAAGCTGGGTACATGCGAGAATAAACTCGCACAACAAAAAAAATTTTCTTCAAGATTTGAAGTTGGTCTTGACACGTTGCGGCGTGTTAGATAGGTTTAAAGAAGGCCCCTTTGGGCAGTACTTGGAAATGATACAGCCCATAAGGGTTCATGGGATGCTGATCTACAATCTTTTGAAAAGACAGCTCATTTGTCCCGAAGAAGAAAAGGATGATGAAATGTGGTTTGGTTTAGGGGAGAAGAAAGCTCGGTTTGGCAGAGAGGAATTCTGCTTGTGCAGTGGCCTCAACATGGGCACACTGCCCGAAGGGTTCCAAGAAAAAGAAGAAGTCAGTGAGGAATCTATTTTAACACGCTATTTCGTAGATGAAAACCCATCGATTGAACTGTTGGAGGCAACCTTTAACCGGCTGACAGAGCCTTCAGAGGGTGATGACGCATTGAAGATGGGATACCTATTAATGGTGTCCCAATTCTTTGGGATGGATGAAGCACGGACAGCCATACCCAGTTGGGTGTTGTCTTTAGTTGAGGACATCGATGCATTTGAAAGTTTTCCTTGGGGCTCATACATATTCGATGTCACCTTGTGTTGTTTGAAGAATGTAGCCGAAAAACACATTGAAAAGTTAAGAGGCAATGGCGAGAAGAAAGAAGAGAATGAGGGCCCCAAGAATAAGAAGAGGAAGAAGAAGGAAGAGGAGAATAAGGAAGAGAAGAAGAAGAAGCCGAAGAAGAAGAAGAAGAAAACTGACAATCAGCAGGCGGAGTTGGACAATCAGCAGAACAATGATGATTCGAAGTGTTTCACATTCCACGTTTATGGATTTCTACTAGCATTTCAGGTAATAGTTGCCAAATGCATTCATTTGTAAATCAAACTCATGAGATTTGTAATTTCTTTATGAGATTTTTTAAATTGTTTAGGTTTGGGCCGTTGAACGGATTTGCCGTTTGGAAGGTAAACTCGGCGTACGGAAAAGTACAGGGTTCCCAAGATTTAAGAATTGGAATTTCAATACAAGGGTTTTAAAAGTTGAATCTTTCTTCAGTACGACGGTGTGTATTTTACTTATACGTGTATTTTACTTCTACGTGTATTTTATAGTGTATGTAGTTAGTTAATATCAGTTCTTGGTTTTTCCAAATGAGGGTATGAAAGGGAGGCGGGGCTTGAAATGCCTTGCTAGGGCTTGAAATACCTTGCCAGGGCTTGAAATACCTTGCCAGGGCTTGAAAACCGTTATGTGTTATACCACCACTACTACTTATTACTCTATGAAGCTCATTCTGAAATCTTTATCATCATAGTGGGTTGTAGGCTACACTTTCTTATTTCAAATGAAGGTATGAAATCCCTTAGCCAGTTATTTCAATCCCTTGCCAGGGTTTGAAATAACTTGCCAGGGCTTGAAAACCCTTATGTGTTGTGTTATACTACTTTACTCTATGAACCTGGTTCTTAAATCTTAATCTTTATTATAATGGATTGTGGGCTACACTTTCTTATTATGAATTGGGGGGGAGGGGGGCCGGGGGTGATTGAATTTATAGTGTATGTAGTTAATTAATATCAGTTGTTGGTTTTTCCAAATGAGGGTATGAAAGGGAGGCGGGGCTTGAAATGCCTTGCTAGGGCTTAAAATACCTTGATAGGGCTTGAAATACCCTGCCAGGGCTTGAAATACCCTGCCAGGGCTTGAAAACCCTTATGTGTTATACCACTACTGGGGCACTACTACTTATTTCTCTATGAAGCTCATTCTTAAATCTTTATCATCATAGTGGGTTGTAGGCTACACTTTCTTATTTCCTTCCAGGGCTTGAAATACCTTGCCAGGGCTTGAAATACCTTGTGTTGCTGGTTATCTTATGCATACTATTGGGTTTCTGACCTCAATGTTTTGTGCACCTTACATGCAGATGGCTTTGTTCCCATGGAAGGTGTCAGCACATGAAAAGTCAAGTGCTTATTACAAATCTTTGATGCTTCAAGATGATGCGGAGGAACGTGAAAATGCAATCGAAGAGGGTGATGCTTCCATTCACCAAAGCAAGACAACAACAAGGTTCATCGGATCTAGAAAGTCAGATGAACCGTCATCTAAGAAACGGCTCTTCGATGATGGAGATGTAGAAACTCCGAAGGTAATGATTTGTAAAATACATACATAACTTTTACTATCCTAAGTTAGTTTGCGTAATGTATTAATTCTTTTTTGAATTGGATTTGCAGTCAAAAATCAAGACATCGGTTCCGTATACAATACCCGAATTGTATACATCTATTGAACAGCTTGTCACGCAGAAAATAAAAGAAAGCGAGGACAGGATGAAGTCCTGGATAAGTGAAGAAATTGGAAAGATTGCACCAGAAAAAAGGGAGAAAGATTTGGACGAGAGAAGAGCAAGCTCACACAAACCTTGGTCACACAAACCTGTGGACGACATGGTAAGTAATATAACACATAAGGGTTTTCAAGCCTATTCAAAAACTTATTATGTAATTAAACATTATTCAATTGTGTAGTTCTTTATACATATTCTGATGACTGCAGGTCAGTCCTAAATTGTGTAGTTCTTTATACATATTCTGATGACTGCAGGTCAGTCCTAATTTGTCGCCATTGCACAATTTTAATGATGGGGAAAAGTTGGAGAAAGACTTGAACAAGGAGGATGTCGAAGAGGTGGAGAGGGCCAAGGTTGAGAAGGCCGAGGTGGAGATGGCCGAGGTTGAGAAGGCCGAGGTGGAGAAGGCCGAGGATAAGGACGATACAGGGATGGCCGAGGTTGAGAAGGCCGAGGTGGAGATGGCCGAGGTGGAGAAGGCCGATGATAAGGACGATACAGGGATTGTTGTTGGTAAGGAGGGTGGGTTGGATAATGTTGTTGGTGAATCATATGGGTCAGCTAAGCACGCGATAAATTTGGATGACTTCCCTTCACCATGTGTGAACGTGGTTCTTCCAAACCCTGACCTTAGTGTTATATTTATGAATGCGGCTGACCCAAGTGTGTGTTACAAGAATAATGAGAACGTAAGAGCCCGTAGGCGGTCAAAGTATTTGGACAGCCCGTACACTGATCCCATGCCCATACCCAAGAAGAGGAAGAGAACCAAAGATTTGAGCGATTGTGTGAATGACAATTATGATCGGTTCATCTCATTTCTGAAGAATAAGGATGATACTCGGTAATGGTCCATTCCTATTCTCCTCTGTTTTTATTTTATATTTTATTTAGGTGTTTTTTTGTTCAGAATATTTAATTTAATTTTTCCAACTCATAGTGTCTTCACTGGCCAACCCGTGGATATGAATCGTGAACAGTTCAACAATTTGGTCAAACCTACAAAATGGTTGTCCAACTTGGTAAGTGATAAATTATGATGCCTTTGTTTACACAAATACAGATAAGTTTCCTAACGTTTATATATAAATGTCTTTGTAGCACATAGACAGCTACCTCGACGTTCTGTGGAAGAGGCGGCGTTCGAATGGAGAGGTTAGCGACTGTCAAGAAATCGGGTTGGTCCCAACGGCGTTTTTCGTAAGTTCATTTTTCTACTGTTTTTTTCTTCACATTCAATTATGCTGGAATCATAAACTGAACGAAAGGTTTTTTATTTTGTAAACAGGCTCATTTGAAACTGAAGTGGGAAGCTGTTAAGAAGTTATTGGAATCTGAACATTTAAAAAATAATAACCCAGCCGGATTCGAGCAAAAAGAAGTGAAAAAGAATAAAAAAAAGAAGAAGGATGTTACACCCACTACACCAGCTGTCCCAATTTGGGAAGAATACCCCGAATTCGATCCCCTATCTTTCCAACCAGACGATGATGCACTAAATTATGTGTCAGGTTCTGACCTTCTTTACCCTCAACCGTGGTGGACTATGGAGTCGGTAAGTATGTGACATGCAATGTGACAATTTTGTTAAGTTATTATTGGTTTTCACTAAGTCACTAACTCCTATTTTTCTCTACTGCTCTGCTACTTGCTGGTTGCTGCTGTCCTCTTTCTTCTTTTTTCCTGTACTGCTCTGCTACCTGCTGGCAACTACTCTTGTACCAGGTATGTTCTTCTGTCTTCTTTCTTCTTTTCTCTCGTTCTTTCTTCTTTGTTCCTTGTTTTTTTCTTATTCCTCTCTTCCTCGTTTTTTTTGCCTTTTTAATGTGATTTGCCTATGTTTTGTTCTTTCTTCTGTTTTTGTTTTATTTTTTTAACACAGGTGTTGGTTCCTTGCAACACCGGGGATCATTGGGTACTATGTGAAGTTTTATTAAAAGAAGGGAAAGTCAATTTGTATGACTCGTTGTGTGACCGTAATGGAAAAAGTGACCGATTGAAAGACATCCCAGGGTTACTTTATTTGTTACCCTCAATACTTAAGCATTCTGGTTACTATGAACATATGAAGATGCCTCCTCACACAAGTCCATTCACTGCTGAAAACATCGAACCAACCATTCTTCCTCAACAAGATGACGGGTAAAATTTGCATTATTACTTCTACTTCTTTATTATGATACAAAAATATTTAGTCCTGCATTTTCACTTGTTGCAGCTACAGTTGTGGTGCCTTTGTGTGTAAATATGCAGAATTGATATTATTTGGGTTCCCGTTGTCATCATGGATGGAAATGTTTGGACAGAAGGATATTCCCACCATCCGTCAGGCAATAGCTCTTGAAATTTTCGTTAACGGTGAACTGTGTTGAGATGTTTGTTGGGGTAGCTGTTTCTGTTTTACGTTTGGTAGATGTGAAGTTGGTAGCTGTTTCTGTCGTGGTTTTGTTTGAAGCTTCATTGTTATGTTAATTGAATGTGTAATTTATATGTTTCATTGTTTTTGTTTGAAGCTTCATTGTTTGATGTTTATCTGTTTTACAGTTTCAGTGTTCTCTCTTCCTCAGTTGGTGTTAGTTAATGTAAAGCAGTACAAGTTATGATTTTGTGATGAATTTTTTCAAGATTTTGTGATGATTTAATTGAATTGAATGTGTAATTAATTGTATAAAGGTTTGGTTATCATAATGTTATAGACAAGAAAGTGGAGATTATTATGAATTAATAGTTGAATTTCAGCTTGAAGATTGCATGAAGTCGTTATAACAATGTTATCAGAACTTTCACTGGATTGAAGATCTTCTGTCTTCTGATATGTATTGAAAGATTTACAACAATCGTGACCCCATAATGTGAAGGATATCATTCGATACATATTCTACATTTCCTCTTACTTAGGGGCTAATAATAATAATAATTTCTTCCATTTCCGCTAACCATACATGAGTAGGGATAGCAATTAAACCCGAACCTGTGTGTGGATCCCCAACCGAACCCGCTTAAAGAGGTAACCGAACCCGCTTGAAGAGAACACGTTCGGTTCAGTTTAATAATGAGAAAGGCCGGAAAACTACAAATATGAATTCTTCTCGTCTTTGGTGGGACCCCGACCTAGGGTGGCGTTAGTTTTGTTGTTTTTGGGGTGTTGAATTTTTTTTTCATTACAAAAAAAAATTGAAGTACATAGGGGGGCCCTTTGCATTACAAACCCAAAACCCCATGATGGGGTGTTGATGATGAACGCCAACGGAACCAAGTACATAAAAGGGGCCCCACCTTTGGGGGGGCATTTGGCATTTAAAGGAAACCGGAAACCGTGAGTCCCCATTTTGTCGATACTCTCTTTTGTTCTTCATCTACCATTTCCACTTCCACTTTCCACTACACCTTCTCTCTGTTTGTCGTAGACACTGGTATGGGGAACCCTAGAGTGTTCTTTGACCTAAGCATTGACGGCATCCCTGCGGGTAGAATTGTGATGGAGCTCTTCGCAGACAGTACCCCTATCACAGCGGAGAACTTTCGGGCTCTTTGTACCGGAGAGAAGGGGATCGGCACGGTTGGGAAGCCACTCCACTACAAGGGTTCAACCTTCCACCGGGTGATACCTGGGTACATGGTCCATGGAGGAGACATCACTGAAGGAAATGGAACCGGTGGTGAATCGATATACGGCCCTAGTTTTGCCGACGAGAACTTCGTGAGGAAGCACATCGGTCCCGGTATATTGTCAATGGCCAAAACCAGCACATTGGCCAACGGGTCCCAGTTCTGCATCTGTACCACTAAGACCGAGTGGCTCGATCGCAAGCAAGTCGTCTTCGGTGAGATGGTCAAAGGATTTGACGTCTTGAAGGCCATTGATCAGATCGGCTCCAGCTCCGGCTTGCCATCGAAGACCGTAAGGATCATTGACTGCGGTCAATTGTGCTGAAATTGAGACGTTTTAACATTTCCAGTTTACCGATGTTAAGTTTATCATTAATAATGAAATCCATCGTGTTGGACTTTCCCTCTGTGAGGGAATGTTGGGGTTGTGGCTGGAATGTTTATCAGCTTTGTTTGTTTTTAGATTTTCTGGTTTTATTTCCGGTGGAAGCCTCTGTAATGTAAACCATGGTGTGTTGTTTGGTTGTTTTGCTTTGGGTGGGGGGCGTATGAAATGAAATGACTTGTTCTGAAGCCCATAATATTTGGTATTGGAGTATTTCTTAATGTGTTTGCGACAAATTCAAAAAATTGATTTGTTCTGAAGCCCAGAATATTTGGTTTGGAGGCCACGTTTTTAATGTCTTTACGACGAATGAAATGAAAAAAATGAATTGTTCTATTTTTTTGAAGCCTTAATCCATTCATAACCATTACCATTACGGAATACATACAAAAATATAGCATCCTGCATACGAAGTCAGCTCAGTACAGTGGTTTTGGGCTTGAACTAATTTCCAGGGCTTCACCTTAATTGCTTATGGGCCTGAAAAAATTTACAGCGGTAGTGGGTAAGGAAATTGTTGGACCACAGCTGGATCCCACTAATCAATGCAAGTGGACCACAGCTGGATCCCACTTCATTGTTGGGGTTAATATGTAATTACTGGGCTTGAACAATAATAGCCAGGGCTTGAATGTCTATTGTTTATGCATGCGATGATGTGGGTCCTGTATTTTTCTTCCCGATCGGGATGGTCCAAAGTGGATTGAATGTAGGTGGATATCTTTATAGAGTTTTTGGGGGAGCATCGGACGGACAAAAAAATACACCGTGACTAAATCCATTAACATTGCATAGTAACACTTATAACCCTAGTAGAGTAATGGGTGACATTTGCACATAATGTCGAGCTAAGGCTTCCCACATTATGGATTGCGTTTTTAGTGGTGTCAAACACTCTACGTGTTGCCACATGTTGTGTAACAAATTACGTACATTCGGAAAAAATTGTAAAGTTGTCCAAAAATTTAAATTAAATGTTAAATATTATTCCAAGTCAGCTCAGTACGGTGATTTTGGGCTTCAATACCTTTCCAGGGCTTCACCTTTATTGTTTCTGGGCTTGAAAAAAAATGCAACAGTGGGGGGTAAGGAAATACGTGGACCACAGCTGGATCCCACTTCATTATTGGGGTTATATGTAATTAAACAAACACATGGGCTTTTAGGTCTCCAATTATATATATAGGCTTGTAGGCGTAATACAGGATGGGAATGGGCTTCAGACAGCAATTCCACATTCAGGGGGCCCTGGTTTGGTCCAGCTGGATCCCATTATTTTATTAATTTAATTTTGTTTGGGGGTTTTTACAATTTGGTCCCAATATAATTCAAAATACATCAAATTGGTCTTCAAGTTAGTCAAACTAACGGTCAACTAACGTTTAAGAGGGTAGAAAAGTAATTACGTATGTTTCCAATTAAAAGATAGAAATAAAATAATAATAAAATAAAATAAAAACATTAAATTAATTTAAAAAACTTTGATCTTTGGTGGAGATCCAGATTGGATCTCCACCGTCCATCTCATGAGATGGACGGTGGAGATCCAATCTGGATCTCCACCAAAGATCAAAGAACAAATTCATCTTCTTAACACTACAAAATCACCACCATCACCATCCGAGATCAACAACACAACCCAGATCAATAACCCAGATTAACCACATCAACAACAAAATTAAACCCAAAAGGAATTAAATGAAACCTCACAGACCCAGTTCTTCCAAACCTCAACCCATCGAAGATCAAATTGAGACCTCAAAAATCCATACCCAGTTCGTCATCATCATAAATCCAAACCAGAAAAATAAAATAAATATTAAAAAAATTCAAAAAGGATTCTGGATCCGCCGCTCTCAAACCCAGCCACACTTCATCTCCACCAAACCCAAACCCAACCCCAGAAATCCTCATTTCTTCAAATCCTGATCTGCTTCATTTTCAAAGAAAAACACAAAAGAGAAAATCGATATGCGAGAGGGAGAAGCCGATCGAGCTGCTCGTTAATTCCCGAGGAGCTGCTCGACGCCGATCGAACAAGATTACTGGAGGTTGTCGATTGGTGTGGATTTGGTGGAGGTGGTGGTGGTGGTCGATCGGTGTGGAGTTGGTGGTGGTGGTCTATCGGTGAGGATTTGGTGGTGATGATGAACGTGAGAGAGAGAGAGAAAGTTTAATAGGAGGGTAAACGTGTCTTTCCACTAATATTATAAAGGTTGACCGTTAGTTTGACTAACTTCAGGACCAAGTTGATGTATTTTGAATTATATTAGGACCCATTTCATGTATTTTGAATTAACAAGTAAAAAAGTTAGGGAGTTATGTTTCCCCATTAATGGGACCAAATTGTAAAAACCCCTTTTTTGGGAAATTACTGGGCTTGAACAATAATAGCCAGGGCTTGAATGTCTATTGTTTATGCATGCGATGATGTGGGTCCCGTGTTTTTCTTCCCGATCGGGATGGTCCAAAGTGGATTCAATGTAGGTGGATATCTTTATAGAGTTTTTGGGGGAGCATCGGACGGACAAAAAAATACACCGTGACTAAATCCATTAACATTGCATAGTAACACTTATAACCCTAGTAGAGTAATGGGTGACATTTGCACATAATGTCGAGCTAAGGCTTCCCACATTATGGATTGCGTTTTTAGTGGTGTCAAACACTCTACGTGTTGCCACATGTTGTGTAACAAATTACGTACATTCGGAAAAAATTGTAAAGTTGTCCAAAAATTTAAATTAAATGTTAAATATTATTCCAAGTTAGCTCAGTACGGTGATTTTGGGCTTCAATACCTTTTCAGGGCTTCACCTTTATTGTTTCTGGGCTTGAAAAAAAATGCAACAGTGGGGGGTAAGGAAATAAGTGGACAACAGCTGGATCCCACTAACCAGCCCCCAATGCAAGTGGACCACAACTGGATCCCACTTCAGTCTTTCCCCTATATAGATGGTCGGTTCCTCTTATTCTCTTTCTTCATAATCTTCTGTTTGTTTCTGCCAATCCTGACGAGGAGCCCCCACGCCCAGAGGTCTTCTTCTACAAATCTTAAACTTCATTTTGTTTCGTTTTTGATTCGTTCATTTATGAAATTAGTTGGAAAATGAGTTCAATGGCCATGGAGGTTTTCGACAAAAATCATATGGTTACAAGGTAGTATATCTTCAACCTTTGATTTCTGTCGAAAGACTTCTATGGCCAATTAACTGGTTTTTGTTATTTCATTTTCTTTAATGTATGCAGGATTTAATGTCTTTATTTTGTTTGTTGTTTTGTCATTATAAAACATAATCTAATCTTGATTTCCTCTTTGTTAGTTCTTTTTTTGCACGTATATTCAGTGTTTTATATGATATGGCAAAGAAATCGGTGTATGCTGTTTTCAAAGGCAGGAAAACTGGTGTGTTCAACTCTTGGCCTGATTGTCATGAACAAGTTGATGGATTTAAGGGTGCTTCTTATCAGAGATTTAATACGGTTGATGAAGCATATGAAGCTATCCGTGCGGTTCAGCGTGAAAAACTGTCAAATCATAGTTCTTGTACCACAGAAGATAAGGTTCTTTACACTGAACCGGTACAAAGCAAAACAGTAATGCTGGTTATATTGTATATTGTTGTTTTTGTAATCGGAGTAACAGTTGGCAAATGTATGTGAATGCTTGTTTGTGTTATGTTTGTTCAAGGCATCTGCTTTCCCTTTTTTATGAATATGAATTAAAGATAGCTTTTTTAGATGATTGAGATATTCTGTCAGGGATTTAGGAAAGGGAAATATTATCATATTCATTTCCTTCCATTTCCACTAAATAATATTAATATTTAGAAAGACCTGAACACATTGAACATAAACCCACAAGCAAAGACATCAGACTGTGAACAAAATAATAAAGCATTTCTCTAGGGAGATGGTGGAATATTGAACTCCAACAATTTCTTCTGCAGTTTTTCCACAAGACTGTACAGCCCATTCAGTTCATCGTCTCTTGCCTCCATCTGCACATGTAAATTGATAATTTCTGCTTCCAGGTTTTCAACTTTTCCCATCAACACTGCATTGTCCACAGTCAGGCGTCCAGCATTTGCACGCTCTTCACGGATGATGTTCTCTGCATTTGCAATCCGTTGCCTTAGACATACAAAGATGGATTCCAGCCTGTCTGTTTCATGAAAATTATTTGCAACATTATATAATGTGTTGTTTTCTGCCATTGGACCTTGAAAAAAACAAAAAAAATGCTAAACAATAGCAGCCCCGAATATAAGTGAAGTGAGTGAGAAAAAAATGTAACAAAGGACGGTATTTATAATGTATGAAAACCCCCAATGTCCCAATAAATGAAAAGCCACCATGGTCATTGCCCCAACCGTCCTTTTCCATTGAAAAGTCATCTGGATGCCTTTTCACAAACCATTTCAATGAATGCTTTTTTTCAAACTCAAAAGACACGGGGTATAAAGACTCCCGAAGCCCAAGACTCCCTAAATGAATGTATGTTTACCATTAACTACTGCTCTACTTCATTTAACTAAATATTATTAATTAAAATACATTGTCATGACCAACCCCACCTTCTGTTGGGCTACATAATAATATCCAGCCTTAACAAATCAATGTTGTTCAAGCCCGGCCTTTAAAAATATAAAACATAAACATGGGCCTGTCTTGTGTGACCCCCCCCGTGTGTAAGTGTGTACAACTAAATGTTCTTCCAGGGCCTTGGATATAATAAATAAATTCAAGCCCTGGCTTCAAAACCAGGGATTGACATGTAAATAAATTCAAGCCCTGGGCTTTAAAAATTATTCCAGGGATTGACATGTAAATATAGTCAAGCCCTGGGCTTTAAAAATTATTCCAGGGATTGACATGTAAATATAGTCAAGCCCTGTCTTGCATGGTTCCTGTTCGTTCCTGGGATCAATAATATCAAGCCCAGTATGGCAGTATTACTACAAAGAACAGTATACAACAATATATACAACAAAGAAGAACTAAGAACAGTAAATGTGTAGGCTGGCGACACAGAAATATATACTTAAACAAACACATAACATAAATACCAGTATTATGAAAGACATCCCAAGGCCTCAACAACAATTATTCCATAATAATAAAATAATAAAACAAAGCCGCAACAAATATTCCAGGGCTTGAAAACAATTATTCCATACAAGATCATCACCACAACAAGTTCAAAACAGCTGTAAATATTGTGTTATTTATAACACATGCTGGGCTGCTCCTGCTTGTAAAAACTTAAAAACCATAAAAAGGTACTAAACAAGGTAACCTGCAACTTACAATGACTACACCACACCACCTAAAAAGAACAACTGCACCATCATCACAGCAACAACCAGAGAAACAACATCCCCTGCAACTTACAACACATACTACACCATCATCACCACCACAACGTTTTTGCACTCCTGCATCTGAACCTACAGTGAAGATGTATGTGAATGCAACAACAACAGCGTAAGCAACACTGCTGGCTGTCAAAGAATTTTTATTTTAAAAAAATAAAATAGAAGGAAAGGATGAGTCTCACCCATACCTACGAATCAACTTCTTCATCGTCCGTGTCAGTGTCATCCGAGCTGAGGTGGGGAGCCAAACTGGGGTCCGGTGCCTTATCCCTATCCGGGCACGTAAGTTTGTTATGTCCTTCTTTCTTGCACACACTACAACCACGTGCTTTTTTTGCTGGTTTCCCTGTGCTACATGATGGGTTCGTGCAACTTTTTTGATTGTGTCCCTTTTGCCCACAATTCCCACACGATTGTTGCTTTCGTTTCTCCCCGACAGAAGGCATCCGATTTTTCTTTGGTCTTCCTGTCAGTCGCTTTTTTTTCCATGGCAATACAACGCGATTACGAACATCATCAGCAATGTCCCACTCTTCAGGATTTGGAACAGGGTTCACAACCATGGCGTACGCCTGTTTCAGCCATCCGGTTGTGAAAAAGTCTGAACATAATGAGTTGATGGGCTTACCTTTAAGCCTGATACAAAAGACACAAAAAAATGAATGACAATTAGAAATTCAAGATTATGGTTGTTATTCAAAAACTAAATAAACATTATGTAAGCATACGTTGCAACAGCCATGGCATGAATACACGGTAGCTCATCTAGGTCCCATTCACGGCATGAGCATGAACGTTGTTCCAAGTCGACAATTGCTTCACTCCATTGGTCTTGTACCTTGAATCTATCGTAGTCAATGGGGTGAATCTCACACCGTTGCGATGCTAATACCCTGTCTTTGATGTGTTGGTCCGCATCATTAGTCAAGAATGTGGGTGTTTCTCTTGCATTACTTCGACGGTCGTGGAACCAACGTTGCAACAAATCTCTGATAAATTCGGCAATAGATGTGATAGGCAACTTTCGGATCGCAAGTAAACAAGAATTCATTGACTCTGCAATGTTAGTGGTCATCATATGGTACCTCTTCCTAGGGCTATGGACACGTGAAAACTTTTGTATCCCAACCTCTACGAGCTCATCATAAACCTTAGGATGGATGGATTTCAGCTCAGCCATTACACGGTCGAATTTCTCAACACGATACGCATATGCAGCACGATAGTAATGATAAATCACGTCACCTCGCTTCCTACAATGTTGTTTCAGATTGTTGGCAAAGTGGTATGCACAAAGCACATGTGCTGAATTGGGGAATATTGCTCTCATGCCATTAGAGATACCCGTGTGTCGATCCGAAACTATCAGAACAAGTTCGGGATGCAAGATCACGTCGTGAAGTTGCTTCAAGAACCATGTCCATGACTTTGAGCACTCGGAATTGGCAAACCCAAATGCCAAAGGGTATATCATCTCATTACCATCCTTGCATACCGCAACTAACAAAACTCCCTTGGTCTTGGACTTCAAGTGGGTAGCATCGACGGCAATAACCGGCCTAATTACTGTATTGAATCCCTCTATACAAGCCCCAAGTGCCATAAATCCATATTTGAACCGGTTTTGCCTATCGGTTGCAATCTTGGTTTTTGTCCCCGGATTACATTTCTCCAACATGTGAAAGTATGCGGGCAACGTCTTAAATGACTCCCATGGATCACCAAAAACACTATGTAAAGCACGGTCCTTAGATCTGTAAGCTTTGTTGTAGGTGAGGTTTATGCCGTGCTTATCCTTCATGTCAGCCTGGATATCTTTAGGACGGAGGTTGCGTCCTGGATCGACAAACTTTCTTGCAAACAATTGCCCTATTACATGGGAACTTACACGGTGAAAATCTACGTTGTAGTTTCCATTATCACCACATGTGTGCTTAGAGTCAACGGACATAACATTCCAGTACGTCCCATTTCTCGATTTCCCTGCCCTAAAAACCCATTGACAATCTCTCTTTTTACATATTGCGACGAATCGTGTATGATTCGATCGTCGAACCCTGTAATCAAACCTCTTTTGCAATGCATTGAACCCTAGAGCCCCTTTCAATGTTTTCTTGTCCTTGAAAATCTGTCCTTTATATATTTCACTAAAGTCTCCATTGTCTTGAAACAATTCTTTCGATCTAATGGGCTGAATTGAGTATAGTTCTGACCCCGGTATTGTCCACCGTGTCGTCGTAGAGGGTGTAGAACTCTTAGGTGCTCCATTTGTTTGAACTTCTCTACAGTCTGTTGACGGTTGCCTCTCACTGCTAGACTCATCACTGCTAGACTCACTGCTAGAACTATCATAATCATCCACCTTAACCTCTGCATCTGCATGCTTAGTAGTCGATGCTGGAGTCCCCTGATCTTTCTCGTTCGATGTAAATCCGAGGGAAGGCACTGGCCCAAACGGTTGGTTGCTACCACTCACCGATGGAAACAATGGAGTACTAATTGGGGATTCGGAATGACCAGAGGTTTTACAGCCTGAAGGTATACATGACTGGATTGTTGTATTTCTTGACTTTATCACGGTTTGAAAAACATTTTCAGTTGCCTTCGCCGGTATAGATCTTTCTACGACTTCGACCTTAATTTCAGTCCACAAGGACAAGGATCGATTATGAGAAAGCAAACAGGATACATCACTGTCGCTCATAATGGATAAAGTACAACTCCCTTTCGGCGTTAACAGCTCTGAACTTAAGCTTATCCGGAATCTGTCATTACTAACCCCGATACGTTGACATATTGTTTCAAACAATTTACTATATTTCTCGTCATGACATGCAAAGGAAATTGGACCCATCACCTCGTCATCAATCCAATGTCTATCGCAATGTACTATGAACCCATCCATTGTATCCATAGACCCTGCAAATGTTGTTAAAGTAACAAAGATATGAAAATGAAGAAATAAAACAAAACGGTGTATAAGTAAAACAGTTGATTGTTAAAGCCCTGTCAAGGCATTTGAAGCCCTGCACAGGGCTTTCGCACCCAAGACTCGAACTTCAAGCCCTGGACACAGTTATCAATGCCAAATAAACAACGCCACATAGCAGCAGCAATTCAACAAGGGGTGCCATAGAAAACAAGAAATGCCCACACAGCAGTTAGAACGAACAAATGCCAACAAATTCTTCATTACAACCAACTCACGAGACTGAACAAACGCATTAATGATAACATTTCACGCAACCATGCTTCTCTCAAGCATATTATCAAACACTTTCTCTGCTAAATCCAAACACCCACAAAGTTGCATCAGAATGAATCAACCCAGGCAGGGAAGCAAAGACGCCTAAAACAAGACAACCTAACTAAGACATAAGACAAACAATAGCTATACCAGCAGAAACGACCCCACATCAACACCAGGCAAAACCATCAAAAACAACCCAATCCAAACACAACACCAACAAAAACAAAAAAGAAAATCGAGCCAAAAACAATGTCTAGCCCCTCCCAAACAGCAGCACCGCCCAGCACAGACGAAAAATTAAAATTGATTTCAAAGGTTCCAATGCACATATTTAAAGAAACACTCACCTGCAGCCGTCTTCGATCCCACAGCTAGCAGCTTAGGTATCCTTGCCTGGTCGATCTACCTCGGCTTCAGACTCAAACTCCACCCTGTCTGTTACCCAACACAATTGCAAACTTTTGAAGACTACGGACAGAAACCCATCATCCCTCGTCGTCCTAGTGCCTCTATCTCTCTCTATCTCTCTGTTTTTAGGGTTTTTATATGGTTTTCAGGTTATATGGTTCTTGATAATGTTCAATTGAAAACAATTCAGAAGGAATTTCGGAATGGTAGGAGGAATATTGAAGCCCCGAAGATGGGGAAGGAAGAAGAATGAGAACAAGAAGAAGAAGTATCGGGGGAGCCCCACGACAGTGTTGTGGTCGGGTCAGGTCCTGTATGTTCGAAATGGGGGGGGGAGGGAATTCAACAAAGGACTCGTGGAAAGAAAGGGAGGGAAGGGAAGACAAGGGTAATTGTGGAAACCTGAAATGTTTAAGGGTATTTGTGACATTACACCCCAATTTAAGTGATGAGGGTAGTATAGTCCAACATTGGACATTTCTGCAAAGTAAACATTGATACCGGACAGTTTTGCAAGAAAATCATACAGGAGACATTTTTGCACTTCTAAACTTTATGGTGGACATTTTTGCAAGGCCCCCAAGAAAAATTGTATTGAAAGTTGAAACCCCCCCTCCTCAATTAATAGTGGAATACGTGTGATGACAGACAAAATCAGGCCACCTCATTGACGCTTGTAATATTGACAGGCCGGATAAAGAATAAAATAAAATATTAATAAAATAATAAATAAAGAGTAGGGCCTGCCTACCTTCGTTGCTTAATATGAATGTTCGAAAAGCCACGCGGACTGTGGAGATCTAAAAAATCATGTCTCACGCGGTGCCACTACACATACGACCGTCCTCGATTGTATTGCCTTCTAAGAAACAACCACTCCTCGACCGCCGGTGGGTTATCCAACAAAAGAAGGTCATGGACATGGCTTTGCTTACTCTCAAAACGCCCCTCCAGTCGAGACCAAGTCCAGAGGCGATGGCTTCTGGAAGGGATGGTAATTATTCCTCCCTCTCTCTGTGTCTCATAATTAAAATTCTTTTGATTAATTTTTTTGTTGAATTTTGTGATTAATTGATTTTTTTGATTGTTTTGTGCAGTTGTGCTGCCCTATGCTGTTGCTGTGTGCTAGATGCTTGCTTCTAAGGATTGACTCCATTATGATCAGGACTTGAGAGGAACATGCATGCTCTTCATTTTTTTCTTATTTTTTTTTAATAAACTAGATTTTATCTACTCTTCGGCTTCATGATGATTTGTAAAATTCTTTAGACTTTGTGTGATCTTTGTAATTTTATTTATATATACTATACAGTACACAGTTTTTTTTATTTGTCTTTACATATTCTTTTTTCGAGATTTGCTACTCTTAATTAATTATTATAAGTTTCACTTGGGAATTTGTTTGTCAGAAAATGAGTGAACATGAATTAAAAAAAAAATTGATGGATCAGTGCATTTGTTACCTATTCAATATATCGTTATATTGAACAGGTAACAAATGCACAATAACTGTTTTTAGAGACATAAAATAAAAATAAATAAATAAATAAAATAAAATAAAAAAATTGACTCGCAAGTATGATTCCCTTCATATCCGCACAACAGCTGTTTTTACAGACAAAAAATAAAATAAAAAATGACTCTCAACAAGGGATTTGGCTGCTGCAAGCAAGGAATTATCCGCAATAATTCATCTTGATCATGACGCTTTGCAAAACCTTGAATCATTCAGAGGTGAAATTTTACTTGATATTATTTCTATGAACGTTTGATTCTATTCTTTTTGCATTCTCATCTATGACATGGTTAACTTTTCTTAGCAACTATGATACAATTTTTGTGCTTTAGATTCTCTAAGCGCATTCCCTCCCAAGTCCGTGCAACTTAAAAGACCGTTTGCAATTCAACCCTGGACCGATTCAGAGGAGAATATTGGGAACCTTCTCATGGTATGAGAACCTAATACTATTTTCATTTTTAATCATTCTTCTACATTTTTGTTTTTGATGAGAGAGATAATATACTTACTTATCTCTCTCTCTCTCTCTGTGAAAGATATTCAAGCCGATATTATGAACTCAACAACTCAACTTTCAAGCTTAAAACATTTTGGTTGGCTTTTTCAGGTTTGGAGATTTTTTATTACATTTGCTGATGTTCTTGGTCTATGGCCTTTTACTCTTGACGAGTTTGTGCAAGCTTTGCATGACCATGTGAGTTACTAGAATCTTCTTTTCTTTTCCTGTTTTCCATAACGTAATTTCTTGTCTTGTTACTTTTTTCTTTTAATTTTTTTTGGCTTTCTATTAATTCCATTTTGATCTCAGGATTCAAGGTTGTTGGGAGAGATACATGTTGCTCTGCTTAAATCGATAATACACCTACTGGATTAGGGATAAATCAATACTGTGCAGCTAATCCTGAAGGTGGACATCCATGGATCATTGACGGGGTAATCTCCACGTTACTCAGATACATTTAGTCCTGTTATTTGTTTAGCATATTACTTCTTTTTCGTTGTTGAGACTTGAGAGTCAATTTTTTTTATTTTTTATTTTTTTTATTTTGTATCAGGCAAATGGTTGCTGATATTTGGCAGGTATGCTATCGCTAAAGGAAAGTCCTACAGCTACATACTTCAGTTTGCAATTTCTCTTGGGCAGCTCTATGGGACTGCTGTTTATTTCATAACTGCTTACATGGAAGGGGATAACTTTGCAGCTAGTACATAGTACATACTATTACTATGCATACTACATTGTAGCAAATTCCTTCTGGATTTTAATACCGACACTCATATCTGTTCGGTGTTGGAAAAAGATTTGCTCAGCAGTTCAGCTATAAGGCCAGAAGAAGACCAAAATTCGCTGAGGTAGGCTTCAGAATATTTCACTTGGGACCTTGGTAGTTTCAGATTGTGCCACTTTTAATGTGTTTGTTGTTTCATAGTTTGTAACTTGGTTAAATTTATGCACTTTGAATTGGTTATATGAAACTACAATCTGGAAATCAACATTTTTTCTCTGTTTTTCAATCATGTATTTTTGGCTAAACTGAATGCTTTTGTGTGCTCTTTTGTATCAATTTTATGGAAAGAATTCCCATGAATTTAAGGTTCACAAGTGTTATTATAACCGGTGGGGGCTTTATCTGTGCCTATTTTCTTAATTAGTACTATAATCACTGTAATATAAGACAAAAGTGTTATTATTATGTAAAGCTTAGAAACTTTGGGGACAACTTTAGAAAGTTTGACATCCATTTTCAATGGCGAAAAAACTCTTGGACATGATATGCTTATGTTTCATTTTGATGTATGATTTGTAATTTATTCTATAATTATTATTATTGGTTTGTCTCATTGTTATGGTTGAGTTTCTATATTGCTGGGTTTAGTGATGTTTGAATGTTTGGATTGGATCTTGTAGTGGTTGTGTACTTTTAGGTTGGTATTCTCAACTGCATTTAGGTTTCCTAACTGCGTTCGGAAATCGCAACAACAATAGTTAGGAATTCCTAACTGCTGTTAGGAATTCCCAACAATAGTTAGGAATTCCCAACTGCTGTTAGGAATTCCTAACTTTTGTTAGGAATTCCTAACACCAGTTGGGAATTCCTAACACCCGTTGGGAATTCCTTAACACCTGTTGGGAATTCCTAACACCTGTTGGGAATTCCTAACACCCGTAAGATGAACTTGTGTGTATTTCGAAGTTGAGTTAGAGATGTAAGGTTCCCATTTGTTGATTGGCTCATTTCGTGGACAAACCACATGTTGGGGTTCTTTGTAAGGGTAGCTTAGGTGTTGGTGTTATTGCTCAAAGCCCTTTGAAGACCTCGTCTTGATAAGCACCGAAGGTAAATTTCTATGTGCTTACTTGTCTTGAAGAGATAGTTGCACACACTCACAACTCATGCATATGTTTAATCCTTGTATGTTGTGTGTCTTATTTTTGTGCTTTAATGTTCGTTAACATCTCTTCTTGCTTGTTATTTTGATTGCATCTTGTATGTCCAATTGCATGTTCATGCATAGTCTTAGGATTACAATTTTGCATTGGGCACTGTTGAAAGCGCTCTACAGAGGCGCTGTTCAAACAACGTCCATCATGACCTGGTTGAAAATGCATTTTTAAATGCATCAAGTCTGATGTATTTTTAGGTGGCGCTGTACGAGTGCTGTACAGAAGCGCTGTTCGTATAGCGCCCCTCTCAGACCCGAGAGACCAGATTCTTGGCGCTCTACGTACAGCGCCCAAGGCAATTTCAGGCCAACTTATTCAAAATAACCACACTTTGATTTGGCCCCCTATATATATGCCACTTTGACTTTAGGTCAATTAAGAGAGTTCATATTCAGATTTCATACTTAGGATATTTTTCAAAGACAAGAAAAATTCTAAGAACTCATTTTTAATTACTCAAACACCTTTTCATGATCATCAATCATCATCTAGCATCATCTTTGATCATCTAGATGTCTTTTTGCATGGATTCTTCATCACATTTTGCTTGGTAAGCTTTTCACTAATATCTTACATATTTTGTGTTTTTCTTAACAAGCAATCTCAATTTATTACTTGTATGATTTTCACATATCTTTTGATACAAATTTGAGATTAGTGTGTTGAATGTTTGAGAAGTTGTTATTGTGATAGCTAATTAGGTTTTGTGCTTAATCTTGATTAGTTAAACTATTTGACATGTCATTTAGTTTTAATATCTAGGATTGTTCTAATTGCATATTCATCATCTTAGATAAGCATATAGGGTTTCCCTTGCTCTATGTTGCATTTGGATATTCATATATTCACTTAGGGTGTTATTCTCTTCATTGAGAAAGCAAGTCTTGTGTGTAGCTTCCGGGATTAGGTTGCTTAGATCGCAAGCAAATTGGACTAGGTTCACTTATACCGGGATTAAGTAGGTGTGTGATTACTTCCAGGATTAGGTTGTAATCGTTTTACACATTTAGTGGATTCGAGGTTCGAGTGTGGCTTACTTACTAGCCCGTGGTTTTTCCCGTGAGGGTTTCCACGTAAAAATCAAGTGTTATTTAATTTCCGTATTTTATACTTGATTTATTGCTTTATCTAGTTATGGGTAATTTCGTAATATTGACTTTACACGAAAAATTGGGTAATAAGTTTAAAATTTATTCACCCCCCGTCTAGATAGTTTTATACACACCGTGCTATAATTTGTTTCAAGAGATGGTAATTGTGCTTGATATGCTTATTGCACATCTTTGTCCAAAAGGAAACAACTGTTTATTTAGGCTGATATGTACTCTGTAGTGTTGAATAAATGATTATAAAGTTAGGTTCCTGGATAGTGCTAGCTGTTTATTGTAGAATATCTTTATTTTCCATTTCTAATGATCAAAAAATGCAAATTCAGCTTCAATATGTTGTATATTCATAAGAGATTCAGGTTGGCTGTGAAAATATATGGCAAAAGTTTCATTCCACTACAAATACAACTTTACAGATGGTAAATTCAAACACTCTGCAATGTTCATTGTCATTATACAATATCTCCTTCCGTCAAAGTGACTTCTAACCCACTTTGTAGGATCTGTCTCATTCAAATAATGTGCAACACTCGCATCTATACCCCTTATTTGGCGCATAATCTGATTAAACTCAACAACACGATAAGCTTTTGAACACTTGTAAAATATATCATGGACTTTAACACTTTTAAATTTTACCTTCATGTTTTGACCAAGGTGATACATACATATGCCATGCAGTGAATTATGGAACACACCTGCAACTGCCTTTGCAAAGTTTTGGTCAGAGATAAATACAAGATCACTCATTTCACCAATCAACCCATGTAATCAAATTCTTAAACAAATATTATAAATTCATGGTACATTGAATCTACAAAATATTATGAATCCAAACACATGTTAGGAATTCCTAACGGGCGTTAAGAAATTCCTTACGCCTGTTAGGAAATCCTAACGGCTGTTAGGAATTCTGTGCTAGACACATTCCAAAAAAATTGTTCAATTATCTAGATTCAATAATATAATGGAAAATCAACCATAACAACATCAAATTCAACCAAGACCTATCCTCTATTACATTAATGTAAGCTATTTTCACAAAATAAAGAACCGAATACACAAATCTAAGTAAATAACACATTTTTAACAAGAAAAAAACTAAAAATTCTGCTTGTGAACTCTAAATTGACCACAACAACATCAAATTCAACCGAGACCCATGATTTATTATGTAAATGTAAATAATTTTCACCAAAATATAACACAAATTCAAGAAATTCGGACATGGTTGAGAAGAACAATGTTATGAAAGTTCAAAAAATAAAATAAAATAACTCACCTAAAAGCTTCAATGGAAGGAACCCTTGTGGAGTTGCTCAATGGTGGAGTTGATTAATTTGTATTTGCAAAGGAAGAGAACAAAAGAAAAAAAAAAATTGGAGAGGGAGAAGAATGAGTCTGACGTGAGGAGGAGAGGATAGGCGTGAAGAATTGATGAGAAGAAGTAAATAAGAGGGATATATTGAGTAAAAGAGAAAATTTAGTAAGTAGGGGTAAAATGGTACTTACGCATCAAAAAAGAGTTAGGGCCCGTCCTACAAGCCGTTTTTTGTTTTTGTTTTTCGAAAAGAAAAATAAAAATGAAAACAGTGTTTTTGGTTTCATTTTTGAATTCCGAATACGCGTCTGGTAGCATTGACTGGAATCCGTATTTTGAAAATAAAAACGGAAAAAACACGTCTAGTAGGATAAATCGAAAACTTTCGAAAATTGAAATTAATATAAACAAATTAATTAAAATAATTAACCATTTTTTAAATATAATTAATAAATTAACACAAAACCCTTATCAGTGGAAGAGGAAGAAGAAGAAGAAGAAGAAGAAGAAGAGGAGGAGGAGGAAGACCAGATCGGCGACGGCAAGAGGGATCGGCGGCAATCGGTGATCGGCGAGAGGCGAAGAAGGAAGAGGAAGAAGAAGAAGAAGAAGAAGAAGAAGAGGAAGAAGAGGAAGACGGCAGCGATCGACGGAGGAGGAAGAGGAAGAAGAAGAAAAGGAAGAAGAAGAAGAAGGAGACGGAGCGATCGACGGAGGAGGAGGAGGAAGAGGAGGAAGAAGAAGAGGAAGAAGAAGACGGCAGCAGCGACCAGCGACCGGCGACCGGCGGAAGGCAGCGGCGAGCGACGACCGGCGGCAGGCAGTGACGATCGGCGGCAAGGAGGAGGAGAAAGAAGGTGAAGAAGAAAGAAGACCAGTTCGTCTGGTCCAAGAGAAAAAAAAAAAAAAAAAAAAAAAAAAATTGTTAATTTTTTTGAAATTGTATTTGAAATACAGAAAACAACTTTTTTTTGTTTTTCAAAACTTCCACTTTTAACACTTGACTTTGTTTTTGTTTTTGTTTTTGATTTCTGAAAATAAAATGAAAAACGGTTTACAAGACACGAATTCGAAATCATATTTAGAAAATAAAAACAAAAACAGCTGAAAACAGCTTGCAGGACGGGGGCTTAGTTTTGCAAGTTTTTCAAAAACGGGTTAGATTTCAACTTAACCTTCCCAAAGGGGTTAGTTTTCAATAAAACCCTACTTCTTTTTCATTGTTGAGACTTGAGAGTCAAATTTTATTTTATTTTTGTGTGTCAGGCATATGCCTGGGGATTTGACAAACGAAATTGGCAGCGACACTTAAATACATTAACTTTTTTCCGAAATTTTTCGGCAATTGGCATTGGCTGCAGGATTTGGTCCACGATTGAAGAAAAGAAGTTCTTCATGGGCCAGTGTGGGTGATAAGCATGAGGTTTTTAATTTACTTTCTATTTTTTTTAACAATTATAAGTGAAATTTTCTTACTGATGTTGACAATAGCAATGCTTAGGGGAATTTATTAAATGCACAACAGCTGTTTTTACAGACAAAAAAAAATACAAAAGCATCTTCAGTTCCAAAAATTGGGTGGCCAGTCGTCTGAGCATTTATTCTACTGTTTGAAGACGATTCCCTTTGCGGTAAATTCTCTTAATTTATGTTTTTGATAATTGTCTTACATGAGACAATTGCTGCTCATGGAATTTTGCCTCTTTAATAATTTCAAATTCATGAACCATATCATCAGACTTTCTCGTGGGGTTGCTTGACGGTTTGTCATCACATGGCAAATTTTTAATCCATTGTATAGGTAGATCCAGTTACAACGGAAAAAACATCTGCTTGTTCATTCGTATGTATTTTTTGAAATTGTTGGTAATGGCGGAAAAACCACGATGGTGATTATTTGAAAAAAAAAAAAATATATATATATATATATATATATATATATAACTGATCTCCTCAGTACGCATCGATAAATATATATTAGTACTTTGCATGTGAATCATTGGATTTACATACTTTGACTTGGACTTGATCACTTTGATGCTGAGATAAACCACACATTGCTCAATGTCTAGAATAATAATAGTGATGACAAATGGAAGAAAGGAAATCTATATGCCACCTCTCTACAATTTAGACTTTTCAGACAACATGGTTATGATGTTTCTCAAGGTAGTTAATTAATTAAGGTTTTTAATTAGAAGGAGATCGACAACTTATAACAAAAAAGAGTGGTCCAGATTAAACTTTTATTTTTATCATGATAAGTCAATCCAAGTCTTTGCAAAGTATCAACCAACTCCAATTGATCCAATGGATTCTCCAAATTGTTAAACATGGTCCTCACTTTTTCCTTCAGCTTTTCTGCTTGTCTTGTGTATGTTTCTCCCTGCGGACCCTGCACAACACAAGATTTCCATTTAAGAAAAATCAATCTATATATAATAAATAATGGCATCTTTTCATAAAAAAAAAAGGGATTTTCTATTTTCATCAACTTTATTATTTCTATTAAACCTTACATTTTTCGGACTAAAATGCCACCTAATTAATGAATTTTTGGGAATTTTTTAAATTAAATATGCATGTTATTTTGTATTGAACATGTTAATAGAATGTATAATTAATTATACGAGAGAAAACCGAAAATAGCCATCTAACTTATCATACTTTTGTTTTTAACAACTTTTGAATTTTTAATTGTTAATAACCACTTTTTTAAAAAAAATTCAGTTTAGTACCTTGAATTACCAGAGTACCCCTAAAAATAGTGTTCGTTAAACCTCGAAGTAAACTTGAAATCATGACTAAATTGAAATACACAAACTTGAAATCATGCCTAAATGAAAATATCAAAACTTGAAATCATGCCTAAAATAGAAATATTCAAACTTGAAATCTGGACTAAAATAAAATTTTTCCTTCTTCTTCCTCTTCTTCTTCCTTAGGTTTAGGTTTTTTTTTTTCCTTTTCTTTTTTGTTACAGATCCATGGAGGCCGCGGTGAACCAGCGAAGGAGCAACGCCATCGTCATCCCGTCGCTGACGCTAGTCGACGAAGCTGCAGCGAACCGGCGAAGCTGCAACGACCGGTGATCCAGCTACGCGTGAGGGGCTGCTGCGACGCCTAGAAGTTCGCCGAAGCTCGGCAACGCCGGCGAGAGGCAAATCGGGGAGAGAGTGTGGCAGATCGGGGAGAGATAGAGAGGCAAACCGGGGAGAGAGAGAGGCTGATCGTAAGAGAGAGCAGAGGAGAGAGAAAGAAAAAAAGAGAAAAAGAGAGAGAGTGAGCTGATTGGGATGCTTTTATATGAGGGCTTTTAAGTAATTTCTCAAAAACATGGTTAAAAACAATTAAAAGTATGCATGTGGTTAAAAAAGAAATTCTCATAAGTAGATAGGCCAGTTTTGGCAATTTCCACTTAATAATATACCTTCTTATATGAATAAACACGCTAATAAAAATTTTAGAATTGTTTTTTCTTTTAAACTCAAGTACCTCCTTCCGCGGATCTCCATCTCCATAGGAGGTCTGTAACGATTAATTTTAAAATAAAAAATAAAAAATAAAAGCAAAACAAAATAGAGAAGTATTGTTTAATTTGTGAGTTCAAAGAAAAAGTTCATAAAAACAATAAAAATATTGCATGTTGAAAAATTTAAAAATTACTTTGCTTATACAATTATTTCTAACTATTTGCTCAAAACTAATTGCTGATGAAAGGACAGAAAAAATAAATAATAAATAACCATCTTGCATGTTTTTTTTTTCCATATAGGATCCCAACTCTACAACGTTATAGAATCCTGTACATAAAACGCGTACCTTATAGTCGGTACTCAATGACATCAGATAATCATGATCCCAAATGTCCAATTTGCTGATCGGTAGGCAACAGTTTTAACTTTCTAGGTTGAAGTTTTAATTTTTTTAATTTTTTATTTTAAATATATGTGGTTAACTAGTTGTGGTATTGATGGATTTGGGTTTTTATTTATGGAATTGATTTTTGGTTGTTGTTTGAGGATTTGAGTGTTGGTTTTGATTTGTGGGATTGAGTTTTGGTTTTTATTTGTTAGTGAAAGTAAATTCGATACAATCAAATAAACAAAATGAAATTCGGATCATTACCGTTCACCATACGGAATCCGAATATCTACAATGGAAGCAGGATCGAACACCTGGGATTGTATCACCGGTCTGAGGACGATCACGGAATCGGAAAGTCCTTCTAGCCACAATGCATATACCCACACTCTGATTGAAGATGGGAGAAAATTCTACAGATTTTCTCCACACCTCTTTTTGTTTCTCTCTGTATTTGTGTTTATCCCAAACACTGGAACACATGCACTTGTTCTCTGTTTTGCACACCATTATATATCAGACAAGCCCTTTCTTTGGCCTTAGATCAAATCACGTTGATCTCTTCCTTTTGCCCACACTAATGCACTCTTTTGCACTTACACCAAAACACACACCCTTTTGTTGCATTGCACAGAACTCATACATATTGTGCACTTGCACTTCACAACTACACACACAACACCTTCACGTTATTGCATGTCCTATTTTGTTGTGTGTATCAGTTTCTTTTAACTGATGCAAAAACTGCTCATAAAACTGCCATGCAGTTATATGTATTTGGTGCATGAGATTGGGCTTGATGTACATGGACTTTGGGCTCTCCATGTATTGCTTATCTTGGCCCACTTGGGTGTATAATGGGTCTCCAACCCATACCCAAATATACTAACATCTCCCACTCGCACAAGTGGGGCCAACACAATCTAGTTACTATAAGCCTATCATGGGTGCAACATTATTAATCAACATCTGCCATCCCCAAATTGGCGCAGGATGTGATACATACAAAGGAGTCTTTGAGACTTTAAAACACAAGTATTATCATTATTATCATCAACAAAGTGTTCATACATGTAAATGCATCGTGTGACCTATGAACAATCAATATATATATATATATATATATAAGGGAGCTAACAATCTCAAATCTCAATTGTAAATTCTCTATTTACAAGAGATAATATTGTTCATTATTGTATCCTATATTTAATTTTATAATTTTTATCAGTCCATAGCATACTTAATCCCTAAAAAAAAAGCTATGCTTAACTTTATCACATTTCATGTATTCACAATTGTATCTCCAAATACAATTGGCTAGCCAGTGAATACATAAGTCAGATAAAAATTCATTAAATCTTCCCATTCCATCTTTATCTCTCGGTCTCCAGAACAACTGCTACCTTAGACGTGCCCCATAGGCTGAATTATCATAGCCATAGAAATAACACGCTAAATGTGCTAACATTATCTTGTCACTTCAAGATAGAGTGAATGGTCATGAGGACACCATTTGAAGTTTATGTAAAACTTCAATGGAACTTACACAATGAGAAAGTAGGGATTCATTCTCTCATTTTCCATATCGGTTACTTATAGCACACACGGTATGAAACGTGTGTTACAGTGAATTTCATTCTAAATAAGAATGCATATGTCTTTATATTATTCACTGTACAGATCTTAGTCTAGTCACAACTCTCGTGACTAACTTGAGTTCTTAAAAGCTCGCCTCTCTCCGACGCCACATTAAGACCTCATATCTGGCTTGATCAGGTATCAATGATAGTGGGGTTTATCACGATCGGTTCTAAAATATTTGTATATTTTATTGTGAATCTCATCTTGACCCAGTCAAGGCGACAAATTCATATACATTAGCTCTGCGAGAATATATCCTACATATTCTCTAATATATATGTATCTCATCTTAGCCTGCTATCTCTGCAACTGAGGTGACCGCACGTGTAAGAATGCCGGTCTCAACCTGACGACATATTTCTATTACATTATGTGTGTAATTATGCTAGCATAAATAGTAATTTCCTTACTATTAAAGTTATGTCACAATCCTCTCAATATAGGATTATATTGGTATACAGTCACCAATCTTGTGGTATAATTTCTATTGGGCCTTGTACATATCACAATGTACACTAAGTAGTTAGCTGTACTTTCAAGGTATATCATAATTCTGTTGACAACATCTCAATGCTGTAATCTAGATTATATTGGTGTACATTCACCAATCTTGTGGCATAATTTATATTGGGCCTTGTACATATCACAATGTACACTAAGTAGTTAGCCGCATTTTCAAGGTATGTCATAATCTTCTTGATAACATCTCAATGCTGTAATCTAGGATTATATTGGTGCCCACTCACCAATCTTACGGCGTAACTAATGATAGACTTTGTACATATCACAATGTACATGAGACTCTGTATGGTACTAACATGAGGAACTTATCATCAATTCCTTGATGTTATAGAGTTTCAGGGTACATATTGAGACTAAGAGTTTGTGATTTCATAATGGAGTATCTATGAGCTTGAAATAGCTCATTTCGAATCAACTCTCACTCCTGATATATATAGCTACGTTGCTCATATAAAATCTCAATAAAACTTGAGAATTATCATTTCATTATGGTTTTACAAACTCTTCATTATTTCTAGCCAAAACATATAGTTCACAGATATAGATAATATAAAAAATTATCTTCAACCTTTTAGTGTACTTACCATTGCTATCTTTAGTCATTAATAATCTGTAAGACATTACAGCTTGACCAAAAACAAAGATACCACTTTCTAAAGGATCATTTCAAACCATACATTAATAAAGCAAGCACACTTATGCGCTCTTTGGTCTTTTGAAACGAAATTTACAGGATGTTCCATGTAAATCTCTTCCTCTAGTTCTCTATAGAGAAGTACGATCATTACATCTATCTGATGTAATTTTAGGTTCATATATTTGACGAGTGCTAGAATAAGGCATATAGAAGAAAACTTTACTTCTAGAGAATAAGTTTCTTCATTTGCAACCAATTGCACCTTTTACCTCTCAATAGTACTTTCCGCCTTACGTACAATATGTGAAAACCATACGTTCACAATGGCCTTATGACCAGGCGATAAGTGAATCAAGTCCCAGACATGATCACTTTTCTAGACCCCATCTCCTCTTCCATTGCTTTTATTCATATATTGTCTTAGTAGATAGAAGTGATAGCTCAATTTTTAAAAAATCATTGGCTCACTGTCAAGTTAAGTAATCATTAAATCTTCCCATTCAATCTCTGAAAGATGTCATGGGGTAATTTTATGATTATTTCGACGAGTTGGTAAATTATCACAGTAGTTGATTCACAGTAGTTGATTCAACAGCTGTTTCACTCCCACTAGGAATGAAAAAACCATGTGGATTTCTACTCCCACTAGGGTATAGACTTCCTCTCCCACTAGGAATGGAAGATCCATGTAAAATTCCACTCCCACTAGGAATGGAGGATCAAGTTAGGTTTTAATTTACCGATACTTGCATATTAACACAGATCATCCAATTCCTAAAATCATATATCTATATTAAACTCTCTTCTACTAAGAAATTCATTCTCTAATAATGACATCTTGTGATTATAATTCAGTCACACTTCTATCAAATTGTACACCATCGTTTATTTATCCTTTGGAATGCACAGAATATCAAACAAAGATACAATTCTTTTCTTGCATCTAATTTCTCATTTCTAAGATGGATAATAAACACAACCTATATACCCCAGGGGTTGTAGATTAGTCAGACCAGGCTAACTACCTGTCTATAATTCATAAGGTGTGGAAGTGTCTGATCTAGTGGAACATGATTCAGTTGGCAGCAATTAATTAAGCTATCTTCTAGTAAGATACTAAAAATTTATTTGCACCATCACAGACTTAACAATTTCCAATAGTATTTTTATTCCTTCTTTCCGCTTTAAAAAGGTCAGGATGAGGATCCATATATATATATTATGAGATGATTTGATAAATGATATGGTAAGAACAAATCAATTGCCACATAATTTAGATTAATTTTTAGGCTAACTTTGTAGGTTGTGGAGGATTATTGTATTATTATTATTTTTTGACAGTATCTATCTATCCACCTATCTAGATTAGATAAATATATATATTTTTAAAAGTTTTATGTCATTGGTAGAATTTTGAGTCACTGATTTGTGAGTCATTTGCCTAAGCTTCAAGCTCGTCTATCAACTTGCTGAGCTACGTCCGGCCCTGTGGGCTATTGTATTGTCTTATGTCTATGTAGTTAATTTGACAAAACTTTTTATCTAAATATATTAACATATGAATGTGAATTAGGGATGTACAACAGATTGAATCCTTTAGATTTGTTATAATCCAACATCCGATCGGATCCAATCCAATTAGATCTAATTCGATTGTAAAATCCGATCTAATTCAATAGATTTTAGAATTTAAGATTCAATTTAATCCAATCCAATCATGCCCTTGAATCCGAACTATTAAGTGGATCATATTGGATTGGTTTATGCACAACCCGAAAAGTGAAAAACAAAGGTAGAAAAAAGAAAAATTGTATTGAAAGTTGAAACCCCCCCCTCCTCAAATAATAGTGGAACACGTGTGATGACAGACAAAATCAGGCCACCACGCTTGTAATATTGACAGGCCGGATAAAGAATAAAATAAAATATTAATAAAATAATAAATATAGAGTAGGGCCTGCCTTCGTTTCTTAATATGAATGTTCGAAAAGCCGTGCGGACTGTGGAGATCTTAAAAATCATGTTTCACGCGGTGCCAGTGAGTGCCACTACACGTACGACCGTCCTCGATTGTATCCCCTTCTAAGAAACAACCACTCCTCTTACCTATATATATTCAACCAACACAATCACAATCCTCTATAATTTCACATCTCATCTTCAATCCTGATCAAAGCTTCCTCTAAAACGCTACTCAAAACTCTCTATCTCTCTCTTTGATTTCAAATTCTAATAAGATCATGAGTTCATACGATCACAATCAACCTCAAGTAGCATACCCACCCCCATCAACAAGAGGAGGTCCGTTCGTGGCACCACCGCCGCCGGTGGGTTATCCAACAAAAGAAGGTCATGGACATGGCTTTGCTTACTCTCAAAACGCCCCTCCAGTCGAGACCAAGTCCAGAGGCGATGGCTTCTGGAAGGGATGGTAATTATTCCTCCCTCTCTCTCTGTCTCATAATTAAAATTCTTTTGATTAATTTTTTTGTTGAGTCTTGTGATTAATTTATTTTTTTTATTGTTTTGTGCAGTTGTGCTGCCCTATGCTGTTGCTGTGTGCTAGATGCTTGCTTCTAAGGATTGACTCCATTATGATCAGGACTTGAGAGGAACATGCATGCTCTTCATTTTTTTCTTATTTTTTTTTTTAATAAACTAGATTTTATCTACTCTTCGGCTTCATGGTGATTTGTAGAACTCTCTAGACTTTGTGTGATCTTTGTAATTTTATTTATATATACTACACAGTACACAGTTTTTTTTTTATTTGTCTTTACATATTCTTTTTTCTACTCTTAATTAATTATTATCAAGTTTCACTTGGGAATTTGTTTGTCAGAAAATGAGTGAACATGAATTAGAAGAAAAGGTTGATGGATTAGAGCATTTGTTACCTGTTCAATATATCATTATATTGAACAGGTAACAAATGCACAACAGCTGTTTTTCCAGACAAAAAATAAAATAAAAAATGACTCTCAACAAGGGATTTGGCTGCTGCAAGCAAGGGATTATCCGTAATGATTCATCTTGACCATGACGCTTTGCAAAACCTTGAATCATTTAGAGGTGAAATTTTACTTGATATTATTTCTATGAACGTTTGATTCCATTCTTTTTGCATTCTCATCTATGACATGGTTAACTTTTCTTAGCAACTATGATACAATTTTTGTGCTTTAGATTCTCTAAGCGCATTCCCTCCCAAGTCCATGCAACTTAAAAGGCCGTTTGCAATTCAACCCTGGACCGATTCAGAGAAGAATATTGGGAACCTTCTCATGGTATGACCTAATACTATTTTCATTTTTAATCATTCTTCTACATTTTTGTTTTTCATGAGAGAGATAATATACTTACTTCTCTCTCTCTCTCTCTCTCTCTCTGTGAAAGATATTCAAGCCGATATTATGAACTCAACAACTCAACTTTCAAGCTTAAAACATTTTGGTTGGCTTTTTCAGGTTTGGAGATTTTTATTACATTTGCTGATGTTCTTGGGCTATGGCCTTTTACTCTTGACGAATTTGTGCAAGCTTTGCATGACCATGTGAGTTACTAGAATCTTCTTTTCTTTTCCTGCTTTCCATAACGTAATTTCATGTCTTGTTACTTTTTTCTTTTAATTTTTTTTGGCTTTCTATTAATTCCATTTTGATCTCAGGATTCAAGGTTGTTAGGTGAGGTATATACATGTTGCTCTGCTTAAATCGATAATAAAAGATATAGAAGATGTTGCAAGAACACCTACTGGATTAGGGATAAATCAATACTATGCAGCTAATCCTGAAGGTGGACATCCATGGATCATTGAAGGGGTAATCTCCACGTTTTTTTTTATTTTTTTATTTTATTGGAATACAACAACAGGGTTACAACAACTGGAATATAGATTGAGGACATGATTACATGATTACAACAACTGGGACCCATCGAGAATCGACTTCCAAGCGCAGCCCAGACTGAAGCTCCCACGGACGGGGAGAGAGAACCCACACGAAGGAGGGACAACACCCATGTTTTTAAATGGGCCAAGGAAAATTTGCATAATTCTATGCACACAGTAGGTTTTGAACCTTGGTGGTGGGGGGTTCCCAAAGGAAGGCCCACCATTATGGCAAGGGACCGGATTGCAATTTCTTCTATCCAATTGGATCGGATCGGATCTTGGATCATGGCAATCCATTCTATCCAATCCGCGATCATGGAAAATTCATTGTATCCGATCCGCCGTACACCCCTACCAAACACACTCCGACTCACCATGGAGTTTGAGGGGCCATAGACCTTTCCTTTATATATATATATATATGATGAAAAAAAAAAAATTATAGTTAACAAGTTAAAAATATATATGTATTTTACACTATAAATTTTAAATTTTTATCATTTGGCCCCCTTAACTCCAAACTTTCGGTTCTGCCCCTGCTGCCAATGAGACCATGTCCCGTGAGGAGCTTCAAAAAGCCTTATCCACTTCGAGCAACTCCAACCTAAACACCAAATTGGTGTAAAAATCAAGTCCAAAGAAGTCACCAAATCCTAACTCCTCAAAATAAAAAAATTGGTGTAACTACAGTGACACACCAAATTTGGTGTCCTGTAGCTACACAAAATCCTTTTTTTTTTTTTATTGTAAAAGTCACATCACTCTATTTTTATTTTTTAAAACTATTAATTTAACTCTTTCATACTTAATTATAACAATATGTATTTAAAAAAAATATGCCGTTGGAAAGATCTCGTTGAAATCTTTAAAATGATACCAATATTAATATATATATATATATAATTTACTTATTAGTTAATACATTTAACTAATTTAAACTTTTATAATAACTTAATTTAATGCAATACAAGATTAGGTTGTCTCAATAGTATGTCCCTCACGTCAACACTATGTGGTTGTGGGTTCAAGTCTCTCCTCCAGTTGCCCTCCCCAAACCTTGAAATATTGAAATATTAAAAAAAATTAAAACTTAATTTAGTACAATTAAATACATAACATAAATAAACTCTAAAATAAAGCAAATTATAACATAGCTTAATAATAAAAAGACTCGATAACAATAATTCCAAAGAAAAAAAAATCTTAACTTAATCTAGTGCAATTAAATACATTACATAAATAAACTCTAAAACAAAGCAAATTATAACACAGCTTAAAAATAATAATAATAATAAAAACTTGATAAAAATAATTCCAAAGAAGCATTTAGAAATCTGGAAGATTATCTCCACTTCCTCCATCACCACCAAAATATTGCCAAAGGTATTGGTCGATCCACTTCCTCCTTGAAATTCTAGATGATGACCTCTTTTTTCGTAAATTCTCATTTGTTCACTTCGAAGAGCATCACGTAGCATTGGATCTTTTATGGAATCTACATCTCTTTCTAAAATTTTGTTCTCTTCCCATGATGAGGTTGTTGTTATTAATAAAATTAAGTAATGTTGTTTGTTGCGCATTAATCACTCCACTTTGTGCCTCTATTGCTGCAGTGAGATCAAGTTCATCCTCAGGATTTGAGGACGAAGATGAAGATGAAGATGAAGATGATTATGAGATGGACCGACATTGAAACTCATAGTTGGAGATAAATGTAAATGGATTTAATAAAATTTGGTGGAGTGTTGAATGGTGAAATAGAAAATGAATTATTGCGGAGGTGACTTGCCTTTTATAATAGAAAATGAAAAGATAATTGCCTTTTATAATAGAAAATGAAAAAAAATAATAATGTGAAAAAATTAAGAGAAAATTAGTTAGATAAATAAGTTCAAAAAAATTAGATGGAAAAAAAATTAAAGTGAAAAAAATTAGTTGAAATAATTAAGTGAAAATTAGTTGGATAAATAAGTTAAATAATATTTGCTCTAGTAATTTTTATTTTTTTTTGAAATTATATGAGTAATTATTTAAGAATAATATTGTTATGCCAAAAAAATTAATTATTATTGTATAAGTTAACTAATAAAAATAAATTAGTATTGTATAAATATGCATTTGGAGAATATTCTTTAAAGATACTCTTTTGGTGTAAAATTTGGTGTAGATACATTGGAGTGGAAAAAAAATTGGTGTAAGAAAAATGCTCTTTTAATACCAAATTGACGTAACATTTGGTGTAATACATTAGAGATGCTCTAAGGTCTTTCAACACATAGACAACTTTTTAATGTAATTATTTATTCTTCAACTATCTTATATATACAATTTTTTTATTATCAGTTCGAACTGACAAAAGATATATCAGTTCCTTACATGTAGGCCATTGGATTTAAATACTTTAACTTGACTATATACATTTGTCAAAGCATCTTTTAAATCCAATGACCCACATGCAATGAACTGATATATTTATATCAATTCGAACTAATAATAGAAAGACTGTTTATATATATATATATATATATATATATATATATTTGGGTTTTTAGCAAAATTTCCTATTTTAGGGGCTTAATAGCAAATCTACCACAAAATTGGATTCGATTGCAAAACTACCCTATTCTTCCCAAAATGCACTCACTCATCACTCGCCATATTTATTATCCTTATGTATTACTTTTACCAACCAACTTATCAAACAAATAAACTAAACAATCCGACAATTTTCCTACACTACAACACTTTGTTTCCCACACTTTTTTTTTTTATAAAAATTTTTGGTTTTAAAAACATTGGAGAAGATTATATAAAGTAATTTGAAGGTACGTATTACATTTAAAAATTGTTTTTTCAACCTCATTATCCTTATTTTGAGAGTTTTGAAATATCCATGATTTTTTTTTTTCTTTCCATTTTATGAAGATTAAATCCCCCTTGCAGTTTTCAAGACTTGAAAAAAGGTTCGGGAGACATCAGGTCACCCTGTCTCGAGGTTTTAAAGCCTTAGGACTGGGTGACCCGACATCGGATAATAACTATATGTAATTGATGTGGTTTTCAACACATCTATGGTGTATAGATGTGGTTTCACAACCTCCCGTATAGTAACTTTATGTAATATTGTAGTTTTTTTTTTTTTTTTTTTTTGTTGACAATATATAATCTGAGACTAGGTATTTTTTTTAGAAAGCTTTCACTATTGATAGGATTCGAGCCACTAACTTGAGAGTCATTTTCTCAAGCCCCAAACTCATCCATCTACCAGCTGAGCTATGCCCATGTTGGCTGTAATATTGTAGTTTTGATTATGATTAACCTACTATAAAGTTTAAAGTATAGGCTAATTGGCATTATTGGCTTATAAACTCTTCAAAAATTTGCACTATGCAACATGTATTTTTTTTTCCGGCACTAAACCCCTCAAACTCTTGTTTATTGGCAAACACTTGGGTTTATTGGCCTCTGTGAGGAGGCATCTACAGTCGGTTTTTGCCAATTTGTTAGAGTCCAGGGGGTTTAATGCCGAAAAAAAAAGTATAGAGGGCATAGTGTAAATTTTTGAAGAGTTTAGGGGACATCAGTGCCAATTAGCCTAAAGCATAAACCAAACTTTTAAGTTCAATATAAATATAATAATCAATCCAAAGGCCTGTGTGCTGCGCTTAAGTAGTTATTTATTTCATCCCAAATGGAAGATAATACACAAAAGCATCAAAAAAAAAAAAAAAAAAAAAAAAAATTACAATCCACTAGACCAAAGTTGCCAAGATTAATGAAAAACAGAGTTTTTTCAAGATTGCAATTAAAATACAAATCTGATCGGATCTGTCTACATGGGAATGGACTCAAAAAGCAGTGACAATGCTTGATCCTTAGTCACTGTGTCTTGAACACCATGTCCATCTCCATGAAGATAAATACAATGCGCAATTCTCACCAGATTTAATATTAATTGGATACTAAGTTTAGATAGATCAGTTTCTGTACTACAATGTACATTAACCTTCTTCCACATCATTCTCACGATATGCCTAATGTATTCACGAGCAACTTCCTCCGAGGACCCCGTATCATTCATGTAACACTGGATTGCTTTCAGAACATCACCTCTCTTGAGCTCATCCTGAAGAAAAGAACAAATTATGAATAAAAAAATCCATGCATCAAGATTTCATTAAAAAAAATAAAATAGTAAGGGATCGAATGATCATATATATACCGATGAAGTTCCTAGATCATCTTGAAGACGGTCTATCTTTGCTACCCAGTATAATAGATCTGGATTACTTTCTATATAGTTCAGTTCCTTCTCTATTATAGGGTTTGTTGCAGAGATGTATGAGTGAACTGCCAATATAGGGTTTGCTATTGATATCCAAGCATTTTTCATGTACTCTTCCAACGTTGGTTTTGTTCCACTGTGGAACCATTTTGCCTCCACCAGGTAGGCCCGAAATAAACCTACCCACTGCAAAATTGCAATTATGAATTAAAAAATTATAAAAAGTAGCATCATATATATATATTTTTTTGAAAAGATAAGTATATAAAGAGCCAAAAGGCCAGCAGAGGGAAACACAAACAACAAAACAACAGAGCAACAGCCCCCAGCGCAAGGAGCAAAACCCACCCAAAAAACAACCCACAACAAAGGAGCACCCAGAACACAACCCACGAAGACAAGCAAAACAAAACAACCAGCGAACAAAGCAAAAACAAAACAAAAGCTGACCCCCAGCCCACCAGAAAACAGAGACAAACCACAACACTGCAGAAGCCTAAAAATCGCCTCACTCCACGAAATCCCTGCACGAACTGGAACCCATTTTAGCAAGACTATCCGCAAAGGAATTGTAGGCTCTGGAATCGTGCACCACCTCCCAATGACCAAAAGCCTCTAGATTCTGACGAATCTCAAAGATAGCATTCACGTGAGAAAAATTCCCAAAATCACCATCATTGACCCACGAGACGGCAACTTTAGAATCACTAACCACCGAAATAAACCTTCCTCTAAAACTCGCATTCGACGCACACAAGTCGACCGCCTGCTGAATGGCCCAAATTTCCGCTGCATTGGAGTCAGCAACTCCCACATAGAAAGAGAATAAGCAAAGAATCTTTCCCATTGAGTCTCTCAAAACCCCACCTATACCAGCCGGTCCGGGTTTGCCTCTAGAAGAACCATCAACGTTAAATTTAAGATAATCCGCAGACGGAGGAATCCAGTCCTTTAGACTAGACTGATTCTTCTTACTGCTCTCCACACACACATCCTTAAAGTTAAGCAGCAACGATTGAATCGAATCCTGAGAACCTTTGCCAAGATGCTTGAACCACCAAACAATCCTTAGCTTCACCAAGTCAGCAGCCTGCTCGACACTCATCACCTTACTTTCGAAAACCACAAGATTTCTAGATTCCCATATAGTCCACACAATAGCAGACAAAAGGGAGCACCAAATCCTCTCCAGAGGCCTCGCTGGACACAGTCCAATCCAGCCCTCCATCCACTCATTAATTGACAAGTTAGGACAACAAACCACCTCCCACCACGCCATACACACCAGCCAAAGGGACTTAGACCACGAACAATGTAAGAAAAGATGATTCAAGGACTCATTCTCCACTTTACAAACAGGGCACAGCCTATCTCCAATACTGATCATACCACACCGAACCAACACATCCTTCACCAAAACCCGACCTCTCCAGAGTTGCCAGGTAAAGACCTCCATCTTAGGGGGGCACAAGCCTTTCCAGAGAAACGAAGGCACAACCACCATGACTCCTGATCTTTCTCTAATTCTCTTCTGAAGGAACCCACAGAGAACAAACCATTCGAAAAGGAATGGTCACGAGAACAGTTATCTTACTGAGTTTTTCAAGTTCATCAAAACATCTATACCCTGTTCTCTGAGAATGTCGTAAGCCATGTCATTAACAAAGTTATAAAGGGTAAGATAAGTTATTTTCATATAATCTGGAAGTTGTTCCATTGCTCCAACGTCCCACCTGGAAAATATGGAAAAGAAAAACAAAAATCATATATAATTCTACTTTGAGAATTTAACACTACTTGAAGTAGATGAAATATATTTTTCAACCAACCTATCAACAGCATCAGTGAAGACCTCAAGTTCTTCCAAGGTACCATACACATCATAAATATCATCAATTACTGTAATTAGAGCGATAACCTTCGTATTTATTATCCTGCTATATCCAAATTGGGGCTCGGGAGCTATCGCCATACTCCACAGGAATGATTCTACCAGCCTGCTCCTAGCAAAGCTCAGTTTCTCTCCAGGACCATATTTTTGCCACCACCTTCATCAACATATATATATATATATATTTATAGTGTTTAGTGATAGTTAAATCGTGCAACTATGCAAATCCTGTATAATAGATAAATCTTTATTTTCAATTACGTACCATGAAAGTTCTTTAAGTTCTTCCTGGTAGGAGGCCTGCACAATGTTGTAGTCCAACTTGGCAAGCTCGAGTAAAACATGGTTGGCGTTTCTCTTCTCTCGTATGCATTAATGAACCACGTGGCCTCTAATCTTGGCGGCCTCCAGTGAAGAGGAAGTTCCAAGGCGTCCTTTACTTGCGTTGCAAGATTCCGGTGGAGAGTAGTTGCCTGCTTCTTGTCGCCGTCATGTAATTGTTTACGATGATCAGTAGTGAACTTCCAGGCCTCTTCCATGATGCTCTCCCCTTCCAAGCCATAATGTGAAGCTTCATACAACCCAATCATTGCCTTGATATCATCACAAAGACACACCTTGAAACTACTTTCACTCTTCTCCTCCTTAAAGCTACTAAAAACCTCTGCCATGTACTCAAATTGATAGAATAATTAATTGTTATAAAATCTATATATAAGTTGTCGATCTCCTTCTAATTAAAAACCTTAATTAATTAACTACCTTGAGAAACATCATAACCATGTTGTCTGAAAAGTCTAAATTGTAGAGAGGTGGCATATAGATTTCCTTTCTTCCATTTGTCATCACCATTATTATTATAGACATCGAGCAATGTCTGGTTTATCTCAGCATGAAAGTGATAAGCCAATCCAAGTCTTTGCAAAGTATCAACCAACTCCAGTTGATCCAATGGATTCTCCAAATTGTTAAACATGGTCCTCACTTTTTCCTTCAGCTTTTCTGCTTGTCTTGTGTATGTTTCTCTCTGCACATCACACGATTTCCATTTAAGAAAAATCAATCTATATATAATAAATAATTGCATCTTTTCATAAAAAAAGGGATTTTCTATTTTCATCAACTTTATTATTTCTATTAAACTTTACATTTTTTTTTTTACTAAAATGCCACTTAATGAATTTTTGGGAATATTTTTTTATTAAATATGCATGTTATTTTGCATTGAACACGTTAATAGAATGTATAATTAATTAATAATATACCTTCTTATATGGATTAAATACGATAGGTTTATTTTTTTTAAAAAAAATTTATGATTAAATGCAATAAGAGTTTTTATTATTATTATTATTATTATTATTATTATTATTATTAATAAACACTCTAGAGTTATTATTATTATTATTATTATTAACAGATTTTTTTGGACTAAACACGCTAATAAAAAATTTTAGAATTGTTTTTTCTTTTAAACTCAAAGACCTTCTTCCGCAGACCTCCATCTCCATGGGAGGTCTGTAAAATAAAAATAAATAAATAAATAAATAAAGTAGTTTTGTGAGTTCAAAGAAAAAGTTCATAAAAACAATAAAAATATTTCATGTTGAAAAATTTAGAAATTACATTGCTTATACAACTATTTCTAACTATTTGCTCAAAAATATTTGCTGATAAAAAGGATCAAAAAAAAAAAGAATAACCATCTTGCATGTTTTTTTTTTTTTTTTTTTTTTCCATGTAGGATCCCGACTCTACAATGTTACAGAATCAAATCCTGCACATAAAACGTACCTTATAATCAGTACTCAATGACAGCAGATAATCATGGTCCCAAATGCAGGGTTTGTAATTTGCTGATCGGCGGGCAACAGTTGGAGTTTCAATTAGTTGGTCGATGGTGGCAAAGCATTGGAGTAGTGGTTTGTGCGCACATGTTGATCTTCTGGTAGCTCTTTGTGGGATAAATTTAGGGTATTGGATTGCAGTAATAGTAGATGAAATTGCAATTATATTTGCCATTATAATCTAAGAAAAGCCTGTACAATAATCTGCATGCAGAATGTATCTGCTAACTACACATATATATACACAGACAAAGAACTGTTTATCGGGAAAGTACCCTAAAAGCAAATGTTTAATCTATATGCTGAATTAATAAGTGGATCGACGTTTTATTTTATATTTGTGTACATTTTATGTTATTAATATTTATGTTATTAATATTGTATTAATAACATAAAATTCCGTGATTATTAAATGTAATATTAAACATAGTATATAAGCTGTTATATACATGAGGATTATGTTTAATATAATAATCTTAATTGTCTTTAATTAATAATTGAAGTTGAGATCTTTAATTAATTAAAATTACTAGTACGGTTCATTCTCATTAAGAATGGAACAGTTTCATTCGAACTGCTGATGTGGTGACATTAGAATGAAGGTACTTTGTATAATAAAATTATATAAGACATGGACATGATAAATTGGAATCTTTAATAATCTCCGTTTTAAACAAAATATTCCTATTTATCAAATCTAATGGTTATATATGGAATGATCTTAATCATGAGTATTTAATAGACTTCTACTTATAGACTTGTGTCTTTTGACTTACTTGATATGATTTGCTCAAATTGTTAAACCTAAACTTTGTATCTTAGAGACATAATGATATATTTAGTTGGGAATGATAATATACAAGATAGAATCCATTCCTTCTTAATTGAAGTAAACAAACAGTTCTCTTGAGTAAATGATTCGGGTCTTGAACAATAGAGCGCTCAATATGATAAGATCATAAACAATTGTTCATTAGAGAATCACGAGCACTCAAGGATAAAGATGTAATTGAGAGGTCAATGGATTTGAACCCAGCTCATATTATAAACTGTTTATAGAGGATTAAATATATGTAATGATTATATCAATAGACTATTCGATTCCTACTAGAGTAATTAATTCTATAATGAAAAAAGTGTAGTTTCAGTTTTTTAATGGAATAAATCTGGAATTAATAAATCTAATATTTAATTAAAGAGTTTAATTAAATATTAAAGATTTATTAGAGCTTGAAATTATAAGTCCATGTGTCTCCATACTATCTCCATAGTATTGTATTGAACATTAAGGTTTAATTAATTTGAAATTAATCATCTATACATAAAGAAGTTTATGTATTATTTTATTAATTCTCTCCCCGATAGTGGGAGTAGTATTCCGGACTGCGCTTGTAGAGTCTGATCTCGCTAGGTCCCGGCAGCTGTTGTAATTCAAAAAAAAAAAAAAAGAATTGTTTTATTAATTAAATAATAATTTGATTATTTAATTATATATATATAATAATAATTTTATTTATTTATTATTTTTTATATATCATATTACTTTTCTGTTTTGGGTGGTGCACTTGCACCACTCATTAAAGTATCAAGTCAGGAGGTGGTGCGGCACCAACCAAAATTGCTTTTAATTTTTTATTATTTGTTATGTTTTTCTTTAATTGATTAAAAAATTAATGATAAATAAGGTTATGTTTATCATTAATTGCTTTTAATTTTTTTATTATTTGCTATGTTTTTATTATTTGTTATGTTTTTCTTTAATTGCTTTTTGGGTTGCACCACCCAAGAATCTTTTTTTTTTTTTTTTAATTATTATTATTATTTATATATATATATAACAGCAACCTTATATTAAAGGGCCGGGCCAAACACACAGACAAGAAACATAGGGATGTCAAAAATCCCCATGGGTATGGGGCTCGGCGGGGACCCACCCTGTTTGGGGCGGGTTTGGTGCATATTAATTGGGGTATGGGGTGGGAATGTGATTTGATTTTAAAACCCAATTAATTTTGGGGCCGGGAATAGTTTTTTGGTCCCTACTCCATCCCCGCCTCATACCCCAATTAACATGTTGCATGGATGATTAAGAAACAAGAAACATAGTTATGTTACAATTTTTTTCTTCAATTTACTTTCAAAATATAATTGGTAAGAAACATTTTTCTTATAAACAATTAAAATGTACTTTATATATATATATATATATATATATATATATATATATATACAGGTATACATGGAGATAGAAAATACATGGTCACATTTTTATCATTTGCACTTGTTCTTAGACAAGTATCATAAGTTAAAGATTCAATCTTTATTTTCTTTTGGCAGATTTAATTATGACGATTTTGTATTTCAATTTCATTTTTATTGAAAAAGAACGGTGTAATATTCATATGTTTGGTAATTTAGTTTGCGATAGACTTACTATGAATTGAAGTTTATTTACTTTTTAACTAATTTTTTTCTTTCAGTTATTTAATATTTTTAAAGACCGATTGACATTTGTGATTGTGGCTTACAATATAAGGTATTTAATTATTAATGTTCTCTTAATCAAACGGGGCGAGGCAAGGTGGGGCGGGTACCGGGAGCCCTCTCCCCAAATGTGGATTCCCCATCCCCGCCCCAAGTGGGGAATGGGGCGGAGACGGGAATCCTAGTTATATTTGGGTTTGGGGAATGGGGATGGTATCCCCAACCCGTACTCGCCCCATTGACATCCCTAAAGAAACACAACAAAAACGAGGGGAACCTGAGCGAAGCGGTTTTGTTTTTTAATTGTTAAAAATAGGGTTAATTGCAATAACATACCCTGAATTTCTCTAAAAAGGCTTAATATTCAAGTTATTGCCTCTATTGCTGCAGACCCCATCAACAATTGACTTCCATTCTATGTAACCGTTGACTGAGGTTTGATTGGAAAAGGTCGAAAATGCCCCACACTTTATTTGAAAAGTATTAATTGTCATTTACTGTTAAAATAAAATTTAAAACTATTAAATAATAAAGAGTTTTTTTTACGAAAATAACCATTTTAAAAGTAATTTAATGATTTATTTCCATACTGTCCCAACTTTGCTTTTCTAGCCATTTAACTATTACAAGGACAAAAATACCCTATACACTAACATAAAGTCTATTAAATTTAATTTTCCATCATAAATCATTATATATTTCAGGCTTAAAGTCATCAATTTATAAGAAAATTAGTGTTTTTAAACTTCACAACCACTGTATTTTTTTTTTTTTAATCTAAATTGATTTACATGAAAATCATTTTTTTTTTACTTTGTTTTCTTCTCAAATACAATTGTCTTAGTTGTGTTAACACCTTTTTGTCGTAAACATCAATCTCTCTATTGATTATTTCAATTATTTTATATCAACTTTCCTGGTTTGTTTTTTCTAGCTCAAGCTTTGTAGAGAGCTTAGCTTAAATAGTGCATTCAAAAACTCAAATATAAATCCCAGATTTTTTCGATTCCTCATCCAGATCGAGTCTGCCCCTATCTCTCAGGCTGAAGCATATTCTCCTCATCATTCATCCATTTAGTCATGAGAGTTCAACAGAAAAACATAGAAGATGGAGAGGAGGTATCCATTCAAGTTAAAATAAGAAGAAGCTAGATCAAATCAACACCAATAACTCCTCACATTATCAAAACTAAAAAACAATCATCAACATATCACATTACAATATCCACGAACAAGACTAAGACACCCAAATTATCATCTAATACTACCATTACAATAAGCAGAGGAAGTAATTATTTTTTTTATTCTTCTTTAGTCATGTTAACCAGTGGAAGAAGGAGCTTCGAGGCTGTACTTGAAGACCTCATGAGCGCGCTTACGGGGCTGTACTTCCCATATGTACCACCGTCCACCATCTTAATCGAAAGTGGATTTGTTAAAACAAGTACCAATTATCTTGCCACAACATGATTTGTGGTGGGATGACACCATGCCAACAACTTATTTTCTCCATTCACATATAAAACCTTTGTAACAAGGGTCAAGGGTAGAAGGGCACACAAACAAGTATTTCCTTTTCCATGAATATAAAGCATTTTTTTGCTCTTTGCTTTGCTTTTGTCTTCCTTGTTCGTTCTTGGCCTTGTGCCTTTTATATAATTAGCTGTTCTAAAAAAAAGAAAAGAATATAAAGCATTTTGATGGCCATAGTTTAAAATTTATCTTATTTCCCCATTTTTTTAATTGTCTATTCCATTCATATATGATGATTCACAGAATAAATATTTTAGATTTAATAAATTAAACGCAAAGAATAGTGTTACCCATAATGAAATGCCAGAAGATACATAGAACTTTATATTGCCTAACAATAGCTTCAATTAGAACAATACATGTGAAAACTTAAGAAATAGACATTCACCCACTGTCCAATACAACATGAGCACATGGTGAACCCCTCAGAAGAAAAGCTTGGAGGAGTTGAATACTAAAACAATTGTATTATTGAGAAGAAAACAATGTAGATACAAAATTGATTTTCATATAAATTAATGAACATAAAAATAAAAATAAAAAATACAGTAGCTGTGAAGTTTGAAAACACTATTTTCTTATAGATAGATGACTTAAGCTTGAAAGAGATAAAAATATATAATAAAAACTAAATTTAATAGACTTTATGTTAGTGTTTGGGTATTTTTATCCATAAAATAGTTAAATAGTTAGAAAAGAAAAACTGGGACAGTAAGGCTATAAATCATTAAACCACTTTTAAAATGGTTGTTTTTGTAAAAAAACTCAATAATAAAAGTAATAGATATTTTTTAGAGAGAAAACCAAAACTAACCATTGGAAATATTAAACTTTTGTTAGTAACCACTTTTGAAACTTTAATTGTTAATAACCACTTTAAAAAAAAAAAAAAAAAAAAAATCAATGTATGTCCGTAAATTACAAGAATACCCCTGAAATTAGTTTTTTTTTTTAAAAAAAAAAACCTAAAACTTGAAATCATAGCTAAAAACTTGAATGTTGAAACTTGAAATCATGACTAAAATGAAATATGTGAAACTTGAAATCATGCTCAATTTCCCTTCTTCCCCTTCTTCTCCAAATCCCCAAATTTCCAAATTAGGTTTTTTTTTTTTTTTTTTTTTTTGAATGTTGACCCTTTTTCCTGTAGATCACCTCGCCGGCGGAGGAGGAGCTCCGACGGCCCAGGTGAATCACGCCACACGCCGCACGACTTTTTGAACATTCATATTAAGATGATCCAAAAATAAAAAATGAGTCGTTATTATCATATATATGAATTTGGATCATCTGTTGATCTGATCTTTTTCCTGACCTCACATAATCTCATGACACATAAACATTATAATGAATGTGTGGTTAAGATGTGATGTGATTAGTTTTCACAACCACTTTATCAATAACCAATAGCATACTTTAAAAAGGTCAGGATGAGGATCCATATATATATATATATATATATATATATATATATATATATATAATGAGATGATTTGATAAATGATATGGTAAGAACAAATCAATTGCCACATAATTTAGATTAATTTTTAGGCTAACTTTGCAGGTTGTGGAGGATTATTGTATTTTTTTTTTTTTTTTTTTACAGTATCTATCTATCCACCTATCTAGATTAGGTTTTTTTTTTTTTTTTTTTTTTTTTTTTTTTTAAGTTTTATGTCATTGGTAGAATTTTGAGTCACTGATTTGGGAGTCATTTGCCTAAGGCCCTGTTTGATTTTTCCACTTAACACTGAATGGCACTTAATGTGTTCCATTCAGTTATTTTGTTTGATTTTTTAAGTAGTAAAATCACTTAATGAGCACCTAAAACCACTTGTTTTGAAAAGTGAAAATTTTTCATTTTTCATTTTTTCACTTTTCACTTAACACAAATCCAGGAGAATTTAATACAAACTTTTACTTCCAAAACTATCCTCACCAATTTAATCTATTTTCAATTTTGTCTTTTGTTAAAGCCCTAATTGTATTTATAATTTAATCTATTTCCTGCTCTTGCATTTTCCTTTCTCTTTTTTTTTTTTTTGGTCTTGCTGGTGTGGTTTGGTTGTTTGCTTTTGTCTCTGTTTGTGCTCTGCTCTTGGGCTATTGTTGCCCTTTTAATAAATGTTTACTGTTCAAAAAAAATAAAATGATATTCATGTTGTTATTCATTGATAATGATATTAAATTTAGAACCAAAAAAATAAAAATCAATCTATTCACAAACCAACCAATCCATAATAATATAAATTTGAATAATTATGAATAACTAATTAAATTTATTTTATAATTAATTTACATGTTAGAGTTGTCCTTAATATATTAAAATGTAAATATATAACAAATAATAGTTAAAAGGGTATAGAGGTAAAAGTATTTATTTTCAGATATTTATAACTTAAAAAAAACAAACAACTTATCACTTATGTTAAGTTTTCAGTGAAAAAAAACAAACATGTTTTTAAGTTTTCAGTTTTCAGTCACTATTCAATCTTCAGTAACATTCAGCACTGTTTAGTTCTTAGACAAAAATTCAAACGGGGCCTAAGCTTCAAGCTCGTCCATCAACCTGCTGAGCTATGTCCCTGTGGGCTATTGTATTGTCTTATGTCTATGTAGTTTTTTTTTTTTTTTTTTGGTCTTGCTGGTGTGGTTTGGTTGTTTGCTTTTGTCTCTGTTTGTGCTCTGCTCTTGGGCTGTTGTTGCCCTTTTAATAAATGTTTACTGTTCAAAAAAAATAAAATGATATTCATGTTGTTATTCATTGATAATGATATTAAATTTAGAACCAAAAAAATAAAAATCAATCTATTCACAAACCAACCAATCCATAATAATATAAATTTGAATAATTATGAATAACTAATTAAATTTATTTTATAATTAATTTACATGTTAGAGTTGTCCTTAATATATTAAAATGTAAATATATAACAAATAATAGTTAAAAGGGTATAGAGGTAAAAGTATTTATTTTCAGATATTTATAACTTAAAAAAAACAAACAACTTATCACTTATGTTAAGTTTTCAGTAAAAAAAAAAACAAACATGTTTTTAAGTTTTCAGTCACTATTCAGTCTTCAGTAACATTCAGCACTGTTTAGTTCTTAGACAAAAATTCAAACGGGGCCTAAGCTTCAAGCTCGTCCATCAACCTGCTGAGCTATGTCCCTGTGAGCTATTGTATTGTCTTATGTCTATGTAGTTAATTTGACAAAACTTTTTATCTAAATATATTAACATATGAATGTGAATTAGGGATGTACAACGGATCGAATTCTTTGGATTTGTCATAATCCAACATCCGATCGGATCCAATCCAATTAGATCTGATTCGATTGTAAAATCCGATCTAATTCAATAGATTTTAGAATTTAAGATTTAATTCAGTCCAATCCAACCATGTCCTTGAATCTGAACTATTCGGTGGATCATATTGGATTGGTTTATGCACAACCAACAAAGGTAGAAAAAAGAAAAATTGTATTGAAAGTTGAAAACCAACACCATTCTCCCCCCCCCCCCCCCCCCCCCCCCCCCCCCCTCATTGACGCTTGTAATAAATAAAGAGTAGGGCCTGCCTGCCTTCGTTGACTCGTTGTTTAATATGAAGGTTCGAAATGCCGTGCGGACTGTGGAGATCTAAAAAATAATGTTTCACACGGTGCCACTACACGGACGACCGTCCTCGATTGTATTGCCTTCTAAGAAACAACCTCCTCTTACCTATATATGCATATATATTCAACCAACACAATCACAATCCTCTATAATTTCACATCTCCTCTTCAATCCTGATCAAAGCTTCCTCTAAAACGCTACTCAAAACTCTCTATCTCTCTCTTTGATTTCAAATTCTAATAAGAACATGAGTTCATACGATCACAATCAACCTCAAGTAGCATACCCACCACCATCAACCAGAGGAGGTCCGTTCGTGGCACCACCGCCGCCGGTGGGTTATCCAACAAAAGAAGGTCATGGACATGGCTTTGCTTACTCTCAAAACGCCCCTCCAGTCGAGACCAAGTCCAGAGGCGATGGCTTCTGGAAGGGATGGTAATTATTCCTCCCTCTCTCTCTGTCTCATAATTAAAATTCTTTTGATTAATTTTTTTGTTGAATTTTGTGATTAATTTATTTTTTGATTGTTTTGTGCAGTTGTGCTGCCCTATGCTGTTGCTGTGTGCTAGATGCTTGCTTCTAAGGATTGACTCCATTATGATCAGGACTTGAGAGGAACATGCATGCTCTTCATTTTTTTCTTATTTTTTTTAATAAACTAGATTTTATCTACTCTTCGGCTTCATGATGATTTGTAGAATTCTCTAGACTTTGTGTGATCTTTGTAATTTTATTTATATATACTACACAGTACACAGTTTTTTTTATCTGTCTTTACATATTCTTTTTTCGAGATTTGCTACTCTTAATTAATTATTATCAAGTTTCACTTGGGAATTTGTTTGTCGGAAAATGAGTGAACATGAATTAGAAGAAAAAGTTGATGGATCGGTGTATTTGTTACCTGTTCAATATAATGATATATTGAACAGGTAACAAATGCAACTGTTTTTATAGACAAAAAAAAAAAAAAAATTTGACTCTCAAATATGATTCCATTCATATCAGCACAACAGCTGTTTTTACAGACAAAAAAATAAAAAATGACTCTCAACAAGGGATTATCTGCAATAATTCATCTTGACCATAACGCTTTGCAAAACCTTGAATCCTTCAGAGGTGAAATTTAACTTGATATTATTTCTATGAAAGTTTGATTCCATTCTTTTTGCATTCTTATCTATGACATGTATAATTTTTCTTAGCAACTATGATACAATTTTTGTGCTTTAGATTCTCTAAGCGCATTCCCTCCCAAGTCCGTGCAACTTAAAAGACCATTTGCAATTCAACCCTGGACCGATTCAGAGGAGAATATTGGGAACCTTCTCATGGTATGACCTAATTCTATTTTCATTTTTAATCATTCTTCTACATTTTTGTTTTTCATGACTTATCTCTCTCTCTCTCTCTCTCTGCTAGCTGAAAGATATTCAAGCCGATATTATGAACTCAACAACTCAACAACTCAACTTTCAAGCTTAAAACATTTTGGTTGGCTTTTTCAGGTTTGGAGATTTTTTGTCACTCCCTTGTTTATTGGATATGGCTTGAATTACCAATGGATACCAAACCCGATTTAGCAATACGGAGACTTCCTGGAGACGTGAGAGCGTTTGGAAATATGAGGTTATGATTGAGGGAGGCTTGGAGGCGAAACGAACTGAAGAAGCGGAGAACAGCCGAAACCGCTGCCAAGCCGCTGTGGCTTTGGCAGCGGTCATGGCAGCGGTCATGGCAGCGGTGTCCTACTGCTGCCAATTGTTTGGCAGCGCTACGGCAGCGGTCTCATTCCAGTTTGTACCGCTGTGTGACCGCTGTGGTCATGGCAGCAGTACCGGCAACGGTCGTGATGAATCTTGGTGACATAGCGTATGGATCACGGTTTTCTGAGTGGTCAAGTTCAACACGGTTTAGGAAGCGGGTGGCCAACTGCAACTTGAATCGTAGTTAATCACAAACATGCGTTGAATCAGGAAATATTCATGGAAGAGGAAATAGGTTGCTTCTTGAAGTTCGAATAGGAAAAGGATTTCTCCTTGAAAGAAGACTTGTCTTAAATAGGAAATAGTATTTATGTGGAACAAGTATTCTTGTATGACTAGGAGATAGATTTCCTTGTTAGTTTAAACTCCCTGAAATTCATATAAATAGACCATAATAACTAGGTTATTAGCGTGTGAAAAACACCTGAGAGTGGTGGAGCAAAAATAGCAAATACTAGAGAGATCTCAAAGTGAGCATTGGGTGTAATTGGGTTTGGGGTATTATTTAGAGAGAGAACCTGAGTGTGTGGTTGTAACAATTTACTACATATTGGAACTTTCTCTTGTCGTCCTGACAGCCGTGGTTTTTTCCCTGATTTGGGTTTCCACGTAAATTCTTGTGTTGTGCAATTGTTTGGATTTAAATTACTTCTCTTCATCTTATCTTTTCTTTATCATTATGTTTGTTTGTGTTCTATCCGGCAACGCTTCCGCGCGTATTAGTGAAAGATTTGTTCGCTAACAATTGGTATCAGAGCCACGGTTGCTTGGTAGTGGTCTTAACAAACTTTATGGCAAGGATGATGAGATTCGATATTGAGAAGTTCGATGGAAAGATTAATTTTGGCTTGTGGCAAGTTCAAGTCAAAGACCTATTAATCCAATACGGTTTACACAAGGCGTTGAAAGGCAAGTCAACCCCTGCGAACCCTAAAGGCTCTGGAGATTCTAGTAAAGATGTGGACCTAAGATGAGCGATGATGATTGGGAGGAGTTGGATGAAAGGGCTGTGAGTGCGATACGATTGAACCTAGTTAAGAACGTTCTTGCAAATATTCATGGAAAATATTCAGCGAAAGAACTGTGGGAGAGGCTTGAAGAATTGTATCAATCAAATAGCGTCTGCAACCGGTTCTACCTGAAGGAGCAGTTTCACATGCTGCAGATGACTGAAGATACGAAAATTTCTGATCATCTGGGAGTGCTTAATGGAATAGTTTTAGAATTAGAGTCGATTGGAGTAAAGATTGATGAAGAAGACAAAGGTCTTAGACTCATCTGGTCCCTGCCATCATCCTATGCGTACATGAAGCCAATCTTGATGCATGGGAGTTCAACCATATGCTTTGGAGATGTAGCGAACAAACTTATCTCTGAGGAACGAAAGCTAAAGAGTGAAGGTAAATCTTCTGATAACTCTGTTCTTTTGGTTGATAGGAAAAAAGGGAACTCCAAAGGGAAAGTCACTTGTTGGGGATGTGGACAGTCTGGACACATAAGGAATGATTGTCAAAAGAAGAAAACAAGTGTGGCTAAGGGCCCCAAAGAGGGTGATCCAGCAATCGCCTCTCTTGAGTTTGACGACTACAGCGATGTCCTCTAAAGGGGGGCATAAACATCCTCATGGCATGACCGCTAGTTGCCGTGAAAATGATGTAGCTGATAGTGGGTCCACAATTGCGCACGGGCATTGGTTAGGAGGTAATGCAAGGTGTGTGGTGGACAAAGGATGTTGATGGCTGAGCGAACTCCCTGGGAACCTAACGTGAGGAGTTACATCACAATTTCAGCAAGGTAAATTTCGACATGTGCTGGTGAAATCTTGGGATGGTTGTTTCCTAAGTGGTTATACCTAGTGGTGGGTATGTTGATTCTTGATGATAGGATCGTAGCTGATGACAAGTTTTGGGAATTCTCGCCATAAGGGAGGATTGTTGGATATGGCTTGAATTACCAATGGATACCAAACCCGATTTAGCAATGCGGAGACTTCCTGGAGACGTGAGAACGTTTGGAAATATGAGGTTATGATTGAGGGAGGCTTGGAGGCGAAACGAACTGAAGAAGCGGAGAACAGCCGAAACCGCTGCCAAGCCGCTGTGGCTTTGGCAGCGGTCATGGCAGCGGTGTCCTACCGCTACCAATTGTTTGGCAGCGCTACGACAGCGGTCTCATTCCAGTTTGTACCGCTGCGTGACCGCTGTGGTCATGGCAGTGGTACCGGCAGCTGATAGTGCCCATTTGTACACTCGGTGTAGCCCCCATTTCTTATCAATTGTACTCGTTTTCGAGCATATTTATATATTTAACGTGTTTGGTGAGCTTTGTGTAGGTTATTTGCCATAAATAAGGTATTTAAGCTTAATTGATGAGTTTTTGAAGTTAAAATGGCTGAAATGGGAAAGACTTGTGCAGTACACCTATGTTTCAGGGGCCATATCTCTCACCTCAGATTGAACTAGGTTTCGTGCTACCTATTTTTGGAAAGCCCCAGCTGTCTTCTTTCCAACGGTTTTTACAGATCGTAATTCCGATATTTTTAGAGAAAGTTATGCCCGTTTCCGTAACGGTGCGCGTTGCTGGAAGACACTGAAGAACAAGAGGCGCTGTACGTACAGCGCTTTTGTACAGCGCCAGTACAGCGCCAATTCTCTGAAATGTGGACAGCAATTGGGCGCTGTACGTACAGCGCTTTCGTACAGCGCCCTGGGCATTCGTTTTGTGTCCTTTTTGTCCGAATTTGAGGGGTTTTCTTGTCCTTTGACCCCAAATTCTTGCCCTATCCTCTCCACTCTTTAAATACCTCTTTTCCTCTCATTTTTTACATCTCTTGAACTCCCACAATACATTCAAAACACTCCAAGACACATTTCTACTCTCCAAATCCACCAAATCACTACATCCAACCTTCAATCCTTCACCCAAACTTAAAATCCACCCCACCAAACATCAAATATCCAACTTTCCCACCATTATCCACCATAAAAACCCAACCTTGGAGCATAGAAGGGGACTAAGAGAGAAGAAGCAAGCCAAGCACACCAACATACCAAGAGAGGAGGAGAGCTTCACATATAGTTTTTTCTATACCTTTCTCTCTTTATTTTCATTTGTAAATTGTTATGGCTTACATAAATATCATATCTTTTGTTGCCATTTCTTGTAATATGAACTAAGATCATCTTAGCTAAGGCCAAGATGAAACCTTTTCCATGAATCATTAGTAAATGCCATTACTTTATCATTATTGCTTGTGTTGTGTATGAGTATTTCAATTGCTTAATGCTTCTAGGTGTCTAGCTAGCACTTGGTTGATATTTGGTTGTTGTGTGAAGCACCGAGAGGAGAAGCACACAACGTGCTCGATGAAATGCCCGATACAAGTCTAGTAAGATAGAAATATGCGATGCTAGCTTGTAGGATTCAATTTGTGTGCCATGAACTTAATGAATTTGTATGTAGTTCGGATAACCATTGAGAAATAGGTTGTTGGTGCATATAAATGTTGTCTTTATCACTTGAGAGAGGTTAGAGACAAATAGAGGGTATCACGAATCTACACACACACTTGCATACTTTACCTCAATGATGTGCCTAAAATTAATGAGAATTGGATAGGTGGATTCATGGTCTTAGCCTAATTCCCCATAAGTAATTTAATCTCTTGCTTGTGTTTGACTTGCTTTAGTTTGTTTGCTTGCCTAGTTTAAATTATTGCATTTTAGTTTATGTTTAGTTTAGTTGAAGTTGAGTAGTATAATTCCATCATCACATATTTGTTGTTCTAGATAGTAATTGAATCAATCAATTGTGGTAATCAATACGTCAATCTCCGAGGAACGAATCTTATTCACCATTGTACTACTCCTACGGCTCCGTACTATTGCGGGTGCTCAATTAGGAGTGGTCAGCAGCGGTCGTGATGAATTTTGGTGACATAGCGTATGGATCACGGTTTTCTGAGTGGTCAAGTTCAACACGGTTTAGGAAGCGGGTGGCCAACTGCAACTTGAATCGTAGTTAATCACAAACATGCGTTGAATCAGGAAATATTCATGGAAGAGGAAATATGTTGCTTCTTGAAGTTCGAATAGGAAAAGGATTTCTCCTTGAAAGAAGACTTGTCTTAAATAGGAAATAGTATTTATGTGGAACAAGTATTCTTGTATGACTAGGAGATAGATTTCCTTGTTAGTTTAAACTCCCTGAAATTCATATAAATAGACCATAATAACTAGGTTATTAGCGTGTGAAAAACACCTGAGAGTGGTGGAGCAAAAATAGCAAATACTAGAGAGATCTCAAAGTGAGCATTGGGTGTAATTGGGTTTGGGGTATTATTTAGAGAGAGAACCTGAGTGTGTGGTTGTAACAATTTACTACATATTGGAACTTTCTCTTGTCGTCCTGACAACCGTGGTTTTTTCCCTGATTTGGGTTTCCACGTAAATTCTTGTGTTGTGCAATTGTTTGGATTTAAATTACTTCTCTTCATCTTTTCTTTTCTTTATCATTGTGTTTGTTTGTGTTCTATCCGGCAACGCTTCCGCGCGTATTAGTGAAAGGTTTGTTCGCTAACATTGTTAAGATTGGCAAGCACATCCCCCTCCAACCTAGGGAATAAACGAGGCAAGTTATCATAGTTGCACATAATATGTTGTTCAGAGAAAAGGTTTTGAAAGTAAGTGATGGCAATAGCCTTCATGTTCTCTTTATCACTTCTCCAGATACCCTCCTCGTCTTTCAGACCTTTAAGCTTATTAAATCTCCTTCTAATCATAGTAGTAAGGTGGAAGAACTTAGTATTTTTATCTCTCTCCTTAAGCCAAGTGTTCCTAGACTTTTGAAGCCAAAACAACTCCTCTTGCTCAATGATCTGGTTATATTCATCTTTAAGCTTGGATTCAAGCCTAGCCAACCCAAACATGTACCTCTCACCAAGACTTTTTTGGATTCCTTGAATCCTAGCTAGAATCCTTCTCTTCTTATGAAAATTACAGCCAAAAACATCTTTATTCCACATTTTCAAAGTAATGGACAAATTACACACCTTTTCAAGTAAACTGTCACCATACAGGTCCCAGCCAGTTTTCACCAAATTGCCAAAACTTTCATGTTTAAGCCACATAGCCTCAAATCTAAAAGGTTTTAGAGAGCTACAAGGCACATGAATGCTATGGAGACTTAGAATAATAGGGCAGTGGTTCGAGGCAATTCTAGGTAATTGGCGAACATATCCCTCCACTCTATGGAGCAAAGGCATCTATCCAATCTCTTCTAGATATCCTTTCCTATATATTATGAGATGATTTGATAAATGATATGGTAAGAACAAATCAATTGCCACATAATTTAGATTAATTTTTAGGCTAACTTTGTGGGTTGTTGAGGATTATTGTTTTTTTTTTTTTTTTTTTTTTTTTTTTTTTGACAGTATCTATCTATTCACCTTTCTAGATTAAGTATTTTTTTTTTTTTTTTAAGTTTTATGTCATTGGTAGAATTTCAAGTTGTTGATTTGAGAGTCATTTACTTAAGCTTCAAGCTCGTCCATCAACTTGCTAAGCTACGTCTGGCCCTGTGGGCTATTGTATTGTTTTATGTCTATGTAGTTAATTTGATAAAACTTTTTATCTAAAATCTATTGAATTAGATCGGATTTTACAATCGAATCAGATCTAATTGGATTGGATCCGATCGGATGTTGGATTATGACAAATCCAAAGGATTTGATCCGTTGTACATCCCTAATTCACATTCAACCATGTCCTTGAATCCGAACTATTCGGTGGATCATATTGGATTGGTTTATGGCTTTATGCACAACCCGAAAAGTGAAAAACAAAGGTAGAAAAAAGAAATTTTGTATTGAAAGTTGAAATCCCCCTCCTCAAATAATAGTGGAACACGTGTAATGACAAACAAAATCAGGCCACCTCATTGACGCTTGTAATATTGACAGGCCGGATAAAGAATAAAATAAAATATTAATAAAATAATAAAAAAAAGAGTAAGGTCTGCGTGCCTGCGTTGCTTAAAATGAATATGAATGTTCGAAAAGCCGTGCGGACTGTAGAGATCTTAAAAATCATGTTTCACGCGGTGCTGCCCTATGCTGTTGCTGTGTGCTTGACTCCAGTCCAGTATGATCAGGACTTGAGAGGAACATGCATGCTCTTCATTTTTTTCTTATTTTTATTTTTTTTAATAAACTAGATTTTATCTATTCTTCGGCTTCATGATATTTGTAGAATTCTCTAGTCTTTGTATGATCTTTGTAATTTTATTTATATATACTACACAGTACACAGTTTTTTTATTTGTCTTTACATATTCTTTTTTCGAGATTTGCTACTCTTAATTAATTATTATCAAGTTTCACTTGGGAATTTGTTTGTCAGAAAATAAGTGAACATAAATTAGAAGAAAAAGTTGATGGATCAGTGCATTTGTTACCTGTTCAATATATTATTATATTGAACAGATAACAAATGCACAACAGCTGTTTTTACGGACATAAAAAAATACATATATAAAAAAAAAATTGACTCTCAAGTATGATTCTATTCATATCTGCACAACAGCTGTTTTTACAGACAAAAAATAAAATAAAAAATGACTCTCTACAAGGGATTTGGCTGCCCAATTGAGGACGATAAGGGGCAGTCCTCAATTGGGCAACTACCCCCCCCCCCCCCCCCCCCCCCCCCCGGTCAACTTTCCAAAAAAAAATTATAGCTTTTTTTATCTTATTTGAATGTTTATGAAGAAATACTGCAAACATGTTGAGCTTTTAAACTAATAAAAAATTGTATAAAACAATGGATAAAGCCCAATAAAATGGTCAACTCACTTTACTCATTTACTTAATAAACTCTACTTTACTCATTCTTAACTTTACTTTTCTTTAAAATAACCTAAAATTCTCTCCAACACTCTCTACTCTCACAATGTAAGCTACATCTCAGTGTCTCCAAATCGAATTCAACTATTCAAGCCAAGTTCCAGCAAATAAAAATGGAGCATCAATTCTAAAATCAATGATCAAACCCTCATAAATAGTAATCCACTGATCCTAATCCTAATTCTTATATATATTCTCTTGTAACTCTTGTTCAAGGTTGTATATATACTTGTATGTTATTTATATTCTTTTTCACCGTATTGTTGTTTTTGGTTGATTTCTTCGCTTCTTTGATTTTTTAATGAATTTTTCTTTTCAAAATAAAAATACCAACTTTATTTTTTATTTATTCTTGTTCACCGTACTATTCAACTTGCAAAAATGATGGTTGCCAATAAAAAAACAAGGTATTTCTATTGGTTTACTTACTTTTGACATTAGCATTGATTTTACCGATTGCTACTGCTATTGTTGAGAGATTAATTTCAGCTATGAATATTATAAAAACTTGACTGTGCAACAGGATGGGAGATGAATGGATGAATGATAATTTGGTTGTTTATATAGAAAAGGACATATCTGATGGCATTGATAATGAGACTTTCATACAATATTTTCAAAAGATGAAACCATGTTGAGGACAGTTGTAAATATGTTTGAAGAATTATATGAATATATATGTTCCGACTTTTTGTTTAGTCAAATTTTTTGTTTAATCTGGTGTATACCCCTTGTAAACTTGGGATGTTTCATTTTCAATTAATGCACTTTAAATTGTTCAAAAAATATATATTATCATTTTTATTATTTTTTAATGGCGCCCCCCCTAAATGAAATTCCTGGCTCCGTCCCTGGCTGCAAGCAAGGGATTATCCGCAATAATTCATCTTGACCATGACGCTTTGCAAAACCTTGAATCATTCAGAGGTGAAATTATACTTGATATTATTTCTATGAACGTTTGATTCATTCTTTTTGCATTCTCATCTATGACATGGTTAACTTTTCTTAGCAACTATGATACAATTTTTGTGCTTTAGATTCTCTAAGCGCATTCCCTCCCAAGTCCATGCAACTTAAAAGACCGTTTGCAATTCAACCCTAGACCGATTCAGAGGAGAATATTGGGAACCTTCTCATGGTATGACCAAATACTATTTTCATTTTTAATCATTCTTCTACATTTTTGTTTTTCATGACTTACTTATCTCTCTCTCTCTCTCTCTCTCTCTCTCTTAAAGATATTCAAGCCGATATTATGAACTCAACAACTCAACTTTCAAGCTTAAAACATTTTGGTTGGCTTTTTCAGGTTTGGAGATTTTTTATTACATTTGCTGATGTTCTTGGGCTATGGCCTTTTACTCTTGACGAGTTTGTGCAAGCTTTGCATGACCATGTGAGTTACAAGAATCTTCTTTTCTTTTCCTGTTTTCCATAACGTAATTTCATGTCTTGTTACTTTTCTCTTTTAATTTCCTTTTGGCTTTCTATTAATTCCATCTTGATCTCAGGATTCAAGGTTGTTGGGTGAGATATATACATGTTGCTCTGCTTAAATCGATAATAAAAGATATAGAAGATGTTGCAAGAACACCTACTGGATTAGGGATAAATCAATACTGTGCAGCGCGCTAATCCTGAAGGTGGACATCCATGGTCATTGAAGGGGTAATCTCCTCGTTACTCAGATACATTTAGTCCTGTTATTTGTTTAGCATATTACTTCTTTTTCATTGTTGAGACTTGAGAGTCAATTTTTTTTTTTTTTTTTTTTGTGTGTGTCAGGCATATGCCTGGGGATTTGACATACGAAATTGGCAGCGACACTTAAATACATTAACTTGGCCGGAAATTTTTCGGCAATTAGCATTGGCTGCAGGATTTGGTCCACGATTGAAGAAAAGAAGTTCTGCATGGGCCAGTGTGGGTGATAAGCATGAGGTTTTGAATTTACTTTTTATTTTTTAACAATTATAAGTGAAATTTTCTTACTGATGTTGATAATAGCAATGCTTAGGTGAATTTATTAAATGCACAACAGCTGTTTATACAGACACAAAATAAAAAAAAATACAAAAGCATCTTCAGTTCCAAAAATTGGGTGGCCAGTCGTCTGAGCATTTATTAATTTTACTGTTTGAAGACGATGCCCTTTGCGGTAAATTCTCTTAATTTATGTTTTTGATAATTGTCTTACATGAGACAATTGCTGCTGATGGCCAGTTCATGGAATTTTGCCTCTTTAATAATTTCAAATTCATGAACCATATCATCAGACTTTCTCGTGGGGTTCCTTGACGGTTTGTCATCACATGGCAAATTTTTAATCCATTGTATAGGTAGATCCAGTTACAACGGAAAAAACATCTGCTTGTTCATTCGTATGTATTTTTTGAATTTGTTGGTAATGGCGGAAAACCCACAAAGGTGATTACTTGAAATATATATATATATATATATAACTGATCTCCTCAGTACGCATCGATAAATATATATCAGTACTTTGTATGTGGACCATTAGATTCGCATACTTTGATTTAGTCTGCATGCACTGATTTAATCACTTTGATGCTGAGATAAACCAGACATTGCTCAATGTCTATAATAATAGTAGTGATGACAAATGGAAGAAAGGAAATCTATATGCCACCTCTCTACAATTTAGACTTTTCAGACAACATGGTTATGATGTTTCTCAAGGTAGTTAATTAGAAGGTAGTTAATCCAATGGATTCTCCAAATTGTTAAACATGGTCCTCACTTTTTCCTTCAGCTTTTCTGCTTCTCTTGTGTATGTTTCTCTCTGCACAACACAAGATTTCCATTTAAGAAAAATCAATCTATATATAATAAATAATGGCATCTTTTCATAATAAAAAAAAAGAAGGGATTTTCTATTTTCATCAACTTTATTATTTATATTAAACCTTACATTTTTTGGACTAAAATGCCACCTAATGAATTTTGGGGAATTTTTTTTAATTAAATATGCATGTTATTTTGTATTGAACACGTTAATAGAATGTATAATTAATATTATACCTTCTTATATGACTAAACACGCTAATAAAAATTTTAGAATTGTTTTTTCTTTTAAACTCAAGTACCTCCTTCAGCAGACCTCCATCTCCATGGGAGGTCTGTAACAATTAATTTTAAAATAAAAAATAAAAAATAAAAAATAAAAGCAAAACAAAATAGAGAAGTATTGTTTTGTGAGTTCAAAGAAAAAGTTCATAAAAACAATAAAAATATTGCATGTTGAAAATTTTAAAAATTATTTTGCTTATACAACTATTTCTAACTATTTGCTCAAAACTAATTGCTGATAAAAATTAAGGACAGAAAAAAATAATAATAATAATAACCATCTTGCATGTTTTTTTTTTTCCATGTAGGATCCCGACTCTACAACGTTATAGAATCTTGCACATAAAATGTACCTTATAGTCGGTACTCAATGACATCAGATAATCATGATCCCAAATGTCCAATTTGCTGATCGACGAGCAACAGTTTTAACTTTCTAGGTTGAAGTTTTTTATTATTTTTATTATTTTTATTTATTTTTTATTTTATATTTTAAATATATGTGGTTAACTGGTTGTGGTATTGATGGATTTGGGTTTTTATTTATGGATTTGATTTTTGGTTGTTGTTTGAGGATTTGAGTTTTGGTTTTGATTTGTGGGATTGAGTTTTGGTTTTTATTTGTTAGGTTTATTTTTGGATTGTGTTTGGGGGTTGAGAAAATGAAAAAGAAAAAAAAAATGATTGATTTTGATTTTTTGTTTTCTTAGTCTTTTCTGTTTCATTTTTTAATTATTAATTTAAATAATAAAATAGGTAACTAGGTGCACTTTAGTCATTGTGGGTTAAAATTGTGGTCAACGGTTAGAGTTAACAGAAGTCAACTAATAGCAGGGGGCGTTTATGCAATTATGGGTAAAAGATCTATATGCATGCAATTATGCCTAAACTTAGGGGACATTTATGCAATTAGTCATTTTTTTAATGCTAGAGGTGTTTTAAATTTTTATTTTATTTTTGGCAAAACTCAAAACAGCTATTTTAATATATGAATTGTCTCAACTACCCTTTGTAAAAGCTATTTTATGTCTACTGAATTTTATGGTGTGTTTGGTATGACCTTTCAAGTAGAACTTCTAGAGTAAATCTTTTACCAATAGAACTTTTAACAAAAAAAAACTTTTTGTTGTATAAATTACAAAAAAGGTGTTGATAATGTATTTTTAAAAATAGCTTTTAGTTTTATAAATTACAAAAAAAGTGTTGACAATGTATTTATAATGAAAGGGTTGTATGATGGAATATCTAAAATTTATAAAAGCTCAAATTTAGTTGTCTCAACTACCATTTATAAATTTTAGATATTCCACAATATAACTTTTTCATTATAAATGTATTGTCAACACTTTTTTTGTAATCTATACAACAAAAAGCTCTTTTTAAAAATATATTGTCAACACCTTTTTTACAAGAGTAATGCTAGACAACCCAAAAATTTAGCCTAAATTTCAACCCAAAATGATGTAGCAAGTGAATTGTCATCACCATACACAACATGGGATAATGTGGTTAATGAAAAAACCACTTGTCACATCATTTGGATTGAAATTTAGGCTAAATTTTTTTGTTGTATAGCATTAGTGTTTTTATAATTTATACAACCAAAAGTTTTTTTTTTTTTGTTAGAAACTCTACTTATAGAAGCTCTCTACTACAAAAACATTTACTCCAAAAGCTCTATTTGAAAAGTTATATCAAACACACCCTAAGAAGAAAAAAGGTGTGATGATCTTGATTCTTGAGCACAGATCTGCATGTTTTCCGTTTGGAGAGAAATTTTGCATTGGATTGGACGAGTAGTCGAAGGAGTGGTTGATAGAACTTGTTAAAAATTTGTTTACTTTCATTCTTGTACATCTTCCATTTCAAGTTTTGACATATTTTGAAGGGATCGAGCATTCGAGCCCCGCTATGAGTTTTTATCGCTATTTTTTTTTAAATATTATAATAATTTGAGATTTTATGGAGGAAGGGGAGAAACTCCAACCCACAACCTCATGGTGTGGGTGTAAAGATTTTTACAATCAGATCAATCTCATATTGTCAATATTTACCGCTACTTGAGACATGATTTCCCTATGTCCTCAATTTTATTGAAAACAAAATTAAAAAGCTTTAAAAAATTTAAACATAAAATAGAAGTTGCTAACTATTAAAAATCAAATTATGAAATAAGTTAATTAATTCAAGAGTATCATTAAAAATAAATTAATTTTATTAGTGATTCCAATCTAGCACTTTTTTTCTTTCTTTCTTTTTACTTGAAAAAAAAAATGATCATGAATTATTTGTGATTACAGTCCACAGTTGCAACTTGCAACAACATTAATAGCCTCACGGAGTCACGGTCACAGATAAGGATTTGAAAAACAGAGCTTGAGATCACGATTGGACAAGACAAGCCCTTCCTTTTTGGCCTTTCACTGGGGATAAGGCATGGTCCCACCTAATCCTCCTTCTTCAATTATCTACCACCACCAAATCACAAAAATATCCTCATCAAACTATACCCTATTCACATCATCTACCATTTTATCTCCTCCCAACTCATCCACACCGTCCATTATATAATCACCAGTTTTCAACATCATCAGAAGAGTGGATGCAGTGTAAAACTGTAGTCGTACTCGTAGAGGATCGTGAATAATTGAATAAAGACAAAAACTGAAAATTAACCGCTCTTTCGTGTTCACAGCGCAAGATATCATCATCGGCGCACGTTAATAGTTTCCTACCATCCTACTCCCAACATTAAGAGTTCACTCTAGCTACCAGAAACACATTTCTCTCTATCTTGTCTCTCAACGATCACACAAACAAATGGAGTCGCGAGTGCTATCACGCGCCACCGCCTTCGCTACCGTCTCTCACCTGCGGAAGCCGTCGCGGGACAGCCACCACAACGTCGGATTCGTCTCTGTGAAGCCAATCGGAGCCGTTGGTGAAGGCGGGAACGTGATATGGGGGAGGCAGCTGCGACCAGCTCTGCTCCTCGAGAGCTCGCCGGCACCGGCTGGTCTGTACGTAGGGAAGAGGGAGAACCTCCGGACGAGCATCGTCGCCGCCGCTGCCTCCGCGTCTTCCTCTGGCGAAGGTAGCGATTCCTCCGGGTGAGGTCCGTTTTCCTCCGTTCTGACTCGGTCAGCTCGCTCCGTGTTGACTCAGGACTAATATTCTCTCTGTTTCTTCTCTCTCTCTATCTCTCTGACTCGATGATTATTGCAGAGAAGCCAAGGCCGTCGCTCCGGTAGGGTTCTTCGAGAAGTACCCAGCTCTCGTCACCGGGTTCTTCTTCTTCATGTGGTAAGTCACGTGACCCTTTCTAACTTGCGCCAGGTACGCATTTTAAAATACCGCCAAATCATGTTTTGAAATTACTGAACTGCCCTTTATCTTTTGCAGGTACTTCTTGAACGTCATATTCAACATTCTCAACAAGAGGATTTACAATTACTTTCCCTACCCTTAGTAAGTATAAATCCTTTTTTAAATCGATGTGGTTTTTTTAGTAATTTCAAGCATTGGATTTCGTTTTACGAAAGTTTGTTGTGTTGGTGTGCAGTTTTGTGTCGGTTATTCATTTGTTCGTTGGGGTGGTTTACTGTTTGGTGAGCTGGTCAGTTAACCTTCCCAAGCGCGCTGTAAGTGGACCTCGTTAAGCCTATTAAGTTGATGCAAATTGATTAGTATTAAATTGAGATCTATTTGTTTGATTGATTGTTTATTTAATTTGTTGGATTTAATATATGTTATAATTACACATGTTAATATGACCATTAATGTTGTTGTGGGTCCTTTTAATGTATACCTTATTCGAAAATTTAATAAAGAACTTATATTTATTTTTTTAATACATGAATGGGATTTTAGCATAATTGCCCCTATTTTGTGTTGAAGTTGCACAATTACCCATTTCATGAATAAAACTTTCCAAAATACCCTCACTTAATTTACAACTACCATATTATTACAATAGAGTAAAACCTTAACAACCAAGATGGAATATATATATATCAGTCTTTCTATTATTACTCTGTCACCCTGTCAGTTCGTTCTGATATAAATATATCAGGACGAAGAATGTGGACCATAGATTATGGAGAAGTTTTAACAAGTGCATACACTTTTAAGTCAAAGTATGTAATTCTAATGGTTCACATTCTTCGTCCTGATATATTTTATATTAGGATGAACTGACAATAGAAAAATTGTATATATATATATATAATCCTTTCATAAATAAGTATTTATTTTTCATTCACTTTTCAAACCTTAACATATGTTGTCAAATATATGTTAACAAAATCCTTTTAATGATAAATGTTGTGAATTTGAGATTTACTACTCTTAATTATTATCAAGTTTCACTTGGGAATTTGTTTGTCAGAAAATGAGTGAACATGAATTAGAAGAAAAAGTTGATGGATTAGTGGCATTTGTTACCTGTTCAATATATCATTGTATTAGCTGTCCTCTAGTTGCAGGGTTTTGTTATTAGTTGTTTAGTTGTGATGATTCATGCAGACCTTCTGTACTGATAGTGTTAAGTGACTGGGGTTTTCTTTGTAGCCTATTGATTCAAAACAACTGAAGCTGTTGATCCCTGTTGCTGCCTGTCATGCGTTAGGCCATGTGACCAGCAATGTCTCCTTTGCTGCTGTTGCTGTCTCATTTACCCATACCATCAAAGGTAACATCAAGAATTATGCAGATTTTGGGTGAAAATCATTCAATTCTATCAATGATTTTCCATCAGTGCCATTCAAGCAACCTGGTTAATCCATCTTGGTCATATTTCATTTCAGCTCTCGAGCCCTTCTTCAATGCTGCTGCTTCTCAATTCATACTTGGACAATCAATACCCATTACTCTATGGCTTTCACTGGCTCCTGTTGTTCTTGGTAAGCTCTTCTCTCTCCGTTTGCACCAATTCATTTGCATCTTCTTATTATAGTGATTCAGTAAATATGTTTATCATTCGTCTCTGATCCATGGCTGTAGGTGTCTCCATGGCTTCATTGACTGAACTGTCATTCAATTGGTTGGGCTTTATCAGTGCTATGATTTCCAACATATCATTCACTTACAGGAGTATCTATTCGAAAAAAGCAATGGTGCTGTTAGATGAAACTTACTTATCTTTATGAACAGCAGCTAATTTGTCTTGAAAAATAATCATTGTGTTTCTTCTTCTGCAGACTGATATGGACAGTACTAATGTATATGCTTACATTTCCATCATTGCTCTCGTTGTCTGTATCCCACCTGCCATCATCGTGAGTAAAAGAAGCTTTTAAGGCCCTTTGTGATTCTAGCCTTAAATTATAATTTCTTCCATTCAATTGTGTGACCCCTTCTTTGTTTCCATTGTTTCGACAGGTTGAGGGACCTCAACTGCTCAAGCATGGTTTTAGTGACGCGATTGCAAAAGTGGGCATGGTCAAGTTCATTTCAGATCTTTTCTGGGTGGGGATGTTTTACCACCTCTACAACCAGGTATCATCTTTCATAGTAATCAGCACTTTACATGCATTTAGGTTTTCCCTTCTTCAATTTCTAAGGCTCTTCCAACGACTAGTTTCACTGTTGATCTATTAGATATTTACGAGTTTTATTTCTCTTCTTGTTCCTACTGCCCTGATTTTTCATTAAAATATATCATAATATAGTTTTTGGGATGACAATTAATACAATTTGTCTTCTGAATTTTTCAGTTGGCTACCAACACCTTGGAGAGGGTTGCACCTCTTACACATGCAGTTGGCAACGTGCTGAAACGTGTGTTTGTGATTGGGTTCTCAATCCTGGCCTTTGGTAAGTGTATATATTCGATTTTGTCCTGTTCTTTGCTTATTACTGGGTAACCTTTTGTACTAGAAAATTGGAATTAATATATAACAATTTGCTTGTTACAGGTAACAAGATCTCAACACAAACTGGTATCGGAACAACCATTGCTATTCTTGGAGTTGCAATGTACTCCTACATTAAGGCCAAGATGGAAGAAGAGAAACGAGTGAGTCTCATTCTGATTTATACCTCTTGACATATACTGTTTCGACTTAAATTCACCCGGAACTAGAAGACAATAAATGGTCAAATAGCAATTAGTTTGCCATCTAAGCAATAGTTCATTTCATTTAATCTCTATATTTATGCTAATTTAGCTTTAAACAAAAATGCACTGGTCTAATGCAACCTTGGTAAAGCAGTCTGGACTAAATTTCAAATTGTTGTTCAACATCCAAGAATACAGGCGATTGGAAACCTAAGAAAACGAAATTCATTTTATTCGTGAGAAGATTGAGAGGATGACAGGTGTTTAGAAATTCGAAAACTGTATATGTAGAAATTTTAGTTTTAATGTGAATTGATTTCTTTTTGCAGCAAGCGAAGGCAGCATGAGAAGGGAAGAAAGCAGCATATGGGAATGGAGGAACCCTTGGGGTGTAAAGTCATGTTTTATATTATCGTTCCGAAGATAAAAATGTCGAATCTGAGTATTTGTTGTCATTGTGAAGTTATTTTTTGATAAATTTTCGTTGATTCTGATCCCAAACAATTGCTAATTTGCAAATCAGCTCATGTTGTTGACTGAGAATAATGTATCAATCACTTTCTCTGCCCTCTCAAAACAAGCTTTTATATGATTAGAAGCTCTATCTAGAGAGTTTTAACAGAGTAAGAATCAAATATGTGAATAGTAGTATATGCCATGCTTTGATTTCTAGACATTATCCTTGTGAAATTTGCATAGTTCTGAGTTCAAGCCGCCATGAAGAGGAATTAAAAATTGATAGGATTCGAGTCGTTGATTTGAGAGTCATTTGTCTAAACCCTAAACTATTATCACCATCTACCAGTCGAGTTACGTCTTTGGGGTTGGACTTGTTGGTTCTTGTTATGCAACAAATTGGCAATTTGGTTGTCAATAGAGCTGCAGCAGACAAAACAAGAGTCAGTGCTCTTGCAACATTCTCCAATAAATTATTATCACATCTTAGAATTTTGGTTCATGACAAGTCTATGAAGAAATTATTAAGTGGTGACTGTCATGACTCATGTCATTGTTTATTAATGGTGATTTCTATTTTATTTATTTATTTATTTATTTCCCCATTTTGAAGTAGTTATTTTTATTTATTTATTAATGATCAAGTTAGAAAATGTGTTTGACATTAGTTTGATCAAATTAATTATTATAATTCAATAATGTTACTTTCATAAAATTGCTTATAATTTCTTTATTAAAAAAAAAAAACAATAATCGGGAAAATATAGATACACTCTACAAAATAATATAAATATTTGTGTGGGTTGACCAAAGCCCAAAAGGGTCAAACAAGACGAGCCCAATTAGTTTGTGGCCCACAGAACACAAACTAGAAATTTCAACACAATCTTGGCACCCAAAGATCCCATCATCATCAACCGAAACTCAAACATGAACACTTTCTCAACACACAAGAACCCAAACGCAACAACTAAAAATCTAATACAACTATACAAGCAACAACTCTTTTTCTTCTCTTTTTTCTTTTAAAAAACATGAACCGATAAAGAAAATTAAAAAAAAAAAAGCCCTTTGATTTTTCAACTCTATTCACATGACAATTGACAAACATATTAAACAACATAAATATATATATATATATATATATTTTTTCTTTTATTATTTTTGAAAAGCCCACATAAAACACAAAATCAATAAAAACAAAAGTCTAAAAAGATCTTTTTTAAAAAAAAAAAAAAAAAACAGGAAAAAAGAAAATGGAATTTGTTGTAATTGGAGTCAAGAAGGACTACTACTATTGTTGTGTTCCTGAATTCGCTTTTTACTATTTTCACTTTGTTTTCTCATTAGCATTAGGAATAATAATAATTATTATTATATTTTTATTATCATTAAAATTACAATTACAATTAATTTTATTCTTCTTTCTTCTCAATTCTCAATCCTTATCACACATTCATTAAATTTCTCTCAATCTTCCCTTTCTTCACTTTCAAGATATATTGCGTCTTAGAAAGAGAGAGAAAGAGAGGAAGAATTAAAAAAATATATATATGGGAGAGAGAGAATCGAAATAAAGTTTGATTCTTTGCAAACCCTAGATTTTGATTTTTTGTTTTGGGTGAGAAATCGTGATCTGGGTTTGGTATACGATGGAGGTCGATTCAGACGCCGAGAATCAGAATAGGAGTAATGAAAGTAAGAAGATTGGTAATAATCCTTCCAATGAAGGTCAACAGAGCAAGCCTAAACGACAGATGAAGACGCCGTTTCAACTCGAAACCCTAGAGAAGGCTTATGCTTGTACGTACACTTCTCTGTCTCTCTCTCTCTCTGTGTTTTTTTTTTTTTTTTTTTTTTTTTTTTTTTTGGGGAAAAAAATGATTTTTCTGGGTGTTTTTTTGATTCTGTGAGAGGTTGAGATTATGTATGTTTATGTGTATGTTTGTTGAAATTTGTGGGATTTGTTGGTTGATTTTGTGTGTCTGTGTTTTAATGATATGTTTGGTAATTTTGTTTATTTACTTGTATTTAGTTGGTACATGTTAAGTTTTATGTGATTTTGTTTTCTTAACTTCTAGGTGTTTGTTGATTTTTTGATGATATGATCTGTATAGAAGCATGTATGTTTGTATTTTTTTTAGCTAAATTTGTTTGGTTTCATGTTCCCAAAGCGAAATTTTGGTGATTTATTATGCTTATGATGTTGTATTTTATGTATGTGTTTTGAATTTTGTTCATAGTGCTGGTTCAGTTTGTTGATTTTTTTTTTTTTTTTTTTTTTTTTTTACTTCTTTTGATTATTTAATGCAGTGGAGACATACCCATCCGAAGCAACACGAGCTGAGCTATCTGAGAAGTTAGGTTTGTCTGATCGGCAGTTGCAGATGTGGTTTTGCCACAGAAGATTGAAGGATAAAAAGGAAAAGGAGAATCCAGCCAAAAAACAACGGAAAATTGTGACTGCTGTGATGCCAGAGTCTCCCATAAATGACTTGAGGGCAGGACCTGAGCCAGGGAGTGATTACGGTTCAGGATCGGGGTCAGGCTCAAGCCCATGTATGCTGGAGCTGAGGAATGGAATGGGGTCATCTCGGGGTTTGATGGATGATGTACCAATCAAGCGGAAGTCTTACGAGTCACAGCAGTCAATTATGGAGCTTAGAGCAATTGCCTGCGTGGAGGCACAGTTAGGGGAGCCGTTGAGAGAGGATGGACCAATACTTGGAATGGAGTTTGATCCATTGCCTCCTGATGCATTTGGAGCACCAATAGGTATATAAGTTTAAGCAATGTGTTCTGTTTTACTTTTTGGTTGTTCTGTTTTTACTTTTTGGTTTTTAGATAGAAATGTGTTTTGTTATTAAAGATGTTGTTCTGCTTTGCGATTGAATAGAGATTGTTGAAACCATCCTCAATTATGATTTAGTTCAAGAGTCATCTTGATGGTCTTGGTTGTTATTATTCTTATTGTGAACCTGGGCCTGTTTTTGGAGTCGCATAACTTAACCTGTAATTTAAATCTTATAGCTGTGATTCTTGTCCTCAAGATGACAAATGTTCTTGATTCTGCCTTTTGCTTATAACTTGGTAAACTTGATTTAAGAAAATGAATGAAGACATTCAGGAATACCATTGAATTAGTTGTTCCAGTGGCTGTTGATGGTTTTGATTGAGTTAAGTAAGTATTAAAGATATGAAGTGAATTTCATCATGTTAAATATAATATTAGAAAGAAAGAAACTAGGCGAGTATATTGTAGATAGATAAACTATATAGGATTTACTATGTGAGTATTTGATAATGGTGGAAATAAAATAATATATTTAGGTAAGAAAATAACTTGAAACCTTGCAGAGAAACAAGAAAAAACGTAACAGACGAGGAAAAAACAATTCAAGAGAAAAAGATGAATTTATTTTAGATTTAGATTTAGGAAAGAACATCTAGGAGAGAAGAAAGGAAATAAAATAAATTATTGATGGATGGAGGAGAGAAAGAAAAAAAGAAATAAATTTATTAAATCCTAGCCATCCAAGTTTCAGAGATCCAATAGCTACAAAATCGTGTCAAAAATTGTGTCCCCCGATCCCTCCTGTTCATATTATATTTTATGTATGTATGTATATATATATATTATGAAAATTATTTTCTTGCTAACTTTTTCTGCATTCCTTGTGAAGCAGCTAGTGCTGAGCAGCAGAAGCGGTCTGGGCATCCTTACGAGAACAAAATATACGACCGGCATGACACCAAATCAATCAAAGTTTGTTCTTGAAATTCTTTATTTTGATATTTATTATATGTAGTATATTTGGCATGCATGTTTTATAGTTATACTTAAGATGCCATTTGAGTTTGTAAGTGTAGGTCATCATTGTATTGTGAGTCTTCCCATGATAACCTGAATATTTATTTATTTTTCTTAAAAAATGTTCTTTCAAATTGCTATTAAACAACTTATTTTGGTGTTTCTATAGTTCCTAAGGCTTGTTTTTTCTCCTTTTTTTAGTAATTTTTTTGGAAATTGAGCTACCCCTTGCTCGTTTCTTGGTTAGTTGGTCTTAGAAAAGGTTGCCCTTTTACCTAGTTATTTTCCCGCTTTGTCAGGAATAAAGGTACAGTCTGTTTATTTCAATATTTTAGGGTAATTGCAGCATATGCTCGTGTTGTTTCTTAAGAGTTGTACTGTTCTGATTCTATAAAACTGGATCATGTTTGATGTGCATTGTTTTTCTTTCCATAACTGCTACATCCGGATTAGAAATGCTAAATACCATAGCCAATCTCAGTCCCTCGTGCAGACACGACACCTGTCCCTCGTGTGTGTGTATATATATATATATATAAGAATTCAATTTATGGAGGGTTGAATTTAGAATTTATACAAACGTTGAGAGCGGTAAAAAATAATGAGGGTGGAGAAGAGTTTTGTAAATAAAAGGTGAGGAAGGGTAATGTTACAAGTAGCTATCTGGTTTTTTGGTAAAATAAATGAAAAGGTTGATCATTTATGATGACTATTGGCCTTCTGTTTTGGAAAGTTGAAAATGGACAGGTGTCGCGTCTACAAGAGCGACTGAGATTGGCGATGTTATTTAGCATTTCCCATATCTGAATTTTGGAGATTGTGAATTCTGCTGCCTTATGGATATCCCTGATAGCAAATATATTTCAATTGCTATCTTTTTGTCTTTTCTTTGTTTATGCCATTGACAACATTGACCTAAATCTTATTTCATTTTGTTTGCAACTTGCAAGTCATCATTGTTTTCATGGGAATTAAAGTTTCAGTTCTGACATTTCAGTTAGGTTCACATTTTAAAGTTATATAAATCCATCTCAGGTCTCTAGGGCTCTCCATGAATATCAGTCTCTCCAAGAGCAGCCTTATTTTCATGGTTCACCGGTTGATGGTCCAAGAGCTAGAACATCATTTGCACATGCAAGTGAACCATCATCTAAAGTTCATTCTTCCCAAGGTCACGTGTCTCGTGTTCGTGTTTTGTCTCAACAAGATGAGCCAGGAACCATTTTTTACTCACCTAATGGGGGTGAAGAGATTTTACCGCAAAGGGAATCGTCTTCAAACAGTAGAATAAATGCTCAGACGACTGGCCACCCAATTTTTGGAACTGAAGATGCTTTTGTATTGTCTGATGGGCAAGCATTCAATAATGATGCTGATCTACAGATAGATAGGAAACGCAAGGTATCTTTTAGTGATAAATGGAAACTTTATGGAAAATACAAGCCTCGCAACCTAGGAAGCACAAACACTCCAAATTTGATTGGTAATAAGTGTCGGACACAGACACGAACACGTGTCCGACACTCCAAATGGCGTGTCCGTTGACTTCCGGAAAGTTTGACTTTCCAGATATGGCTGGGATACAGCACAAACACGTTTGGGGCAGTTTTGCATTTTTTTTTTGCAAAAACAGGGTCAGTTTATAATTTTAAAAAGTTTTTGTGTCAAAATCGAAATTTAAAAAAATATATATACTGATTTCTTAGATTCTAGGGTTTCTGCTTTCTTTATCTCTCAAAAGTCAAAATCAAAAACACTGCTGCCTGCTGTGAAAGGAAAAAAAAAACCAGAAAGAGAAGGAAAGAGAGGAGGGGAAGAATTATGTTTATATATATATAAATATATATTATTTTAATTGGTGCAACCTAGATTTTGGAGATTTTCCGTATCCCCGTATCGTATCCTCGTATCCGTGTCCATATCCGTGCTTCTTAGCTCACAACGCAATAGTGCACCTGTATGATTTTCTTTTTTATTTTTCTGAGAATTTTAGTTAATTTTGAGGTTTTAGTAACTGTGTATTAGTTGCTTCTTGTAGAGTGATGAAGCTAGAATTGCCAGGGAAGTTGAAGCAAATGAGTTGCGGATACGAAAAGAGCTTGAGAGACAAGATATTCTAAGGCGAAAGGTTTTATTTATTATTCATGATTTGTGCCATGTAGGGAAAACAAAACTGTTTTAGTACTCATTGTTGAATTTTATTTATAGAATGAAGAACGAATGAAGAAAGAAATGGAGAAGCATGAGCGTGAAAGACGGAAGGAAGAAGAGAGATTGATGCGTGAAAAGCAGCGTGAGGAAGAAAGATTAATGCGTGAGCAAAAGCGTGAAATGGAACGAAGGGAAAAGTTCTTACAGAAAGAATACTTAAGAGTAAGTTTAGTGCCTGCTAAATATTGAACCATTCTCCGGCTATTATCATTTTGATTTTTAAGATAAATGATGAGAATCTCCTCTCTTCTCTGGGTTTTATTTTATAGGCTGAAAAAAGGAGGCAAAAAGAAGAGCTTCGCATAGAGAAACAGGAAGCAAGACGTAAAGTTGCCATTGAGAAGGCGACTGCCCGCAAGATGGCTAAAGAATCTATGGATCTTATCGAGGATGAACAATTAGAACTCATGGATTTGGCTGCTGCAAGCAAGGGATTATCTGCAATAATTCATCTTGACCATGACGCTTTGCAAAACCTTGAATCATTCAGAGGTGAAATTTTACTTGATATTATTTCTATGAACGTTTGATTCCATTCTTTTTGCATTCTCATCTATGACATGGTTAATTTTTCTTAACAACTATGATACAATTTTTGTGCTTTAGATTCTCTAAGCACATTCCCTCCCAAGTCCGTGCAACTTAAAAGACCATTTGCAATTCAACCCTGGACCGATTCAGAGGAGAATATTGGGAACCTTCTCATGGTATGACCTAATACTATTTTCATTTTTAATCATTCTTCTACATTTTTGTTTTTGATGAGATAAGTATATACTTACTTATCTCTCTCTCTCTCTCTCTGAAAGATATTCAAGCCGATATTATGAACTCAACAACTCAACTTTCAAGCTTAAAACATTTTGGTTGGCTTTTTCAGGTTTGGAGATTTTTTATTACATTTGCTGATGTTCTTGGGCTATGGCCTTTTACTCTTGACGAGTTTGTGCAAGCTTTGCATGACCATGTGAGTTACTAGAATCTTCTTTTCTTTTCCTGTTTTCCATATCGTAATTTCTTGTCTTGTTACTTTTTTCTTTTAATTTTTTTTGGCTTTCTATTAATTCCATTTTGATCTCAGGATTCAAGGTTGTTGGGTGAGATACATGTTGCTCTGCTTAAATCGATAATAAAAGACATAGAAGATGTTGCAAGAACACCTACTGGATTAGGGATAAATCAATACTGTGCAGCTAATCCTGAAGGTGGACATCCACGGATCATTGAAGGGGTAATCTCCACGTTACTCGGATACATTTAGTCCTGTTATTTGTTTAGCATATTACTTCTTTTTCATTGTTGAGACTTGAGTCATTTTTTTTTTTTTTTTTTTGTGTGTATCAGGCATATGCCTGGGGATTTGACATACGAAATTGGCAGCGACACTTAAATACATTAACTTGGCCTGAAATTTTTCGGCAATTAGCATTGGCTGCAGGATTTGGTCCACGATTGAAGAAAAGAAGTTCTGCATGGGCCAGTGTGGGTGATAATCATGAGGTTTTTAATTTACTTTTTATTTTTTAACAATTATAAGTGAAATTTTCTAACCGATGTTGATAATAGCAATGCTTAGGTGAATTTATTAAATGCACAACAGCTGTTTTACAGACACAACAAAAAAAAAAAAAAAAAAAACCAAGTAGGCTTGATGATTCTATGTATGCTACATAATCTCTCTTAGGGATAACTGAACTCTTTTTGCGCCAGTGAATATTAGACATGATTTATTGGTAATGAAATTATATTGAAATGAGTCTTTACAAAAAATCCTGTTTGAAAAATCTTGTTCGTGTGGGATCCCGCACTTGATAATAATTATATAATTATATATATGTATATATATTCAGCTTTGTGATCTTTGCCGTATATTGAGGGGTTTGACCCATTTGCTCGTTTTGTGCATGTTCATCTCACCATTAACTAAAATGTGCTTGTATTCAGGGTAAAGGCTGTGATGACATAGTATCAACCATACGTAATGGTTCCGCAGCTGAAAATGCATTTGCCTGGATGCGAGAAAAAGGTTTATTACTTCCTCGAAGATCTAGGCATAAATTGACACCTGGAACTGTCAAATTTGCAGCCTTTCATGTTCTTTCGCTTGAGGGGAGCAAAGGATTAACTGTGCTAGAGCTTGCAGACAAGATTCAGGTGAATTTAAATTGCTGTTACATTGGTTTTCAATTTCTTCTCTGTGCTGTTTCATAATCTCTCTGTTTGCTTTAGAAATCTGGACTTCGGGACCTAACAACCAGCAAGACACCCGAGGCTTCTATTTCTGTTGCTTTGACAAGGGATACAAAGCTTTTTGAAAGAATAGCTCCGTCAACATATTGTGTACGGCCTGCTTTTCGGAAGGATCCTGCTGATGCCGAAGCAATACTTGCCACAGCCAGGAAGAAAATTCGGATATTTGAAAATGGGTTTTTAGGTGGAGAAGATGCTGATGAGGTTGAAAGAGATGAAGACTCAGAATGTGATGTCGATGAGGACCCTGAAGTTGAAGATTTGGCTACTCCGTTGAGTGCAAACAAAAATGTTGACCATTATGATGAAACAAATGCTTGTTCAGGGAGTGGAAAAGACAATATATGCAATGATGTTTCACTGAAGGTGCAAAATGAGGTTGAGAAGGATTTTTCATCCTTCTCTTTCAACTGTTCCAAGAATGCTAGTGGTGCAAGTACCAGTGAGCACTATGTTGCTGGTGATGAGTATAAGGCTAGCAATCTCAATCAAGAAAATGTTGAGATTGATGAAGGCAAGCCTGGTGAATCATGGATCCAAGGACTTTCGGAGGGTGATTATTTTCAACTAAGTGTTAAGGAGCGTCTTAATGCCCTTGTTGCCTTAATAGGTGTTGCGAATGAAGGAAACTCTATACGTGCTGTCCTTGAGGTAAACCTATTTTTCAGTTTTTTCCATCAGTTGGTATGCTTTGTTTGTTTGTCTTAAGGTGCTATTATTTTCTTTGCCTTCAATTTGATTTTGAGAGAATTACAGGATCGTTTGGAGGCAGCAAATGCTCTTAAAAAGCAAATGTGGGCTGAAGCACAAGTAGATAAAAGTCGTCTGAAGGAAGACCATATAACTACATTAGACTTTTCTACTTCATTGGCAAGCAAAGCTGAAACACAAAACGCTAATTCCATGGTGGAGGGGAACCAAAGCCCATTGCTGCTTGTTGATAATAAAAATGAGGCATCTCCAAGACTTATAGAAGATCAAAAAACCTTGCATGGTTCTGAAGCTGTTCAGAATCATCTGAATGATTTCCCTAGTGAAAGGAACTTAGGCATTCAAGACCCATCTACAGGTCTGGATAACCTTGCGAGTCAGCAACATGGATATGCTTCAAAAAGGTCACGCTCACGCTTGAAAGCTTATATTGCCCACTCAGCAGAAGAGATGTATGTATACAGGTCCTTGCCTCTGGGTCAAGACCGCAGACGTAACCGATATTGGCAATTTGTAGCATCTGCTTCTAGAAGTGATCCTTGTTCTGGCAGAATCTTTGTTGAATTACATGATGGAAATTGGAGGCTTATTGACACCGAAGAGGTAGTTTTAATACAACTCTCTCTCTCTCTCTCTCTCTCTCTCAATTTTCTTGAACAATAAGCATTAATTGATGCAATAGAATTAACTCTTCCGTTTATGATAAAAGAAAATTCCATGATAGAAAATCTTGGTATCAATAGACATTAATTCTTTGGCACATAATAATTTTGTTTTCTTTTCTGGAAGCCTAGTTGTTGCACACTGTCAATGGAATTTCCCATGAATTGTGGTTGTCCGTATTGAGCTTTTGAACTTCATGACTGATTGTTTTATTGTTGTAGATGATTGATGCCTTGCATTGGACTAATTCTTTCATTCAATGTGTGTAGGCTTTTGATGCTCTATTGACATCTCTGGATACGCGGGGCATCAGAGAATCTCATTTGCGGATAATGTTGCAGAAGATTGAGAAATCCTTCAAAGAAAATGATCGAAAGAACTTGCAATGTGCCTATTCTGGAGAAAAAGGTGGAAACACCAAAAATGAAGCTACTGAAATGAACATTGATTCGGACTTAGCTAATTCCGACAGTCCTAGTAGTGCAGTTTCTGGTTCAAATTCTGATTCAATGGTTACATCATCTTCTTTTAGAATTGAGCTTGCTAGAAATGAAACTGAGAAGAAAGCTGCTTGGGAAAGATACCAAGATTTTCAGAGGTGGATGTGGAAAGAAAGCAATTCATTATCACTATGTGCTAAAAATGGGAAGACAAGGCGCACAGAGATGTTGGCCGTTTGTGACGTTTGTTTTGATACTTATATTTCTGAAGACACCCACTGCCCTTCTTGCCACCAGACATTAGGTGCAGTTGGTAACGGTTTTAATATATCAGAACACGTGATTCAATGTGAAGGAAAAAGGAAGATGGGGCAAAGGGATATACATATCTTTGACTCTTCTCTTCCCCTAGGAATCAGATTGCTTAAGCCCTTGTTTGCTATCATTGAGGTAAGCCAGAGATTACTTTTATGTTAAAATAAAATTTGATTGGTTTACATCTTGGTTTTTGAAGCATTGTTAATAATTGGTCAGCTAGGCTTGAACATAATCTGTATTTATTGATTTGCAGGCATCTGTACCACCAGAAGCTTGGGAATCATTTTGGATAGAAGAACGTCGAAAGACTTTGGGAATGAAGTTGAATGTGTCATCATCCACCGAGGAGCTCTTGCAGGTTATTATTATTATTATTTCAATTTTATACAATTGGTGAAGTTATTAGTTATATTATGTCTTTATTTATATATTTACTCTATATTCTAAAATCATGATGTCAAGCTAAAGTTGCATTTGTTAATTGTTGTTAGTTAGTAGACTAGAACTCTTTATAGGTTATGATGGTTGATTATATCTGTTTGTGTGTATGCAAAAAGCTTTTTTCTTGCTTCCATTTGGTATGGATTCATGCTTTTAGCATTCCATTTTTTTTTCTCTTTTCTATTTATATACATTATTCCTGTGTACAATTGTATATCTCATTGCCTAATTACTAGTTTACGGTACAGATATTGACTCTTTTGGAGAGCGGCGTAAAGCGACACTATTTATCATCGAACTTTGAGACAACAAAGGAACTACTGGGAATCTCTGATGTATCTGCTGACCTTGCATCAGTTTCTATAATTCCGTGGATCCCAAAGACCACTGCAGCTGTGGCTGTGAGGCTTTTGGAGCTTGATGCATCCATTATGTACATAAAGCCAGAGAAAGCCGAACCCTCCGAGGACAATGATGTTAAAGAATATGTGGTAAGTTATCTTTTGTGTTCTTCTCAGCTTTTCCCTTTTTGTCTCATTGTGTGCCTGTATAAGATATGTGAAAAGAAAGTCTGCCTGCTTTTTGGTAGATGCTGCAAATTTTGCAGAATATCGAAGAGTAGTTGATTTCACATATTCCATGTGTTAAATTGACGTTTATCCTGTCTACAGTCTTCATCTTGTGTTTGAAAAAGATTCAGCTATTTCATATTCCTTGTATGCAGAAATTTCCTTCAAGGTTTTTGCCCCTCAAGAAAGAGGTTGAACTTGATGAACTTGACCGAGATGGACATATGAAAGAAGTGAACTTTGCTAGCCTGCCTGTAAAACGTAAAAATAACAAACGTGGGAGAGGGAGTCGTGACCATGGATGGAGTAGAAAGTATCACAGAAAAGTTCCTGGTATCCCTACTGGTGCCAGAAGGCAAAATGGAAACTTAAATAACCGACAGGGACATCTGGGTGTAAGAACAAATGGTCAAGCGCGCGGACGAGGTCGACGAACAGTTAGGAAGAGAGTAGAAAGAAGGCCTGAGAATCAGGAATTGCTTGGCCAAAGGGCAGATGCAGTTATACCCAATAGCAGTCAACAAACATTTGGAAACTTGGATGAGGATGAATGGAGTCCTGAAAATGTCAGGATGATGAATATAGATGATGCTGAGAACAGCAACAGTGCAGAAGCAGTGGACTCTGATGACAACGCCCAAGCAGTGGACTCCGATGACAATGCCCAAGCAGTTGATTACGAGCAAGGAAACTGGGAAATAGGTTTTAATGGTGCCTCTAATGGATGGAACAGGGATATGTTGGAAGCAAGTGATGATGAAGATGTAGATGCTTCCGGAGATGAACAAGGCATCGAAGAGGTAGGAGATGAAGATTCAGAGGGTGACTTGGATATGAGTGAAGCCTCTGACCAGAACGGAATCGATGATGGCGGGGACTCAGAATATAGTGATTGATTATTGATATATACTGTATTTAAAGGATTGCTGGACACACAAGCCTGCAATATATTTTTGATGTTGTAGTCTTCACCGGTGACTGAATTTGTGTATAGGTGAACAAAACTACATCATGGCCCCTTGGAATTCCAGGTTGTGGGGGGATCATAGAAGAGGAATTAGAAGAAGTAATTTAATTAGATTCTCATTGTAATTCATATAATTGAGGCCTTTGATTGTAACTTTATAAGCTAAGCTATACCCAGCAATGAGGGCTTTTTCCTATTTCCTTTTCGATCTAATCGTCTCCTTTAAATACCATTTACATAGATGGATCCGAGTTTCCTGCTGCATTCTACCTGTAGCCTGTAGGGGTGAGCATTTTCGGGTTAGGTTGAAATTTTTTCAACTCAATCTAACCCAATGGAAATTACAACTCAATCTAATATTTGTCGGGTTGAGTTGGGTTTGAACAATTATTTTATGAGTAACAATATTTTTACCCCTTTTAAAGGGGGAATTACACAAACTTACCCTGGTTATATACACAATAACACAAACCCATAGAAAAATCATAATGACACTCACACCCCCTTGACCATGTTGACTCATGGTTGACCACCTGTTGACCACCGTTTGTCTGTCATAGACAAGGGGCTATGTTGTCTTTTTGTAATATATAAACAATAAAGTAATATAGAATTCGAAAACAAATTAAAAACAATTTTTTAAATAGCCCTCCACCGTCCATATCAAGATAGATGGTGATGGCCGATGGCGGAGATTAACTGAAAATTGGAAGAAAAAATTGATGGAGAATGGAGATCCAATTAAATTTCACAATGCTTTAAAAAAAAAAAAAAAAAAAAAAAATCCACAAAAAAATTATAAAAAAAAATCACAAATCAATCCCAAAAACAAAATCCACGAATCTCATCCAATAATTATATCTTCTTCTCCAATCAATTCCAAGAAAAAAACCAAAATAATCTGGAAAAAAAATAAAAATCAAATCCAAACACTAAAACACACATTCATTGATAAAAATCCATATTCAATTTGTTAAAAATCACATTCAAGATGTGTGATATTCCCTTCTCGAGCTAATAATCTTCGCATGCGAAATATCCAAAACACAACAATAACACTCACCCAGTTTGCGTGTTGAGTATCTAATCGTGTTGCGATACTTGCAAGTTGCAATAACATTCATCGATGATATTTCAAAAACGAAGGCAGTGAATGTGTCTTCATCTGCGATAGAGCTCCGTTGTAGACCGTTCCATCTAAGATGGAGTTACGGACAATGGAGATCAATCATTTTATTTTTTTTTAAAATGTTTTTTTTATTTATTTGTATTTTATTTTAATGAATACTGTATCAAAAAGACAACATTGCACTTTGTCAATGATAGAGAAACGGTGGTCAACTGTGAGTCAACAGGTTAAGGGGGTACGAGTGTTATTATGATTTTATCGTGGGTTTTTGTGTTATTATGCATATAACCAAGGTAAGTTTGTGTAATTCTCCCCCTTTTAAATTGTATGTAAACCCTAAATTAGTAAAATTTTAAAATTCTAATATTACCCATAAATGAATAGTTGAAACTGCAACCACATAGAATTTTAATCAACTCTACGTCATAAACAAAAAGGGAATTAATCGGTTCTTTTTTTTAATATTTCCCTTGTAAGAATGGACTAGAATCCTATCACCTAAGCTCAAAATTTATGGCAACTAATCGCAAACTATCATGGTTGGCCACCGAAATTTTCTTTAAAATAAATTTTTTTTTTTTTTTTCTCTTTTTCGCGTTTTTCTTTGAAAAAAAAAAAAAACGGTGTTTAAAATAGACACCAATGATTTGAAAAGGATTTGAGCTGTATATGTGAAGAAATGCAACAAAACTGGGAACAAGTGATTTTTTTCTTAATTTCTATAATCATTCGTTATATATATATATATATATATATATATATATATATATATATGTGTGTGTGTGTACCGGTGTATATAATTTAGGGACCTATTTCAAAAAAAAAAAAAAAAAAAAAAGGTATCTAGAACCTTAAAAAAAAAAAAAATAATAAATTGGTTTCTGGTTGCATATGATCCAGGAAACAAAAAAAAACAAAAAAAACAAAAATGGTATCTAAAATTATATGCTGGATATTTGGACAATATGTGAAATTGAATTTGAACCTTTTTTTTTTTTTTTTTACAATAAATTGAACTTGAACTTTGTTTGCAGAATAATATGCAAAATTATACTCCTTGATGAATTTTTTGTTTTGTTAAATTAAACTTTGTTTGTGGAAGAACAAAATCTTATGAAGAGTGTTGCATGTTAAATTACTTCTTTTAATTATTATGGGTATTGTTGTAAAATTACTTCTTTTTAGACAATTTTATTTTTAAAAAACAAACATATTGACAGTACATTCAGACGTGAGAAAAAAAAAAAAAAAAAACATGTCATTCAGATTCAGGTTTCAGTCACTATTCAGTCTTCAATAAAATGCAGGACTATTCAATCTTCAGACAAAAAAACAAACGGCCCCTTAGAAGTTATTTTTTCATTAAAAAGGTGATTTTTTTTTTTTTTTTTTTTTAAGAAAAAAACCAATGACATATTTTTAAATAATAAAAAATGTTTTTTTTTTTTTTAGGTAAAATAATAAAAAATGTTGAGCAGCAGCCACTAAGTAGAAAATTTGTTAAAAAACAAAATTATAAAAAGGATAATATTGGTATTAAGTGGGGGTACATTAACAAATTTTAATTATTTTAAAATTTTAATGCGGTGAACATACTAAATGGGGTGTACGTACTGCTTCGGAGAGGTGTAAATATCACCACTCTTATTTGATATATTATTTAAAAAATTTGAATTCAATTCGTTATATCTAAATTCAAATGCAGAACAATTTTTCACCATAATATCATATCACATGGAGTTTAAATTTTGTTGCATAATTAAAACAATAAAAAAAATTAACAATTTATCCAACTTAGAAAGTCTTCATCTAAGCCTCTTATTAATTTTATAATTAATAATCATTTCGTCGAATACCTCATGAAATCTAGATTTTACTTCATTCAACATAATAGTTAGAGTTTTTATACAATTATTAGACTTGTTTTTACCAAATTATTAATCAAATCCTAAATTAACTTACTAAAAATATTTTAACGTATAATCAACAATGTGACAATTAATACAAAAGAAGAAGACAATATAATTGCATATTTATAATAAATGTATTTTATATTTATGGTATAAAAAATATTAAAAATCATGTAAAGATATTCGTCATTTATAATATCGTAAATGCATGACTAACTTTTTAGATATTTTTTAAAAAAAAATAAAAATAAAAAAAAAATTCATAATAAAACTAATAATAAATTATAAATAAAACTATTTAATTTATTTTTTTATTATTTTTGTCGAGTTGGATTGGGCTACATTTTTCTAACTCAACCTAGCCCAATCTTAAAAGTAACCCAACTCAGGTTTGTCAAGTTGGTCGGGTTGCATTTTTGTAAATGCATGGTTCGGGTTGGCAAGTTGGTGCCCAACCCTAGTTGGGTGGATAAAGTGAAATATTTAAAACAGTTGCGATATTTACACCCCTGAAAAATTATATATACACCCATTTTTATACAAACACTCCGTTAAAATATTTTAAAAGCTTAAAGCTGATACCGTATCTTAGTAAGAACACCTCATACATTACCAAATATGTCTTTCTTTTTAAGTGGAATTGGTGGAAAATGTCTCATTTTTGAACTGATTTGGTAACAAGGTCATTATTTTAATAAGTTAAGTTTAAAAGGCACATATTATGGTGAACTACCAAAAATGCCCTTACTTTACACATTCTCTTTCTTACTTTGAAGTTTTTTGATATTTTATTATTTCACTTTCCTCTATAACAAACCTCCAATGGAGGTTGAACATCATAACATTATCAATGCAACTTCATTGAATAATTAGTTTTATGACGCTACGTAGACGCATTTGGGGGTCGAGCTCCCTTCTGAGCTCGCAGTGGTTTCCAAGCTTTTTTTTCAATTTAAAACCCTAATTGGGTTCCTTTTCATTTGTTCTTCGAGTCTCTTGTAAACGTTAAGCTGGTTGTGTGAATTTTGAATCTAATTGAAAAGGCTCATAGACTATTTACAAAGTCTCGGAGACAGTGTTAAAAAGCTCGGAGACTATTTACAAAGCCTCGGAGATACAAAATTAACAAAAAAAGTTGATGGTTAAAAAGATTCGAAAAAGGCTCGGAGACTATTTACAAAGTCTCGGAGATAATTGAAAAGGCTCAGAGATTCAAAATTGACAAACCTATCATAAAAATGAAAAAGCTTGGATTACTATTGAAAATACTCGGACAATGTATGAAAAGGCTCGGAGACAGTGTTAAAAGGCTCGAAGATTCAAAATTGACAAATCTATTCATAAAAATGAAAAAGCTCGGATTACTATTGAAAAGGCTCGGACGGTGTATGAAAAGGCTCGGAGACAGTGTTAAAAGGCTCGGAGATTCAAAATTGACAAATCTATTCATAAAAATGAAAAAGCTCGGATTACTGTTGAAAAGGCTCGGAAGTGTATGAAAAGGCTCGAAGATTCAAAATTGACAAACTTATTCATATTCCTTAAAAAAACTCAGATTAATATTTAAAAAGCTCAGAGACTGTTTGAAAAGGCTCGGAAAAAGTGTTAAAAGGCTCGAAAACCCAGATCTTTATCGTCTTGCAAATTCTCGTCAACTTTAGGACTGTAGCACCACCGCCGGTGAGTTCGCCGTGAGATTTTCAGTCGGATTTCTTACAGATGTGAGATTTTTAGTCGGATTTCTCTCTCTCTCTCAACTTTTTTCTCTCAATGTTTCAAAAGACACAAACTGACAAAATAAGGGTATTTTTGTCTGGTCACCTAAATAAGTGTCTTTTAAACTTGAATTAGTAAAGTGGTAATATTCTTACAAAGTCAGGCCCAAATAATGACAAAAAAATTTTGAACCCTTTTTTTTAGTTGTGGGAAAAAATGTAAGCAAATAAATAATATTAAAATAATTAAAATGAAGAAAAAATGGGAGGCCGTGGCTTTCTTCTCCCTTTGGATGGAGGAGGGAGGCAGCAGCGTCCTCCATCCTTTTAGGCTCCAACTTTTCGATCCAGGTTTTCTTAAAAAATGACGCGATTAATGGGTACTAAAAGTGACCAATAGATGGATGCTTCTTTTTCGATAACCTGGCAATAGAGAAAAAGAACAATGGCCTTAAGAACAACTCCATCGTGATTGAAAGTGTAAAGAATTTCATGTTTTTTACATTATTATTAGTGCTTTTGTTCCATGCACAATGCAGATAACTTCTTCTCCTGGAAATTTCGACTAAATGTGATTGCAGTTAGACCACTCATTTAAGGAAACTGAAGAACTGTGTTTTTCGACTGCAGGTGATTGTAGTGAAATCACTCATTCAAGGAAACCGTATATTCACAAAAGTACTTTGTATAACTGAGGGATTGTGTTTTTGACTACAGGTGATTGGAGTAAAATCACACATTTAAGGAAACCGAATATTCACAAAATTACTATTTATAACCGTAGGACTGTGTTTTTCGATTGCAGTAAAATCACACATTCAAAAACAATAAAAATATTTTATAAGATTTTATAAATCAAATCAATATTTAAATAAAATATTTAATTTTAAGATAAAATAAGGCATATAATGATTTTATAACTTGATTTTAAAATTATAAAATAAGTTGATTTTAATTTTTTCAAAAGTAATACCAAACTGACCCTTATCACTACTAATTAAAATAATATATCTTAATTTTTAATTTGTTAAATATTAATATTATCGATAAATAAATATTAAGCAGGCTCGAAGATATTCGGTGCGGGGACAACAAATCTCAACCCAGTCCCGTTTTAGAAACATGGAGTCAAAATAGATCCCAAACCCACCCTGACCCCATTTATTTCAATAAAGTACCGCCTTATATAGGACGGGTTGGGGCGGGTCCCGTTGGGATGAGGTGTCATGCCACATTATCGAATAGTAATGATGTGCCCGGTCACGTCTCTTCCGCTTACCACGCACACAATCCCTACGAAACTGAAAAATCCAAAACATATAAAACCTAGAAACTTGCGATCTTTGACACAGCTCTTCACTCGAAACAAGCAAAAAAAAAAATCTTCAAATACAATGGAAATTTATCGGATTCTCTTTTCTCTCACATTATTGTCTCTCTTCGCTCTCATTCTCACAAATCAAATTCAACAACGCTTGTTCACCGGATCGCAGGAAACCAATCTCAAAATCGCTCGATTAGGTATTCTAGGCCCAGTTTAGCATTGCTGTGTTGTGGGGAGAATTGCTTTTGAATCTGCTGTGGGGGGAATTGCTTTTGAAATTGTTGTGGGAAGAATCAGCTGAGTGTTTGGTAAATTGATTTTCAAAAGTGATGTGAGAACCAAAAGCAATTTCAATGTGTTTGGTAAACTAGAAGCAAAAAGTGCTATGACTGTGTAAAATTACTAAAAGGACACAATTGTAATGAAACTTGTCTTTATCCACTATAATTCTTTGATGAACTTCAATAGAATTTTTTGATAGGTATTTTAATAATTGAAATGAAGGTTAATATTTGGAATTAAAATAATAATAATAATTATTATTATTATTTCTCGATATTTATATGACCAAGCATTTAATTTTTAATTCAACCGTCTATACAAATAATTTTTTTGCTTTATATAATTATTAAAATATAATTTTTTTGTTTTATATAAATATTAAAAGAATATATATATATATATATATGTGATATAACCACTAACCCGTACTCTTGACTAAAATTTAATAAAACTATAAATCCTGAGTGCAGTAATCAGTACCACTTGGAACTAGAAATGCTTTTTTTTATTTTTCAATAAAACATATATTTAATAAAAAGATATTTAGGATCAATTTATGTACCCTTATAATTTTAGGCAGTTGACTGGGAGATGAATCTCAACAATGAGAACACAATCTTTCCAATTTTGGGACATCAATCTCAAGTACTAATTTGTCTTGAGATTTTTGCCCAAAATTGCAGATAAGTATTGGTTGTTGACACTTGACAATGATAAACACACAAGCTGGCATCAAACCTCCTACACAATAATGGAGTTCAAAAACAAAACTATTGAACATTCATTCATCTTCCACTGATATACAAGGTTTATATACAAGTTACAGTGTGATCAACGATACCTCAAAACATACTCTTTTTCTCAACATCCGATAAGTTTTTGCTAACTGGGCTGATCTCTTCCAATTCAAGTTCATAAAATTTTAGTAAGAATTTACACTTTCACCCAAAGCTATCATCCTAGACATCTGTACCGCAAAATTTACCATCCACCCGATTCTGAACAACTTTAACAGCAGCAGTCGCAGCCCCATTTGCACCCAGAACTGCCTTGTTCACTTGTTCATCCACCCGGCATACGTGAATAGCATTCTCGGCAGTTTTTCTAGCACCCTGCGATTTAAGAATCAAAATACACACCAAGTAGAATTAATTTCTACATTATAGATTTTTCATATAATACACACCAAGTACTTTTGCCAAATTCATAATACTGCAAATCTTTTATATCAAGTTCGTGTCTTTCTATAATACACACCAAGTTCGTGTCGTTCACATCGTTCAAACTTCAGTGGGTTCAAGTATGGCAATTTTTCCAGAGATTACACATATAGTTACTTTTTTTATAATTAAAATCCTAGCTCATATTTCAAATGAACCCAACCCAAATGATCTCTTATAATCTCATAAATCCATAATGCCATTGAAAAAAGAATTCTCTAGTAATGAGTACACTTTTTCAATAAGAACTTAACTGTTTCCTAGTAATGAGTGCTTCGCTACCGAAGAGTTTCTAACATGAAGCAAGTTTCTTACTCTCACTTTGGTAATAAACAAGCTGCATCCCAGTTGCCACAAAGTATAATATATGCACAACTCAAGATTCAAAAATACCTCTAAAAACTAAACCAGCCAAAACCATGATTGCAGTTAGGGATGTCAAATTGTCAATGGTATGGGTTTCGTACGGGTTTTCCAATACCATCCCCAATACCAATTAATATGAGAAATACCATCCCCTATAAATACCCACCTTAAAAGAAACGGTGTGGGTGTGGGGATTCCCCATTAGGGGATCGGTTTTTTACCTCATACCATCCCCATCCCATTAATGTATTTTTTTAATGACTTTTTAATAAAGATCATATAATTATTATTGAATAATATGAAAATAATAGTGTGGGATATATTATATATAATGATCTGGAATGGAGTAGTGTTTCAATGGAGGGAAAAAAATGGGAAAAAATGAGAGGGAAAATTATGTTAGTCGGAGGGAAAAAAAAGAAGGAAAATTATGTTTTCTGAAGACAATAGTCACGGTAATAATTTTTTTTTTTTTTAAGAGTTAATTCCAATACTAATTAAGTGCTTCATATATATATATATATTTATTGATAACGGGGTACGGGGACAGGGACGGGGTGGGGCAGGAATTTGAAATCCCGTAACCGTACCGAAATTAAATTAGGTATTAAAAAAAATACCGGCCCCATACCACAACTTAATTGGTACGGTTAAATCCGTCCCTAACGGTTCGGGTCCCCGGACCAACGGGTAATTTTGACATCCCTAATTGCAGTGCCATACAACTCAAGAAGTTCTTTGACTTCTTTCCATGGATCTAAATCCTTGCTGTACAGTATGTCAGCCTTATCATGCTTGATTAACATTCCTCAGCATGAATTAGAATTACTAATTTGCAAAATTTCTATTGTTCTAATGATAGAACAATCTATGAATTTGAATACTTGAAAACGTAGACCCTTTTTCTTTTTGAGAGTACAAAAAGAGTTTAAATTTTATTGATGGAATTAAAATCCCAAACTCATGAAAGAGGATATAAGTACCTAATCTGGAGATTTGTGTTTGAAAGAAATGGCATAGTTAGCAACAAAGTTATTGAACTAAGAAAATGAATTTAAGATGCAACACTTTGCTGCCATAAAACAGGAGTCCAATAAATTGAAGGTACTCCAAATATGATCAGCATAAAACTCTTAACATGCAGATAAATTGTGTCAACACCAATTTTCACTGTGTTCCTTACTATTATCCAAAATGCAATCTAGTAAAACTACATTTGTAGGATAACATTCTCTTTGATTTCAAGTTTTAACCCATAAACTTTATACAATGCCAAGTTCACAATTCATACAAAAAGAACTAGTCCTCACAAGAAGATGACACGAAGGCAACTGCAGTCTGCAGTGAATAATATCTAGAAGCAAGCAATAAGAAATGCACAAAAGATACAGTAGCTGCAATCCATGAGATTTGAAACCTACACAGAGACGACCAATCTCAGCAATACTAAAAGGGCTTTACTTTCCTATCATTCATACAATTTTAACAAACAATGGGAAAAAAAAAATGATATCAAAACTAGAAAATACATCAATCTATTTCAAAACACATTCACATCTATTTATTACCTTTTCTGCTCAAACTAAACTACCAAGGAAATCCTCTTTTGGAAAACCCCCAATAAGTTCATTTATTTAAGAAAAAAAAAAAAACTTTTACAATATTGGCGATCACAAGCTAAATAAACCCTCAAAATTTAAAAATTGACTGATAATCCATCTATTAAAATTCAGCAAACCAAAATTGCAATATATGCTATAAAACAGAAACCCTAATTGAACGAGAGTTAAATCACCACAATCAATTGACAGCCTATTTGACAGTTATAATCGATATAATTAGAAAACATAATAAAAAAAATAAAAAGAAATACCTCAAGCTTTTGCAGGGCTACCGATTCATTAGCGCCTGTGATGCTGATGAAAGTGTCGATTGCTTCTTGATTGGGTCTAACCATTTTATTTTCCAGATTTTAATTTAATTTTGTTTTGTTTTTAAGGTTAGACTTGGAGAGGTTTTCAGTGTTTTCTTTTTTGCAAAGAAAAGACTAGAGAGAGAGAAAGAGATTAGATGGACGGAGACTAGCGACTGTGGGTTGATTGAAGAAGAAGATGAGATGGACGGCGACTGTTAATGGAGATGAGCAGCGTGGAGTTGATTGAAGAAGAAGATGTGATTTTGGTAAATGTCATGAAAGGCTAAGGACAAAATAGGAAAGTCGGTATTTGTAGCACGTTTTTGTGGAGCATAAGCAGATATCCAAAAGCATTTATTTGTTGTTTCTCAAAAACTCAGTTGGTAAAAGCTAAACACCCTATTATTGGTCCGGAATCACTTTTAGCCCCAAAAACAGCTAGGGAAACAATGCCAAACTGGGCTCTAGTCTCCTTCTTCTTACAATATTTTTTGGTGTTATCAGTCTGATTGTTTGAGTATCTTGTTTGTTTAGTTTTTGTTTAAAATTTGATAGAAGACTTATAATTGTCGTTTTAACAGAATCTGTTCTCGAGGAAAGCATCCATAAAATCATCAATGCGAAAAATTATTTTATCGAGGAAATAATCGATGACATTGCTACTGAGATACATGATCTTCAATCTCTTGTTTCAAAAATTAAGGTTTTTTTGATATCTGTTATTACTGCACTTCGTGTTATAATTGTTTACTTCTATGAATCCATGAAATTTGTCTGGTTGAAAGTGTTATAATATATGTGGCTTTTACCACATGTATTATACACATAAATATCTTCTCGTAATATCTTTATAAATATCTCCCATAAATATCTCTCATTTTTCTGTCCACTTGCTTGTGATGTAAGCGATGATGTATGTTGAGTGCAAGTTGATGGTGTTGCTTTTGCTCAATATATATATATATATATATATATATATATATATATATGTGCTCTCTCTCTCTCTAATAAATGGGGTTCAAAGCATCAATAAAATGAAGCACTTATTTTCTCAAATCTTATCTCTCTCGTCTCTTCTCTCTCTCTCTCATCTTTTTCTTTTGTTATTTATTATTCTTTTATTTACAACACGATTGTATGTAAGTAAAAAGTATCTCCAGGTTAGTGATTTACTTACGGCTTGATATTTGTGTATGTAAGTAAAAAGGATCCTTGATGGGTGATTTACTTACATCTCAATATTCTGGATCTATATATATTTCCGTATACAAAATGGCTTATGCCGTCAACGGAACATGTATATATATAATTCTGAATTTATTCATTTATTCTCTTTAAATCCCAATATTCTAGATTTATTTATAGTTCCATATACAATATAGCTTATACCGTCAACGGATCATCTATATATAGTTCTGGATTTATTTTTTTATGCATATAGCGGGTGAGCTTAGCCTCATGGAATTGTTTTTACAGGACATATATACTATCCTGGAATTGTTTTTACAAAATATATATACCGTTCTAAAACTGTTTATTTACGGAACATAACAGCTCAGCCTCTTGGAATTGTTTATTTACAGATCATATATACAATTCTAGAACTGTTTATTTACGGAACATATGAGATTGGCTAGATTGACGAACCAGAACTTAAAGTTTCTGGAATTATGATATTTAAATCAGCACGATTTTGAAAACCAATGAGAACCTAGAGTTCTGGATCCAGTATTATATACATGAATGTCATACGACACAGTTTTGAAAACCGATGAAAACCTGAAGTTCTAGATCTAGTGTTATATTCATAAATGTCATACTTCATTATTTGGAACTTGGGGTTTCAAATCCACTCAGAATCTGAAGTTTTCTAAATTTAATATATGAACTTACAGTTCATGGTCGAACCGGAAATTCAAAAAATCATTATGATCCATGATTTTATTTTATCTCATATATATGAAGTGATATATTTATATATCATTCATTTGAAAAAAGGGATTTACACATCTAACAAGATGTTGTGAGTATCATAAAAATGATTTAAGATCCTAATGTTTAATGAAATTGGAAATAATATTTTATCAATTTCATACATGATTGATACTCATGAAGAGCAATATTCAGAGAAGAGACGAGAGAGATAAGATCAGAGAAAATAAATGCTTCATTTATTGATGCTTGGAACCCCATTTACTAGAGAGAGAGCACATATATATAGTGAGCAAAAGCAACACCACCAACTTGCACTCAACATACACCATCGCTTACATCACAAGCAAGTGGAGAGAAAAAGGAGAGATATTTATGGGAGATATTTAGGTAGATATTATGGGGAAATATTATGGGGAGATATTTTTGTGATATTTGTGTATATAACACATGTGGTAAAAGCCACATATATTATAACACTCCCCCTAAGTTTTATCATATTAGGTTTTGTCCTAAAAAATTAATATATGTGGTATAAATCCAAGGGGGAGTGTTATAATATATGTGGCTTTTACAACATGTGTTATACACACAAATATCAGACAAATATCTCCCATAATATCTCTCCATAATATCTCCCTAAATATCTCCCATAAATATCTCTCCTTCTTCTCTCCACTTGCTTGTGATGTAAGCAATGATGTATGTTGAGTGCAAGTTGGTGGTGTTGTTTTTGCTCACTATATATATGCAATCCCGATTTTGTCAGTGCATCCTGATATAACTTTATTAGGATATTGAATGTGAGACACTAGTTTTGACGAGTATATACACATTTGAGTCAAAGTATGTAAAACGAGTGGCTCACATTCAATATCTTCACGAAGTTATATCAGGATGCACTGACTTGAAATTTTTTTCATATATATGTGCTCTCTCTCTCTCTAGTAAATGGGGTTCCAAGCATCAATAAAATGAAGCACTTATTTTCTCTGATCTTATCTCTCTCGTCTCTTCTCTGATGTCTATCTCTCATCTTTATTTTTTTTGTTATTTATTATTCTTTGATTTACAATAAAAAGTTTTTTTTTTTAGAGATAATAGCACTAAACACTATTAATCGGTAGGTGGAGTTCTAAAATGGCTATTTATTATTTAAATTGTTCCAAAATCACCATTTCTACAAAACATTTTTAATTAGCAACCATTATGTCAAAATCTAACAGAAAACTGCCGTTATATGTGATATAGCACCCATAAAGAATTTTATGGACAATATTTTATGCCCTTTATGGCTCAGTGTATGTTTCATACCCATTTTGGTTGTTTGAAGAGAAAGAGTGAGGCGACAGAAAGAGGCTCTATGAGAGGCTTGAATTGGGAAAATTAGGGCTGGGATAATTCGGTATTTTCTCTAAGAAGATCATTGCCCCTTCTTGTTTTACTGATTTGATCTCTATTCTAACAGGTCATGACAAAAGCAAACAGACTTCAAAAACAATTAAGGGGCAAAATGGCAACAATTGATACTTTCCTTCTATGAAATGGTTAATTTGAGCCATTTAAAAAAATTAATGGCCATTTAGGGATAACCTCACCAAATAAGTGGCTCTGGAAATCACTAACCCTTTTTTTTAATATTTGAGTAGTTTTCTTTCAAGTGATAATAAAATTGCATAGTACTGGATTGTAAAACTAGATAGTCTTGTAAAATCTTATAATTTTATCTTATTTCAGGATAATTCTTTGTGTTCCTAATCTAATCATTTTAGAACTAAATAGTCTTTTCTTTCAAGCTATACTAAAACTTGCAATTAGGTGTTAGGATATTGAATGTGAGACACTAGTTTTGACGAGTATATACACATTTGAGTCAAAGTATGTAAAACGAGTGGCTCACATTCAATATCTTCACGAAGTTATATCAGGATGCACTGACTTGAAATTTTTTCATATATATGTGCTCTCTCTCTCTCTAGTAAATGGGGTTCCAAGCATCAATAAAATGAAGCACTTATTTTCTCTGATCTTATCTCTCTCGTCTCTTCTCTGATGTCTATCTCTCATCTTTATTTTTTTTGTTATTTATTATTCTTTGATTTACAATAAAAAGTTTTTTTTTTTAGAGATAATAGCACTAAACACTATTAATCGGTAGGTGGAGTTCTAAAATGGCTATTAATTATTTAAATTGTTCCAAAATCACCATTTCTACAAAACATTTTTAATTAGCAACCATTATGTCAAAATCTAACAGAAAACTGCCGTTATATGTGATATAGCACCCATAAAGAATTTTATGGACAATATTTTATGCCCTTTATGGCTCAGTGTATGTTTCATACCCATTTTGGTTGTTTGAAGAGAAAGAGTGAGGCGACAGAAAGAGGCTCTATGAGAGGCTTGAATTGGGAAAATTAGGGCTGGGATAATTCGGTATTTTCTCTAAGAAGATCATTGCCCCTTCTTGTTTTACTGATTTGATCTCTATTCTAACAGGTCATGACAAAAGCAAACAGACTTCAAAAACAATTAAGGGGCAAAATGGCAACAATTGATACTTTCCTTCTATGAAATAGTTAATTTGAGCCATTTAAAAAAATTAATGGCCATTTAGGGATAACCTCACCAAATAAGTGGCTCTGGAAATCACTAACCCTTTTTTTAATATTTGAGTAGTTTTCTTTCAAGTGATAATAAAATTGCGTAGTACTGGATTGTAAAACTAGATAGTCTTGTAAAATCTTATAATTTTATCTTATTTCAGGATAATTCTTTGTGTTCCTAATCTAATCATTTTAGAACTAAATAGTCTTTCTTTCAAGCTATACTAAAACTTGCAATTAGGTGTTAAAGAATTATTAACAAAGCGAAAGCTGAACAAATGATATTAATATCGAAGAAAAGTTATAAACAACTCTTGTTCTGACTCTACTTAATTAGAACAAAAAAAAAAAAAAAAACTAACCTAAACAAACATGAATCCTCTAGGATTTGGGATTTGGGATTCCTAAGAGCATCTCCAATGCTAATGTGGGTTATGAAAAAATTAGATGCCACGTTGGATGGATATCCATTTTGTTAAAAAAAATCCATCTCCAATGCAACTTCTCTAGTACAACTTCAAGTTGAGGTGGTAACTTTTTTTTTAGAAGCTGTCAACATAACTCTCTGATTTCAGACGGTCTGTTGGACGACCGTCTTGTTGGCCCAGTCAACAACCACTCTTGTTTTCTACTTTATTTTATTCAACAATTCTAAAGTATATTTAAGGAGACCAATAATAAATTGACATGTCATTAAAAACATATATTTTACAAGTGAAGCATTGGAGACCACTTTTTTATTTGGATGTCTATCAAGTTTAGTTACATGCCACATATGAAGCAATTTGATTGACAATGTTGACATATCACCATTTTTTCAAATACAAGCCACATTACCATCGGAGATGCTCTAATTTGACTAAAATAAGAAAAGCTCAAAACTTACGTTGGTCAAAACAGACCTGTTATGGGGGTAAACCCACGGTAACAAATGTATGGTTTGTCGATACGATTCCTATCATTGTTTTAAAATTCGGTGAGAGGTGGCCGCACCTGCCTCTCGGACAAAATTGCTCCGGGGCAGCTGAATGGGAAGTTTTGGGTGAACAACCCGCCTCCTCTCGACTCGGCTGAGTTGTCTTAGGTGCGTTTTTTATTTTTTATTTTAAATAAAGTTAAAACAATTATAAAAATAAAATAAAATGCATTAATCTCTTTCTCTATATCCACCATCATGATCTCACATTGTTGCATGCTCTTTCTTGTTTTCACATTTATGTAAAATAATACCTTTAGTTTCTTGATCGAAGCAATTTCCAAGTTTTAGAACATGCCTAAACCAACATGAGGAGTGTTAGATACAATCTCTCATCCACTCTCCCAACCTACTCTCTATTCATGTACTAACATGTGGATATTATTAATTTCTTCACATTAAATTTATAGCCTTTAATAAATGGACAACATTTGGGTGCTGACCAGTCAGTACCCAAGGTACTGACTAACCCAATGGTTGGTTGCCACGTAACCCAAAGTAAGGAAAAAAATGTAAAAAGTAAAAGAGTTTTGGCCACGTGGTAATACCCCATTGGGTGGTTAGTATACTTGGGTACTGAACAGTCAGTACCCAAGCATTTTCCTTAATAAATAGCCTCATTTTTCATTTTATTTATGATGCAAACCAATAACTTATTTCCTAGATTACCTTTTTTCTTTAACTTTTACATATTGTCATTTAATATCAGTTTTTTATTTTTATTTTTTATATTTTAAATATATGTATTGCTCATATATCTATTTATTTTTCACCAAATTTACTTAAAAATTTCTTTTTACATCACTGGCTAACTTGATGGTTGTTGTATAAAATAAATAAATAATAAAACAAATTAGAGTTAAATAATTTAAAAATATATTATAAAAAATTTATAAGACAAGATCAGTAAAACTTAATGTCTATATCTAAATTAAAAATAAAAAATAAAGAAAAAAATCTGATGTTAAGTAGATACTTACATATTTTTTATCTTTTAATTTAAAATTGATTTGCTTTAATTTGACTTAATTTGTCTGTCAATCTAACCAGATTCATTTGTTTTTTTTTTTTTTTTTTTGTTTAATCACATAAAGAGAAAAAAAAAAAAAAAAAAAAATCTTTCATTAGCTAAATCTTGAAAGGTAAAGATTTTGGCTCAAACACATATACAATTAGGAGCAGACCCAATAAGGGTAAATGGGGTTCACGTTCTTCTCATCGGATGTTAAAAATTAAAATAATGAATTTCGGTTTATATGAATTTTTTATAATATATTTTTGAACTATTTAACTATAATTTATTTTACTATTTATTTATTCTATACAACAGCCATCAAATTAACTAGTGTTTAGTAATGAAAATTTAGTGAAAAGAAATATCGGAACAATTCAATTTGGGACCGTACACTCAAGAAATAAAAGATGTTGTAGAGTCTTGAAAAAAACACACACCTAATATATATATATATGTTGTAAATCAATTAAATAATAACAAAATAAATAAATAAAAATCTGAGAAAACAGAGATGAGACGAGAGAGACACAAGAGAGAGATATCATATTTTTCACCAACCATCTTACAAGAGAGACCAGCATATACATATATATATATAGACAAAGGAGGCTACACAAGTGGGTGGCATCAGGTGTGAGAGAGAGTGGGGTGGTGATGAAAGGTGAGAGGGAGGCGGTGATAAGGGGTAGTAATTGTATGAGATATTTATGTGAGATATTTGTTGGGATATTTGTATGAGATATTTGTGTGTGATATTTGTTGGGATATTTGTGAGTATCACACATGTGGTAAAACCCACATATTTTATAACAATATATATATATATATATATAACCGATATTAAATGGTAATGTTAAAGTTAAAGGAGAAGAGCAATATAGGAAATAAGTTGTTGGTTTGTATTGTAAATAAAATGAAAAATGAGGCAATTTATAAAGGTTACAAATTTAATGTGAAAAAGTTAATGTTGCACATGTGTTATCATATGGACAGAGAGTGTGTTGAGAGAGTGCATCTAGCAAATTAAATTATTGGATTATGGATTACAAATAATTATTGGACAGAGAGTGTGTTACAAATTTTTGGTGAATGTTATGGATTATTTTGTATTTTATTGTTATTTTTTAAAATTAAATTATTATTTTTATCCTTTTCGAGTTGAGGCCACTGCCTCGACTGCCTCGAGGATGTTGCCTTGCCTCGCCTATCAATTTTTTAAACTTTGGTTCCAACGATATATTATGGGCCCAAAACGGATGCCATTTGCTCCTCCAACAACCGCCCAGAAGTGTCCTACGTTAATTATTTTGTAATTCTAACTAAGTATTTACGACTGGTGTTATCAACAAATAATTCGTCGTTACATATATTTTGACAATTTTTTGCAATATTTATAATTGTAAAATTATCAAGTGCGGGATCCCGCACAAAAGCATTATAAAGTTACTATTTATAGTTAGTTATTAATGTTTTATGACATGACAGTATATAATCTTTAAATGTGGGCTGATTCGTTGCATGCAAAGGAAAGACTGATAGTATTAATGGACGAAGATGTAGATGATTCTGGAGATGAACGAGTTGAATGAGGCATCGAAGTGGTAGGAGATGAAGATTCAAAGGGTGACTTAGATATGAGCAAAGCCTATGACCAGAACGGAATATATTTTTGATATTGTAGTCTTCACCGGTGACTAAATTTGTGTATATAGGGTAGGGATGACCATTTTCCCCGAGGCCCCAAAACCCCGCTCCCCCATCTCCTTTTGGGGGAAATTTTTTGGAGAGAAATGGAGAATTTTTGGGGGGGGGGGGGGGGGGGGGGGGGGGGGGAGCTTTTTAACCCTAAATTTAAATGGGGTTAGGGATGGGGGGACCTGTCCCCATCCCCATTTCCCCCAAATATTATAATATATTTATATATATTTATTTTTATATTTTCAATATTTTATTATTCATATTTTACTAACTTTATATACATCTTTATAACTTAAAACCTAACCCTAAATCATATTTGTGCATTTGCGTGTTATTTTGTATTTGAATTTAATGGATTGTGTATTGTGCATTTTTTAAATATATAAATTTTACTGATACAGGGAAAATGGGGGAATAGGGATAGGGGGACCTCCCCCCAAAACTACCCCATCCCCATTTCCCCCCAATTTTTTTTTTTTTTTTTTTTTTGGGGGGGGGGGGGTTGTGATGATGGGGATGAGGATGGGGATGGGAATAGGATGGGGGAGGATTTGGAAAATGGGGGTGGGGATGGGGGGACCTACATCCGCCCCCATTCCCCCATTGGCCATCCCTAATATAGGGGAGCAAAGCTACAGCATGGCCCCTTGGAATTTCAGGTTGTGGGGGGATCATAAAGAGGAATTAGAAGAAGTAATTTAATTAGATTCTCATTTTAAGTAATTCATATAAATTGAGGCATTTGATTGTAACTTTATAAGCTAAGCTTTAGCCATCAATGAGGGATTTGAAATTGTTGATAGTGTGTTTGGCTTTGGTGAATTTGTTGTTTGGTTTTAGGCCACTCAAGTGAAAACAAGTGGAAATTGCTAAAACTGACCACTCTAATTATAGGAAATTCCTTTTTAATCACATGCATAATTTTAATTGTTAATAACCATCTTTTTGAGCAATTACTGGAATGCCCCCATATAAAAACATCCCAATCAGCTCTCTCTCTCTCTCTCTCTCTCTTTTTCTCTTTTTTTCTTTCTCTCTCCTCTGCTCTTTCTCCCGATCTACCTCTCTCTCTCTCCCCGATCTACCTCTCTCTCTCTCTCTCCCCGATCTCCCTCTCTCTCGCCTATCTCTCTCTCACCGGCGTGGGTTAACGGTCGCCGAGCTCCGGCGACGTCCGGACGACGTCCGAACGGGTGGGCTACGTCCCACCCGTCCGGACGGGATGGCGACGCTGGTTCGCCGATCCCTCGCTCGCTATTGGTTCGTTGCACGAACCACGTGCGACCAGACGTCATCGGCGGCTGGTTCGTCCGCCGCTAGTTCCAGCGTGCCGCCGGCGATCGTGAAGCATACTGAGCCGTTGGACGTGGTTCGTGCAGGTCGCCGGCGAATAGATTTGCAAAACAAACAAAAACCCTAAACCTAAATTGAATTTGGGGAAGAAGAAGGGGAAGAAGAAAAAGGGGGAAAAAAAAAAAAAAACTTATCCTAATTTCAATTTAATCCAGATTTCAAGTTTGAGTATTTTTATTTTAGGCATGATTTCAAGTTTGGATATTTCCATTTATGCATGATTTCAAGTTTGTGTATTTCAATTTAGTCATGATTTCAAGTTTGTTTCGAGGTTTAAAAAAACACTATTTTCAGGGATACTCTGGTAATTTATGGTACTATACTGAATTTTTTTTTAAAAAGTGGTTATTAACAATTATAATTTCAAAAGTGGTTAAAACAAAAGTATGATAATTTGGATGGCTATTTTCGGTTTTCTCTCTGAAAACAAAGCTATGTCTCGACCGTCGAGACACGTCGAATCACTATTTATCACGAAGCTTGACTCGAGTTTCACAACAAATACGTTGGGCTTCAGCCATTTTTCGCCAGCCCAGGCTCAATAAACAGTGAAAAAAGCATCATATTTCAACACTTTCTTCATGTCGCCTCATACATACCTTAGCTCTCTCTCTCTTCCACACATGTTTGGTCTTCGGGGACACAATTTGCATTAAAAAAAAAAGTTTTTCAAACAACCCTTTTATTTGTACTGTGATTTCGATCGGCTTTGATGATGATTTTGTAAATCCCCGTCATTAGAAGTTTAGTAATCTGAAAATGTCCGTGAACAAGAACTGGTTTCTGATGAGGTTGAGGAACAAACCATGATTCTTCATGCCAAGGTTGATGCTTTTTCAGGGATTTTTATAGATTCCAAGTTTCTCATTTTTATTTTTTTTGTTTATATTTATGATTTTTTTTGTTTTTGAGTTTAGGTTGGTGAATTTTTTACTTGCTTGTTGTTTGTTTTTAAAAACCTCACTGCTTGAAGATTTCCAAGTTAGATTTGACGATGGAGCTCTCGAATTGAAGTATAAAACGATGTCGTACCGACGCATTGTTCATCTTCAAGCTCATTGGATGCGCACCGGCGTTAGTGACAGAACGGTAACGTCGCCAAAGTTGCGTTGACGAGATCGACCACGTCATCGAAGACCGTCCATTGACATCGTAATTTCAGTGACGTAACCGTCCATGCCATGAGCTGGGCATGGCGTGTACTGCCATGTCGTCAAATTGTAGTGACGTGCACAGGCACGTCGTTAGTTTTGTAGTGACGTGCACAGGCACGTCATCGTAATTTTACTGACGTTACCGTTCATGTGATGAGATGGGGGATGACGTGTCATGACACGTCGTTGAATGGTAATGCCGTGTCCAGTCACTTATATTTTGCTTGCCACGCACACACCATCCCCGCGAAACCGAAAAATCTGGGAACATATAAAACCTAGAAACTTGGGATCTCGGAGTCAGCTCTTCACTCGAAACAAGCAAAAAAAATCTACGAATACAATGGCAAGAAATCAGATTCTGTTTCTTCTCATTTTATCGTGTCTCAGCGCTCACACTCTCACAATTCAAATTCAACAACAAGAACAACAACTCTTGTTCACCGAATTGCAGGAAGCCAATCTCAGAATCGCTCGATTAGGTAATCAATCTAGTCTCCTTCTTTTTACAATCTTTTTAGTGTTATCTGTTTGAGTATCTTGTTTGTTTAGCTTTTGCGTAAAATTTTTGATAAAAGACTAATTGTTGTTCTAACAGAATCTGTTCTCGAGGAAAGCATCCATAAAATCGATGTGAAAAATAATTTTATCGAGGAACGCGAGCAGCTAATCGATGACATGGCTACTAAGATCCATGATCTTCAATCTCTTCTTTCAAAAATCAAGGTTTGTTTGATATCTGTTGTTATTACATTCAAGTTATGTTGAACATGTGTGAATTCGTGAAGTTTGTTGTGTATTTTTCTTTCAAGTGATAATAAAATTGCATTGTATTGAATTGTGAAACTAGATAGTCTTGAAAAATCTGATAATTACATCTTATTACAGGATGATTTATCGTGCACACGCATAATCTGATCATTTTCGAACTAAATACTTTTTTCTTTCCAGCTATACCAAAACTTGCAATTAGGTTGTAAAGAATTGTGCTGTAATTCACTTAATATTTACGAATTGGGTCATCATTGAATAATTCGTTGTTAAAGATATTTTGACAATTTTTTGTATAATCTTTAAATGTAGGATGATTCGTTGCATGCTGAGGAAAGACTGACTTTATTGGAAGAAGAGGTTCGTTTCAGTCTTGTTCAATGGGCTTTTTCACTTTCTGTTTATTGTTTGCTTGTTGAAGCTTTTTAACTGATTTGAGAAGTAGGCTTCTTGATGCCTAGGTTCGACTTCTATGGACAGCTTCCAGACAGAACAACTTTGATATTCATGTTTTAGAATCTAAAGCACAGGACGCAGAAGATAGATTGGAAGTTGTTAACTCACAAGTTGAAAAGGTGAATAATCTTGCCCATCCTCGTATATGCTTTTATGCAGTTGTAGGAGTCTTTACGGCAACAGCTTCTTTTTTGCTTGGGATTGAATGAGCTTGTCATGAATGCTTTTGTTATCATTGTTTGAAATATCTTGTTAAAATTAATGTTATGTTAAATATGACTATTAGTTAATGTGTTGACCATTGAACTTTTCTTTACTGTGCTTGTAGATGGCAGACATTGTTACAGAACAATGGATTCATATTCAACATCTTGAGCAGGCGCTTTTTATCATAGAAGTATGTTTGCCCAAAATTATTCTATTTACATGCTCAATTCTTAAGAATTAAGAATAGTAAAATCCATGTCATTCGGTATTGACACCCTGAATTGACTGTTAATATTAAATTTCTCTGTTTCTTTCGTAGATGAAAGTACAGGACATTCAAAGGAAACTTAGGTCTACAAGGTGCACATTCTTGAAGGTAGTTATAATTTTAAAATATTTCTGCAGATGTTAATATGTATTGGTCAATTTCAATTCTGAATCTTTGTATAACCATGCATTATTAGCAGTTAAAGCTTTCAACAGTGTGTGTAATTTGAAACATATTCTTATTGTTCCTTGTAATTAATTTTCATGCAAGTCTTAGCTAAACTACTGCTTTATATGAATTATAGTTTGTCAACGACCTTTCTGGACAACATCTACCGAAGCTGTTTGGGATATTTGATTCTTATTCTCCTGGCAAAGGGGTTATTTTGAACTCTTACATGTCTCAAGCTCTCCAACAGTTTAAAAGATTCTTTTCAGCTTTTAAGAAGTTTCACCACGAGGTTTGTACTTACATACTTTCTTCTTACCTCAGCATAAGTTAACTGTTGCCGATAAATTGTTCCTTATTGCTATGATAGCAATTTTGATGTTTCTTTCAATAAGATATATAACATTCTTTGTTAATGTTCTCCATCCGTTCTTCACTAATTTACCTCATTCAGCAGTTTTGCTAACTATGGAATTTTGGAGAGACTGATATCAGAGCACATGTGGTCTCTTCCAATTTCCAGAACAGTAAGTTTGGGAGACTGGCATACTAGTGGCGTTGTTGATATTTTGATTGATTGCAACACTCTTTATCTCCTTGCAGTGGATTGGATTATTTTTTACTAAATCTGTTACCTTATAGCCGTTTGTATGGGATTGCCTAGGAGTTAGTTCCCAATCTTGCAATTTCGTAAGGGAACATAAACCGTTTAAGTGAATAAACCATTGAGACTGTCTATTCACAAAGGCAAAAACAATGATGAAAACTTACCTTTACTTCAACATCTTCTTTGTATAGGCTCATAATATGTCATCGATAACAACTTACATCTTTTCTAAGTGACGGAAATTACCTCTCTTTTTTCTCCTTGTTAAATTATGGAGTGCCAAATTGCCAATTTCCATTGAATCAGCAGAGATGTTCGAAACATATAGAAAATTACAAATACAACGCAAACACAAGATCTAGAACTTCCTCTGTTAAATTTTTTGTCTTTCATGACAATCAGTTGAAATATGGAGGGGTTTGCGATGTGATACATTTATAAATTATCAGTTGCCATTGTGTTTTCCAGATACCAGTTGCCTAAGTCACACAAAATCTGAAGGAACCACTGTTGTTTAAACATTGCCTGTAAATCTCCATGGTTTTACGAATATACAAGTTTGATTCTGTTTTCTTTTTGCAGTTGCAAGGCTTAATCAAACAAGAAATGGCAAAGAACGAATTAACAGCTGCTCTTGCCAACGAGGAACTGGTATTTTTTGTGGTACGCTCGTTATACATTGGCCATTCTTCTTTTCTCCTTTTTTTTGAATGGTTGAATAAGCAATTTTGACATTGTTCTTTGAAATTTCAGGCTTCTGCATTAATCACCTTCCCAATATTGATTGGTTGGGTGCTGCTCTCATCACATTTCAGCTAGTTAGTAAATTTTCCTCTTCAAGAATGTGCCAACTGCCAACTTTCTCTGTCGAGAAGAAAAGGATATTATCCAAACTAGTCCAAATTTCATGTCCCTACTTTTTTAGTTAAAAGACAATCACAATAGTGGTAGCCGGCTCAATTTCTGTAGGCGTTCCCTCGTCACATTATCCTTGTATCGTATATGATCATTGCTCTAACTTCTCTCCATGGACACAGGTCCGAGTTTTGGGTATAATAGCCTTATGATCTTTTGCCCTTGTAATCAAAATGTAACATACTTCCATTTTTTTTTGAGTCCATAGTCGTATATTGTCATATTGAACATTTGGTCTAACATTCTTTAGTGGCAATTTTGAACTTCAACATAAGAGGCAAAATACCAAAACTTTTGTGGCCCAAATATGAATATGCAAAAATCTTGGGGTGCTTTATAAATGCAATACATTTATCCACTTCCATCTAGAAATTGAAAACAACAATGGAAGAAACGACATGGGAGCAGAGAATCCAAGCCTTAACACACATCCTAACAAGCCCCACAACCACACCATCACTCCACTCACAATTCTTCATCGCCACACAGATCCCATGCTACTTGAACTGGGACTACCCTCCAGTTCTCTGCACCAAACCATCTGCAGATGACTTCCCTTCTCTTTATCTGAGGTGGGGATTCTCTCTCTTCCTCAGAAGGGTTTCAAGATTGGGGCTTCCTCACACTTCTTGGAGGTCCAAGTGCCAGTACCAACAGCCTCCGCCGCTGATTCTGGCAAAGGGGGTGGAGGAGGCAGAGTGGGGAGATGAGCAGAGAAGAGAGTATGTGAGGAAGAGAATGAGAAGGAGACGCCTTGGAATCAATGTGAATCCTTTGATTGCTACTGTGTTGCCTAATCTTTTGTTGTTATCTCTTCTGCTTTGGAACCCATTTCATGATAATGATACCTAGTTTTGGTTGGGTTTGGTTATTAGTCCTACTCACTGATGTAATAAAAAGTAATGTTTTATCATAATTGCAATAAGAGGTGATTATTTTATGTGTGTGTGTTGAATTATGACTTTACTGGATGAATTTATTCATGAAATGTTGAAGTAGTTGAATATTGAAATCTGTCCTTGACTTGTAATTCCAGTTGGAGTTGGTTTAACCACCATTGACTTTTAAGTTTTAATCATAAGAGATGAGATGTAAGAACTGAGAAGTAAGAAGTGGCTCAAGTGGGCTCTTGGGCTTTGCTAGACTTGTGGCTATGGTTACTTCTCTTTTGATAGGGTCAGAGTATCTCCTACTCACCCTCTAAATTATGTCTCCGATTAGAGGATAGGTTGCTCCCACCCACACTCTAAAATATTGTCTCCAATAATTTTTTTAGAGTTTCTACTCTTCGTTCTTTAAATTTAGAGAACTATATCTCATCATCTAAATTCACTTTCAACATTTTTTATTCTATTTATATCATTTTACCTTTTTCATTAAATTCAATTAATGTATAATAAATTTTAATTTATACATTTTATTAACATAAAAATTATACCATTAGAGATGTCTCATCTAGATCTTAAAATGAGTCCAATATTAAATATTAATTAATAATTTTTTATTTACCATACTTTATCATTTGTTTTTCATTTTATTATTTTGTTATAATTTTCTCTAAAAAAAATTATTTTAAGTTATAAAAAAAATATATGTTAAAGAAAATATAAGTTATTTGAATATATAAATAGAAATAGGGATAGAGATACAGATAAGGATAGAGAGTATGGTGGGAGTGAAATTTTGTTAGAGATGGAATCAGGGAGAAATATTCCCTTTGGATTTCTATTTTAGAGATAGAGAAAGAGAATTGGTGGGAGATGCTCTAAGGGTTTCTGTTTGTACAGATTGATCTCGTCAGATACCAATATATTTCGAGTGAAATATATATTTTACTCGGAATTTTCTCATTAAAAAAAAGTTATAATTGGGTTGCCTTTATTTTTTATTTTATTTATTTTGATAATGAGCCTTTATTCTTTATTGATAAAATTTAGAAGGTAAAAGCATAAGAAACATTTGGCAATTGGCATTTAGAAAAGAAAAGTGAAAGTAAATGAAAGAAAGAAACACTTCACTATTAATATCATAATATGCCTCCAATTTGGAGTCGTCAAAGAAACAAAGAGCTTAGGATACTTCACTTTCATTGTGCCCCATAATTTCCCTTTTCTTTTTTTTTTTCTTTTCTTGATTGGGTGTTTCCTTTTAGCTTTGTCATGGAGTAGGAAACTGAGTAGCAAACCAAAGAAATCCACTTCGAAAGAGCCTGGAAACTCCCTTTGCACTAATCACGGAACAAACAAGACTTACACTTCATCCAAGAACAGAAAAAGAAAGTGAAAGGAAAAAAAAAGGGGTTTGGTAGATTTGTCCAACAAAATCTTTGACAATAAAAGCATTTTTTGTGTAAACTTAAACTTTTTTTTTTTTTTTTTTTTTTTTTTTGTTTTTTAACTAATTAATGAACTTAATAGTTATTTAATTATTGAGTAATACAAAATACCATCCGAGTGTTATTGCAGGACTCTTGGTTTATAATATGACGCGTAGTGTAATTACACTTTATCATTATAAGCTTTAAATCTGAGACATTGTCAGACCGAATGAATGCTCTTTACTACCAAGTCACGTTCGGCGGTGATCGTAATGATAAAGTTTGATATGTTTTGACATTGCTATTTATTTATTTCCTCTTGAAAAGTTATTTGAGTTGTATGTGTTGATGTGTAACTCTCTTAAACCACCCATATGATGTGATATTTTTCCCGATCTAAAACATTTCAAGAAAATACTCTCCATTTATAGATAATAAATGTGAAATAAATAAATAAATAAGTAAATTTAGTCATTGATTACACATGTCACTATATCTATTTAGGTTCGAAAAAATATCAAATCAGTAGAGGATCAAAATTCATCAGTAAATTTCTTGCTCTATCTCAACAACTCCCCTCCTAAATCTCAAATCTGCAAACTGAACAGTTAATAACTCAAAACTCTCCATGAAACTTGTTTTTCAAGTTCAAAGAGACATGAAATTATACAAGGAAACTTCTTCATGGTTGTTTTAATTTGTACTGCTTTATTATTTAATTACCCTTTTGCTTTTAAAAATATAGAACACTCATGATGATTCCCTTCAAATTCTTCTTCTTTCTTTTCATATTCACTTTTTTTTTTTTTTTTTTTTTTTTCCTTCTTCTTCTTAACTTTACAAATTACAAGCTAGCTAGTAACTGGTAGTCACTAAATAATTTATTGAATAAAAAATTTATTACAATATCTTATGGTTCAAACTCCAAACCCTTGGTCCGAATAAATTAAACGAGATTTAAACTCAAAAATCTTTTATATAATGATTGTTCTTTTTAAACATATATTTTATATCAGTTCGAACTGATAATAGAAAGACTGATATATATATATATATACGGAAATTATCTTATCAGTGCATCATGATAGAATTATATAAGGATATTGAATGTGAGCCACTCGTCTTACATACTTTGACTTGGTATGTATGCACTTGTCAAATCACTGTTATAAATGAGTGGCTCACATTCAATATCTTGATAAAGTTATATCAGTGCATCCTGATAGGATCGGGACCGTGTATATATATATATATATATATATATATATATATATATATATTTAATGAAGAAATAAAAAGTAGTTGACGCGTATAAATAATGCATAGAAATTCTTTTCTCTTTTGACCTTAATTAGCTAGCCTTTCTATTCTACCTTACTTTCAGGCTTGAGCTATGGCGTCAATCACATTCATAAATTTCAACAGATTGAGGCATTAAATTTAATGTTGAAATTATATCATAACAAATTAACAATATGTATATATATATATATATATATATATATATATATATATCAAAAGGTTATTACAGGAAAAGATCATTTATATGAAACTAGAAGTTATATTATAAAGTAAAGTTGTTGTCATCTTATTTTTGTGCATACCAATTAAAGCATTAATTAGTAGAAATAAATTTACGAAGACGAGATATATTTCTCATGCGTATACACCATTGAGATTATGGATTAATTAGAATCGTATCCCCTCGGCCCTCGTCCAAACCTCAAATTAATTATAATAGTTCAATATATAGTTCAATATATATATAATAGTTCTCTCATAAGGGATCCTTTAATTTAATTTTGGTAAGAACTTTAATGAAATTACGTCGATTTCTATGAATTTTAATCTGAATTTTTTTTTTTGTAGATGATAAATTCAATGAAATTTACCTATCAATAAAGTTTAAGAATTTTTCAAGCACTACAACTATTTATCCCAATTTTGTTAAATATTAAGACATCAGGAAATGGGAAAAATATAGAAAAAATCTAGAAAAATAGTTGTAGTGTTTAAAAAATTCTCAAATTTTATTCATAAGTAGATTTCATTGAACATATCGTTTACAAAAAAATTTAGATTAAAATTCATAAAAATGAATGTGATTTTATCAAAGTCATTATTGAAATTAAAATAAGAGATCTCTTATGAGAGAACTACTATATACATATATATATATATATATATACAGATATGAATTGGTTCAATATATATACACAAATTCTATTATCAGTTCGAACTGATAAAAGTTATATCAGTTCCTTGCATGCGGGCCACTGGATTTAAATACTTTGACTTGGCTGTATGCACTTGTCAGTCAAAGTATTTAAATCCAGTGGCCCACATACAAGGAACTGATATAACTTTTGTCAGTTTGAACTGATAATAGAAAGACTGTGTATATATATATATATATATATATATATATATATATATATATATTTATTATATATGACTCATGAAGTTGCAAGGTGGATGTGGATACTTAGCTTTATCATGAATCAAAATAGCATTAAATAGTTTGTTCCCATATTTGGTTTTGATCCACCATTGGGTATGCTTACACACTTGTCTCACATATTTTCTTTAATAGCCAAACTGCATATGAAAAGCAAACTATATATCAATGAATATATTGCTTAAAGTTGATGCAAACAAACTATAATCTTGCATATGAATTTGAATAATCTTCTCACCTCTTTCCTTCCTCATCTTTTAATAATCCAATCATGACATATAAACATTATAATAAATAATGATGTGGATGGCAAATTGATATGTTAGATAAGTGATTAGTTAGTACTTAGTAGAAATAAAACGGTGAGACTTTTGAAATAGTTGTTGATACAGTCCACTAATTTTGACCTAAACTCTATTAATTGTCATGAATATGATTGAGATACTTCTATTTAATTTGTTGTTGTCCAATTTAATCCAATTATTACTCTTGCGTAAAACACAAGGCATTAGAGAAATTAAACAATGGAAAATGAAGTGGTTTATTAGCTCCAACTAATCTAGTCTACTCGATTTCATTTCTTGGCCCGTTATAAATAAAAAATAAATGAATAGACAAAATTCTAGATAATGTTAAGTCAAGAAAAAAAAAAAAAAAAAAAAAAAAAACAGTAAACAATACTATCTAAACTTTTTTCGTATTACAATATTATATATTTTTATATATATACATATATATTTATATGAAGGCTTGCTATTGAATCAAGACAAAAAAAAAAAAAAATGCTTGTTATTGAATCACAAATTAATAAATCAAATATTTGGGATAATTTGATAATTATATTTTAGACCATGAAGAAAGACAGGCTACGGTATCAAGCTATTATTAGTATTATAATATATTATTGAGATTGTGAGTTTGAATCTTATTTTCCTCGATCAAACTCTGAATTAATCGTAAAGATTAAAAAAAAAAAAATTGAGTAAAAATCTGATGGTTTAAAAAAAAAAAATCTATAGTTTAAAACAAAAGGTTAAGAGAATTGAAATATTATATTGTTTGTACTCACATCAATGATTTGGAAAATTAAAAAAAATCTAATTAATTTTATTATCAGGGTCTTTTTTAAAATGGAAAAAAAAAAGTTATTATTAATTTTTTTGTACAATTGTTTGCTACAATAAACTATAAAGTATCAACAAACAAATTTAAGGTTGATCCAATTATACGTTCCTCAATTTGTAGTAATTAAAAAATCTGAATAATAACAATAAAAACCCGTAGACAAATTTCCTCCTCATTCAAATGGTGTGAACTTCCTCTTTCATACTTATAGTGATGAGTTCGAGTACCACAATCGAAAGTTTTTTTTCCTAATAATGTCGTAATAAGGATTATAATCATCTACTGATCGATCTGATCTTTTTCCTGACATTTTTAAAGCATATGATTGGTTGTTGTTAAAGTGGTTGTGAAAACCAATCACATCTTAACAATACATTCATTGTAATGTTTATGTGTCATGAGATAGGTGAGGTTAATAAAAAGATCAGATCAGTAGAGAATCCAAATTCAATAAATCCAAGTTAAGTGTCGTGGGCCCTTGGAGAGTATGTGAAGGAGTGATGAGGCCAGTTAAGGATTAGAGTGAAAAGGTTAGGTGGCGTGGGGATAGACAAAGAGTAGAGGTGCACATGCTGTGACCACTTCATTGCCATTATCCTTCTCCTGGGCCCGACCACCCTCCTCAATCCCCGCATTATTACACGACCCTACCCCTATTTTACCATTTTACCCTTTCTTAACATTATCTTGTACTCATCCTCACAGCATCATTTATATATATATATATATATATATATATACACGGCCTTTCTATTATCAGTTCGAATTGACAAAAGTTATATCAGTTCCTTGCATATGGGCCACTGGATTTGAATACTTTGACTTTGTTATATGCATTTGTCAGTCAAAGTATTTAAATCCAGTGGCCTACATACAAAGAACTGATATAACATTTGTCAGTTCGAACTGATAATAAAAAGACTATATATATATATATATATATATATATATAAAAACGATAGATCACGTATCTAGTTATATTGTTATAAGTTATATATAGTAGCTTGATGTTAAATTAAGAAACGATGTTGATCGAGAACAGTGGGTCGAGATTTCCTATATGTCCTACTCCATAACATCCAACAAATAGATCATCAGAAACAACAAGTAGATCGTCAGAACCAACAAGTTGGCTATGGGTGTGTCATGCAGTTGGGGATGACAGGTGGATAGGTGTCTAGACGAAGTCCAAGATCCTCGATACCCAAAAAAAAAAAAAAAAAAAAGATTTCGAATAAAATATACCACTTTTCTTAAAAATACAAGTATCAAATGTATCTTCATTATTCATGCTTTTATATTAATGTGTTTATAATAAAATTTTATTGAGTATACTATAAACTTTCAATATTTGTTTTGATCTAATCTCTATTTTGGGAAATAATAATCATGAACCCCATAGGCTGGCTGTCTGATTAATTGGACAGCATGGGCAAATTAGTTAGATTTCAAATCCTCGTGATGGATTATTAAATTAATTACCAATCCTCGGGATTCTTCGATATAGCTTCAAGGCTATGTTTGTTTGATTATGTTTTTTAAAAAGCTTTAATCTATTTTTGTTTGCTTACAATGTAAGAAAAATTCAATAGATTTAGTACATTTTAATGATTTCAATATAGAGAGAGAAGACAGAAAAATTTATAAATTATAAAAAAAAAAAAAAAAAAAGGGTTAAAGCTAAAGCTGTCGGAAGCAATTAAGTAAATTACAATATTTGATCGAAATATTCTCGATATTTTTTTTACATTTTAAAGTGATTAACTAAATTAATATTTACTTTCTCGATCGAGAGACACGTGAGGACCAACGAGTGCAGGGTAACTAATTGAACCACATAACACATACTAATGTGGTTTTGTACAAGAGATTTTCATTAAGTGTTAGCTCAAAAAGAAGGTTCTTAAAAGACTCAATGAATATGATTAACAACAAAACAAGAGAAAAAAGGTCTTTATAAAAAGTACTGTTTTCAATCACTTTGGACCCATTGCAATCAAAACCATTACCCTCCCATTTTAATTCTAACCACTGAGAGTTGAAAAACAAAATTGGAGAGAGTGATTTTTCTTTTTCCTTTTCCTTTTCCTTTTCCTTTTTTTTTTTTTTTTCTTTTTTCTTTTTTTTTTGGGAGGAGATAGATAGAGTTAATAAAGCTCATTCTATATATAAATATAGGAAGATCACATCTCTCTCTCTATCTCAAAAGACACACACTAGAGCACAACATTAACAAGCAGCAGCAGCAGCAATGGCTGTTTCATCAAAGCTCTTCTCTTTCTTTCTTCTTGTGACTCTCTTCTCTTCACAAATAATTGATGCTAGAGATAGCCAATTCTTCAGCAAAATCCCCACTTCCAACAACAACAACAACAATGCCCAGGTAGTAACAATACCAGCCAAGACACCAACAACACTCAACTATCAAGAACAACAGCAGCAACAGAAACAACAACAACAAGAAGAAGATCCAACTTTCGTCCCAGAGACTCAAAATGGGTACGGATTGTACGGTAAAGAAGACAACGGTGTTGGTGGTGGTGATAAGTTCCCTCCTACCACCTCCACCGCTGCCACCACCAACACAGAGAGCTATGAACCCTACACCACCCCAATTACCAGCTCCAAAAAAGTGAACTACGAGCCATACACCACCCCCATCAGCTCCAACAAGCCTTACAACACACCCACATACTACGAGCCTTACACCACCCCAATCACCTCCAACGCCGAGAACTATGAGCCCACTTACACTACCCAACAAAACCGGCCCCAACAGAGATACAACAACAACAACAACAACTACAACAACAACAATTACTACAACAAGAATGCTTTTGGCACAGAGTTGGGTGACACAAAGTTTCAAGAAAGTACTACAAGAAGCTACAACACCATGTCCAATTACCGGAACAACAACAACAACTACAATAATGAGTTCAATGGAGAGAGGCAAGGCTTGAGTGACACAAGGTTTCTTGACAACGGAAGGTACTATTATGATGTTAATAATGAGCAGAAAAACAATTACTACCCAAATCAGAACCAGTACCAGAATTCGAGAGAGGTGGTTTCGAGGAACAACGAGTACAACACTAGAGGAAATTATTATGGTAACAATAATCAGCACAACAACAACTACATGGAAGGGAATCAAAACCAAGAGGAACAGTACGAGTTTGATGAGCTTCAAGATTGATTATCATGATCATGATCATATACCAGCTTTGTCATGCATGATTTTTAGTCTATGATGATTATGCGAAGAAAATATATATGAAGTAGTACTACTATCATCGATTGCTGCTTTCGGTTATGGTTTAATTTAGTAGAAAATTAATTAAAGAATGTCAAAGAATAGAAATATTAATATTTAATTTTTGGGTCTTGTGATATTTTATGATGTTGTTTTTTTGGGTTTGCATAGTAGTCGTCGTGATGCCTTGATGAAAAGGTAAGGTATGTGAAGATGATGATCATGTTTGTTTTCGTATTTAATTATCAACAGTGAATCAATAAATTGTATAATACTACTTTAATTTCTTTTAATTTGTTCTTCTTCTTTCACGTTACTTCATTATTATAGCACAGTAGTACTAGAGGGATCAAATTAATAAATTAATGATGAAATCTCCTAGATATATCAGAGAAATTAGTTTGTTAATCTTGTTAATTAATTACATGTTAACATTAGGTGTACGTCTCTTCTTATTTCTTTGTGAGATGATAAAAGCTAATAAGTTTGGTCCCCTACATATATATGATCAGAACCACCCCAGGTCCCCAACTAGTCGATCTTAGGCATTGGATTGTGTATTTTTTTTTTTTTTTCGTGGGGATCTCAATTTACACCGATTCAAAATAAATAGAATATACAGAATTCCACATCATATAAATTTATAGATATAAGAGGTTTCTCATAAGTTATAATAATTTTCTTCACAGATTTTTAACAAATTTTTTTTTTTTTTTTTAACATCTTAAGAATTATTTTATTAATTCCAAAACAATGGAGATATACATAGTTAATTAGAGGATATATAGATGATCATGGAATCTCAAAAATTTCCCTTCAAATTTCTAGTCTTTTTACTTACAAGTGTAGCAGTAATTGGGCACATATAAGCAGTCTTTCTATTATCTAGTGGTCCACATTTTTCATCCCGATCTATTTATTATTAGTTCGAACTGATAATAGAAAATTTCCCTTCAAATTTCTAGTCTTCTTTACTTACAAGTGTAGCAGTAATTGGGCGCATAGAAGTGCTATGATCTATGTATTGTACAGTGGTCCATCGTATATAAACCCTAGTTACTAGTTAGTTCACCTACCAAAAAGACCTTAAATGGTCATATTTCTTGAAGCAATTAATGATTTTCAGGAACATCTCATATGATGGGTAAATTTTTTCTTGGTTATATATATATATTTTTCCTTTTTGGACTTTACTATCAGTTTCTAAAGGGAGGAACACGCAAGCAAATTGGAACTCCTAAGTCCTAATTAGGAAAAATAGACTGCAAGAAATTTCAACTTTGATCTCGATCGTTTTCAACTGTCTATAGTCAAGATTGCGCCACTCAACTTTTTCTACGCGGTAGCTTGTGCTCTGTCTGGCACTACTCTATGCAATGGAGTATAGGATGAGATTGTATGAATGCATGTGCAACTACAACTACAACTTCAGATTAAAAAATAAAAATCAGACACTAATTAGGTTAATGGTCTAACTATACCTGACGATATCAACAAGCATGGTTCGAAATGTAATTGAGAAATTTCTCACACTTTACAATTTAATGATTTAATGGATAAATATGAAATTCCAACTTTCATCACATAAATAAAGGAGAAGTATACAACCATTTTGATAAAAGTACTAGATGCAACACATGATCTTAGAACGAGAGACACCACAAGTTAAAAGAAAATCCATAATATTTATTGGATCAGGAATCAAGATCCTTTGTTGTACTGATCTTTTTCTTGATCTAAAGCACTTAAGAATAAGACTTCCATTTAAAAATAATAAAATTGAAATAAATAAAAGAAATATATTACAGATCTATATAGGTCATGACAAGAGGATTCAAATTCATATTAATTACCCTATTTTGTTTTTCTATAATAAGTTGTTGCCTTGGATGCTAATTAGTGTATCAACCTAATTAGTTATAATAATCACATTACAGGGCTCATGAAATTAATACATCTATCAATAAACAACCACTAAACAGGTCACAGCCTGGCCTATTCTAAAGATTAAAGAAGATCAACTCCTAAACCTAAACAAATATTCAACAACTACTACATAAGACTACATGTTACATGCATAGTACTAAAGATTAAAGAAGATCAACTCCTAAACCTAAATACTTCAACTACTACAAAGACACTACATGTTACATACTCTACGTACATATATATACTAAATAAATTTCTAGCTACCTATTGCTAATTAAAATACAAACGGTGGCACCAAAAAACTAAACTTTTGTGATTATACGATAATGATGTCGACTCAAATCTGAAACATTAATGTCCCAAAGAGTTTTGAATTGAAGTACTTCTAAAGGTAGGTATAAATAGTGAAGTCGATATAGTGAAGTCGATATCAATCTAGCTAGTTTTTTCAAGCTTGAAACATATAGTTGCACACTTGCACGTACCCGGCCATTTAAGAAAGGCATCCACGTACCAGAGCAATTGATCGATCGAGAATGGTGAATTACTGGCACCCACTGCCACTGTATGCCACACTAGCTACAAGATAAGTCATAAGTAGGGTCTACTTTGAATATAATTAACGATAAATATTCTTCTTCTTCTTCTTTCCTTTCTTCTTTTTTTTTTTTTTTTTTTTTTTTTAAATAAAAAGAAAAAGAAAGACAAAGTAGAGTAAGAAAAAGAAAATGAACATATGATTGGATTGTTTTCCTCCGTTAATGGCGGGCTGACTTGTCTTGATTTGCTGGACTTTATTTCTTATTCTCTCAATCTAATTTACTTTAAAGACCTTAAGTACTCTTTTTGACTTGTGAATTAGTTTGCTTTCCGATTCATCCAAAGACTAATGTTTGTCATATTTTGATGAAGGTATTTATTTATTCTTTTTTATAATCCGATACAGATTAGGTGAATAGTATGGTGGGATTTGATCAAATCAACCGCTAAAATTACGGTTTGAAAAACAGCTCCCACTGTATGACGAGATCTCCCCACATTTAATGTGCCTCGAGCTCTATCACAAATATGAAGAAAAAGTGTGAATAGTGTATGTATACATCAATGAGATTTCTAATGCATTTTAATAAACACTATAGAATACCTGAGAGTGCTTTTAAAATGAATTAATTAATTACTGAATTCAGTAATTTCTTACATTTATTTTACAGTTTTTTATTAAAATTTATCAACTCGCTTATTAATATGAAAAAAAAAAATACCGAAATATTTTTATTAAATACACTTTTACTTGGAAAATTGGTAGTACAAAAATACCATGGTATGTATGTACATGTACTTACATTATTCCTGACCCAATTAAATTGGGACCATAGAGGGACACTAATTTCTCTAGACTTTCACATGGTGTTTGACATTTTTGATGATGTGTCTTTATGGAGTACCCCATTTTCATGATAAATATTTTGGTACGCTGGATGTATACATTCAAGTCATTTAAATCATGTTATATGATATGAATAATCAATAACATAAGATCTGCATGTCACATGACATTATTTAAGTGATTTGGGCATACATGTCCAGATGTACGGAAACTTTTCTCCATTTTCACACAAAGGTACTAGTAATTAATTGATAAATAAAATAAAAATTAATTAATTAATTAATAAAAAACATATAATTGTAAAAGCATTGATGATGTTGGGTATGCAATGGTGAAAAAGAAAAAGCATTTTGGGGTGACATAATTAATAATAATAGGGGGATTAATAATCACACCCACCCACTTTACGTTCGCACACCACACCAAAAATCTGCATTTCATCATGGTAGGTTTTCCAGAAACACACTTTTGTATTGAATGAAAGTTGTTTAGTAAAATAAGCAAACAACTTTTTTATTATGAGCGTGCATATAATTTAATTCAATTACACAGTTTGACCTACTCAGAATCCCACCATTTAATTTAATTAATATATTCAGTTATTCACTGGTGGATCCAGACCATTAATCACAGTAGCTAGATGCTTCTTTGGCCCTAAATTGGTGCAGTTTTTATTTATTTATTATTATTATTTATTTTAATGTAACGACTTATCATGCACATTTTATAAGTATGTGTATGAAGTTTTCCTCCTCGTATTGTGGAAGTATATATACGAGCCATACATATAATACTTAAATGCTTAATCTTAGGAGGTCTCGATAGACCCCTAACTCGTTCGGTGTCAGATTGTCCCGTATTATATTTCAACTAATTAATTTATAACATTTCATATTTTAATACTATTCACTAAAAAATAATATATATATTTTAAAATATTGCATCAACAAATGATGGTATTTACATTGGGGGTGCATGCATGGGTCTCCACCACCATAAATTGCATTTTTGCATCCTCAATAAAACATAGCATTATTGACTATAAAGAGACAGCATGGGTAAACCAAACCAGTACTCTTTTAGCTAATCTACCATGAGTAGAACTAAATAAATGAATGAAGAAATCATGAAAGCATATGTTATATTTTTAGGTATATTTGATCTAACTAAATTAAAGAACCGACTCAGTTGGTTGATAAATTTATCTATCTCCTCTTGCTTTACCTACTTTGGACCAATTTTTTCTCTCTTTTTTCAAACTCTCACAACTTTCCAATTTTAATCTTTTGTATGAAATTTTTAACTACATGTACCAGAAATTCTAATCCCTCTTAATGAATTTAAGTGAATTTAGAGTAATAAAATTTTGTTGTTAGGGGTTTTTGACACTTCAGTTGAAAGTCAAGATTAGTATGTGGTATAAATAAACCTTAATCCCACGAGGGCCTTTTTAAGAACAAAATCATAAGGTCTAATAGGCCAAAGTAAACAATAACGCGTCTGAGAGGACCTCGTGCGTACACGGACGAAATTTTAGCATCTACAAAAAACTATACAATAATGTGAAGAGATTGATCTCGTGATAAATTTACAATAATATAATAATATTAGCCTCGTTCTCACGTTTACGTCAATGAGATTATGAAAGCATCATGTAAAAAAAAAAAAAAAAAAAAAGGAGGTATTTAAGAATACCTCTTATTGATGAGAAAGAAGAGAAACAAGAAAAGGGTGCTTCTACCAATACTCGAGACATGGTTGCATTGATGGATTACTCTACTGTAACCAACAAACCGTGCCAGCATTGGTGATCAGTGGGCGACAAGTTTTTTTACATATATGTTTTTTGTAACCTAAATTTTAAGATTGTACTAATTAATCCACGAAATTCTATGGTTATTTTATTTTTATTTTTTTCGAAAAGAAATTCTACGATAATATGATGTTATTAGGAATTAGGTTATATTGATGATCCCATGTCGACTTATAATTAATCACATTTATGGACACATGTTTTTATTTTGATTTGGGATAATTTTGTTGACTTTCCTAACAATATTGATATTAAAATTCATTTAATAATGTTTAAAATCTATTAATCTTTTTGTCAAGTCGTTTTTTTTTTTTTTTAATTATAAATAGCCCTCAGCCTTGTAGACTGTATTACTGTCTTTTCTAGGGATGGCCAAAAACCCCCAGGGCCCCAAAACCCCGCTCCCCCATCCCCATTTGGGGGAAATTTTTTTGGGGAAAATGGGGTAATGGGGGGGGATGGGGGAGCTTTTTAACCCCAAATTCAAATGGGGTTGGGGATGGGGGGACCCGGCCCCAACCCCATTTCCCCATTTCCCCCATAAAATTCTAGAAATGGGGATGGGGTTGGGGGGAGGTGCCCCCATCCCCATTTCCCCATTTTCCCCAAATATTATAATATTATAATATATATATATATATATATATTTATTTATATTTTCAATATTTTTATTATTTATATTTTACTAACTATAAATACATATTTATAATACATATTTATACATATTTATATATATATATTTTTTTCATATTTTTTTATGTTATTTTGTATTTCAATTTAATGGATTGTGCATTTATGTGTGTTTTTTTTAATATATAATTTTTATTGATATAGGGAAAATGGGGGAATGGGGAAACGGGGGACACGGGGGAAATGGGGGAAACGGGGAAAAATGGGGAAAAACGGGGGAAATGGGGGAATGGGGATGGGGGTGGGGGGACCTCCCCCCAAAACTACCCCATCCCCATTTCCCCCAAATGGGGAAATGGGGGGGGGGGGGGGGGGGGGGGGGGGATGGGGGAGGGTCTGGAAAATGGGGGTGGGGTTGGGGGGACCTAACCCCACCCCATTTCCCCCATTGGCCATCCCTAGTCTTTTCACTTAGAATTTCCTTTATGTTGAATGATGTTTGAAGGTAACATTTGAACATTTATTCCAACAAAAATGTTTAAATAAAAGGCCCAATAGATAAACTAATTGACCCTAGCAAAGTCGAAACTGCTTCAACAAACTTGTAACTCATCAATGGGCTTTAAGGCCTCTCTATTTGGATAAAATACAAAATCATCTTTAATAATTTGTACCGTTACAAATTCAGTGTTCGTTTGGTGCGCCCACTGTAGTGTATTAAGAGTTTAAAATGTATTAAAATAATATAATACAATGTTTGGTTTATTTTACACTATTCACCGTATTGTATTGATCCAATACGGTGGATGTCGTTTTAGCTAATACAGAGTAAAGAGGTTTTATTAGTTAATACAGTCTAATTCAAAATATCACCAAACATAGTAACACAGGATTGTATAAGAATAAGAGCATCTCCAATGCTATTATGCATTTGGAGAAAATGGAGTGCCACATAGGATGGATATTGAAAAAGTTAGAAAAACTCTCTCCAATGCTATTATCTAAGTTGAATATGGAGATGATGTAGCAAAAAAAAAGTTAGAGAATATTGAGTTGGGTTTCTAATTCTAGAAACTCTCCTAGAAATGCTGACTAGGATTTCTAACTCATCCCACTAATGAGATTAAGGCTTTCAACTCTTTCCACCAATAAGATTAAACCTCATTTAATTGTAAAATAAAAGAGGAGAGAGAGTGTAATAATTGTTTTATTATGATTGGATATAAAATAGATGCATATTTGACTTTAGATAATTGCATTGGAGATGTGAATATGCATTTCTTTAATTTTTTTTCAAAAGTGGGCCCATAATAAATAGAAATGCTGATGTGGCACTATTTAAAAACTCAAAAATGCATATTTGCATTGGAGATGCTCTAATACAGTCAAACCCAGTCTAATCAAATTCGATACATTCTAATACAGTACAATACAGCGTACCAAACGAGCCCTTATTGTCTTATTTAAAAAAAAAAAACATTAGGCTCAATAAAACATTAAAGTATATGTATAGAGAGAGCTTTTTCTTTTTTTTTTAATGTGAACGTCCATACGAAAAAGTTGTGGAGATTATTAGAGCATCTCCAATACAAATATACATTTGAAGAAAATTGAATGCCACATAGGATAGATAGTTAAAAAGTTAAAAAAAAAACTCTCTCCAATGCAATTATCTAACTTCAATATGGAGATGATGTAGAAAAAAAAAATTAGAGAATATGGAGTTGAGTTTCTAAGTGTCCGTTTGGAAGAGCTTGTCTACTGGCTAAAAGAGGTTTTTTTTATTTTTTATTTTTTTTTATTTTATTTTATTTAAAAAGCTCTTTTCAATATATATTTTTGTATCGTTTGGTTGTCACTCGTTTGGGCTTTTCTAAGTAGATATTTTGGAGTTTTTTTAATAACACTAAAATCTCTAATATAACCCTATAATTTAATATTTGCTAGAGTATTTTGGTAATTCTATAATTAAAAAAAAAAAATTAATTGACAACCAAACGACCAACGACTTTCATTTAAAAGATCTACATCTAAAAGATTTATCGCAAAAAAATATATTTAAGAAGCTCTTCCAAACGTACTCTAATTCTAAAAACTCTCATAGAAATGCTGAATAAGATTTCTAACTTTTTCCACCAATAATAGTATAGCTCATTTAATTGTAAAATAAAAAAGGGGGGAGAGTAGAATAATTGTTTTATTATGATTGGTAATAAAATGGATATATATTTTATTTTAGATAATTACGTTGGAGATGTTAATATATATTTTTCTAAAAAAAATTTAAAAGTATTGATATGACACTATTTAGAAACTCAAAAATACATATTTGTATCTGAGATACTCTTATATTAAAATTGTGAACAAAAAATAAGTGAGTAAACTTGAGAATTGGTTTAGTGCCGTGTGGTTTGTGATTAAAGTGGTGCCGGCGTCGTTGGGAGTTGGCAACCTAACACGTGGTACTTATTTCCACGTGTCGCATTAACTGCTTCACTGGGTCCCACATCTCAACCTTAACCAATTTTTTTTGACTTTTCAACTGAAGTCACTGTATGCCAATGTGGTATGAAAGTGAAACTTTGATTTTAGTTGCTACAGTTTTGAGAGAGGAACACGACTCAAACTCAAAATCTTGATCCGTATTAGTACGTAAGTTGAACTTAAATATATTAAAATTGAGTCATGTTTATATGATTTACATGTTAATTGTTAAAATGATAAAAGAAAATTGTCACTCTTGACATGACATTATCGTAACGTAACAATATTGATTTAGGCTTCACAACTCAAATTGATGATCAATGTCAAACGATAATAAATACTTTTTTTCTGTTACGTGGGCAGGTTTGGTGACCAAAATTAGTTTTATTGAATTATTTCCATCTAATTTGATAAATTAGTACAAAATAATTTGGTGAGTTGCTCGATTTAAGTTTCAACTGTCACCCATTTGTACCTTAAATTTAAGGACATAAAGTCATTGGCGTAATCAGTCAGCCAAAAAGAGAAAGTTGTGCACGTGAGTGTGACATGACAAGCCAAAATATGTATGTGTCAAATTTATAGCTCCATTAATTTCTTGCAAATCGAAGTAAATATTGTGTTGTGATTACTTGATCAAATCCTTCTTCATTAATGACTTCTTGTTTTTTTTTTTTTTTTTTTTTTATAAATTACAACAACTAGATTACAACAGTTGAATAACAGCAACTGGAACTAGATTACAACAACAGCCGGGAACCCGCGAGGATAGAGACACTGACGAGCATGGCCCGGAGAGCAGCTCCCACAATAGGGAAAGAGACACCCACTCGAAAGTAGGACAACAACCCACCCGAAGGTGGGACAAACACCCACACAACATGTGGACCAAGGAAAATTGGCATATCTATATGCATGCCTTGGCACTCGAACTTGGATGATGGAGGACTCCAAGAGGAGGGTCCAGCCATCACGCTGCGAATCCATTGGCTCTTCATTAATGACTTATGAATGCTAATATTGTTATAAAATCATTAAAATGTCAACCACAACCAAGTTGATTAATTTGTACAAATTTATATTCAAGCTAATCTAACAAATTTGTACGTAAGATATTTTAAATTAAAAAATGTTGTCGGGAACTTGGGATATGTGTTAAGGATTGAGAAATGAATATGGAAATATATATATTTTTTAAGCCATGAAAAAACGTGTAATGGGTTAATATGAAATATTTATTTAGGTTTTTGAATTCTTATTGGCACATATTACAAAGAATTCTAAATTAATAGTTGATTTGGTTCTAGATTTTTTTATTTATTTATCATATTAGTATTTTAATCTCCGATTTTATCTCGTTCCATTAAAATCGTTGAAATAAAATCAAGTTCTCTAGTCATTATGCCTTTTTTTTTTATATATATAAAAAATCATAACAGGTTTAGTTACTTTAATTTTTTTTTAATAATATTATAATGAGAGAAGCAGCTATCAAATCAAATATGTAAGTTGGTTTGAATTTAAAATAATTAACTTTGTATAGCATTCATCTAAATATATCTAAAAATTAAAAAAACACCATAACTAGAAAGGAATCCTGGACGGACTGTATTGCATTTATGTTGTATTGTTAGGGTAACTATGGATAATATTTTTGACATATTGTTTTTTTTTTTCCTTATATATACATATTTTGAATTTTTGATGTTATTAACATATATTTAAAAAAAAAATATCCTTGAATATTTTGGATATAATTTTCATTGGTTAAAGTTTTGATAATTCAATTAAAATTTTAAAAAATTTGAACCTCTAAACATTTTAACCGAAATCAATATTTAATTTGGTGTCAACACAAAAGTTATTTATGAGGTGGGCTAGCTGTTGGGTTCACTTCTGGAGTCCGGGGTCTTAATGGTACAACGACATTGCTTTTATTGTTTATCTTTGATTTTTCAATTCAATTCAACTAAATCTTTTATCTTTCTCTAATCAATTGCTTACAAGTGGCACCAAATATTTAATAGGATTATCTTTATTTGTACTCTTGCATGTAAATTTATATACATAGACTGATATACATATACTCTTGCATGTATCCCTAATTCATCCCAATTAATGATGTATAAGAATATGCCCCAGGGGCGTAGCTCTGTTGGACGAGCTTAAAGCTTGTGTAAATGACTCATAAGTCAACGATTCGAATCCTACCAACGGTAAAAAGAGCTTTAAAAAATACCTGATTTAGATAGGTGGATAGATATATATCGTAAAAAAAATAATAATGAAGTTTAAGAATATATTTTGAATTCTCGATAGAGTATTGGCTTTTCACGCGCTATGGAGTTGTAATGGAGTTGTAAGGTTTTGAAGGTTGTTCGGTCCAGGTTTGGCATTCTTCAGGATGGTTTCAGTAAGAGTGTTCTTTCCTTCAAAAACTTCCTTTTTGCTTATGCTGTTAGACTATTGAAGGTTGAGTTGGAATTGTTGGGCACTATCTTTTGGAGAGTTTGGTTTTTGAGAAATCTGGTGGTTCATGGTAGTGGGCAGCAAAACATGGATTTCTGTTGTGGATTGGTGCAGGGACTATCTGTCGGAGTTCCATGGTGCTAATTCCAGTGACCCGAGTGTTGATAGGCAGGGCATTCTTAGTGCCCCGAGGTGGAAACCGCCTGATAAGGGTTTTTATAAACTTAATTCCAATGCTGCGCTTGATATTGCAGGTCAGCGGATGGGGTTGGGTATGGCTTCTAGTGCCCAACATGTGGTTGGCACCTTCTCTCCACAGGTTGCTGAGGATATGGGCATCCTGAGAGGGTTCAGGTTTGCTATGGAGTCTGGACCGGTGCCTCTGGTTGTGGAGTCGGATGCTTTGAACGTTGTCTCTATGATCAACGATAGCAATCATGTTTCATATGATGTTGGCATAATTATTTTGGATATTAAAGATTGTATTGATTGTCTTTTGAATGTCAATGTTTCGTATGTTCCTAGGGCGGCGAATGTTGTCGTGCATAAGTTGTCAAAAATTGGTTTATTTGCTACCAACAAGGCAACGATTGTTTTTGGTTAGAGTCTTACCCTCCATCTGTGGAGAGGTCTATGTTAAGCGATTTTGCTCTTTAGCTAATGAAGTTCTTCTCCTCTTAAAAAAAAAAATATTATATAAATCAACACTTTTTCAATATATATATATAAATCAACACATATCGATTATTAATGATATTAATAAGTTTTGGTTAGATATATTATATGGATGATAATAATAATGAAAAACACTAAAGTATTGAAATTTTTTAGACACCAAAACAATTTTTTTCAATGTTTTAATGTTTGTTTTTCAATCAAACATCCATGAAATTTATGGTTACTATATATTTTCGGAAATTTAGAATCTGAGCTGTTCAAGCTTTCGAAAGATGATTAACTTTTTGTACAAAACTTCACAGGATCACTAATGTCAAAGTTTGTATAGTACAGCTAAACCTCGTAAGAAGCTGAAGTCATTAAATGGTTTGGTTTCCACAAGTCTTTCGTTGTCGGTTTGGTTTGAAATATGGCGCGGTAAATTAATTAACGGTTAAACAGTTGTTGTTGTTGTGTCTGAATTGAAGTCTGAACATAATTAGTAGTTATGATCAGCTGTTAATGAATAATATAATATATATAAGTATCAACTTCCTCTGATTAAAATCGATGAACACCCCCCCCAACATTTAGTGGGACCCACGACATTAATTGTCTCATGTTTAAGGAAGAATTTCACAGACTAACCCAAAAAAAAAAAAAAAAAATATCTGTTCAATACTCTTCCTTTCAAACAATCTCTCTGCAATTTTTGTTTTTTCTTTGGAGGAGACCATGGCCACTCATCAGGTAACATTTTTTGTTTTTCATTTTCATGTTGTATTTTCTGGTGTTTGTTTTTGCATCATGTGAGTGCAAATTTGTGAGGAAATCAGTTTTTTTGTTTTTGTTTTAGTATCTAATGATCTTGTCTTATCAGTTGTGTTTTCTTAATTAAATATGAACTGTTCTTACTGTTTGATTGTGTTTTCATCAATAATAACTAACAATTTTTCTGGTGGTGATTGCTGTGGAGACAATGAAGTTTCTGAAAATGCCTGGTTGGGTATTTTTTGTAATCATGTTTTTGAGCAAATATCTCTCTTGGTGGTTGATAAAAAATATGTTTCTGTGAGATAAATTTCAGAATAATTAAGTCATTTTTAAAGGTTGAGTTTCATCAGAAGAGAACATGCATGCATGACAGAGAAGCGATGACAGTCTTTGAGAAGAGTATAAGTTTAAAGTGTGAACATTTGTTCAAAATTAGGATCAATTTTTATTTATTGAGATTTCTCTTTGACAATGTGAAAGAGGAATTTGAACATTTTTAGAATCCTCCAACTCATGTGTTGTTAACTGGAATCGAAAATCGTTGCAGAGAGGTCGAAAAGTTGTAGACTTATAGAAGCTTCATCATCTCAAATCTTGCCAAATATACATTTTGTGTTCGCTTGAAAATGTAGTTTTACTAGACAGTCAAAATTTCTAGGCTGCTAATGAGATTGCTATAAACAAAATGTTAGTACAGTAAGGTTGATAAATGTATTTGTGATTAAAATCTGGACACGAAAAAGACTATGCTGTTGTTATATGAGCCAATTGATGACACTTTTTCAGGACGATGAGACATCCAACGGATGGCCACTTGGCCTCGAGATCATGAACATAAGACTTCGAGTGATGGAGGGGGAGGGGAAGGGGGAGGGCACACAGGCTGCTCCGGCAGCAGTAGAACCAGATACTACACACGTGCGTACCGTCAGTTTCACTTCGTTTTCATCCTCCAATCTTGACACTGAGGTAACACAATTCATGTTTGCATACACTTTGGTTGCTGCTAATGAAGGGATTTGATGCATTTCATTGAACTCAGAAAAAAATGTTGAAAGCAAACCACGAATACTAACTAAATTAGCTTATTAGTGCATATGGTATCAGAGCCCGGTTTGATCTAGGAGTCTAGTGTTCGAGTCCCTTCGAATGAATCAATTTATGTATATATTTTGCAATATGCATCTCTATTTCGGCTTGGCAGTCTAGCACGGGGAGTGTATTAGAATACTTAAATACTACTGTTGGGCTGTTACTAATGGTTGTTTGCTGATGTTGCGAGATCAACCAGTCTACGACTTCGTTCTTCCAAGATAAGAGCGTAACACTAGGACGGTTAATTGGTTTTAAAGCCGGCAATGGAGGAAGCTTGTACTTCCCGAAAACAGCAATCCGTTTCGAAGAACATGAGAGGAGGATTACAACAAAAACAACAGCAGCAAGAGGAAGATGTTCTGATGTGAGTAAAGGACATAACAGTGTTGTAGATTTATCTCATGGAATTTGCGTCCCTCTTTTAATGAAGATGAACAGAAGCAGAAGCAAACAGAGAGTGTAATAACTTGTGATGGTGAGACCAATCAATCTCTGAAGAATAAAACTGTCATTCATTCACATTTAGTACCACTTCTGCTATGTTCTGTTCTGCTCTGTTCTGTTCTGTATCGTATCAAAAACATAGATAAGTGATTCATTGCAACTTTTACAAATTCTTCCATTTTAGTTCTAACATTTTGGATTTTCTTTATGTCCATATTCAGCCGGACAAGGTCTAGGTTCGAGTTGCCGCAAAGCGTGACTTTTTTCATTTTTTGATAACAAAAAGGTCTACTAATGTATATTTACTCGATCATGGTTAGGTATTGGATTTCAATCCAATGGTCTAACAAAACGGAAGGTTTAATTTATTTATTTTTTAAAATAAATAACTCTTTTCCTCATAATTGCTCCCGTAACTATTCATATCTTATACAAATATACAATAGCTAAAGAGTAATGTTAGACGTTTCAATTTTTTTTTTCTTCCAAATTTTATTGTAAATGATGTGACACGTGAGGTGTTAACATCACATCAATCACCGTATAATCTTATGATTTATAAGATACTAACACCTCACGTGCCACATCTTTCGAGACGTCTAGCATTACTCATCGCTAAATCCCTTGAAAAATATTTTTAAAATACAATTTGCAATCCTTATTAAACACAAAAAGATAAGCCCTCACATCCGCACCATGGAATTGTTGGTTCGAGTTTGTTCTCATCGTAAATCCCGAATTATTGTAATATTTAAAGCGCCACATGTTATGGCGATTGAAGTTGATATGATTGTCCTATGAGCACATACACACCTATGATGGTCCTATGAGCATATACACACAAGTCTAAAACCTCTCAAAACTCTCGTACAAACAAACAAACATTGAAACAAACGATGTCTGTCGCCGCTGCCACCAGGTCCTTCCTCCGCTCCAGAGCCACCGTCTATCGCCGCCGGACTCAAACCCAAATCCAGCTCACCACCCAGTTCACCATTTCGTGTCCCCAAACAAAACCCCTCTCTCATCGTATTTCAGGTAATAAACACATCCCAAATTAATCACCTAACGTTTCTCTTTCAATACAATCAAATAGACCCGTCTAGTGTTTTTATTTAAAAAGCTAATGAAATTATACATGTTTAATCCTTTTATGTTCAATGAAAAGGTCCCCGGTGGAGTTGAGCTTTTGCGTCGAAACGATGCTGACGTATCACACAACCACTGCTTCTGCATTGCTCACGTCCATGCTCTCTGTGTCTCCTCGCATCTATGGTTGGGCCTCTGAAGGTAATTCTCTCGCATTTTCGACTTAGAACTTGATGTTGCATTACTTTGTGATCTGGGTTTATTGTCTTCATTATAAAGTTATAGATTTGTTGTTGATTTGATCTTTTTTATAATTGTTTCTATGTTTCTTTTCATATTTTTTAATATCTATGGTAATTTCAGCTTTCTGGTGTTGTTACTTGTTATTTGGTATTTCGTTGTGTGTTGTGTGTCTGCGTAAACAAAGTTTGCATTGGATTATGTGTGTTGAGGCTTCAATTAAGTTTTAAAAAAAAATAGTGCTTGAAGTAGAAAGGTCCATGCTTGGACTAAAAGGGCTTACGTTCTTTAATGTTGTTTTTCACTATAGAGTTTTCATTGGGAACATGATCCGGATTAACTAAAGGAAGTTAGGAACTGTAAAAATATATGAATCCAGTGTTCCTTTTGCTTTTCATTTAGGTTGTTTGGCATTTTCACTTTTCCAATAAATTGGCCACTTTCAAGAGGAATTGCTTGATGGCCTACTGGAAAATAGATTTTTGATTTATGACCAACTGGGTTTTCATTACATCATTGCAATCACAATCTTCTCCTTCTAGGTTGATGATGTATAAATGCAATTAATTGAAGCCAACATTGGAATAGATATGTGTAGAAGATATTAATTGTAAGTCTTGTAAGGGAAACAGGCTTAGCTGAGCATAAACTACTTAATGTTAATTGTTAAAAGCCAAAAGGTTTTTACAATCCTCCTCATGATTCAAACAAAGCTTTTATATCATTTCCAAGATCAGTAATCCCATCTCTCTATCTCTAGCTTGCAATGAAAAAAATGCATATCATTTTTCCTTTTGTAGGGCAAGACATGACTAGATGAAGATCAAGCGACAGAGATGGAGAGACTTCAATTAGGTTAAGTGAAAAGATGTTTTTTCTAAACAAACGTGAAGCTTGAGGATATATTAACACTTTATACAATACTATGTAGAGAATGAATCTTTATGACTAGTAATGATATTTAACGCTTTATATCAATAAATAAATATATTACCACTTTATACAATACTATTAAGAATCACAGGTTTCCTTTTTTTGGTAAATTTTTAGTTGTTAACTTGTGCCCCACACTACCCTTTGTTTAATATACATTAGATTTTAATCCATTGATTCAATGTGAATAAAAAAAAACAGATAATAACTCTTGTAACTATCACGTATGGCTAAAGTTTGTACAGCTAAACCTTGTAAGTAGAACTCATTTAATGTTTGGTTTCAAGTCTTTCGTTGTCAGTTTGGTTTGAAATATGGTTAAACCGTTTTTGTGTCTGAATTGAAGTCTGAACATCATCAGCTGTTAATTGAATAATATAAGTATCAACTTCAAATTTGTTCAATACTCTTCCTTTCAAACAATCTGTCTGCAATTTTTTTTTTCTGTGGAGGACTGGAGTCTGGAGGAGACCATGGCCACTCAGGTAACAGTTTTCTTTTTCATTTTGATGTTCTATTTCTGGTGTTTGTTTTGGTATCATGTGACTGCATATTTGTGAAGATTTCAGTTTTGGTGGGGTTTTTTACTATCAAATTATCTTGTATTATCAGTTGTGTTTTCTTAATAGAATTTGAACTTACAAGCTTGTTCTCTGGCTTTGCTGCTGACTGTTTGATTGTGTTTTCATTAGAGACAATTAAGTTTCTGAAAATGCTTGCCTGGGTATTTTTTGCAATCATGTTTTTGAGCAAATATATTCTCTTGTTGGTTGATCAAAATCTGGTTTCTCTGGTGATTTTTTATTCTGCTTGTTGGGTGGTGGAAGTGGGGTCACAGTTGATCAAATGAGGAAGTAAAACTGAGAGCAGAAATGAAGATGAATTTATGTGAATTGTAGCGATAATAGAATATACTTAGTAGAAATCATTAGTATTCTGAATAATTTCAGAATAATTAAGTCATTTTTCATGGTTGAGCATGAAAAATTAGTATTCTGAATTTGGAATTTCAAGATTGAATTGTATGTACAGTTACAGCATTTACCGAGAACACGGTACTTCTAGAGTAAAGTCTTGACTTTGAAGTATCTAATTAGATTAAAAAGACTGAAAAGAATCCAGAATGCTAGTTAAATAGTACATTGATTTCAACCTTTCAGTTTAGTATTTTAAACTCATCTTGTTATGCTGCCAGTAGATTTAAGTGGAGTTTTTTGTCTTTGCCATTAGCAGAAATTACCAAATAGACAGTCAATTCTATGTTGTGTATGGTCACAAATTTCAAAGCTGCTAATAAGATTGTTATATATGTATTTGTGGTTAATCTGACGTGCTGGTATATGAACTAATTAATGACACTTTTCAGGACGATGAGACATCCAACGGATGGCCACTTGGCTCGAGATCATGAACACAAGACTTCGAGTGATGGAGGAGGGCATACAGGCTGCTCTGGCAGCAGTAGAACCAGAACTCTACACACACGCGTACCATCAGTTTCACTTTACTCTCATCCTCCAATCTTGATACTGAGGTAACCCAATTCTTGTTTGCATATGATATGCATCTATGATCCATACACAAATTGAACCCATCTAGCAATTCAATAAGGGATTTGATGCATTTCATTGAACTCAGTAGCATTTGAAAGCAAACCACAAATACCAACTAAATTAGCTTATTAGTGTACATGGTACCAGAGTCAGGTTTGATCTAGGAGTCTTGGGTTCGAGTTCCCTCGTATGCATCTATTTCTGTATTTATTATGCAATCTGCATATCTATTTGGGTTTGGTCTACATGCCAAGTCCGCCAATCTGACACGTGGAGGTGCTTTAGTGTGCATAAATACTATTGTTGGGATATTTCATATCAATTTAAGCTTTGGAGTCTGATGTTTACTAACGGCTGTTTGCTGATGTTGCGAGATCAATCAGCCCATAGCTTCCTTCTTCCAAGATAACAGCTTATCACCAGGACGGCTAATTGGTTTTGAAGGCTGCTATGGAGGGAGCTTGTACTTCCCGAAACCAGCAATCCGTTTTGAAGAACACGAGAGGAGGATAATAACAACAACAACAACAACAGTAGTAAGAGGAAGATGTTCTGATGTTAACAAAGGACATAATTATAGTGTTGTAGATTTATCACATGGAATTTGCATTCCTCTTTTAATGAAGATGAGCAGAAGCAGAAGCAAACAGAGAGTGTAACTTGTGATGGTGAGACCAATCAATCTCTACTAGCATACAAGAGGAAGAAGGACCACTTCTACTATGTTCTGTTTTGTATCAAAAACATAGTGATTCATTGGAACTCTTAAAAATTTGCTTCCAGAACAAATTCTTCCTTTTTAGTTCTAACATCTTGGATTTTCAATCTCTGTCTCATCTATCGCCGCCAAAATTCAGTCAGACAATGTTTAGGTTGTGTAGGTTCAAGTTGCCGTACCACTAATTTTATTTTCTTCGATAAAAAAGAGAGTTTATCTATAAGTTCAATATAGTTACGGAGTAATGTTAGGCTGTTCAAAATAATTCTCAAATGATGTAGTATGTGAGTTGTTAAGATCATATCACTCGCACCATAATTTCACGATTAGATCTTGACAACTCTTGAATTTTAATACGATTACCCTTATATGGCTGTAACCATGCATATATAATATTTAAATCTCATGAACAAATATTTTGATAAAATAAAAATAAAAAACGTTAATGAATTTCAGGTTTAGTGGTTTGCCCCTCGCATCTAATGGTTTATAAATAGCATCGTATTCATTCGCCACGTGTTACAGCGAATGAAGTTGATATGTTGGTCTTCCTTAACGCTCCTATGAGCATATACACACAAGTCTAAAACCTCTTGACTAATTGCAAAACCTCAAGAAACCCAAAACCCTCGTAAAAACAAACAAACAAACGATGTCTGTCGCCGCTGCCAGCAGGTCCTTCCTCCGCTCCAGAGCCACCGTCTCCTCCAGGATCGCCGCCGGACTCAAACCCAAATCCAGCTCACCATCCAGTTCACCATTTCGTGTCTCCAAACAAAAACCCCTCTCTCATCGTATTTTCAGGTAATAAACACATCCCAAATTAATCACCCAACGTTTCTCTTTCAATACATTCAAATAGACCCGTCTAGTGTTTTTATTTAAAAAGCTAATGAAATTATTCATGCTTATTCCTTTTATGTTCAATGAAAAGGTCCCCGGTGGAGTTGAGCTGTTGCGTCGAAACGATGCTGCCGTATCACACAGCCACTGCTTCTGCATTGCTCACGTCCATGCTCTCGGTGTCTCCTCGCATCTACGGTTGGACCTCTGAAGGTAATTCTCTCACATTTTCGACTTAGAACTTGACGTTGCGTTACTTTGTGATCTGGGTTTGTTGTCTTCATTATAAAGTTATAGATTTGTTGTTGATTTGATCTTTTTTATAATTGTTTCTATGTTTATTTTCATATTTTCTAATATCTATGGTAATGTCAGCTTTCTGGTGTTGTTACTTGTTATTTGGTATTTCGTTGTGTGTTATGTGTCTGCGTAAACAAAGTTTGCATTGGATTATGTGTGTTGAGGCTTCAATTAAGTTAAAAAAAAAAAAAAAATGGTGCTTGAAGTAGAAAGGTCCATGCGTGGAATAAAAGGGGCAAAGGGCTTAGGTTCTTTATTGTTGATTTTCACTATAGAGTTTTCAGTGGGAATATGATCCAGATTAACTATAGGAGCTGTAAAGATTTATGAATCCAGTGCCTTGTGCTTTTCATTTAGGTTTTTTGGCATTTCCAGGAAATTGGCCACTTTCAAGAGGAATGATTGATGTGGCCTACTGGAAAATAGTTTTTAGATTTATGACCAACCAGGTTTTCATTACATCATTGCAATCACACTCGTCTCCTTCTAGGTTTATGATGTATAAATGCAATTAAATGAAGCTAGCACTGGAATAGATAAGTGTAGAAGATATTAGTTGTAAGTCTTGTAAAGGAAATAGGCTTGGCTGAGCATAAACTACTTAATGTTAAAAGCCAAAAGGTTTTTAAAATCTGCCTCTTGATTCGAACAAATCTTTTATATCTTTTCCAAGAGCAGTAATCCCATCTCTCTAGCTCTAGCATGCAATGAAAAAATACATATCATTTTTCCTTTTGTAGGGCAAGACAAGACTAGATGAGGATCAAGCGACAGAGATGGAGAGACTTCGATTAGGTTAAGTGAAAAGATGGTCTTTCTAAACAAATGTGGAAAAAGCTTGAGGATGAACCATGTATTATATTTCATGTGATTGGAGATGACCAATAAAATTTTGTCAAACTTCTAGTAGATCTCCTTATTTGACCAATTCCTATACAACTCTGGAAATCAAATTACCTGGCTTTGCCTTTTGCATTTATTTATCTGAAATCCTTAAACCTAATTTATGTCAAGGATTTCTTCATGCATAAGGATTGTAATGTTATCTTGCAGAACCTCTTTTGTTATGCATGAAATTTGGCCCTTCCTTTCACTTATATGGACCATACTAATTTATTTTATTCACCCAGATTGCAATGATGATGTATGATGAATGTCAGAGTTCGGGAAAAGTTTTTGTGACAAGGTGCGAAATAAAGCTTTATAGTAGGGTCTCTAGATGCTTCTTGCCTGTTTAGTAAAGCCTAGCAAGGGGCTGAAAGAAAATTTGATTTTTCAATAACTGGGAAGGAACTAAGTCAAAGATGAGTGATTTTTAATTCTATTGTGTGGTTCAAATAAATTTGGCATTAAAGTAGCGTTGATGATTATGTGTATGATACATTTCATATAGTATTTCTTCCCTGTATTTGCATTTACTTATAGTTGATAATTTGCCATGTGGGCATGTATTGGTAAACTTCCGTACACGATTCAAATAGTCTAATTGTAATTCCCATAGCTCCAGAGAATGCAATTTCTGCTTATGTTTATGATCTGGTTGACTATTTGTAACTTATTTAACCCTTAGTTTAAGATTATTTTTTTTTGGTGAAAAAGGGGGCTAAACGCCCAGAGACAACAACAAAAAAGCAAAGAGGCTAAACAGGCAAAGCCACCTGCCTAGCCAACACAAAACCTAAAGCATCAGTCTCAAAGGCAGCAGCAACTTGAGCTTAGTTTAAGATTTTCCATGTACCATTAGCATGCTTCATTTAATGTAGACTGCTACACTGTCACGTAAATGTTCATTATGTTGCAAAAAGAAATTGGAAATGTTCATTAAACTGTTGCAATTTGAATGAGAATGTTGGCATGGATGAATTGTCGGATGAGAATGATTGAGAAACAAAGACATGTATAAGTTAGGAGTACATGGTTATTGAAAAATAGCAACGCAACGTAGCTTCAAGTTTTACTCTGTTCTAAATCCTATGACCTAGATACAACTTACTCTTTTTAGCGGCTCTTCAGCCCCAGACTCATAGGTTTTCTTTGATTTCCCTCTTTTGACTTGTGTCATCATATTTGCTAACGTCTTTGATCGGCAATCATTGGCTGTTTTTAGTTTGGAAACCTTCCCTTTGCCTCTTATTCATGTTTTCTTCTGTTGAACTTTCAAGTCATGGATCTTCATAATATTCTTTTTCTGTTGATTAGATGCTTACGTGTTTTGTTTGCCCATGTTACGTTAGCGGCACATTTCTGTTTTCTGTGCAAGTAATTCTTGTGTTTTTGTATTGTAGATGGATGATTGTTGTTTGTTGGGATGCTGTGCAATGATCGTAGTCACCATGGATTTTAATCATCTTTGTAAGACTTTCTTGAGGCATTTTTCTTCTCACTTTCTCGGTCTAATGTCAAAATCGAAGAAGTTTTACCCAAATACTAAGCTCTAGTTCTAGTTGAGTTAATTATTTGATTAAGTTATGGATGTTTACATGCTTGCATTATACTAAATGTTTTGCGGATTGGGATTATGCGAATAACAATTCATGATTACATATACTCGCATGTCCTTATAAGACGAGGTTTACGGCAAATCCAGTATTGTGAAAATTTAAGCTCATCTACTTCAGTGATGCAGCGTCAAACCATTCTTATTTCCTCCTTTCAAATGAATTAGATGCTGCGTTTTAACGATGGAAAGACTAAAAATAGTGAATTGTCATTGTTTAGATATAATCCTTTTGGCCACACATTAGTTCAAAGAGACTAATCAAAAATGAAAAACTGCAACAAAAAGTTATCCCAAGCAATGAGATATACATATAGAGCAAATCATGAAGCAGAGTAGTACTAGTTTTGCATAGAAGTAGAGTCCATTTTCATTCTTCAACTAGCTTCACCAGTTCATACTCAATAAGGGACATATCATTTCCCTCTTTAACTACAAAATCAGCGGGTTCAGTAACCTCGATACGACCCCATTTGTCGACTGCTAGCCTCATATTCCCCCTAAACATGTCAATCTTCGCGTTACGGATGATCACAGTAGCGTCTGGTTTCATCAAGTCAACTGCACACAACATACACACACCCACCATTACTATCAAGCTGTGTGGTTTTTGCATCAGTTGCCATCACCCTCTCTTAGAATTTTGAAGAAATGAAGGAAAAAAAGTTCATAATTCATGAAACAGGAAATTGATTCATGTTAGTGATCCATTAACTTGAATCATAAGTAACAAATCTCAAGATTTAAGAGCTTAAAACAAGTAAAACCAACTGAAGTTACTCATATGATCTACACATATAGGTGTAGATATTTCATCAAGATCAGAAATGGACAAAGATGTATATATTTCTTTGTGAAATCAATCAACATAAAAAATGAAAAATGAAAAAAATGAAAAACAAAATCAAATCAGGATTCCTGATGGACATTTTATAGAATATTTTAACAATAACATAACCTTATAATAGAAAACTTATTCAAAGGGTTAGTTTATATTTACATTCAAAATCCAAGACTCTCATGAAACAATTTGATATAAAAAGTCTCTGTTTCACATAAAAATGGAAACTGTTTAACTTTTTCTTTACAAATATATATATATATATATATATATATATATAGAGAGAGAGAGAGAGAGAGAGAGAGAGAAGAAGTGGACCTTGATCGTTGCGAGCAGTGAAGAGGACGGTGGCGGTGTCGTCGCCGATGAGGCACTCAGAGATCCGGGTAAGGCGGAGATTGGGAGAGGCGGTGGTGGGGCGGGTCTTGGGCAAAACGGTGTCGGATTTCAAGACCTTGACGATGAGGTTGTGACCGTTGGTGCCGGGCCTGAGCTGATCCACTTTTACAAACACAGGTTTCCTCTTCTCCACAACCTTCGATGCTGCTTCTTCTTGTTGTTTCGGTGCTTGTTTCTGCTGAGTTTTTGTCTCGGTCGTCGTTGACATTTCTTTTTTCTGTTTCGAAAACGCAAAAACTGAAACTGAAACTGAAACTGAAACTGAAAAAAAAGGAGAGAAAGCAAGTTCGTGAGAGTTGTGTTGTGTTGTGTACTTCAGTACGTGTGCTGCAACAAAAACAAATATGATCGTGTGGAAAAAGCTGAGTAGTTGACAATTGCTTTTATGCATTTCACTATTCGTACAACGGCAAACGACACCGTATAAACTCATACCAACTTCCACCTGTAAACCTACTATATATTTTTCTCTTTATTTATTTCTCACTTTTGTCAAATATAAAACAAATATAGCACTAACTTATTTTTGTCAAATATTCAACAAAAACATTTTTTTTGAAATATATATATATATATATATATATAATTTTTCTATTATCAGTTCGTCCTGATATCAAATATATCAAAGACGAAGAATGTGAACCATTAGATTTACATACTTTGACTCAAAGTGGACTCAAAGTGTATGCACTTGTCAAAACTTCTCCATAATTTATGGTCAACATTCTTCTTCCTGATATATTTTATATCAGATATATCAAAAGGAACTGACAGTAGAAAGACTATATATATATATATATATATCATTTTTTCTATTGTCAGTTCGTCCTGATATAAAATATATCAGGATGAAGAATGTGAATCATTAGATTTACATAATTTGACTCAAAGTGTATGCACTTGTCAAAACTTCTCCCTAATTTATGGTTCACATTCTATATCAGGACGAACTGACATTAGAAAGACTGAATATATATATATATATAACTTGTATTATATTGATTGTGCCGATATTATTTATCAATTTAAATTTAAAATTTGATCATTATTTGAAAATGTTTGAACTTTGTAAAATGTTTAATATATACCAAAACATGTCATATTTTATTACTTCTTTATTTATGGATAATCAAATATGCACCTTTATGATTTAATCTCGGTTAATTTTAACATACCTCTTACAACGAGCATGTAGGGAGTGTATATGTTATGAGACAGATAACCAAGACATATTTGAACAACACATTACTTAAAAATAAAAATAAAAATCACTTTAGAAAATAATAACTAAAATTAATTATATTATTCTTATGTCATTATCTTCTTATTTGCTAGAATAAGTTTAGATTACTTTTGTCATCCTCTAGATAAATTATTTATAGTTTTATAATTCATCTCCCATATTATATATATATATATATATATATATATATATATATGTGTGTGTGTGTGTGTGTATAAAGATAGCTTTAAAACTTATCAAAAATCATTTCTTATAACTTTAAAATTCATGACAAAAATTCTTTAAATTTAACAATTATCAAAACTCTTTATATTTTATGGGCATCATTAAAAAAAAAATAATAATAATAATAATAATAATAATAAAAATAAAGGAAAAAAAAAATGCAATTGATCTTCTTTCTTTAGATATTTTTTCGGGGCTTAGTTGATCAAACTTGAAAATTAGCTTTCACTTCAATTATACTTTGACTAATTACCGTAAAAGAGAGATTTATTAAGTTTTTTTGTGGACGAAAAAGTGGTCCAAAATACATGCAATGGAAAGTGGAAATCAAACATAAAACAATCCACGGAAAAAAAAAAAAAAAAAAAAAAAAAAAACAGAAGCCTGGAATTTTTAAGACCACTAAAAAATTATTATTATTTTTAACAAAAATCCGACAATGTCTCCATCTCATTTGGTTTCTCAGTCTCTGAAAAGCCGGTGGCCACATAAACACCAACACTTCCTTAATTCAATCGTCCTCTAATTTGAACTTTTCCTCTCTTTTATTTTTATTAACATTCTAATCGGTGAAAAAGTCAATGTCTAATCGTAAAATCATCTACCAACTTTTTAAAAAATAAATAACCAAAACAACCAAAAAAAACTCACAGATAAAAAAAAAATAAAAAAAAAAGACTGACCTCACCTCCTCAATCAATCCCTCCTCTCTGTTACTCATATGGTATCTGAAACTACCGAGACATATTTGGATAAACTTTTTTTTTTTGTGGGGTTTTGTAGAGAATTAATTTCTTTTTAAGGTGATTAATATTAATAATAATATAAATAATAAATAAATAATAATATTGAAGAGCAGCAGCTACAGCTGAATCTTTTGATCTTTCAATGGATTCTGATTTCTGGACGTCACGCCTCGCCGCCGCCAAGCGTCAATACGCTTTGCAGCACCAACATCAAAGCTACCACCTTGGTTTGTTTTTTTTTTTTTTTTTTAATTATTATTATTATTATTTTTATCTTAAATGGATCTCGATATAGTTTATTTTTCTGGGTATTTGTTTGTTTGTGATTATACGATTATATTGATTGATTTTTTTAATTTTTTTTTAATTTTTGTTTTTGTGATGTAATTATAGATCGGTTGAACATCGATGATTTTGAGGTAGAAGATGATCAGGTCAGACCAGATTTTCCCTGTCCGTACTGTTACGAGGATTTCGACATCGCGTCTCTGTGTTCGCATCTCGAAGATGAGCACTCGTGCGAATCTAAAGTCACCGTAAGTTGGTTTTTTTTTTTTTTTTCCTTCAATTTTTTTAATATTAAAAGTGATTTCTCCTTTTTTTTTTTTTTTTTTTTTTGGTAGATAAGAACATGGTAGATATATTTCAGACATGTACTTGTGTTTCTTGATTTAGTGTTTGTCCTAAAAAGCTTACTTCTTTGTCTTTGCTAAAATCTATGTTTTGACTTTCTCATTTTCTGTCTTTGTATTTGGCTTCTTGTTCTTCTTTTTTGAAGGAGGATATTTCATATTTGGTTGTTCATTTTAAGTGATTTTTATTAATAAATTTTGGATTTTGTTTTCCATTGTGGGGATCAAAACCAATAATTTATTGTAATCTGTGTTTGTAACTATTTTTACCTTTTTTTTTTCTTTGTTTAATTTATTTTTGTGGGGATGAAATGATGATGGTTGCTTTTCATTAGTGTATGAAGAAGTGATGAAGAAAGATCAAAACTTGCTTGAGTATTGTGATAGATGTTTTTTTCTTGTTGTTTGGTTTCCAACATGTTACGTTTCATTGTAAAGCATAGCTTATGATTAATTAGTTTCATTGTAAAGCATAGCTTATGATTAATTAGTGGTATGTCGAAGAACGAAATTGTAAATGTGATTATATTGAAAACAGAAGTGGGAATTGGAATTCCATTGCATACAATAAACAATATTACATATATTGTTAGCAGAAGTGATGCTGTCATATGTTTTGATATTGGAAAATAGATTCCGGTTATTGAGTGGTGTTTGAAATTAAATTTCCTTAAATTTGGTTATGTAAATGAATTACAAAGACTATTTAGAAAGACAATGAAGTCTGAGGTTTCCAGAATATTGCACTGCTGTTACAGCTGCCCAGTTTCGTAATGGCTATCGGAGAATGTTATGTAAGTGGCGATCCTTGATTAAGAATGCAAGTAGAAGAGCTGTTTCTGAGAACAAGCAATCAAAGATGTTGGTGAAGAATTTAAAAATATGAGGATCCATTAATGAATCTACAAATACAAGCCTTAACAATAGACTCGAACGGTATCTCAGCACTTTGTTTCTTCCACGGTATGTTAGAAGGAGCACAAGTGCAACGGGATAATTGTTAAGATCGGATTTGTTACTTAGGCACTTTAAAACAGTTAGGCAAAGGTACTATGCAGGGAATGTCATTGAGGCTGACACTATAAGGACTAGTTGCATTCGGGTGGTGCCTAAAATCGATAGTGCTTAAAACCCGGATGTAGCTATTATGGGGAAAAAGAAAAGCGATTTAAAGGGTCCATGTACATTTTCTTGTATTTCTTTTTTTCAGTTTATGGATTCTGTTGATACGAGATTCTTCGTATGAATGTGTGAATCTGGGTGAAACATCTTGATTTTTTCGTTTTTGTGTAACGAATTCAAAACTGTAGGATACTAGGATTAACAGAGGATGTTATATTTGACTAGTTTCCTTCATGTCATGATCTGATGCTTTGTTGACAAAAGAGTCTCATGCTGCATTTACATTTCCCTTGCAGGTTTGTCCCATTTGCTCTGTTAAAGTTACACGAGACATGTTAAGTCACATTACTCTGCAACACAGTCACTTGTTCAAGATATCCTTTATTATGGAAATTTCTATTAACTTGTTTTTTCATATTTTGAGTTTGCAAAATTATGCGTTTAAATGGCTTGGTTGTATTATTGACGAAATTGAATTCTTAAGTTTCCTTTAACCAAAGATTACTTGCAGAGACGTCGCAGATTACGTAGAGTCGCAATTCCTAACAGTCAAGCACTGTCTCTACTGGGTAGGGATCTTCGGGAAGCTCATCTGCAAGTGCTTTTAGGGGGTGGTGGATATCGGTCAAACAGCGCTAGTGTCTCTAATGCAGCTACTGATCCTTTCCTTTCATCACTTATTTTGAATTTTCCTACTTCTGAAGCAGAGGAAATTTCAAAATCTGTCGTAACAGGTGCCGAGGACACTGCTGCAAAAAATGCAGCACCAACACATATGTGGAAAACAAGGTACTGCATTTTAACCCTGTTCTTATCGTATCAGGTGCTCAAATCATGTCATACTCATGCCTTGTTACAAATGGTTGCCCATGATAGTTTATTGTTTTTACATAGCATTTGATAGATTCGCATAGTTGAGTTATAATGCCGCTGGTTACGTAATTAACATTATAAGTTTCCATTGTAACAGGCATATAGGAAATCAGTCGCTGCCTGTTATACGCTGATTGACAATGTTTTCTTGCGCTGATTCAATGTTGATACACATTTAGATTTCTTTCCATTTTCTTGTTAGACTTGTATTTGGCATTTGTTAGAAATCATCAATGATATGTTGATTTGATGATACGTTTAGGTACCGGTAAACTACTACATAGGAGAAGTTGTGTGCATGGGTCGGGGTTAGCAGTTAACAAACCTGTTTCGGTAGCTACGAAAAGTCCAACCTTTTTGCTTTCTCATTAGAGCACAAAATATGGGTTGAATGAAGTAAAATTAAGTATTAGTCTAGCCTTCATTTAATGCCTAATGCATATGCCTAAGAACCTGTTGAAACTTTCGTTTTCGTTTAGATTTGAATTTTAACATCTCTTTCTCCCTCTTTCTCTCTTGTTTCCTCTTTATCTCTCTTGCAGTTTTGATCCTTCTTTGAGTCGCGAAGAGCGGGAGAGAAGGATGAAGCAAGCAACTGGTAGAGCTGGTTTTGTGCAAGATCTACTTCTCTCAATTCTGTCAAGCGACTAATTGAGACAGTAAGTTGAAAAATAATGGGAATTGATATCGTTCGAATTCGAATTCTTAATGTGGGGTTATTATTGTTGGGAGGGATTCAAAAATGGTTCTACATTGTTCAACACAACCACCCCAATTGCAGTGCCTCATTTGAAATGTTGAAGCAGCTGGATGATTGCTTCATGACTAACATTCCCATCCTTGGCTTCTTCTCTTCTTCTAATTTATTGAAAACTTTAAATTTATGAGATGGTGGTTGTGTTGCTAGATAAGATTTTCGAATGCAAAATTTCCGGCATACATAGCTTCGTATGGAGCCGGCTTATTCTCTAATCGGAAACCTCGGGAAATAGTCGACCGAAATGCAGAGAGAATGGGATGGATGCTCCATCCAAATTATTTATAATTCATATATCTCAAAGTAGAATGCATGTTTCATGTTGATGTTGATGCTGTTGATGCAAGTGCAATGTGAACTAGTTTAATAAAACTAGTACTGTTTGTTGTTGTTGTTATTGCACATCCTCCTGTTCTTGATTATTTACTTTACTGCAATACTTTTTTTCTTTTTCCATTTCGATCCCAAGAAATGATATGTTTTCTTTCATTTTTTGAAATATGACACCAATTGAGTCGGGAGTCTGTCTGTCAAAACACCGTACGATTATGATTGTGTTCACGGTAAAATATTTGAAAACGTTTTGGCCAAAAGTACTTATTATATATATATTCATAAAGTAATTTCTTATATATTAAATTATCTATCCACACATCTAGACTAAGTATATTCGAGCCGCTGACTTGATAGTCATTTGTCCAAGTTTTAAGCTCGTCCATCTACTAACAGAACTACTCTCCTGGGGGCGACACTCTTATGATTTACATCTTAATTAAGTTATTATTAACATAGCAAGTTGAGTCTTTGAAAATAATATCCATGATATATCCAATATTTTTCATATTTTAGGGTAACATAGAAAAAATATCTCTAAATATTTTCGATATTTTATTGAAATTAACGATATTTATGATATTTTTATAAAATTGGATGTCAAATATTTTTATCGAAACAAATATTTACTTGTTTAATCAAACTTGACAACAACCACAAAGTTGTTTATGTAGTTCAATTAAAAAAATTAAAAAAAATAAAAAAAAAAAGTTCTTTATGTAGTTGTTGAATTGGAATCTACAAACCCATTAAAAATGGCCATTTTTTTTTTTTTTTTTCCAATAGGTGATTATAAGGGTGGTTGGTTAGGATAAGATTTCTTTAATGTTAGATTAATTAGTAAAGCTAATAATCTTGTCTTCTTTAAAATTAAGGAAACATGTTCAAAGAATAACATAATTGTCTCTTTATAATCTCATGATTAGACAACGAGGCAAAAAAGGCATCACCTCCGTAGTTGGTTGACTTAGTGGTGGCGGTCGGTGCTGCTGACCAAAAAAAAAAACACCGACCACCCACTTATTTATGATTTAGTACGGCTAATTTGCTAATGTGCATCAACTCTAGTTCTCTTTCTTTTAATCTCACATCAATGTTATAGGTTGTATTCAACAGTATACTTATAGCGATTAATTTCATCAGGTTACGACAATAGGTCAAAAATATTGAACGATTGGTGTTGGATTGCATTCAAGATTATATTTGTAGTGATTGTTTCGTTAGGTTCCGATATACCCTTAAAAAAAATGGTGATTAGTTGAATTTGAAGAGTTTGTTGGAGTACAGATTTGAAATCTAAACATCAATAGTAAACTAAAGTCGGTTGATTGATAATTTTTGTAACTATCCAAAAATAAAATAAAAAAATGTTCAAAGCCAACCCATGACATTATAATATATACAAGTTAGAGATTTTTGAGAATTTAATTTTTTATAATTCAAAGGAGTCAAGTTAGTGGGTTATTTTATTAAAGAAAAAATGAGAGAAAAAAAATATACAAAATAAAATTGCTTCAAAGGTCATTCACTTGTAACTTATCCAAGCAATAAAAAACCAATAAAAGCCGACAAGCTAAAAAAGAAGCTTATCAAGTAAACCGATAAGAGTGTAGACCCAAAATAATTTAAATTTAACTTATTCAATATTTTATTTTGCTTTGATGAATTATATTAATTTTTTATTTTAAAAAAATGGATATTGAATTTCGAGGTCGTATTTGATTGACCCAAAAAAATTGTTAAACTAATAAAAATTATTTTAAATAGTTTAATGAATTAGTTTATCATATAACAGCTAATGGTCCCTTGCCAATGTGGTGTGACCCTCCATAGAGAGCCTCCACCATCAAGGTTCAATCCCTGTGGCACGCATGGATTTATGCAAATTTTCCAAATCCCACCGATGTTCAATTGTGTGGGTGTTGTACCACCTTGTAGTGTCCAATCTCGCCGGTCCCGATAGTTATTGTATAACCATAAAAATAAAATAAAAAAAGTTTATCATATAACAAAGTATCAATCAATATCAACTAATAACAGTAAAACTTCTTGATTGGAAATTATTATCAAAAAAGGCAAAGTAGCAAACAAAAGAAAAGGCCAACTAGATAGCTAGTAGTTGCCAACACAACCACTGGCAGGGTTGATTGGAAGCGAGCGTGTCGGTGACATTCACTTTTAGGGTATCAAATATCGATATATTGATCGAAATATTTTCATATTTTTCATATTTAGAGGAATTAATATAAAAAAAATTATCTTTAAATATTTACACTATTTTAAAGATATTAATAAAATTTTTATAAAATTTTCAAAAACTTTATATCTATTTTTTTTTTATCGAAACTAATATTTACTTCCGGCACCTATATACTACATAATATAACACTACTACCCACCAATTTATTTATTTAATTTCACTTCTCTCAGGTTATTCTCGGTTGGTAGATAGATAAGTTTGGGGCTTAGGCAAATGACTCCTATGTCGGCGATTTGAATCCTATCAATGGCGAAAGCTTTTAAAAAAAATATAAAAAAAATCTAATCCCGATTAATAAATATTATTAAAAAAAAAAAAAGTTATTCTCATCTCCACGAACCTCTCTATCCATCCAACACAATCTTGTGGTTATAATCCACTTTCCACTCACTATTGTAGATCTGATATTTACATAGAATTACAGAAATTAATATTTTAATAAAATTAATAATAATAATAAAATAAAAAATAAAAACAACCATGAAATTGTCAGAACTACCATTCTCCACCAAGCAGGCAGATCTCATCAAAAGTAAAAATTGGCAGCATGTTTTTTTGTGGGATAAGATTTGGATGTTGACGTGGACACTAAAATTGAAGAAAATTTTCAATGGGACGGTCTCATTGCCACTTGGTAAGACCGTTCCAATGAGATTGTACAATTTATCTCGAGAACATAAATATATATTATTAAACTATAATTTGGTACAATCTCATTGGACGGTCTCACCAAGTGATAATGAGACTATCCCATCGAAGATTTTCTCCTGAAAATGAACATGTATTGTGTATATATGAACAAGTCCAAGCACAAGCATACGAACTGTTGTTCAACATTCCACAGCTTTTGTTGTTTTTCTCCACAGCAACTAGACTCACAATCACAACACTAGTCTCATAAATCATAATCTGATTAGGCAAAAAACAGAGGAAGAAGAAGAAGAAGAAGAAGAAGAAGAAGAAGATCAAATCAATGATGGTGGAGCTGTTTGTGCTGGGGTGTACTGGTGTTGTTGTGTTCCTTCACGGAGCCAATTTCTTCTTCCATGTTCTCTCTCAACACCTCACTGTTCGTTCTCTCAGGTACATACACACAGCACCCTTAAATTCATTTTCACATATATATATCAACCTCTTCTTCTTCTTCTTCTTCTTCTTTTTAACATGTTTGGTTTTCAAGAAATTGGTCTCAGAACTTTCTTGGGAAAATCTTTTTTTTTTTTTTTTTCGTTTTAACATATGGTTTTGATGGTTATATTTGTCACAGTGCGCAATAGCTTATAGTTAGCTTCAAAGGAGCTTAAATTTTATTTCTTTTTTTATGTCTATAAATTGAGTCTCATGAGTCATGATCATCTGTGAAATTTTACGTTGATTTGATTTAAAATTTTAAATCAAGTTTTTAACAAGTGGGGTTGGGATTGTTTTCAGTTTTCTGGGATTCGTTGGATGGTAGCTAGAGATCAAAATTCATCACCGGAGATATATGGTTAATGATTTCTTCACGCAATTGGAGGTTCAAAGGTTTTACCTGCCGTGGACGCATTTGTGAATAATTAATTAATTAATTAATTTGTGTTGATTTTGATCATATATTATAACAATATATATATACGAGTAATGGTATGTATCTATAAGCAAATGATGATCAAAATAAATTGAAGGCTTGCTTTGTTCTTGAAATTTAATTAGGGACAATTAAACCTTCTTCTATATTGTAATAAATCATGTATGAATAATGTCGAAGTTGTCATATAATTCCTTCTTTTTTTCTTTCTTTTTTTTTTCTAATTATTTGAATTATCTTTTTTAAGAATTACAAATAATCCTGGTTTCTGCAAGAGAGAGACACGACTCGAACTCACAACCTCAATGATTTAGACGTAAAGTATATAACAATGGCCAACTCCATCTCGTTTTGTATGCCATTATATCAATAATTAACAAGTAAGTATATCTATTAACAAATATTAGTTTTTTTTTTTTTTTTCTCCATAAGCGAGGAATCTCCAACCTCATCATTAATAAATTAATACATGAAAATATATCCCAAATGCATTGTAGAGTACACAAGTCATTCTCTGCACAATTATCAAAGGTTACCGGAGTAGATATCAATATGTTTGGACAGACCCCTAACTTATTCGGTATTATTTTTTTTAAATACATATTTTCATATATTCATCTTATATAATATGCCTTTAATAATATATTGTATGTCGGTTTATCAATAATATGATGTGATTGTAATCACTACATTGGATAAACATTTATTTGCAATAGAAATGGATTGTTTGGTATTGAAAAAAATATATATATAAAAAAATGTGAGCACATGGGTGGGTGGTGGTGGTAGAGCTTATAGATCTCTAGTTGATGTGATTCCATGAACCATGTTTTTCAGTTTCTGGGCTCTTCCTTTTGGACATTGTCTTCTTTGTCCACCATAAAAACCCTCAAAAGTCAAGACCTGTCACCTTCAAAGTGAATCATGTCTTTTTTCGCTGTACAAATATATATGATCTACATAATAAACCCATCAATTTTGATAAACATTTGAAAATTAAGCTGTAAATGAAAAAAAATATATATAAATTAATTATTTTATCGACATATTTCAAGCTATCGTGTTGTGTTTGTATCGATCTAAATTTCATTGAAAACACTAAATTTGTTTCGTGTAAATGTTAACCGGAACTCAACACATTAATTTTAATCGTATCAAAATTTGTAATCTTTAACTTATTGAAACGTGCCCAAAATTTTTACACTATAGATAGGATAGTCTTGCCCATCTCAATTATTTTGACAACGGTTGATCCAAACTGCATATACCAATTTTGTGAAAATAGTGATGGCCAATTGTCCTTTACCTAACGGAATGATTCTAATTGTTTTCTTTAAGAGAATGGAATCAAGCTCACTCCAAATTTTATCATATGATATTTCACCGTTAAAATGGAAGTTATAGAGCAATCATCAAAATGGATGAAATTGTTAAGAAATTTCTCTAATCACATCCCACCTAACTTAACAACTCTTGATATGTCTGTGTCAATAAAAACTCTCTCTTAATTTTGATTAGAAACGTGTTCATAAAAATTAAATGAAAAGTATGTAAACATGTATAACAAGTTAACAACACAACCGATAAGATAAAGTTCGTTCAGTGGTATGCCTCTCTCACACACACACACACCACGAGGTTGTAGGTCTAAATCTCTACCCTTCCCCCAAAACCCCCCAAATTATTGTAATATTTCAATAGTGTTAACAACATAAGCAATAATTCAATACATAAGAGCATCACATTAATGACTAAAACCTTACAAATAAGTTATACGTACCAACAAATTAAACATTTTGAAGAAACTTAAGTTGGCTTAATTGTAAATCTCTCACGCCCACATCAATGAATTTGTGTTTACCCAATACTTTTCGTAAAATTAATTCCAAATTATTTAGATATTCAATTAATTTACTAGATTTTTAAAATATATATATATATAATAAACATCCATTTTTGATTGATTGGTATCAACTTCCACATTTGTGGTAGCTCGTTAGGGATTCAAATTCTATCATGCATTTGTGAGGGAGACTTCTTCCGGTGTTGTAAGAGTAAATATCTCTCGGTATTATAGGAGTATGTTTTAATTTTGACAAATCCTTTTATACTTCTGACCTAATAAATAAAAGTTATCGGTGATAAATACATAGGATTTAGCTATAATACATAAACCGTATAGATTGCAATTATGCAAAAGAGGTTATTATCTATTAATATACCGAATCTGTACAGTAACTTAACCCATAAGCATTTTATTTTTTTTAAACGAGAGAGGATCTTACTTGAAAAAACGACCAAACCTTTGGAACAAAGTGTACAAACTCACGAAGTGGTCTGGTCAAATGATCAAATGGATCATGAAGCTTTTGAGCCTTAAAAATTCTCTTCAAAAACATGTTCACCACCAACGACTTTACCTACATTTTAAAAAACCCTTCTCTCTCAAAACCCATTCTAAGCATATACAAACCTCCGCTGTAATCACTGAAAACCCAGAAAACAAAACCCTTTTAAGCTTGACCCACAACAGCAATTTCGATTCTACACCCACTTCAATACCCTACTCTAAACTTTTGTCACAATGCACCATTTCAAAGTCTTTGACACGAGGCATGGAAATCCATGCCCGTTTGATCAGATTCGGATTGCTAAAGGGCCCGGATTTCAGAAACCATCTGGTTAATTTGTACTCGAAATGTCGTTTTTTCGTGTATGCTCGTAAACTGGTTGATGAAAGTCCTGAACCAGACTTGGTTTCTTGGTCTGCTTTGATATCTGGGTATGCTCAGCATGGGTTTGGTAGAGAAGCGATTTTGGCCTTTGAAGAGATGCATTTGTTGGGTGTTAAGTGTAATGAGTTCACATTTCCTAGTGTACTTAAAGCTTGTAGTATAAAGAAGGAATTGATGCTAGGGATGCAGGTTCATGGGGTTGTGGTGGTTACAGGTTTTGAGTTTGATGAGTTTGTTGCTAATAGTTTGGTTGTTATGTATGCAAAATGCGGGGACTTTGTTGATGCAAGGAGACTTTTTGATGCAATACCAGAACGGAGTGTGGTTTCGTGGAATTCATTGTTCTCTTCTTATGTGCAGAGTGATTTTTATAAAGAAGCAGTTGACTTGTTCCAAGAAATGGTTTTGAGTGGAATAAGGCCTAATGAGTTCAGTTTGTCTAGTATGATTAATGTTTGTGCCAGTTTGGGGGATGGTGGTCAAGGAAGCAAAATTCATGGGTACTTGATAAAGCTTGGTTATGATTCGGATCCATTCTCAGCAAATGCACTGGTTGATATGTATGCAAAAGTAGGGAATCTTGAAGATGCTGTTGCTGTTTTTGAGGAAATCAACCGACCTGATATTATTGCTTGGAATGCTGTGATTGCTGGTTGTGTTCTTCACGAGAGCCATGATTTGGCTTTGAAATTGTTTCGAGAAATGAAAAGTTCAGGAACATATCCAAATATGTTTACTTTGTCGAGTGCTCTTAAAGCTTGTGCAGGAATGGGGATCAAGGAATTGGGTAGACAGTTGCATAGTAGCTTGATAAAGATGGATGTAAAATGGGATTATGTTGTGGGTGGTGGACTTGTAGATATGTACGCCAAGTGTGATTCGATGGATGATTCAAGATTGGTCTTTGACTTGATTCCAGAGAAGGACTTGGTTGCTTGGAATGCTTTGATCTCTGGATATTCTCAAAATGGCGAAGACAGAGAAGCTGTATCACTATTTCCTTTGATGTACAGGGAGGGAGTAGGATTCAACCACACAACTTTATCTGTAGTCCTTAAATCCATAGCTAGCCTTCAAGCCATCGATGTTTGTAAACAAGTTCACGCACTCTCCATCAAATCAGGTTTTGAATCTGATAATTACGTTGTAAACAGCCTTACTGATACATATGGAAAATGTGGTCATGTCAAAGATGCAACAACAATATTCAAAGAATTCCCGGTTGTAGATTTGATGGCTTTCACATCAATGATCACAGCTTATGTTCAAGACGGACAAGGTGAAGAAGCTCTAAAGCTTTATTTGGAAATGCAAGATAGGGAGATCAAGCCGGATTCCTTTGTTTGCAGTTCTCTCCTAAACGCATGTGCAAATCTATCAGCATATGAACAAGGGAAGCAAGTACATGTTCACTTAATAAAGTTGGGATTCATGTCAGATACTTTTGCTGGGAACTCTCTTGTTAACATGTATGCCAAATGTGGTAGCATAGATGATGCAGACCGTGCATTCTCAGAAATACCGGTGAGAGGAATCGTCTCATGGTCTGCAATGATCGGAGGACTTGCTCAACATGGGCATGGAAAAGATGCTCTACAATTATTCAATCAGATGCTCAAAGATGGTGTATCCCCAAATCACATTACTTTAGTTAGCGTCCTGTGTGCGTGCAATCATGCAGGTTTGGTAAATGAAGCCAAACAGTATTTTCAATCAATGGAGAAATTGTTTGGAATTCAACCTATGCAAGAGCATTACGCTTGCATGATCGATCTCCTTGGTCGAGCAGGGAAATTAGACGAGGCAATGGAGCTTTTAAATACAATGCCATTTCAAGCAAATGCCTCAGTTTGGGGGGCTCTTCTTGGTGCCGCAAGGATTCATAAGAATATAGAGCTTGGCCAACATGCCGCTGAGATGCTTTTTGCTCTAGAACCCAATAAATCCGGTACCCATGTTCTTCTTGCAAACATTTATGCATCAGTAGGCATGTGGGAAAATGTAGCAATGGCGAGAAGACTTATGAAAGACAGCAAAGTGAAGAAGGAGCCTGCAATGAGTTGGGTTGAGGTCAAAGACAAGGTGTACACCTTCATTGTAGGGGACAGAAGTCACGCTAGAACTGATGAAATCTATGCAAAGCTTGATGAGCTACGTGACCTTTTGAATAAAGCAGGCTATGTTCCCATGGTAGAGATTGATCTTCATGACGTAGGACAAAGTGAAAAGGAGCAGCTTCTATACCACCACAGTGAAAGACTTGCAGTGGCTTTTGGGTTGATTGCTACTCCACCGGGAGCTACCATTAGGGTAAAAAAGAATCTTCGAGTCTGTATTGACTGCCATGAAGCACTCAAGTTCATTAGTAAAGTTGTTTCCAGGGAAATTATAGTGAGAGACATAAACAGATTCCACCATTTTAAAGATGGGCTGTGTTCTTGCGGAGATTATTGGTAAAATTTTGAAGCTTATTGAAATTTGAAGGTCAGTTATACACCTCACTCTCTATCTCTCTCAATCAATACTAGGCTTCAATGACAAAAAAAGGCAGTAGATAGGCATTGGAAATTTTCTATTTTATAAAGGGGTATTATTATTAAAGTCCCTACTTTTCACTAATTTAAACGTCTTTGCTATATTAGTCACTTTAGTTCCTTATTTTTTCAAAATATATCACTTTAGTCCAGTTGACCAAAAAACTAATGGTCAACTATAACATAATATGTAAAAATACAATTTTACCTTTTATTGTTATTTTTAATTTTTTCTTTTAGTCCCTATAATTTCAATAATAGTTGGTTAACCCCTGAAAAAAATTAAAACACCTCCAATAGGATTCGAACCCTCAACCTTAAGGTTAAAAGGTTGAAGCTTTAGTGTCCATTTGGAAGAGCTTGTTTATTGACTAAAAGAGCTTTTTTAATTAAAAAAGTTCTTTTTAATTTTTTTTGTATCGTTTGGTTGTCATTCAGTAGAGCTTTTAGATGATTAAAAAAGTTGTTTCTAACAAATCTACTGCAAAAAGATCTACTTGAGAAGCTATCACAAACGTACTCTTAACCAGCTGAGCTACTTTAGCTCATTGTTGATGGTTTGTTAATTTAAATGTATATATAGTTATATAATTTGTTTAAACTAATTTAAATTTGTTTATATAATTTAAAATAAACTCATATTTAATAATAATATACAAAAACATATTTATGAAAATGAAAAAGAAAATAACAAAACAAAATAAAACCTATAAAATCCAGAAAATCAAAACCCGTAAATTTTTTTCTTTCTTTCTTTCTTTTTTTTAGATTTTTTTCCTTTTCAAAAAATATATTATTTCAATTTGATAAAAAAAAAATCTGGAAAATCAAATCCCATAAATAAAAGGGAAAAAAAATAACAAAGCAAAAGGAAAAAGAGGAAAAAAAAAATTAATGAAATTTTCAATTTATGGGATTTGATTTTCTGGGGTTTTTTTTTTTTTTATCAAATTGAAATAATATATTTTTTGAAAAGAAAGAAAAGAAAAATTACCGGCTTTGATTTTCTGGGTTTCATTTTGTTTTTTTATTTTCTTTTTCATTTTCATAAATATGTTTTTATATATTATTATTAAATATGATTTTATTTTAAATTATATAAATGTGAATTTTTTGTATTTTTTTATTTTTGTTTATTTTTTTCCCTTTTCAATTTATGGGATTTGATTTTCTAGGTTTTTTTTTTATTTTATCAAATTGAAATAATATATTTTTTAAAAGGAAAAAAATCCAAAAAAAGAAAGAAAAAAAAATACGGGTTTTGATTTTGTAGATTTTCTAGGTTTCATTTTGTTTGTTACTTTCTTTTTTATTTTCATAAATATGTTTTTGTATATTATTATTAAATATGAGTTTATTTTAAATTATATAAACAAATTTAAATTACCTTAAACAAATTATATAACTATATATACATTTAAATCAACAATCCATCCAGAGTAGTTTAGTTAATTAAAGCTTGTGGCTTTTAACCTTAAGGTTGAGGGGTCGATTCCTGTTGGAGGTGTTTTAATTTTTGTCAAGGGCTAACCATCTATTATTGAAACTAGCATTCTGTTATAATTGACGATGTCTATTGAAAAAACAAGGGACTAAAGTGACTAATATGGCAAAGACCTTTAAAAATGTGACAATTCATGCAAAAGTAAGGACTTTAGTGATAATACCCCTTTTATAAATAGTGGAAATTGCCAAAACTGACCCATCTAATTATGGGATTTTCTTTTTTAACCACATGCATACTTTTAATTATTTTTAACCATGTTTGTGAGAAATTACTCAAAAGCCCTCATATAAAAACCTCCCCAAAACACTCTCTCTCCTTTTTTTCTCTCTTTCTCCTTCTCTCTCCTCTGCTCACTCTCTCCCGATCGTCTCTCTCTTTTTCTCCTCTCGGTGCCGTCGCCATCGCCGGAAGTCGTCGCCGAGCTCGCAAGACCTCCACGAACCAGCGGCGACACGAACCAGTGACCAGCGACCAGCAACCCTTCACGGCCTCACGAACCATCGACTTCACTTCCGACGGGCGACTGCACGAACCACGACCGGCAATGGGCGACGACCAGTCGACGACGTCCGGCAGCTCGGTGCTTCGCGATCGCCGGCGAATAGATCTGCAAAACAAACGAAAAACCTAAACCTAATTTGAATTTGGGGAAGAAGAAGAGGAAGAAGAAAGAGGGGAAAAAAAAAAAAAAAAAAAAAAAACTTATCCTAATTTCAATTTAGTCCAGATTTCAAGTTTTAATATTTCTAGGCATGATTTCAAGTTTTAATATTTCCATTTAGGCATGATTTCAAGTTTGTGTATTTCAATTTAGTCGTGATTTTAAGTTTGTTTCGAGGTTTAAAGAACACTATTTTCAGAGGTACTCTGGTAATTCATGGTACTAAACTGAATTTTTTTAAAAAAGTGGTTATTAACAATTAAAAATTCAAAAGTGGTTAAAAACAAAAGTATGATAAGTTGAATAGCTACTTATGGTTTTCTCTCTTATAAATATGCTCTCATGATCTCATCCATTATCACACCAGACTTGCTTTTCTGCAAACGAACATCTATCCAATGTTATTTAAAAAGTAATGATGATGTACATGATCAAATTTACAACTTGATGATACAAATGAGTATAGAATCTGTTCCCTATTCAAATCTTTTTCACATCAACGACATTGCATCCTCTGACATTATAGTTAACAATGAAAACTTGGCTTTGATTGAGATTCTGCCACCCTCTACACAGAGCTTGGCTCCGGTAACAACCCAATATCCGGGCGGGTCCTCCGGTCCCCTGACCATTTCCTTTGTATCGACGAAGCTTGACATTTTTGGTGCCTTTTGTGGAGGGCCTCCGGGGAAAATAGCTGAATTCAAGTCCACTTTAACTGGCTTCTCAGGTTGATTTAATCCAGTACTGAACCTTTGGCTGATCAACATTGAGAAAACTCCTGATTTCCGCGACACGGTTGACGGTCCATCCCATTCAGATCTACGGCACCTGGCAGATGCAACTGTTGAAAACCCGAGCCTGAGGAAGAGCACCTTTTTCATCCCAATAACCTTAACCTCAAACCAGGCCTTTGTCACAATAGAGGCAGAGTCATCAATGCGAGCTCCATTGTACTGCACCGGAGCAGTGCACACATGTGAGAATATGCTCCACTTGACCGCTTCATAGTATCCTCGTTCGACTGGCTCATCAATCGGCTCGTAACTGTGATCATCTATAAGTTGGTGGGTCTGTGGAAGAGTTGAGAGATGCTGAAGATGGATTGCTAGATGGTCACCCTTCTTGCCTTCTAAGTATAAGCGGATTCCTGTCACCGGTCGATTTCCGGTGTCAACCTAGAAACCAGGACAGCTACAATTTATCAAAACTTCTACAATTTACAACCAGTTGTATGACATATTTTTAGGCACTGCAACTAAAGATTTACCTGGGTGGTGTTGACATAAAGCTTGGGTCCCATAAGAGTAAACTGAAGGGATGGAGATGATTGTTTCTTGCGCCGAAGACCAAGTGGGAGATCACCATACACTGGAGCCCATTGCCGTGGTAGCTGAAATTCTAGAAATTGCTGGAGTTCTTCAATCGGTGGCTTATCTGCACAAATTAACATCTATTACAGACCTATAACAATACTTGACTGAGAAAACACATAAATATATTCGAATGTCTTCATTACTATATTTCTCTGCACTCTTGAAGTATAATTGAGATTACTATCAAAAAAAAATTCTCGAGGAAACATTGCTGAATAAATAAAAAATAAACTCAACATCTCACACATTCAATGAAAGGTTGAGAATCCATGAAAAGAAGCTCTCAAGCTAGATTCGTAGAGTAAGAGCAATGAAAAGAGAGACCAAACTCATAGATAGAGATTCATATACTCACAACGGAGATACAGATTCACTGCATGAGTCAGAAATCCATTGCCTTGGACACCAGCCAAGAGTGTTGTTATGGGCACGAAGGACATTGATATGACATTAGGCGACTGAGATACGGTTGAGAGCCACTCGTTATGACTTTGACCAAAATCAACACCTCCTCTTCGGATACTAATGCTAATAAGTTCCTGAAAAGAAATTATAAAAGAAAAAAAAAAATCATTTAAGATATTATCTTGCAAGCAGACTGCTTTTCTTTGGTTTCGTTCCAGTAACGAATGGTACAAGAGTGATCAAGAAACCTACACCATTCTTCAATTGAGTGACAGCAGGTGGCCTGGCAGTGCTAGCAAACAGCCCATGTGGATCCCAAGGCTTTGAAGTGGTAGCAAACAGCCCATGTGGATCCCAAGGCTTTGAATTTTCATCCTAAAACAAAAATAAGAAGGTTAATGTGGAACGGTACCTTATCAATTCTCACAATAACACTTCCACAAATGTAAAATTAGATTTAGTAGAAGGTCTTGTAGTATTTTCCTAACCTTCGTAAATGCATTTTAGTTAGAAATCTCAAGGATTTGATGAATTATTGATTCTTTAAACAGATTATCAAGATAGTGTATGATTTGGTATCCATATGAATGATTCGAAGAGAAAAAAATCAACTTATTTATTTCTTTTTATAATTTCATCTTTCTAAAGATCTAAATCATTTGAGCTCCTCTGATTTGACTAGTCTAAGCTTGAGAAACAAAAGAATCTATTAAAGCCTTCGAAAACAAGAGTTACCATCTTCCAAGTTCGATTTTGTGTGACATTTTTCATATTGTTTACAAAGACTCAGATTTTAAATGTAGACAAGCTAAGACTCTAGTAAACAGAAATTCCAGGATGTTTATGGACTCCCGTCATTGACCAAACTGTCGTACGATCAATCACCTGCTTATTTCTCAATAACTTGCCTTTGTGAAAAATCCTATAAGCACAGTATAATCAACAAATATAAGACAATCATTTAATGCCTCTTTTTACCTTCAATTTTCCTGAGAACACAACGGGGGTTAAATCTTCAGGAAACCTCTCGTCAGCTAATTGCTTTAAACATTTCAGCACTTCAGGGGACTCAAGATTCGAATTCCGCATCTGCTTTATGTTAATGACATCTTTACCACCCATCTTTACCCCAACAACAACATGAGTACCGTATTTGTCAATGAACCTGGAAAATCAGGATAGACATTAGACTGCAATCCGAAAAGTCTATCATTACTTTGTAGAATTATATTGCAATTTTACATCTACAGCTTTCAGCTTCAAGGACTTACTCGGCAATGGCAGCAGGGTCCCATGAAGTAGGCACTTCTTGTTTCACTTTCTCGGACAAAACTATCTGTGATCTCGCCAACTCAACATTATACAAAGATATGAACCAACCATCAAATGCCATACTTTTCGTGGCAGACGCATCCTTCTGCCAGCAGCCATTGAACATGAACATTGTATTAAATAGACCCGAAGGAATTTTACCCGATAAAGACAGATCCCGATTGAATTTCTCAGACATCTGTAATTTAAAAAACCAATGCAGAGAGTTAGATAACACAAAAATGCCCTTCAATTACTAAGCAATTATACTTCCTAATTGCGATCAAATCAGAACATTAACCAAGAGCAGAGTGCTCATGAGTCACGAATCATGATACCATATTTTAGCAAATTTAGTCAAAATTGCCCCAACAAGCCATAAATTTAAAAACACAAAGCTCATAAAAATATGATCAGTCGCTGTAAAAATCTAAACTTTACAATAGCTACTCCAAAACCCAAACAACACTGCAAGTCCACATATATTATACCAATAAAAATCTCAACTTTTTCAGTTGCTTCACTATAAAAATACGAATCCAACACACACACACACACAGAGTTTTCTTACCCAAAAAATAAAAAATAAAAAGGAAATTGAAATCACCTGATTAAACGAGAGAACATCAGAGTGAAACCTCGTACGCTCGCCTTTGTCACACTTGATCGAACTAGAAGCACCTTTAACAACAACCCCACCTGGAAAAACCAAGTCTTGTGTCATGCTCTGATCCAATTCAATCAAACTCGACCTGGAAGGACCGGCCTTGCAGGAAGTCAAACGAAGATCACCACACAAGTCGTACCCGAGCCCGATCGCCCAGACAGCCTTCTCTGCTGCCGATTGCGGGTCCAGCCGATGATGAGCCATTGACTTTTTCTTTTATTTGATTAGAGAAGGCGATGAAGAAAGAGGTTGGTTTTCTATTTATGACTATGTCTACGAGAGAGCTTTGTTGTTGCGGGTTCTTTAAGGGTTTAGGTGAGTTTTGACTCAAGACACGGACAAAGATGAGTTGGGGAAGACCCATTGAAGTGGTCTTTGGTTCGAGGAGATTTTTTGATTTTTTTTTTTCGAATATTTTAAATTTCGACGATGTTTCATTTCATTTCTTTTGTTTTGTTGGTTGTTATTGATGATGACTGATGAGGTCATGACTTTGAACATTTGACTTTCTTGGGAAGTAGGCGGTTTAAATGGAGACATGAAGAACTTTCAAGACGGCTGGCGGCTGTCCTGTCTGTTCTGACCGCCACGTGGCATATAACTCTTAACCGTCTTAAAGATCGTGATTTATGTTTAAAGTATTAAACATACCAGTGTGGGGGCTAGGGTGGAAAATTTAATTAAAAGAAAAATAATTAAAGAATTAATGTTATTTTCTATTTAAAGTAGAAAATAGAAAAATTAATTAAAGAATTTTTTTAAAAGAAAAATTAATTAAAGAATTAATGTTATTTTCTATTTAAAGTAGAATAAATAATTTTTTTCTTTTCTTTTTCGTCTTTTTATAATAATAATTCTTTTTCATCATTCTTCAAATTTGACTCAATTTTTTATCAATATCTAACAATTAATCTTCAAATTATATATGTTTGAGTGAATATTATAGCTTTAGATATTTATTTTGTTTTAAAATTTTAGTGTTACTATAATTTTTAGTTAATGAAATTTTAGAAATAATCCAATTTTAAATTTATAAAGTAACGATATTATTATATGAATTTCATTAAATTTTTTAGAACATTATATTAATATATTTCGAATGAATCAAACTAATATAATAATATGAGAACATTGTATATTTTTAAAAATAAAAAATAAAAAATTCAGCATTGAAAATTATTAGAACATCATTTCGTATTAAGATGGAAAATCGATTTTTAATAAACTTCATGCATGTCTACATTGAAAGAGAGATTATCGTTGTCATTAATAAATAAATAAAAAACACTGTTTGTATTTGCATTTTTTGTTTCTCTTATAATTTGCTTTGACTTTTTAAAAATAAAATCTGATAACGTATTTCTTCAAAATGTACGTTTTATAGGAACGTCTAATTATGTCCTTCTAACCAAGTGATGTTAATGTTCAATTAAAGAAAAAATAAAGTCTAGCCTACCCTTGTTTTCAATCATAGTTACGTGCCTGCCAGGGACGGACCTTGGGCTAGGCTAGGGTGAGCTCAAGCCTACCCTAGCTATTTTTTAAAATTCTGAAAGTTAAAAAAATAATAATAATAAATAAATAAATAAATACTGATATCAGTGAAATGGCGTAGGAGTAGGAGTAGGACTAGGAAATAGGCAAGTAGCAACGACTATATATTAAATATACTTGGTGTCTGGACTTTTACTTACTTTTAGTACTTCACTCACTTCACGTGTCTCAAGGCGTAAGGCACAAGTCATTGATTTCAATTTTTTTTTTCTTTTTCTTTAATAATTATTTTCTCTCTCATCTTTCTCCAAATTTTAGTCCAACCTCTCTATTAACATCAATAATTCATCTTCCAATTAGGTATTATAATTATTGTAAATTTAAATATTTTGTTTTGTAATTAAATTTTAGGATTAATCTTATTATTAGTTATTCTAATTGTAATTTACAAATTAACATTATTGTTTAATAAATTTCTTTTTGTTTTGGTTGAAATTTAGATACATGTTTGTTAAAAAAAAAAATTTAATTAATCTTTTATTTTTAGATTTATTAGTAAATGGTAATATAAGTGAATATTTATTTTTTTATGTGACGTAAATACTCCATCACAACTAAACTAAACTAACAATTAAATAAATTGTACTTTTTTTTCCTATCAAAAAAAAATATACTTTTTTTTAGAAAGTAATGAATCAGATTTCCTTTAACATTGTATTTGTATATTTCAAATAAATCGACTATTATTATAATATAAGAACATTATATATGTAAGTAATTTTTTATTTTTTGACGTATATAGAAGTAACAAAATAAGAATTAATTTAATGACTTATTTTTGTGTCTTTTTTATTTATATAGGTCGTAATGTAAAAAAGAAACTTATTCCATTATTTCGATAAAAAAGATGACGATGAGTCATCAAGTAGGCCAAATGCCATATGTGATGTTCACACGTAGGATACAGTTTAATTAGTATTTGATTGTATTTGCATTTCATCAAGTAGTTTGATCTTTTAGAAAACCGTAGGATATAGCTTAATTAGTATTTGATTGTATTTGCATTTTATGTTTATTTTATAATTTGTTTTGACTTTAATTTTTTTTTATTAATTTTTTTAATGTATTTATTTAGAATATACATTTATAGAGTAATCCCCGCTTTGTCTTCTTAACTGGGTGTATCTTTATTTTTAATTAATACAATTTTCTCATAATGTTAATGATCGAAAAAAAAAATTATTCTAGCCCACCATAGTGTTTAATCTTGGTTACGTCCCTACATGTGGCTGTGGTTAGTCGTCCTGAAATTATAATATATATTTATATATATATATATATATATACACAGTCCGGTTCTGGTCAGTGTGCATTGATGTAATTACATCAATATCAATGCACGTGGACCACTGATTATGGAGAAGATTTGATAAGTACATATACTTTGAAGTCAAAGTATATAAATCTAATGGTCCACATCTAACGTACTGATGAAGTTATATCAATACACACTGACTTGAACATTTATATATATATATATATATATATATATATATATAGTTTTAATTTGTGTTCAATAAAAATGGAAAAAAAAAAAAAAAAAAAAAAAAAAAAAAAAAAAAAGGTTTTTTGTTTTTGTTTTCTAAAGCGTTTATAAATGTTTTTCATTTTAATAAACTGAAAATGTCAGTAAAATATTAACAAGCAAACTCTTATTTTTTATTTTTCCTTTTTTATGGGTTTTTGTATTTTTCTTTTAAAAAAATAATAATATTTGCCCAATCCTTTATATGCTGGATTGATATAAGTGAGGCTTGTAAGTGGACTTTAAAACTCGGCCCAATGTAATATGGAGCCTTGGCCCAATCGTTTAGATGCTCCATTGAGATTTGAGAGTTTATATCATCTCCGATGCATCATGCATATGCTAATGCCAATGCCAAATTTGGCACAAAATATAGAGAAATGTTATATTTGACACATCATTTTAGCATTATACTCCAATGTAAAATTCTATTTGATATGCTATTTTTTATTTTTTTTTAATTATTTAAAATTATAAAAGTCAACAAATACAATTGAATATTTTGTTAGAATTGTTTCAATCTCAATTTTCCCTACCAAATTTGTTAAATTTTTATTATTTAAAATTAAAAAGTCAACAAATGCGGCTGTATTTATTACTGTGCCAAATTTAGCACAATTTATAGCATATACCAAATTTGACACAACTTTTAGCATTGCATTGGAACATGTTTTTTTTTACTTTGTTCTAAATTATAGCATTGGGACAATGATTTAGCATTGCGTTGGAGATGCTCTTACAAGTGAGGCTTGTAAATGGACTTTAAAATCTAAATTGAGAGAAAATCCCGATGCACCTCCTATTCACTATGATGAGAGGGATGTCAATTAAACCTGAACCTATGGGACCCGCCTGAACCCAACCCGCTTGAAGAAGGTTTGGTTGGTGAATTTACGACCCACAAACCCTTATAAGTAAAAACCCAGCGGGTTCGGGTTCGGGTGTGGGTTTGGAAAACAAACCCATGGGTGACCTACGAACAATAAAAATTATATAATAATTTATTATTTAAATATTATAAATTTAAACTCCAATAAAAGCTTTTTAATTATATAGAGAATAAAATGTAAACATTTCAATCTATTAAGTGTTTTTATTCTTTAAAATTATAACATTTCTTATATTTAAATAATACAAAAATATTTTTCAAAAAATAAAATAAAATTGGGGGGTTCACGGGTTTGACCCATAGACCTGCTTGTTTCACGGGTTCGTGGGCGGGTTTGGGTGTCCCCCAAACCCGCGGGTGAAACCCGAATCTGAATCGGTTTTTTTTTATGGGTTCATTGGCGAGTTTGGTAGACACAAAGTTTCACAGGTTTAGGTTTGGATTTTGCCAAACTTGCCTGAACCTGGCCCATTGCCATTCCTAGATGTTATGCCACGAGACTCGATAGTTGACTAGCTAATCATATTAATTTATACTGTTGCATTAAAGATTTTCTCTTAAGGGAAACCTTGAATACCTTAATCAAACGATCCTTAATAAACAATCAGCATACGAAGATTTTTTTTTTTTTTTTTAAATGACCCTCGATAGTTTTTGAAAGAAGGGTTTTTAAAATAAGGGAAAGCTTAATTAATTTGCAATGTACAGATAATTGTATTTGAAAAAAATGATATTATTTGTTTTCAACTTGTTTGATAATCTTTGCATATTGTTTTTTTGATTCGTAAAAGGGTGTCGATATTGCCAACCAAAAAATATCAATTATGAAAATAAAAGAAAAGTAGGAGAATTTATACAATAAAATATGTATACGGGAATATTCTAACTCACCAAAGAGGAAAGAAAAAAAAAATGAACAATCTCAATCTAATAGATACTACAATTGATGAGTAGACAGAGGTTTGCAAATTGCAATGCCAACCAAAAAATATCGATTATGAAAATAAAAGAAAAGTAGGAGAATTTATACAATAAAATATGTATACGGGAATATTCTAACTCACCAAAGAGAAGAAAAGAGAAAAAAAAATAAAAATAAAAATAAAAATAAAAAAAATAACAAAACTACAATGAACAATCTCAATCTAATAGATACTACAATTGATGAGTAGACAGAGGTTTGCAAATTGCAATATCATAAAATAGTAGTCCACCCCTTCTCTTGTACTTGAAGTTCTGCACGTGATTGTTTCCTAGGATATAACTATTTGTATTTTAATTTATAGCACTATAAATTAAAACCCTAGCGAACTTTGTATATTTCCTCTCAATACAGTGAATGTATAATTTCTAATTAAAAAGAAAAAAAAAACTTCTATATTTTTTGAATGAATTTCATTCCAATTTATAGAGTTAGATGTGTCTCTTGATAATTAAAGACACTGTACATAGCAATATCGGCACCTTTTGCAATGAATTTCATTCCAATAGGGTGTAGAAATCATATTGTTTAGTGGCAATATCAGCACCTTTTGCAAAATCCATGTAATTATTTTCTTTTTCATATCACCGTTGACTCATTTTTTTAATTGAGTTTTGATACCATATCAACCGTTATCTTAACTTTTGTATTTAAAAGAGGTAAATACTTAGTTGTTGAAAGTCATTTTTTTTTTTGGTCGTCGTCGTTGTCGTCTGTACGTTTAATATTTCAATCGGTATGTGAAGTTAGGGATGGCTAAAACCCTAGTCAAGTCCAAGTATATTCATAACCGGCCTGTAATTAGAGTCAAACACCACAATTAATTCATTTTTTGTCAATATTTTCGAAGTCCAAAGCAAATCCAATCTTTTTTCCCCCTACTAGAAGCACATGATAGGAAAGGTCAAAGTTCAAAGTTTGGATTAACCAAACACAAAATATTTCCCTCTTTTGACATGGACTTTGCAACTTATTGGAATATGCAGCCATGGTCACTATGACAAACAATGGTTAGGCTAAAATAGTCAACCCTTTAAAAAAAAACCATTGAATTTCATCATCAGTTGAAAAGAAAAATGTTTACCCAACTTTAGCAATTGTCGACTTCAATTTTGAATTTTTATTTTATTTTTTTATCTTTTTTAAGAATTATGAACTTAAATTTTAAATTACCATAGACTGAATAGAAGTGATTAAAAAATTAATTTGTATAGGGCTTGGAACCTAGATTGATGAAACCATGCATCTTTCAAAGCTAGATTGAAGATTTTTATGGTCACATTATATATGATTATGATTCTAGAATGACATTAAAATGATTCTATTAGCCAAACTAGAAAATAAAAAAAATTATCTTTCTGTAAATCTGAGAATCCATACAATTTTGATTTTATTTAATTTTATTACTTTTTAATAAAAATCCCATCTAATTAGCCAAGGGACAATGGTATAATCAGCAGCACAGAACACTTGCTTATAAATTATGATCAATAAATTATAATTTGCGTGTCATTCTTATCTCTTCTTATAATCAATCAATTATGACTTATGAGATCTAGCAAGATTGAAAATATAATATGAACACAAGAATTCAAAATCCTTATAATTTCTTTCAAATTTTCTGCTTACAATGACATATTGTTTTCAAAATATGCATGTATTTGACCGAGTCCTTACTCGGAGAGCTGGTACTGTTCTACTGTGGTACATTAATTAATTAAGTAATTTATTTTATTTTTCAACATAGAATTTAAGTCCAAGCAACTTTAACAAACAAAAGTCATTTGATGGGTCAACACACTCTACAAATTGACATTTGTTTATATGTTCACACCTCTGTCTTGCTTTCTGGGTCCTTCAAAAAAAAAAAAATAAATAAATAAAATCATAGTCCGCATATACATTAATCTAACAATGTCGCTCACGGTCCGGTAAAATATTCCTTAACGTTTAATGAGGATCTTTTTTGGATGGAGGATTTCCCTCCTTGTGTTAGGAGAGCTGTTCATTTGAAAGTCCTCGTTTAGACTGCATTTGTTCGTTCTACCTTGCGTGTTTCTTTTTTGCTCCTTCGTTGTCAAAAAAAAATCATATATGCATGCATCTTTCACACTTGTCGTCCTTTACTGGTATATATATCATGACCTGATCCTCGACAATTCTCTTTTAAATTATTGAAGCGATAATTACAAGCTAATTATAACGAAACCAGCTCATTTTGATCACTTTATTGATGATATTTATATATTTATAAATTTAGGAAACTATTAATTAGTCTTGCATATAATTATCATCTACTCTTTAAAAGTTTGACCTAGCTAGTTAAAGGTAGTTTGAAATAATTCATATTAATATAATGGCTTGTTTGTAGAGAAAAATTATATTACATTAGATATAACCGGGTTCGCGATGAAGAAAAATAAAATTGAAGTTTGTGTTTTGAGATTTGATATTTGATTAGTTGAATATATAGAGAACTAGGCCATATGTTGTTCTAGCAATTAATGTATCTAATGCATCTATATAAGATTTTCTTATATTTATGTTTATGATCTCTTTTGAAGTGCTAAAATTCCATAATAACTCTCTATTGTAAATTAATTTTAAATATTTTATAAATTGTTTTAGGGCCTGTACATCCCTCATGTTTTCATTTTTCTTTTTCCTTTTTCCTTTTTCCTTTTTACTTTTATTAATAAAGGTTTTTGGTTGTTTAAAAAAAAAATCAATATATTATTATATAAAAAAAAATCAAGTAAAAAAAAAGAAAAAAAAAAAAAAAGATATTGGATTAGGGTTTATTGAGAACTTGTTAGATATACCATTATAATCATGGTCCGAAAATATGGGATTTGAACCCCTATTATAAGGGGTAATTTCACTAAAGTCCCTATTTTTTGATGAAATGTCACATATTTAAACGTTTTTGTCATATTAGCAGCTTAAATCCCTTGTTTTTTTTTTTTTTTTTTTCCCAAAACACATCATTTTAGTCGATTTGACCAAAATACTAATAGTCAACTCTAATTATATGTATAAAACTATAAAAGTGCAATTTACTCTTGTCAAAATGATTTATTGAGTTTCAAAAATAAATAATATTAAAATTATTTATAAAAATAAATTAACAATAGAAATTTATTTTCTAAAAAAATAAAATATATAATAATTTTAAAAATAGGAAAAAAAAACTAATGGATTATGGAAAATATAAAGTTAAAATAAATAATAAATTGAAAGTTTTTTTATAAATTTTTTTTTTTTTAAATAGAAAGTATTTCCAAAAATAAAAAGATTTTTTTTTTTTTTTTATTTTAAAAAAGTAAATGGATCTCCACCATTGGATCGATCCAAATCCAACGGTGGAGATCTATTTACTTTAAAAAAAAAAAATTCTTTTTAATTTTTGAAGTACTTTTATTTTATTTTTTGAAAATACTTTCAATTTATTATTTATTTTAACTTTATATTTTTCATAATCCATAAGTTTTTTTTTTCTTTTCTAAAAAATTATTATTTTTTGGTTTTTTAGAAAATAAATTTTTGTTGTTTATTTATTTTTATTAACTATTTTAATATTATTTATTTTTGAAACTCAATCAATCATTTAGACAAGGGTAAAATTGTACTTTTATACATATAATTAGAGTTGACTGTTAATATTTTGGTCAAATGAACTAAAGTGATGTATTTTGAAAAAAAACAAAGGACTTAAGTTACTAATATACCAAAAACGTTTAAATAAGTGACATTTCGATAAAAAGTATGGACTTCCATGAAATTACCCTATAATAACAGTGAAAGTGAAGGGTAAGTGCATAAATACTTAAATAGAAGCGATGTAATTTAAAATTGTAAAAGAAAAATAATAAAATGCAAGTATGCAAGCGTAAAATAAGAGCATCTCTAATGTAAGTGTGGCTTGTGAAAAATAAAATAAAAAATGCCACGTAGGATAAATAGACGTTATATTAATAATTGTGTCTCCAATACAACCGTGCATATTTAACCTAAAGCTGACGTGGCAAAAAAAATATAAGACATTGTCAACATGACCATGCATCCACTTTTAGACGGTATGTTACACAACTATTTTTTAGGTTGACTTAGCAAACATTTAAAACTGACATTAATTTTTAATATATTTTTGGTAAGGAAATAAAATAAAAAATAAAGTATGAAAAAAAGATAGACACGTCATTAAACAAATTGTGTTTTAGACGGAATCATTGAAGACCAAATTTTGAGTTGACTGTCTATTAAGTCTATTTTTATACCACATAATAAGCAAGTCTCTTGACATTGTTGCTATATCAACAATTATTGGTATGCAAACCACTTTTGCATTGGAGATTCTCTAAGTGGCAGATAATAAAGAAGCGAAGAAACTGTTGTGCGGTGGCTACACAAAGGTGATATCTTTGACTTAGTTTTCAAACGGCCAAGTCCTACTGACTCAAGCCTTGTGTCGACCCGAAATATGTGGGCCTAGATTGGTTTTAGCATGAATATTTAGGTATTTTTATATTTGGGTCCATGGACCATTTTTTGCTACCACAAATATATAGACAACTATGCCATATGTTGTTATAGCAATGTATCTAATGCATTTAAGATTTTCTAATATTTATGTTTATGGTCTCTTTTTGAGTGCTAAAATTCCATAATAACTCTCTATTTCGAATTAATTTTAAATATTTTATAAATTGTTTTAGGGCCTACGCCCTCTCGTGCTTTCATTTTCCTTTTCTCTTTTTTCTTTTTCTTTTTATTAATAAAGGTTTTTGGTTGTTTAAAAAAAAAAATCTATTATTATAATTTTTTTTCAATAATAAAAAAAAAAAGATATTGGATTAGGGTTTATTGAGAACTTGTTAGATCAACCATTATAATCATGGTCCGGAAATATGGGATTTGAACCCCTACTTTAAGGGGTAATTTCATTAAAGTCCCTATTCTTTTTGGTGAAATGTCACATTTAAATGTCTTTATCATATTAGCAACTTAAATCCCTTGTTTTTTTTTCTAAAATACATCATTTTAATTTAGTCCATTTGACCAAAATACTAATAGTCAACTCTAATTATATGTATAAAAGTACAATTTACCCTTGTCAAAATGATTTATTGAGTTTCAAAAATAAATAATATTAAAATGATTTATAAAAATAAATTAACAATAGAAATTTATTTTCTAAAAAATATATATATATAATAATTTTAAAAATAGGAAAAAAAAAAACTAATGGATTATGGAAAATATAAAGTTAAAATAAATAATAAATTGAAAGTGTTTTTATAAATTTAAAAAAAAATAGAAAGTATTTCCAAAAATAAAAAGATTTAAAAAAAAAAAGTAAATGGATCTCCACCATTGGATCGATCCAAATCCAACGGTGGAGATCTATTTACTTAAAAAAAAAAAAAAAAAAAAACTTTCTTTTTAATTTTTGAAGTAGTTTTATTTTATTTTTTGAAAATACTTTCAATTTATTATTTATTTTAACTTTATATTTTTCATAATCCATAAGTTTTTTTTTTCTTTTCTAAAAAATTATTATTTTTTGGTTTTTTAGAAAATAAATTTTTGTTGTTTATTTATTTTTATAAACTATTTTAATATTATTTATTTTTGAAACTCAATCAATCATTTAGACAAGGGTAAAATTGTACTTTTATACATATAATTAGAGTTAATCGTTAGTATTTTGGTCAAATGAACTAAAGTGATGTATTTTGAAAAAAAAAAAAAAAAAACAAAGAACTTAAGTTACTAATATTTCAAAAACGTTTAAATAGGTGATATTTGGATAAAAAGTACGGACTTCCATGAAATTACCCTATAATAAAAGTGAAAGTGAAAGTGAAGGGTAAGTGCATAAATACTTAAATAGAAGCGATGTAATTTAATATTGTGAAAGAAAAATAATAAAATGCAAGTATGCAAAGCGTAAAATAAGTGGCAGATAATAAAGAAGCGAAGAAACTGCTGTGTGGTGGCTACACAAAGCTGATAACGAATCACGAATGATGGAGCAAATCTTTTTCAACATTAATTAAAAGCACCCCACAATTTGGTACATTATTTTTGTCAACACGTAAAGGGCAGACACATATTCATAGATTTCACAGACAGACAGACACCTCACCACACACCATCAACATGTTACGATTGGTCAACGTGTTTCATGTTAATCTTCTCACAATATCCAATTCTCATCTACTATGTCTCCCACTAATCTCTTGCCACGTAATTTACAATTCCCATTCTAGAATATGGGACCCACCGGTGTGTGTCATGTCTCCGGCAGCCAAAAGATTTTGTGGTTGATTGTTGATTTTTTTTTGCATGGTGGACTGGTGGTGATGGTGGCTACTGGAAGATCAGATCATTTTCATACACGTTCACATCATGGGCATATGGCACCCAAATCTACGGTGGTTGTTCTCGGAAACATAACAAAGCTTTTTTTTTTTATATATAAATGGTTTCGTGTGATTCCGTTCTGTGAGACATGTATGGTTTCTTTGTTGTAGATCATGATGAGATAATGGAATGATACTATGTATCTTATCTTCTCAATATCCGACCATCTATATCAAAAACCGGCCAATTCGGATATAGGATATTATCGGATTGAAATAGTATCATTCACCATCAAACCACATTAGACGGTAATTTATTGTAAATAAATGATTAGTTTATTGTAAAATACAAGTGGCTTATTGATATGGTTTGTGATTGGTTTATTGTGAAATAAGTGGCTTATCGTAGATTATTTTATAATTATATCACTTTGTGTGATGTAAATGGTTTGAACGTATATGTCGGGGCAAATCGAAACATATCTTCATATTTATAACCACTTAGTCATTATAATGATTACATGTCATTTGATCAATATATAAGAGATGAAGAGATCATGATCGTATACAAGACTCTCGATATCATTTTTCGAGTAATTAATTTCCAAATATTGAAATTATGATGAGATTTATATGTATGTGACCTACTAATATATAGAGTGGTCTATTAGAAAAAGATGGATAAAGTTGACAAACATAACATTTGGCGAGTTGATTTGTACTCTTTTAGTACGTAATAGTAATGGAATTGTGTTAATGGTATCACATCAAGAAGAACGTATCATCTTATATAATATAATATAATATAATACAAGATAGAGGAAGTGCATTTGATTAATTACGGTGATGAAAATTGTTAATTAAAAGCTATGTGTGCTTGTCGAGCTCTAACTGGTTATATTTAAAAGCAAGTGTTTGTCAATCGACTGTGAGTTGTGACAAATGAAAATGAGGCACCTAATTAAACCTAATTAAACTTGGCTTTATATGTTTTGCAATTAGTCAGCACAGTGCTTCCACTAAAGGAATATTTTTTTTGCCAATTTTAGTATAGTAGATATTTGTCTTTAAGATATATCATTCCATTAATTAGTTTAACACAATTAAAAATGGTCAATCTTGTGCAAATTTTGAATCCAACTTGGACAATTTAATATATAAGAAATATTTTAATGATACGGGCATATTATTTTATTTACTTATTCGTGATCTCATCGATGGTCAGTTGGTCACATGTATACTTAGGGCCGGTTTGGTATTATTTTTGAAAAGTTAAAATCATATTATTCTATAATTTTTGACATAAAATGATGTTTGATAAAACTTCCAAACGTGATTAATTGATAATCTGGTAAGTTTGAAAAGTAGGTGAATGGTTACTTTTTAAAAGTTATTATGAAATAATCTATTTCGGCATTTAATGAATCTTTTAAAATATCATTATTATCCTTATGAAATAAATCATTTATATACTTTATTTCATCTCAAAATTAAATATTCTATTTAAATATTGATTTGATTTATAAAATCTTTTAAAAATGTTTTATTGTTCTTATTGATTTAATATATATAATTAATTAAAAAAATGAAATAACGTCCTAAATCATATATATTTTAGTTATTGTAACTAATCTCAACACTTTTATAATAAAATTATCAAACATATGTATACTGCTTTTGAGCCATATAGCAGTTTTTAAAAATACAATTAACCAAACATCTGCTAATTAACTTCACAACCGATTATTTCTTCAGCACAGCTCACAGTAATTATTATAAAAGCTACAGCAATACTAAACCGGCCTTTATTTTAAAATTCTTATCTTTAATTATTCAAAGTTTCCAATATATAAGTCTTTATATTATGATATGTTCGGCTTATTAAAGTCTTTTTCCCTAAACTAAATTTCGAAGATCAACTCATATTTATGACTGTCGGCATGGACGTTGAAAGTTAATTAGAAACATATAAATTCCTGTCACTAAAATAGTAATTAGACACCAACAAAAAGATATTCAAAATATTTTGTTAATAATTAATTAATTCCCAAAAGAAGGTTGCTGAATAATGTCGAAACACTGTAGCATAATCTTTAAAATCTTGATAAAGAAAGGTGGACTTTAATCTGTTATCTTGCAATATCTGATCATTAGCTAGAGAACCTAAAACTGGAAACAGATGTTGAAACTTTTTTTTTTTCCTGCCTTTAATGTTGCATTTATGTTAGGTGATTTACAAACGAACCTACCACCACAATTGCTTGAAAATCCAACCTGCAACAACACCAACAAATTAATTACTTATTTATTTATAATCCCATATATAATTCTTGTTCGGTTTTGTTTATGTTAACATGTAAAATACATGACACGATCGATAATCACAATAACCTACTAAAATTCAGTCAACAATACTCACATGAAGTTTTATCACTGGTTTTATATTCATATTAGCCTAAAAAATCTGAGAGAGAGCCGATATGAAATTTTACCTAAATCATGTCATGTTATAACCGAGATTCATTTGATTGATTCTTCATGACAAACGACATGGTATTATTGGTTAAATTGCAATGAATAAGAAATTTTCCTTTTATATATGTTTTTTTTATATACCGCTTACAGCGGCGTCGAATCAGAGGTGAAGCCAGCTTCTTTAATTTTAGGGACTGGAGAGCCATGGCAAGAATTCATTTAAAATAAATGTAAATAACAAAAAATAAAAGGTTTTCTTTGAGACTAGGGGGTAGAGAAGGAATGGTAATTTAGAAAGATCGTGGAAAGCACGCACTATAGTGGGGGAGTGGGAGATGAGAGTTGTCGGATGATATCGATACTGGTGTCAGAGGGGTACTCATGTGGGCAGCAGGAGACGTAAGTTTTTTTTAAAAAAAATTAATTTCTACGCAGTTGGGTTGAACACGCGTAAGGAACAGACGACGCGTGTAGGGATTGTATTGGGTAAAAGGGAACACCTGTTGGTCCAAGTGAGCGGTTCAAAGGGATAAAGATATGGGCTTGAAAAAAAGAAAGAGAGAGAGAGAGAGTGAGTGGGAGGTTCAATTCAAGGCAACGCAAAGCAGCCTAAAAGCCTACCCTCCTCATAAATCCAAAAATCAAAACAAATAATCCAAGTCACGCGGCGAGATAGCAGAATATGCCGACAACTTGTTCAAACACCCGCGCTATTATCCCTAATTCCGCCTCCACACCACGCGCCATTCATGTCTTAAAAGATAGAAATAATTAACCAATTGTCATTTATTTGGTTTAATTCTATGAAAAGGATTATTAGTAAGAAAATTCCGTTCAAAATGGTCATTATAATAAACGAACATTTTGACAAAAGTAACTATTTCATAGATAAATTACCCTTGTGGACATTTTATGCCTATAACGGTATAAAATAATTATTTCCGTCATAATCTATGTCTTTAATGACTATTATTAACCAAATTTCCCAATTAATAGTCATTTTGAGAGCGTTCGATAAAATGAGTGGCCACCAAAAAATATTTCGATAGGAATAATCGTGATACACGCGCTGGTAGGTGAGAGTGACAAAAGAAAGAGCAACCGCACACAATATACTGTTCGTTTACAGCCGTTAGATAATGAATAATGATATTGATTGACATACATATATATATATTTATTTATGCTCACTCGACAACCCACATGCCACGTAATTGGGATACTAACACTATTACTAATTTACTAAAATACCCTACCAGCCGCCCACAGTCAAATCCAACGTTGACTGTGCTCTCCTCTCTCTTCCTCTCCAATTCGGCTCTATAAAACCAACCTCACCCCTCCTCTTCTCTCTTGCGTCCCCACTTTCAATTTTTCACACAAAAATCAAAACTTTTTATCAGTTCCCTCACACAAAACAATTTTTTTTAATATATATAATGGCGCCGAGAGAGAAGACGGCGGGTACTGTTAAATCTAACGGCAACAATAACGGCGGCGGCGGTGGGTTGGTTAAGGAGGTGCATTTTAGGGGAGTGAGGAAGCGGCCGTGGGGCCGTTACGCTGCGGAGATACGGGATCCGGGGAAGAAGAGCCGGGTTTGGCTCGGTACCTTCGATACGGCAGAAGAGGCGGCAAGAGCCTACGACACCGCCGCCCGGGAATTTCGCGGCGCCAAAGCCAAGACTAACTTTCCGTTGCCTTGCGATAACGTCGCCGCCAAGAATGTTAACAGCAATCAGAGCCCTAGCCAGAGTAGTACGGTGGAGTCGTCGAGCCGTGAGCCGGCTCTGATGATCGATTCCTCGCCGTTGGATCTAAATCTCGCCGCCGGTGTCTGCGGCGGTGGTGTCGGAAGTATCGGCGGTGTTGGAGGAGGAGTGTTTAACGCCGCCGTCAGGTTTCCGTTCCAGCCAGTGGGCGGTGTTTTTGGTGCTGCGGCAGCGAATCAGGTGTTTTATTTTGATGCGATGGCTGCGATGAAGAACCATCAGCTACAACAACAACAACAACAGTATCATCAACGGCTCAGATTCGATCACCAACAGAGTTACAATTTCCACTTGGCGGCTAACGGGAGTGTCCAGAGCGACTCGGACTCATCCTCCATCGTCGATTTGAACCATCACGATGTCAAGCCACGTAGACTCCTCCTCGATCTTGACCTAAACCACCCACCAGCAGAAATGGCCTGAATTTTTTTTTTTCTCCGTTAGACAACAACTCTATCAACGGAGACCGGCTGATTTTTCTTTTACGCTGATTTTCTTTTTTATCGAACTTTTTTTTTTTATATATATATTTTTAAATCTCCTGTTTAGGAAAAGCAAAAAAAAAATTGTTAGCCTAGAAAAAAACAAAAATGAAAAAAATTTACGGTCAGCTTTCATGTGAGTTTCGATGATCACCGATGTGAATACGTAGCTGATCTCAACTTTTTTTGCAACGGAGAAGAGAAACGATCGTGTTGATCGTGTTTCTTCACTGTTGTTGATAACCGGTTACTCTTGTATTTTTTTTTTTTTTCTTTCTTCTATCATAATTGACATGGATAATTTCAATTTCTCTTTTCTTTTTTGCTGTATTATTTGTGTGACATCTGATAATATCCAAACGACGGCGTTTTTGCCGGAGGATATTGTCGGAATATGAAGATTCCGGTGAAGTTGTGGTTACGTGGGATTTTGGATTGTTATTTCTTTTTATTTTATAAAAAAAAAAAAAACGCCGACACGTGTGTTTATCCTGGTTCCATTCATCGGAAACCAAACAAAGCAGTTGGAGTAAAAGGTTTGGACAGGTGTTGCAAAGTGGTTCGTGTAGTAGATTTTTGCTGTTGAGATCTGCTTTTCTTATTCCTTGAAAGGTTGCTTGGATTTTATCTAACCCCATGGTTAATTACGAGCTTCTAATATAAGACGAGGTTGGTTCGGTGATTTCTAATATAAGACGAGGTTGGTTCGGTGATATCATATATTTCCTCGTATCCGTACTAAAAACAAAATTACGAGCTTTAGCAAGCCTAATCTTATTTTATTCCGATAAATCACTTTTAGAAACTTAAAAAAAAAAGGTTTCAAAAAGGGCTGACTTGAATGGCTGTTTTTGAGTTTTAACTTCACCTACTCTTGGATTTGGCAAAAGATTTAAGATTTTATCACTCAATTTGCAAGAAATCTAATGGGCAAGCCACCTATATTAAACTATATAATTCACTACCAACTTTACCTTTTGATCTCAAGTTAGCAATAGTGATAATAAGTTGGCAATAAGTTGGCAATTAGTTGGCAATAAGTGACAATTTTGAGGTATGGTATGCTAGGTTTATAATTTGGATATAGAGTAGAATAAGATTTTAACCAAACAGTTTCGGTGTTTACAATCGTTACTGTGTCGATATACAATTATAAATTCAATAATGCTAAACATCCCACCTAAAATCCCACCTAAAATCCCACCTTTTTCATCCCATTACATGTGACATGTGAGGTGTCAAATTATGAGTGGATACACATTAATGATGATTTATCTCACCTACCCCATGTATCCCCTCACCATTTGACATCTCACATACCACATGTAGTAAGATGAAAAAGGTGGGATTTTAAGTGGGATGTGTAGCGTTACTGTTATAAATTTAACCTATTTTCGTTTACTTTTATAAAATTACTATTCACTTGAATGCGTAGCATGCCATGTTTATTTTCATTTAATTATATAGAATGTGATTAAAAGTGTATCAATGTTATATATATTAGTTAAGATAATATCAATGTCTCTTTAATGTTGTTTAATTAACTTGAAATTCTTCTTGTAGATTCAATTATTTGAGAGACTTTTGCACAAACATTGGTATCAGGCGACAGGCGGTAGTTGCTTTCAATAAAAGTAGTTTTTATATTGGTTGTTCATAATTTATAAAGGTTTAAAATATCAGCTTTAATGCTTGTATTGTATTGTACCGTCTACAACAAATAGCCTTTTTGGGCATTAGTAGAAAAATCGTTGCAAGGAAACCAATTTATTTGAGATTTTTAGTTAATCATAGGACCAACGGAGATGAGTTTTGGGTTTCAACAAATGACTCCCAGATCAACAAAGAAAGCTTTCAAAAAAAATACCTAATCCCGGATTAATAGATATTGTCAATAAAAAAAAATCCGTGTATATATATATATATATATATATAATATTCTCTATGTGTTTTTATTGTGGTACTTGAAAATAAATAAATAAATAAACAGCATACCTTGAATGGGATTGATTCTAGCATTAAAATGAGGACGGTTACAGCTTTACAGCTATTAAAATATACTTTAATTAGCAAATAATCAATTAAAATTTGTCAAGAAAAACCCATCACAAGATTGTCTTCCTTGACCAAGACATTATTATAGTCTTAAAAAAAATTCTTTCATTTTGGTAACTTTAACATTTATACTGGCAAATGATAAATGACATTGATGGCCACTATTTTATTTTATTTTTATTTTATTATTTTCTATCAATCAATGAAAGATACAGTAATTTTTTATTTTTACAATAAGATAATGAAGAAGCTAGCTGTAAGCCTGTAATCATGCTTCATCACAAAAATGAACCTTTCATGACTATAAATAAATAAATAAATAACACATTTAAAAGATTTAACTTTATGATATGTTAAAGGTGATTTGTTGCTATAATTTAGCTCCAATGGGTAATTTTTAATCTTTTATATAGTCAATTAATGTGGAGGAGATGACAAGTACTTATTTTGTTTGTTGGAGTTGATGAATGGTAATTGCATATGAGTCCACAAAACACTAATCTTTTCACCAAACATTCGGTACAAAATTTCACATGTAAATTATAATTTGTTCAAAATATTACCATAATATGCAATTCGAACTCATAATTTTAATGTTGTAGTAGTCGGGTTAATCTAGAATCCGTTAAAATCTCTCATAAATATGTCAAGATGATCCTAATCATAATTACATTAAAATTATAAAAATATTTTTCACATTAAATAAATTTATACCATTTTAAAAGGAAAAAAAATTATATATTTGGTCACATAATTAGGAGGACAGCAAAATGGTAAATTTACATTGAAGATTGGGTCAAAATGTGTTTGGCGAGTGGTTTGGCGAGTGGAAGGTGGAAGAAAGTGAGAAAAGGCGCGTAAGAAGATAAAGTGTGTGACTGTGTAGGAAACCGAGAGATAATTCCACGTTTACTGGGTAGTTCTCGAGATTCGTGTCAGGATCTGCACGTGTTAATGGGGCGTCGGATTCTGCGCGCGTGTGGTTTGTAAATTCAACGAGGTTCGTGTCTTAACGCGAAAAAGAAGGGAAAAAGCAGACAAAACTGGGGACCACGTGTACGCGGGCGCTTGAAGTGGAAGTGGGGAAGCGCGGCTGCCGCTTTTTTTGTGGGTCCTGGTCTTTGGTCGTCAATATCTATGCCAAGATCTCCCTTTGCCTTTTTCAATTCCATTATTTATTTATTTATTTATTTTTAATATCCAATTGCATTCACCTACTAATTATTTTAAGTCCTGATATTATCAATACATAAATTATTTTATTTTATTTTTTAAAAATTATTATAAATTTAGAAGTTTCATTCACGTTGATGTGAGATGTTTTATTGTTATACCAACTTCAACTTTGCTCATTTTTTTTAATTTTTAATTTTTTTTTTACGAATTAAGTATTAATTATGTAAATTTCTTATGTCATATGCATACATTATTTGGATCTCAAAATGTTATTATTATTATTATTATTTTTATGGGTTATGGTATGTTGGATTTACATTTACAGCCACAATTAAAAGATATTTATTCTCATATTAAAATAAAATAAAATAAAACTTTACACATGTACCGATAAAACTTATCATTAGACTTGAATACTCACCATTAAATTGTGTTGATAAATATAAATCATTTTGAATAAGAGTGGATGTAAAAATATATTAAAACAAATATATATAATTACTTTCACGATCCCCTGTAATTTTGCTATTATGAGATTCTATTATGTTAAATATTACTTATTAATTATGTCAAATTAGTGTGTTATAAGGGCAGTTGTTATTTTGTTAACACAATCAAAATTTTAATTATTATTATATTGTTATATTTTTGAATTGGTATTATTGCTATTAATAAGTGTTATGGCATGCATGGGTTGAGGTATGGCATAGAAGATATGTATATCATATGCGTGTATGATATAGATAGGACACGAAACAAAATAAAGTAAATAAAATAATAATATTTTTCAAAAATAAATAAATTGTTAAAATACAAAGAGTACGGCGCGGAGAGGCCGTGAAGAAAGGTGACGTGTCGGATTAGGACAGACAGTTACGCCGGCGGTTTGCGTTAAAGCTGTCCGAAAGTGGGTCCCAGAGACCACCACTTTGATTTATACTTTTTTTAGATTGAGAATGTGTGGGGCCTGATGCCTCGTGAACCGCCACGTTTCGCGCTCCAGAGACTGAACTCAGAAAAAAAAAAAAAAAATAGCAAAAATGATTGTATTTTTATAAGGAATTTTTTAATTTAATTTATAAAAAGTAACCGTCAGACAATTAAGTTATGATAAGAAAAAAAAAAAAAAAAATTTGAGTGGGTGGTGGTGGGCTTGTGTGGGGCGGCTATGCATGGTAGCTTTTTATGTGGACTTTTGCTACCTTTTGAGGTGACAGCTCCTTTTTTATTTTATTTTTGTCCTTCTATTTTTCTATATATATCTATTTAATAATATTATATTAACGAGATGAGGCTGTTCCGATAGTAAATCCCTCGTAACTACGTTATGAGGATGTAGGTTCCTAAAAAATCTGAATTTATATAATATTTTTAAAAAAATAAAAAAATAAAATTATATAAATAGTTGGCGTAATTTAGCGGCGCAGTTTAGCTGCTAATTTCTAGAAGGGTCGGCTGTCTACAGCAGCAGCCCTCCACAATCATTTAATTACGACAATACGACGCCGTATATATGGACATTATTTTATGACATGACTTTTTTGGTCATTCTATCACAGCCTTTCAACTTGTCCATTTATTGATACATACATATAGAGAAGAAAAATTGTGGCTTTGGTTGACGGATCTGATTGGTGTGTAACCTTTTTAAGTTTTAACTAGCTTTCCAATTTTTCAATAAAGAGAGAAATTTTGTTCATATTTCGCTCTCAAATCATGTCATATGATATACATAATTGCTGATATTTATAATTGAAAATCGAATCTAGATAAAAGTTTTATCAAATTCAGATCAAGATTCGTTACACATTTAACTCAATCAAATCATGTTATACGGTATGTATAATTTGATTATATTTTTAATTAGGATCAGGATAAGAGTTTCATCAAATTCAGATCAAGTTAGAAACCAAATTATTAGTCAAACTTGAATAATTGTTCACATGGAATTCACTGAGACTAAATCATGCATGGACCGAAAACGGTGAGGTCATCAGCACTGAGGAAAATGATGATGACATGTATGAAAGACATACCCACATCGCATAAGATATAGTTGTGGCTAATTGAGGCCAAAGGGCTATGTCATCATACATTTTCAATGAAAGTTATTGGATAATTAGTCTTTAATTATTTAATTGTAATTTTATTATTAAAAATATATAATAAATAAAGTTTCAATTATAGGTTCTTTGTGGTAACGAAATTCCACATGAGTAATCATTGATTGTCTATCTTTTATTTGGTATGATATCATACTCCACCAAACTTTAGAACCAATTATTAATTTGAGCATCTCTTGATCTCTTTGTTTCTCAATGTGTATCCACAATTGAATTCTCCATATTTTACTGAAAAATATTACTTTCCATTGCCATATGATATATACATTTATGTCTAAAATCTCCAAATTAAACTATTGTTTGACATTTGTAAAGTTATAATTGTTGAGTTTATATGAGTTTGTGAATTCAATAATTAATTAATTTGTTTTAATTTGTATCATTGAGGTTGTATAGCATGGATGTGGATTTAATTTGAATGATATTGTATGAGCTTTGAAGGGATTTTTGTTTTTGTTTTTTTGTTTTTACTAGCTTTGTTGGGATTTTATGGAGTGGTATTTTGTTAATTGCTGATCAAATGAAGGTTTATTTTATAATAATTTGTAGTATATTAAAGTGTAATTGAACTTGGTGAGGTTTATTTATGAATCTTTTGATCTGTTTGTGGAACCTATAGTGTAGATAGAATAATACTTTGTTTTGTTTAATGCTTCAATGGGATCAATTTGGATGGCACAGGGTTTGAACTAAACATAAACAAATTATATATAATTCAGAGTTTATTAAAATTCGCCGTAGAGTTAAGAACATTTCCAATCCAAGAGTAACTTGTGAAAAAAGAAAAGAAAAAAAAAAAAGATGCAACGTAAAATAAATAGATGGTCCATTATTAAATGTATCTCTAATGTAATCGTGCATATTCAACCTTAAACTGACATGGCAAAAAAAATATATATATATTAGACATCGTCAATATGACCGTCTACTTTCAAATGGTCTATTGCACAACTATTTTTTTCGTTAGATTCAGCAAATATTTAAAATTGATATTAATTTTTTTTATTTATCTATTTTTAGTAAGGAAATAAAATAAAAAAAGAGTAACACTTTGCCCAAATTTGGTGCCTAAATGATGTGGTAATACTCTAGTCCATTCATTTAAATAATGTAAATCTAATACAATTTTCATGAATGGATTAAAGTGTTGCCATATTATTTTGGCATCAGATTTGGACAAAGTAACATTACTCATAAAAAAAATAGGAAAAATAATTGGACACGTCATTGAAAATAAATATGTTTTAAATAGAAACATTGGAGAACAAAATTTGAGTTGTTATCTATCAGATCTATCTTGATGTCAGATGGGAAGCAAGTCTCTTAACATTGTTATCATATCAATGATTATTGGTATGCAAGCCACTTTTGCAACGGAAAATGATCGATATAAAAAAATTTCTTAAAAACGTCATTCAATTGTTCATTCAATATTTCAATGTTATTAGCATCCGATCTATATAATACATAAGAAAAATTAAAATTATATTGATATTTTACCCAAAATTGGAAAATTATGTCTTTTTTTTTTTTTTTTATAATGATAATAAATATAAACAAAACCCCTCAATGTGAGAAGAGGGACTTTAATTATAATATTATTTAATATTTATAAAAACTATTTTTTTTTACAAGCTCGTTGATTCAAATATGAGAACTTACCACAGAGCCAACTTCATCTTGCCGTATTTATAAAAACTATTAATATTAAAAAAAAAAAAAAAAAATGCTATTCATGCATGATTTATTTTTTCTAAACAAAAGTTTTTTTTTTTTTTTTTTGTCAAAAAAAAAAAAAAAAGCTGTAAACAAATATATGAAAACCGGGAGTGACCAGTAACCGGTAGTTGAAATGCCAACGCCCAACAGAATATTGACTTCTGGCCCAGGAAAATTCTGTGGCAACTGGAGTCATGAGTTTGGCACGGAAAAAAATTATCGCCGTTTTTTGAGTGGTTAAGCTAAATATTACTAGTTGTTAATTTTTTTCATTATGAGACAGCCCAGCTATACAGGCTACAGCTAGCGGTGGTGGTGCAATCGAATGGGGAGGGTTTTCTTGGTGGAGTTGGAAGGCAGCTCCTTTTACAAATGCAGATTCTGTCACTCCCATCTTGCCCTTGCAGGAGCCAATGTCCTTTCATGGGTACACTCTGTTGAATTCTGCTTATTTTTGTTGTTAGTTCACTGTAGAATCAATTAGTTTCGTTAATTGTTTGAGTAATTCCTTTGAAATTATCAGTAATATTATAAATGAACAAAGGGGATAGGATCGGTGAAAAGATTTGAACTTTGACTATTTTGAATCAAGTGCTTGTAGGGTTTTGTGGGAAATTTGATGGGTATGTGGAATTCAGTTGAAATTTGTGGGTTGGAAGCTAATAGTGATACAAAAAGTTTTAGGATTGTGGTGGCCGGTGGGGTATTTTCGAATCATGCATGCATGGATTAAATTTGGTTGGTTTTTGAAAAAGATTGAGAATAATTTGTTAATTGTTTGAGTAATTCCTTTGAAATTATCAGTGATATTGTAAATGAACACCGGAGGGTAGAATCAGTTAAAAGATTTGAACTTTGACCATATTGAATCAGGTGCTTGTAGGGTTTTGTGGGAAATTTGGTGGGTATGTGGAATTCAGTTGAAATTTGTGTGTTGTTGGAAATGATTGAAGTTAATAGTGATGAGGTGGGGTATTATTGAATCATATGTATGCATGGAATATATCTGGTTTGATTGAGTTAGAGGGAGGTGATGGTAGTTTCTGGTTGATTAATCGATTAGGATAATTCTACATTATATGGAGAATTTTGCTTTTTAATGCTTATACGAGTTAGATACTTAGATTGTAAGTGAATTATGTTATTCTAAGAAACTTCTGAATACAGACTTTCGGCAAAATTTTACTTATTATTTACTTGCCTTTGATAAAACTAAGCTAATTGCTTACTTGGATATGCAATATTGAGATGAATTGTGGAAGCTGTTTTATTATGTAGTTGACTGTGTGAAGATTAAGCGGTGGGAACTAGGTCTTCATCCGGTGTTTAATGGCCTTAAAAGATGTAGGATGGGTGTCACTAGTGATGTTGTAGGGATTTAGAGAAGGACAATTAATGTCATATTCCAATGAGATTGAGAATTATGAGCGGTAACTTACTTGATCACCAATTGCAATAGCTTTTTGTTTAAGGTTTAGTTATTCGATTTTATGCATACCACTGATTTTAGAAAACCGTCAAGAAAGAAAGTCATTAGTCAGTGCTGATCCCACCAAAGTAGAGTCTTGTGACGGGTGTTATAGATATGGTGATACCCTTCATCATTATTATACATAAACGGCTGCTTCTCAGGACTTATGCTGTGCACTGCACGTGTAAACTCCTACTGTTACCCCTCACCAAGCAATGGCCCTTGATAATCTTCCATCACATTGAATTTTTCAATAGATAGCTATATTAAAATGGTTGCTTAGAGTAGATAAATGATGAGATTGAGATAATTGAGTGGCAATTGCTGAGATAAACTGACCTAACTGTCTTCAATTGTCAAAACAAGAAGTGTTTCTTATGTTGTTCTCGGTCGATTATAGCATTTCGTGTACAATATTTGCTTTGAAGGGAGATTCATACAAGCATTCATCTCTTCTCTGGAAATAATGAGGAGATTCATTTTCCCACTCTTAATTTGCTGCTTTGTGATGTGATCAGTCCTTCAATTGCCGTCGTGGGAGGGCATATCTCTTCAGTAAAGTGTAAGTTTTCTATAATTTTTGCTTATTCTGCTTCTTTTATATTTTATCTTTAACAGACATAAAGATATGCTTCTGCTTTTGTGATTTCGTTTTATTTTATTTTTGTTTCATTTTCTACTGCATTTGTTAATGATTTCTTGGTTTGCATCTATTCAGATTATAATTTCTATGGAAAACAAACCGATTTCTTCCCATTTAATTATTTGAATCCAATAATTAAGAGAGAGGATCATTATTGACAAAGAGACTAGGAACATAGCTAGACTTTTGGACAATGTTATAAAAACCGGTTTTTGTTTCTGACTAGTCTTTCTCAATCGCTCAATTTGACATACAGACTACAGAGTGCAGTCTTCTAAATGCAAGCCTAATGGTTCCGAAATATTGGTTATATTTCTTTCTCCTCCATCTCTCTATCTATCTCCAAAGACAAACATCAAGCCCGAGTGAAGGTAGAAAATTCGACGTAAAAAATTAATGGTTAATTTATATTATTCCCTGACTTAATAATTTTGGCATCAGCTAAGGTGGAGTCAACATTTATGGAGTTATTCATCATGTTTATATGCATAATCTCAATGATACGAACAAAATACAAATTTGTGATATAAAATTTATCAAGTTATAGTGTTTCCACAAAACTAGAAAGTTGATAATTCTTGCAGTTCATATGGATCTTCTAGTTGAATGTTTCTATTCATGAGTTGACTTGTTTTTTGACACATAGAAATTTCAATCCAGGGTGAATATAACGGTTGGACCTCAAGAGGAGAAGTTGATGATCACTGGTATGCATACTGTGGAAGATGTATTTTGCTGCTGCTGTGGACAAATTCTTGGCTGGAAATATGTAAGCTCCTTCTGTCTATCTACCTCCTTTTTTGTTTTAACAATAATTTTTTAGGGGTGGGCAACACGTTGCGAGTTGAAACTGGAATATATCGTCTCTAGAGATGGTTAAAAAAAAAAAAAATTGTCGTATGAAGTAAAGTGGTATTTTATATTTAAAATCAATCTCTTGAAGGAAATGAAATTAAGATCTTCAAACCACTATTTAAATAAGTCTCGTAAAAGGTATTTTGATCATATTAGATAACATAAAAGTAGGTCTATTCTTGTCAAAAAAAAAAATTCTCACATATGAATTCTAAATTCACCTTTACATATATATTAGCCGTGATGAGATGACGTATTGAAACAAAGTTCACCTTTAGCATTTGGATCGACTTATTTCGTGTATAACTTTAGTTCAATCATTTCACAATCTTACCATTAACATCTTAAGTGGTGATGTGTAGGTATTTGCTCATGACAAGAGCCAGAAATACAAAGAAGGGAAGTTTGTTCTCGAAAGGTACCGATATTCCAAACCTTCTTCAACCTATTTATCAATCTAAATTCGAACCCAATAATTATGTGATCCATAATATACATCTATCCAACAGGTGGAGGATAGAAGAGGAGGTAAGCGAGGAAGTTAATTTCGATGCTCGTCCTGGTCCAATTGATGTCGATACTCCTTAGGAACTCCTCTGAACTTGCTTGAAATCAAAGTCAGAATCTAAAAATAAATAGCAATGCAATTAGACAGCCATAGATAATACATAGTATACAATTTCGGATTTGTAGACAGCTATCGATGCTATAATATCATGTATGAACATACATCCTAGGGTCCAAGATCCTTTTGATCTATTCTGTTCGATAGACGGAAGGAAGGCCTTTTCACGGAAAAGGGTTTCCAAATATTAATTAAAATATCAAACTTATTTCATTGTTGCTTTGATATTTCAGGTGTAATTTTGTCTAAGATAAAGCTAGGGACCCTCATGCTTTTATGGAGGAAATAATTGTGTTATCAAAACTCAAAAGAGTCACACAGCATGAGAATTTTTACCATAATTTGTGCATACAAAACTGGATAGAAAATAAAGTTAAATGTGTTGTGTTTTTCAAAGTCATTGGTGTTCTCCTTTTTATCCTTTCACTTTCTTCTCAACCAAAAAAAATGGATGTAAAGCTACTCCCCTTTCTCCTTTATCCTTTCTCTCTCCCCTCACATTTCCATTTTCTTACCAATCACAAAAAAATAATAATTGAACCTCTTTTTTTTAATTAACTTTGTATATATTTTGTAAAGTATATTAATAGAAACAGGGTTTTTCTCTGATTAGGGACCCTACTTTTATTGTACTGTAATATTACACGGTATCTTTCTGATTAGATAGATAATTATTATATAGATATTAGGTTGAAAATATAGCGTATGAACAATTGACAAATTATATAGAAAAGTAATATCAAATAGTTACTTCTAATTTGATTATTTGAATTTGGATTGCTAAATGCTAACCATAGAAATCATGATGATGTTCCCTCAAAATTGACCTACTAGAAGGTGACATGCATTGATATATATATATATATATATAATCTTCAAACTCAAAAAAATCCAAACACACAAATAGTCTTCAAAGTCTTTAAATGTTTTCTTAAAATCCCAAAAGCCTCCTAATTTAGACATGTGATTCATGCATCAACAAAGACAAAACACAAGTGTCTCAATGATGTTTACTTGCACAAAACCCTTTTGGTCCCCACCTCCAAAAATTAATCCAAACCATAAAGAAAAAGTCTCGTTGACATTTAATAATTCCAAATCACCATTCACTAATCAACATTTTTATTTATTAAAAAAATAAAATTTATTTCAATTTTGAGCCGTCCTACTAACTAATTAAAACCTATCCTAATAACTCATAGAATCTTAGCAGAATTTCACATAAGTCCCATTTTTTTAACGATTTATAACCTTTATAAATATATTTCCATATTCATCATTTTAGTCCCTATTTTTTCTCAAACTCATCGTTTTAATCCATTTGACTAAATATTTAAAAGTCAATTATTTAAAAACCTATAAAAATACTCTTTTACCCTTATTACTATTTAATTTAGCTAAAATGTTATCTTAACTTCAAATTAAAATGAAAAACAATAAATTCTTAATAATAAAATCTTAAATAAATAGATTACAAAAAAAAAATCTTAAATAAATAAAAAAAAAAAACCCATTAAAATTTTCTTATTTTGTATTTTTTTTTTTCATAATGGATTTTTATTTAGCTAAAATGATTATCTTACCTATAAATTAAAATGAAAAAAAAATAAAATTTTCAATAATAAAATCTTAAATAAATATATTACAAAAAAAAAAATTATGAAAAAGAATCATTTAAATTTAAGATAATCATTTTAGCTAAATAAATATCCATTATGGAAAAAAAAAAATGCAAAATAAGAAAAAATTAATGGATTTTATTATTATTATTTATTTAAGATTTTTTTTTAATCTATTTATTTATGATTTTATTATTGAGAATTTTTATTGTTTTTTATTTTAATTTAAAGTTAATATAATCATTTTAGATAAATTAAATAGTAATAAAGGCAAAAGTGTACTTTCACAGTTTTTAAAACAGTTGACTTTTAAATATTTAGTCAAATGGACTAAAGTGATGAGTTTTGGAAAAAATAGGGACTAAAGTGATGAATGTAAAAATACATTTATAAAGGTGATAAATCGTTAAAAATGTGGGACTTATATGAAATTCTACCTAGAATCTTTAAACAAATAATAATAATTAAAAATTTATATTTAATGGTCCCACCTCTTCCCATCTTATCTTTATCTCAGGAACTTTAATATATATTTTTATCAAACAGCCGAGTCGAAGAATGATTATAGATTTTTTATATACGGTGGGTCCCACATAAAAATAAGTGGGTGAGATTGCTCCACCGTCTTGATTTGTACAGTCATGTGATTAATGAATAATCGGCTATTGGAAAAATGTTGTGTGAGGACACGTGTCGTGTGAATGGGTAGACAGAGAAGAAAATCAGGGGGGGTCGGGGCGGGTGGTGGTGACGTTAACATTTCTGTCTGTCGTAAAGTGGGGGCCACGACCTATGGTGAGCCCATTGTATTTTGTAACCTAAAACTAGGGCAGTTTTACTGTATTACCAAATCCAATCAGAAACTTCCAACTAATTACTTGATTAAGACATCTAAATTGTGTTTTAAAAAAAGGTTTTTTCATTGGCTACGATGTGACCGAGAATTTTCTTTATACAATAAACTAATAACAATTTATATATTATTATTATTATTATTATTATTATTATTATGTGATTTAATTAAGGGTTTCTAATTTAAAACAAAACAAAAGAGAATAGACAAAATGGGTGTGCCCATATAAGTAAATCATATGATTTGTGAAAAATGATTGATTAATTAAAGATAACTTTTTTTAGTTCTAGTATTAAAAGTAATAGACAAAATGGGGTGTGCCCACACTTGATGATGGGACTGCCTCACTGTCTCTCTGCCGCTGCTGCTGCTGCTACCACCACCTTTCAAAGGTCAAAGACTCGGTCAAACTCTATCTTTTACACCACTTATTATATATATATATGTTTCCATCATGACTCATGCATGACTTATATGATGATATATACATGTACATCACATGCATGAACTTGTATCTTGATTGCTACGTTGCATTATTCACAATGATGTGACCGACCCCAACAACTTAACGGCGCGGCGCCGTTAATCATTGAAAAAAACAAACAAAAAAACATAGCCCAAAAACACGTCTTGACTATAAAACGACGTGGAAGCGCCGCCGCCGTCAAAGAAGTGATGACGGAGTTAAGTCTGTCTGTGTCTCTGTAGTGTGTATAAAAAACAAACAACACAAAAGCATTCACTTCACTTTGAAACAAACGTTTGATGTGTGTCTTTGTAGACTTGCTGTAGTAGTAGTATCATTGTATCAAGTATATATATATATGTAAAAATCAAAAATAAAAAATAAGACCGCCGTGACGCCTCTGCTGCCGACAGATTCGGTCGTTGATTGACTGAGAGATAGGGGTCCATTAAAAAAGTGCTGCTAGCTGCCTCCTGATGAGTCTCCTATGCCTGTGCAGCGTGCATGTGGAGCTGCCACGTATCAATCTATGGTGGGGTCCACATGGGGTGTTTGGAAGAGTTGAAATGACGGCCGGCTTTTATGTTGTGGTGGTGGTGGTGCAGTTTGCAGAAGAGTGATAATAATGATGATGATGATGGAGGGTTGTGTCATGCGTGTGTGTGTGTATGAGTGGGGTCCAGTAGTACTGATTGCTGACGATTGTTATTCTAATTTTGTAATTTGTATTAGGTGAAAGTAAAAAGTGCACTGAGTGACTGTGACTCTGTGTTAATTGTGAGGTTGCGTGTTGGTTTTATTTTCATTTTAATCTTTTTTTTATTATTACTTACTTGCACTGCTTCCTCTGTTTTTCTGACACTTTTTCACTTATTTAATTACTCTCTTAATTTACACAGTATATAAATTAGATTTTTACCGATGAAGCTTTTATTAAGTAGAGTTTTTAATAAAAATAAACTTTTAGTTATATAAATTATAAAAATAGTGTTGATAATGTATTTTATAAATAGATTTTAGTCATGTAAATTATAATAAAGTATTGATAAAGTATTTATAATGAAAGAGTTATATAATGAAATATCTAAAATTTATAAAAGGTAATTGAGATTATCCATAAGTTTTAAAAAAGGTTAAAAAAAATGCTTTTTGGTAAAATTTAAAATTTTGGCTTTTTTTTGGTAAACATAAAATAACTTTTATAAATGATAGTTGAAGCAATTCATTATACTAAAAAAAGTTTTAATTTTTACTAAAAATAAATAAATAATTCAAAACAGCTTCTAACATTAGAAAAAACGCTTTTAACCTTTTAACATTTATAAAAGTCATACCAAACATAAACTTACACCACGTTATCAATCTTCAAAGCATGACAAACAGTAAGGCCCCCTTTTATCACCAATCTCTCTCACTCACTCATAAGTCAAAACACCCACCTCTCTCTGTGTTTATATTTTATAATTAAATAATTAAATAATTAATTTCAAAATCTAATGAATTAACATTTAAATTAGCTTTTTATGTGATTTGGGAGAGTTTAAAAAGTCAAGAAAGATATATATATATATATATACAGTCTTTCTATTGTCAGTTCGTCCTAACAATAAATATATCATGACGAAGAATGTAGACCACATATTATGAAGAAGTTTTGACAAGTGTATACACTTTGAGTCAAAGTATATAAATCTAGTAGTCCACATTCTTCGTCCTTATATATTTATTATCAAGACGAATTGATAATAAAAAATCTGTATATGTGTAATCATAATTATATATACGAATAAATTTATAAGAGACACATAAGACTACAAGAACTGTGTTTACTTTATAATTTTGTATGCATTTTGACATTTCATTATCAGTGTCGTCACACCCCATGTAAACCGAAATAAAAGTTGTTGGATATGGCTCGTATTCCCAATGGTTATCAAACGTGATTAAACCAATATGAAGACTTCCTGGAGATGTGAAAACATTTGGAAGTAGAAGATTGTGTTTAAGGGAGGTTTGAAGACTGAAGAAGAATTGAAGAAACGAATTATGAAGGGAACCGCAGTGCGGACAAGGCGCGCACCAACTGCGGCATAAGGAGTAGGGGTGGCAACGGGGCTGGTCAAGGCCGTCCCAAACCCGTAACCCGGTTTTTAAAGGTTGCCCCAAACCCGACCCGTGACCCGGCCGGGTCAAAAACTTCCACCCCATTTGACCCGTTTAATTAAAAAAAAAAAAAAAGACAGTAAATTTAAATTTAACATAGCACAATAACTGAGTTTAATAAATACTAAATTCATAGGTAAAGTATAAAATACAAATCCCAAAATAACTTAAACAAAAATACAAAATACATACAACATTTTCGATATCAATAAAATCCATTCAACATCTTCACTAAAATAGTTTAAACATAAAAAATTTCAACAACAAAATCCATCCAACATCTTCACCATCATTAATCTTTATTTTACATTTTATATTTAAAAAATATTTATTTTAAATATTTATTTATATTCCGAGTCAAACGGAGCGGGTTGGGGCAAAAGGGGCCGCTCCATACCTGACCCGGTAACCCCGCCGGGTCAAAAAATCTACCTTAAACCCACCTCGTTACTCGTTTTCATTGCCCCAAACCCGCCCCAAATGCACTGGGGCCCCGCGGGTTGGGGATTTTTGCCACCCCTAATAAAGAGCGGTCAATTCTAGCAGGTATTACGTGGTGTAGATCACGGCAGAGGCAAAATGCATCAACCGCGGTATTCTGAGTTGTGGACTTCAGTGGATTTCTGCGGTGCAGGTCACAGGTTACAAACCGTGACCCAGACCGCAACAACGATGGATTTTGCCCAGATCATGAATGTTGTGCAAAAATAGGAAATGTGTTTTCTTTTAGAAGTTCTTGTGTTTATCGGAAAAGGAAAAAGAGTTTGTCTTCATACGAATTAGGAAAGTCTTGTACTTGAAGGAAAATGATTCCTCCTTAAAATAAGACTTTTCATAAATATGAAATAGTATTTATGTGGATAAGTAATTCTTGTACGTATATGAGGAGTATGAATTTTTTTATTTTTTTTTATTTTATCTTAAACTCCCTGTAATTCATATAAATACACCATAATAACTAGGTTATTAAGTGTGGAGCAAAATAATAAATATTAGAGAGATCTCAAAGTGAGCATCATGTGTAATCGAGTTTGGGGTATTATTTATAGAGAGAATCCTGAGTGTGTGGTTGTAATAATTTACTACATATTGGAAGGAAAAGGACTCCTCTTTAAAGAAGACTTGTCATAAATAGGAAATAGTATGTATGTATGTGGATAAGTAATTTTTGTACATATAGGAGGAGGATTTCCTTTTATCTTAAACTCCCTGTAATTCATATAAATACATCATAATAACCAGGTTATTAAGTGTGGAGCAAAATAACAAATATTAGAGAGATCTCAAAGTGAGCATCATGTGTAATCGGGTTTGGGGTATTATTTAGAGAGAGAATCTCAAGTGTGTGGTTGTAACAATTTACTACATATTGGAAGGAAAATGATTCGTCCTTAAAAGAAGACTTGCCATAAATAGGAAATAGTATTTATGTGGATAAGTAATTCTTGTGAGCATATGAGTATGATTTCCTTTTATTTTAAACTCTCTGTAATTCAAAATACACCATAATAACTAGGTTATTAAGTGTGAAGCAAAATAGCAAATACTAGAGAGATCTCAAAGTGAGCATCGGGTGTAATCGGGTTTGAGGTATTATTTAGAGAGAGAATCCTGAGTGTGTGGTTGTAACAATTTACTATATATTAGAACTTTCTTTTGTCATCCTGGTGGCCGTGGTTTTTTCCCTGATTTGGGTTTCCACGTAAAACTCTTGTGTTGTGTGTGATTGGATTTGATTATATTCTCTTCATCTTATCTTTTCTTTGTTATTGTGTTTGTTTGTGTTATATCCGGTAACGCTTTTGCGTGTATAGTGACGTTTATTCGCTAACAAAATGACATATAATCACATATTGTAATATTCACTTTTTTTTTTTTTTTTTGGTTTTCTTTGGTCGACTTGTTCAATTAAACCATTATTAGCTGACTTTTGGAACTCCAATTCAGCAGCCTCCCTTTTTCGATTCTTTGTTAAAATAATTCATGTAATACCCACTCGCAACTCTTTTTTGTAACATCTAGTTTTGAAATTTTAGGGGTAGTTTGTTTTTTCCAATATAAGACTTATTGTCTCTTATATCTTATATTAAGATAAATTAATTTGTTTATTTTTCCAACTTATATCTTATTTTAAGATATATATATATATATATACAGTCTTTTTATTATTAGTTCGAACTGACAAAAATTATATCAGTTCCTTGTATTTGGGCCACTGAATATAAATACTTTGACTGACAAGTGCATACAGTCAAGTCAAACTATTTAAATCTAGTGGCCTACATGCAAGGAACTGATATAACTATTGTCAGTTCGAACTGATAATATATATATATATATATATATATATATGTATATGTCTAATAGAAAAAGTAAATTTTTTTGGCTTTTATACTATTGAAAAAGTGATATGGTATAGAGTTTTTTAGTAAATTTCTAGAAATGTCCTATTACAATTCATATATTTATAATTTTATCCATAAATAATAAAACCCTACAACTAAATTTTTCAAAAAAATTCAATTTTGAATAAACCCTAACACAACCTAACCAACTCAAGGGGGGTGACGATTGTCTAAAAAATGAAAAAACAAACATATCATAGTATCATAAGTCTAACAAATTAAGGTTTTATAAGACTTTAGATAAAAAACTAAACAGTCCCTTACAGACAAAATTAAAGTCTTGAAAAAAGTTTTCTGAACCATCTTGATCAGAGAAACACCCATGATCATTATACATATCGAATTTATCCTGAATATGAAAAGCGTGAGAACAAAATTGCTCGTATAAAAAACATGACTTGAAAGGTTGTAAGGGACAATATCTAATTAGATTGAAAATGTATGATATGGGAGCATGAATAAGGATGGCAACGGGTCGGGTTCGGGCGGGTTTTGCAAAACCCAAACCCGCACCCACGAAAATTTTCCTCACCCATGCCCGCCCGCGAATCCGCGAAAATAAACAGTTTTGGGTTTGGTTTTCACCCGTGGGTTTTATGCTGGTTCACGGGTCACACTTACCAACCCACAAAATATATTAATTTATAACTATTTAATATTTAATAATATTTTTTTATATATACAATACAAAACTCATCTTTATTTATAATATATTGTGGAGAATTACAAATACAATAATATAAAGCACTACCAAGTAAAACTCCAAATGGATCTCCAAAGGCAAAACAAACAAGCAAGCACAATGTTCCATAAGAGTAAAACCAGCAAGTGTAACCTATTATTAGCTATATATAAATGAGAGTTAAGAATTGTAATTCTCAAACTTAGAATGAGTGGAGCTTTTATATTTTATTCTCTTTATGGTTAAAAAGGTTCAATTGGACTTTACATTTATAATATTTTAAATAATAAATATTATATAATTTTTAGTTATGTGGGTTCGCAGGTTCATCCGCGGGTTCGTTTTTCCAACCCACACTCACACCTAAACCCACTGGGTTTTTATTTATACGGGTTCACGGGTTCACCCGCGGGTTTGTTTTCCCAACCCGCACCACCCAAACCCGTTGGGTTTTTATTTATATGGGTTCGTGGGTCATAAATTCACCACCCAAACCCGACCCTACAGGGCCGTGTTCGAGTGGGTGTGGGTCAAATTGCCATTCCTAAGCATGATATAGAAAAAAGCAAGCAAAAAAGAGAGTGGGAGTTGTTATTTTTATTGATTTACATTGTATTTGCCAACCTTATGTTTTCTGAACCATCCTGATCAAAGAAACACCCATGATCATTATATATATCAAATTTATCCTGAATATGAAAAGTGTGAGAACGAAATTGCTCATATAAAAAAACATAACTTGAAAGGTTGTAAGAGATAATATCTAATTAGATTGAAAATGTGTGATATGGGAGCATGATATAGATATATATATATATAGTCAAAGAGAAAAAGCAAGCAAAAGAGAGAATGAGAGTTGTTATTTTTATTGATTTACATTGTATCTGCCAACCCCATGTTTTTTAAACCATCTTGATAAGAGAAACACCCATGATCATTATATACATCGAATTTATCCGAAATATGAAAAGCGTGAGAACGAAATTGCTCATATTAAAAACATGACTTGAAAGGTTGTAAGAGATAGTATCTGATTAGATTGAAACTGTGTGATATGGGAACATAATATATATATAGTCAAAGAGAAAAAGCAAGCAAAAGAGAGAAAGGGAGTTGTTATTTTTATTGATTTACATTGTATCTGCCAACCCTATTATCTCCCTAGCTTCCCCTAATGTCATAACTCCTCAAGCACTCCATTTTGCCTTTTGAATATTTTTCTATCAAGTCAACATTTATGCAAAAGATAGAACAAGTGAAAAATATCCTTTTGGAAAAGAAAATATATATATATATATATATATATATATAAAGAAAAAGATGTAGTTCTTTAATATATTACAACATTATTATAGAGGCTATTAATTTAAGATTGAAATGCAAATTCACTTATAGCTTTAAGTGGTTGAGCATTTTATTCACATTCCAATAAGAATTCAAGTCCCATGTTTGTCTATAAAACACAAAGTGCAAGGAGATCCATCATCTGAAGTAATGAGAGTTATTTTCTAAACTGCTTGTAGGGGTTATTTAAATTAATGATCAATAAGATCTAGCACCTAACATAAGATAAAAAAGATCTATATTGAATGATTATTTTTTAATAGCAAGGACAAACCCTAGTATTTAATATACCTACCATCTTCATTTCTTCTATTTTTGACAAGACATGCTAATGAATATAACAAGAAATAGCTTTACCAAATTTGTACAATCAAATTAACTATGTTTCAGAATTCAAACAGCAGATTTTTTTAATTTTATTATTATTATTATTATAAAAAAGAAACTAACCTAGTTAGGATTTGCAAGGTTGGAACACCATAAATTTCTAATTATATCATAAAACCCTAGGAATATTATTTCAAGACTTACTTTTTTTTTTTTTTTTTTTTCTATTGTCTTGACATTGATTGGTTTGGAGTTGAAGTCATATAATGATATATAATAAGGTGGCACCTAGATTTAGCTAATTTTCTCTTTTACTTTTTTTTTTTTTTTTTTTTTTTTGAATTAGAGTTGGAGTAAGTAAATAAGCTTTTATTGCATCATTATATATGTTGCTTATTATTTGGAGAAATATCATTGAACTTTAGATAAATAAAAATTTAAAAAAAAATTAATAATGCTATCTAATATTAACACTTAACTGCACGAGTTGGTGTGCAGTAGATTTGTTTCATTTCGTGACTTATTTTAAATATTTTAAATTATGTTTAAAAAGTTTTCTCTCATAATCGAATTATACATGTAGATGTTTAATCTTGATTGGTCACCGTAAACCCTGAGATATTTAGTATCAACTTTTTTAAACAATAACCAAGAATGTAATAATTTTTTTAGGCAAACTATTTAACTATTTATCTTGTACTATTTATTTTTATACACACTTTTTTTGGTTATAAAAAAATAAATAATAAATAAATAAATGAATAAATGGGCCACATTTCCGAGAAAATGGAGATGTGAGAGAGAGAGAGAGAGAGAGACGGCACATGAACAACGCGCCTCAATTTTCCTTAACAAGCAAAAGTGACGTCTCCATATATAAAAAAGCAACTTTATCCGTATAATAAACCCACCCCATAATTTCCTCAAATTCGCAAGTTTCTTTATTACTTTTTAAATTAATTTTCGTACACCCCTCGTTAACTCGTTAGTTTAACAAACATTAAAAGCATCATTTAATGTTTTTATTGAGGAGGGAAACTCACAAACTGAGAGTGACGACTTATTGTTCCCTGGAACACAAGCCCTAAAAAACAGGGGCAATCAGGTCAAATCAAGAAAATCAACGCACTCACGCGCTGGGACTGCGAGTCGGTCTATACTTGATAAATTTGTACACTGCCAAATTTATCAGAACCAGATCTCTGGACTAGCAAACTAAAAAAGGAATGCAAAACGCACACGCTTGCTTCGCGTTCTTCTATAACAAAGACTACTTTATTTCTTCTTCTTTAAAAGTACAGTCAACCGATCGGCGCGTGATGACCAGCGCGTGGATAAGGCTCTCCCTTTCTTGTACCTTAAAAATCTAGAAAGCGTAAGTGGCTTTTGTTGGGTAAAAACCATAATCCAAAACCTGGGTCGGTGAGTCAAAGGAATCAAACGGTCGGAAAATGATAGATGAGACGAGGAACATCATCGTCCGGTCGATCACATTCAAATAACAACAAAGAAGCAGAAACATAAAAGTGTTTCATTAAAAATAACAGAAAACAAAAACATAATATATATACATGATGATAAGCTCTGATATTCCTAATAATTCTGAGAATTTTTTTTTTCTTGGTTAATAGTCCCTCTAAGAACATTAAAAAAAAAAACGTACAAAAATAATAAGAAAAAAAAGGTGGTGGTGGTGGTCACTAAAACTAAAAAACGACGCCGTAAAATGCCAGAGGCTGGAGGGCTGATTAGAAGCATTATTTTCATTGTTGGTAGCTCAGAGCCACAACGGTGGTGGCTCATTCAAATCTATAGGCAACCCACGTCTCACAATACCCAAGAACGACGACGACGACGACGACGTGGGGCCGTTTTCCGGCACCGGTCCACCGTCACTAGAAACGACGGTCGTGGGTTCGGTTTTGACGGAAGCCGATGTTTGTCCGTCGAAGTTGATGTCTTTGAGAACCCCAGTTTGTAAGAACTCACCGAAAGTGAACCGTTGATGGTGGTGGTGGTGGAACTGAGGGGAGGGACTGATCCAACGGTGGTTGTTGCCGTTGTTTATATCGGAGGGTAGGTTGAGATCGAGAGGGAGGCCGGTGGTTGCGGCGGCGGGAGCAGGAAAGTTGGTTTTGGCTTTAGCACCACGAAGAGACCTGGCGGCGCCATCGTATGCGAGTGCAGCTTCTTCTGGTGTGTCGAATGTACCCAACCAAACCCTAGTCTTCTTCCATGGGTCACGTATCTCCGCTGCGTATCTTCCCCATGGCCTCTTCCTAACCCCCCTGTAGTGCCCTTCACGTGAAGTCGCCATTGTTGAAACTGCGAGAGCTTGAGAGAGAGAGAGAGAGTTGTGTTTGTGTGTGTGTTTTTTTTTTGTTTTTGAGTTTTTGTACTAAAAAGAACAAAAGCAAAAGAAGAGAGAAACAGAAGGGTGGTGTTGTGAGATTGTAGTGACTACTGACTAGTGAGAGAAAGAAAGAGATAGAGAGAGAGAGAGAGAGAGAGAGGAGGGACCCATTTATTGGGACCCACTTAGTCACCCGTAATCGTCGGTTGGACGGCACCACTTATATATAAAAGAAATTCATCACAATTTCCCAGCCGTTCGATCTTCTCAATACCACGAATCTCACTTCGAACATGAATAAACGGTGGTGATTTCGTGATGACATACAACAGAGAAGTTGGAAAACACACCGAAACAAAAACAAAAAAGTGGGACCCACTTATATAAAAAAAAAAAAGCAGAGAGCCGCCGCCTGATTAGACGTGAGAACAGGTGTGGGTTGTCATGTGACTATACACTACACTACCCTCTGCGCCGATGATCACGTAAGCCCTACGCATTTTGTACGGCGCTGCTCACAGCGGCGCCTGCCTCTTTAAAATAAAATGAAAAAGTCGAAAATATACACGTAATACTGTAAGCATAGAACAGTGTAGATATATGAATATGTGATCAGAGATCTAGGGGTGGCGTGTCGGGTAGTGATTGGATGGTAGCTAATAGAGTGTTACGGAGACCCCACGTGGAGGGTCCTTTAGGAGGTGTCTGAGTTGCAGGAGACAGAACCGGGTTGGGTTTTAGAGACCGACTCAGTTTATATATATTTATTTATATTTATTTTTTGGGATTGATTTTTGGCGTGTTTGACTCGGTTTCTCATCAGTGGAGTAGTAGTGACTAGTGTTTATGTGTTGTGTTGTGTTGTGGTGAACCGGTGCCCGGTGGTCCATTTAATATAATAATTTTATTTTTATTTTGTGTGTTTAAAGTGAGAAACTGTACGGTGATGTAGGTGGATGACCGGAGACGGGCTGCAGATGACTGACACATGGTCACGTGAAGAGTATTTTATTTTGTTTTTTTTTTTTCATGATTTTGGGTATGTATTTCTTTTTTGTTAGGACATGACACGTGTGGGATTTGTATGATTTGCTTGTGTAAGTTTTATGGTATTTATTGTAGATAGATAGACAGATAGATATGGGCTTCGCAGTGATGCGCCACCACACCTGGATCAGATGCTACTGCTCCTCTAGTTATAAACCTATAGTCTATAGACCACGTATTGCCCTCTTAAATGCTAAATCTTTTGATTGATTTTCAAATTGGAAAAATTCTATGAATGTGATTTATTAAGGCATGTGGCACAATTGAGTCAATTTGACGAGATTAACCATTATAAATACAACTAAACTTTCGTAATTGAAGGAAGATCTCTTTTACGATTTAATGGGTAAAGATGAAAATCTAACCCTTAATTAGTCGCAAAATAAAATTTCATTACAGTGGTGAGTTTGAAGATCGATCTCAAATCCCCTCCTTTTTCTCAGTTTGGACTTCCCACAACTCATCAAAGTAGATTCAAATCAACAGAATATAATCAATAATCATAGTCTTGATTATTACATATAGATGATTTTGTAAATGAAATTTGAATAGATATAGACCCACTCATGTGCTTGTCAGTCTATACCTTCTTCCAGGCTGCAACTACTGGGCTGTGATTGTGAAGTGACTGACATCTATAATGTAATGCCAAAATTTATAAATCATTTCAGGAATCTTTATCACATCAAATGATATTTCTTTGTTTAGTAAAAGAATATGACTGCCTAGTTCTTGCAACTTCACACTCAGAAACTATAAGCTGAACTGAAAATGGCTCCGGTTTAGATTATGCAAAGATATGTGGATTAAAGTAGCCTGTTATATAATTACATAGAGGTTATGCAGGGAGAGAGGAGAACCCAACAAGAAGACGACAACGACAAGAAGAAAAAAAAAACAGAAAAAGAGAAATTACAATTCTGCAAGTATTTCTTCCTTCTATCCCAGCTGAAGGGACCTTAATCGGTTAATCCTGACCTAACGGAGCCAGACCCAAGAGACATTTTACATTAGTTTCCTCTATCGATTGGTTCTAAAAATGCGTCACAACAAACGAATGTACAAGATATCTCACTTTTCGGCAATTGTTGCCACCAAGGAGATATCTGACCTTTTAGATATGCTTCTTTTGGCCTAACTAGTTACCTAAATGAGGTCTTTAAAGGAACATAGGTGCGTCAAGCAGTACCTCAGGTTTGCGTGGGACAGAAAAGCCGAATCTAATAGTAGTCTTTAATCACAGTTGTCCGGAAGCAGATCAAATTCCGGGTATCGAAACAGGAGCATACTTCAAATAGATGGAACTTGAGGTTGATAACTGTTAAATCATGATAGTAAGCTAGGTCCATTCTCTGCAGCAGTTCTAGCATGGCCATAATTATGATGCCTTGCCAACTGAATATCATGCGATAATTGGGTTCTTGCTTTTGCATAAGGAGCACCTCTTGCTGTACAAAAGAAAAGCAGACCATAAATTTGCTTCGATGAATCTTATCCCTCTCATGCTTGGTTGTGCATTTATATTACATATATTCTCTCATAGCAAGTTGCATAAAAAAAATTGCCATTGATATAAATTATAAAACCAAAATTATGCTCTAATGTAATCTCTAAGAGTTTATCTTGAATGTCCTTACCTGCAAGCTGTTGTGTTCGTAGAATATTCTGCCGCCTTTTCCACCAAACCAGTGAACAGATAACCAGGAGTAAGATGATAAAGAACCCACCGAATCCAATGCCAATCTTCGCACTAGTAGAAAGATGGGGACCACAAGTAGGTAGTCCCGGTATACCACATAGACCTGCATTATCTGTAAAACTGCACATTTCCGCAATCAGTAAAATATTGTAGACTTTGGTAACAAACAACTAAATCGACATCCAATCACATATACAAGTGTGTGCACGTACATATCACACATATTAACGTGCTATAACCAATATTTCTAAAGGCTAGTTATATTTCCAGACAAATAATAGTGAGAACATACTTGAAACTAGCTCTGTGCAAAAGCCTTCCTCCTAAAGTAGCTGGGACTCTTCCAGACAGAGAATTGCCATTGAGGTTCCTGTACCACCGTAAAAATTTCAGTTGGAGTAAACTATCATAGGTAGCTTTCATGTGTTAACCAGCAACTTTAAAATTCTTACACTCTACGTAATGCTGTTAACTGTCCAAGGCTTTCAGGAATTGATCCATTAAAGGAATTGAAGGAAAGGTCCCTGCGATGCAAATAATATCATTGACAGAAAGCTGGATTTATAGTACAAAAGCAAGACACAATCAGCAGTGTCTGGAAAGAGGCCAGTTCAGAGGCACTTACAGTACTTCTAAGCTAGCTATTGTTCCGAGTGAGGGTGGAATGCCCCCATGAATGTTGTTCCAACTCAAATTTCTGTAAAAAGCCAATTTTAGCATATGTGAGTTACAGAGATGTTTTAAATCATTTGCAAGCTTGACTCACTAATAATTGATGCTTTATAATATAGGAATAAGTAGAAATAAGAGGGCCAGTGCAAGAAAGCAAGGAATGACAGCTATTTCACTTATATCTATGCCATCGTTTCGTCAAGGTTCTGACCAGTCGGGTTTGCGTAAAACCAATGAAGATATATAGTATAATAAACAGAAGAAAGTTATACTACAATTTTGTTATTACATAGAATGATGTCTATTAGAAACTTACATGCTCTGCAGATGACGCAGTTTGGATATGTCATTTGGTAAGAAACCCCTCAGTCCCTGGTTATCAAGATCACTGATCAAGTAGAAGCAAAACGTTAGCTATTTAAAATATACTGACATAAATGATGAAACACATTAACATTTTAAATTCTTATGCATCAATTCTTTTCTGAGCTCCTTAGTTGAAAATCTGTATTATGACTTCTAAATTTTACAATAAATATCCCTTTCTATTACTTATTTTTACAAAAAAAATATAATTCCTGGCAATGATAAATCATGTTGGTATAAAGAACCTGCATGACTTTGGATCAAGAAAAAGAATGTAGTTTAAGACAGAGAAAACTAAACAAGACCAAAAATAAGGAAAAAAAAAAAAAAAAAAAAAACTCACCTAATGTAGGCCTCTTTTTTTAATGAAGATAACAATAGATCTTAGCCATTATTTGATTTAGCACATGCTATCCATTTAAAAAAATTTGAATGCTAGTGACTCGAAGTAGTTACTGAAGAACCGTAAACCACAAAAGAACCAGAGATAGAAGAACCTTGCTCCAGATGAGTTAAGGTATGATACGAGTTTTACTAAATTTTGTGGAAGTTTACACAGAAAACAGCAAAAGAGGATTCTACACAAGAAATAAGAAGCCTTTCAGGAAAATCTGTACATGTGGAAGTAAATACTATTCACAGAGAAGGAAACTGTGTGGCTGCTGGATGGGCTAACAAACAATACTCATCTGGGAGATAATAGTTTAAAATTTTAGGCTGTTAGTTTCTTATTGATATACGGAGAGTTGTGTATTAAGAAGTGAGAAATGACTCATCTTTTGCCAATATAATGAAATTTTGGTTCATTCACAAAAAATAAATCCTGTTTTTATATAGAGTCCAAAAATTGTCAGTAGCATATGCCTTCCTGATGATTATGCCAATGAAAAAGTGGAAGGCTAATGAATTTATTGATTGTGTACAGAATGGATGGTCAGTGAGGTAGTTACTTTTATATATGTATCTTTGAGTTCTCCATTCTGCCTTTTGGTATGGGAAGGTTACAAATAGGAACAATGTTGTTTTGAGGAAAAAAAAAAAGTTTCCTTTGAGAAAGCCAAAGAGGCCAACAGAGGAGCACATGCCTTGGCCATTATGGCCACAATGTAAAAGAAAGTAGGATTTGATTTCATCATTTTACTCAAGAAATAGGCAGAGATTTAGGAGATTAAGATGAAGTCTACTGGAGTCTGGTAGTCCTAGACATACTACTGGTCCTAGACATACTACTGTTTCTTCAAATTATAGTTTCTCTACTATGTGAGGAAAACAAAAATAATTTCCATAGTAAAATATGAACTAACTGAATCTGTGCAGCACATGGCACATTTGTCAGCTTATTTTCAGTAGCATCATCGAAGGATTTCACATGCAACAATAGAAGACAAACCATAAGATTAACAAACAAAACTAAGTGGGTAGCAACAAAATATAAACAAAAAGAATGAGATAACATACATGGCAATAACGCATCACAAACAATTGAATATGAAAGGAATATAAATCAAATACAAGGCAAAGGATCAGGGAAGTACAGTCCATCAATGACCCATTTGTTGGTAGTATGGTCTAACTGGCAATCTGCCCCACTCCATGGATGTTGTTGGGGAACACAAGGATCACCATTCCACCCAAACCGAGTAGGAAGCCCCAATGATCTCTTCAATGATTGTAAAGCCCTTACTAGAATGGAGGAGGATAAAAAATCAGTAATGGTAGACACATAGACCAACTTCAAGAAAATGCAGTGCCCAGAAATAAAATGAAGCAAGTTAGAAGCACCATAAAATAATACAGTAATAGTGTACAGATTTTTCAACTTCCAGAAATTGCATTGCTCAGCTATAAAACGAAAGCAAGTTGGAAGCACTGTAAAAATAATTTAATGCTAGCTTATGCAAACACATCAAGATATCTTTTTCAAAAAAAAAAAAAAAAACACATCAAGGGATCTGTACCCATCAGAGAGTAATTGGGTACACACACTCAATAGTAACAGAATAAAAGGTAAGTACAAGCTAATTAAAAAAAAGACGGTATTTTGTCACTCTTTATCTCCGTACTCTGCCAACATCTTAAACTGTTTTGTCTATACTGGACAATTTTATCTCTCATAATGATGCTTAAGACATACAACTGTAAACAAGTACTTCAAGAAATCATCAATTAGGAACAGAAATAAAATATTGTCTTACTTCAGATTGCATTTTTGGTGCAGGAGAAAAAGAACAAATTTGACAAAAGGATAACTTTTAACAGCTAAATGATTGAAGATGAAAAATGAGTTAAAGCAGCCATAATCATTTAAATCACTTACAGATTATTATTGTCAGTTTATTTCAAAGAGACAAGAGGTAAATCTCCTAAAGGAAATGATTTCAAGTTCTCATTCGTCATTAGAGAGTTTAGTCACAGAGTGACAGCACAAAAGAAATTAGACATCCCAATAATTCTACCTCATTAGTAGCCTATATTAATCTTTTTCTTCTTTGTTTTAGGGTTTATCTTCTCCAGATTATTTCTGTTGGCTGAAAGTAATTTTAAGTAAAATAAGAATATGGCGTGCAGCTATCAGGCACAGAAATGGAGGCTGAAGCAAATATTGTAATTAATTCTCATATGATGGTTAAAAGCTGTAACGCACCAAATTTTTTATTATCTTCTTAAAAGATAAACAATTAGTAGACAAGTATCAGCCTTTTGCCAAATTCAAACAATGAACATAGGCATAAAACAATAAGAGGAGAAAATTACCTTCTTCTGGCAAAGTTTTGGACTCAGCAACTATAACCTCAAACACCTCAATTGCATTGATTATGGCATGACTACCTCCCTTAGGGTGCAGAGTTATCGTCAAAGTCCTACCGTTAACAGCAACAGTTGTGTTAAGTACAAGCGCTGTATAACGATCCCCACTCATTTTGATAACATCTACACCTTCGAATTCAATATCACCATTTATAAGGACATCAAATACCCTTTTCCCTGCTTCAGTAATTGTGCTATCAATCTCTGCAAAGTGTAACCAAATTGAATAGTTTTTGTTGGGATCCACATCCAGTGTGTATGCTAAATCAGGCTGACTATCAGTACTAACTAGAGCAGTCTGATAAAGAGCTTCTGGATAAAAGTTCGGTGATTTTGAAGCCTGCTTGATGCTACTTTCAGTAGACCTAGGTTGATCAGCATTCTGACCAAAAGTTGGCATTTGGCTCCAAAATCTATCCCCTCCCCAATGATCCCCACTATAATCTACATCGAACTTAGGTTTTGGATTACCACAACTCAGTCTTTTGGTTGTTCGGAGGATAACACCCTCACCCCGCTCTGGACCAATAGAGTATGCTTTATCATCAATTTGAAGAATTTCAAGTGAAAGGATTGCTGGATCTCCATGACCAGTGCTATGGAAGCATATAGAGACAGTGCCATCAGTAAGGAAGACAAGGGCTTCAACAAATGATTGGTCATCTTCGCTACTCCAACCTGATTTCAAAGAAGAAATCTGGGTGCCTTCGACAGATATATCAAATAGAGGTTCATGATCCAAATTAGCCAGGTTAACCAGTCCAAAGAAAATCCTCACGGTGTAATGTCCCTTTGGCACTCTGTTGATATTATAACAATTTTCAGGACCTTCAGAAAGGGGAAAATAGCGAAGTGTTCCAAGTGGAGGACTGATAAAACTTGGACGAGTGGCGTTGCCGGGAACGCCTCCTGTATATGCAAAATCCTTAAACCACCGTGTATTAGTTGGTGGAGTATGGACATTTTGACGAGCTCCACAGCTTATACGCATGGCATAAGGCGCTGTATTTAGAAAAAATACATAAGCTTGGCAACAAAACAAATAAAAATAGCTAAAGCAGAACAGTTTCACACATATCTACAACTCACTTGCCATATATGGCATATAATTGACTTTTCACAATTTGAATTTGAAGCTGCACATTCTTTCTACTTACTTAAAGTATTCAAACCATGATGAGAAATCATCACGGTCCCTCTAACAATAACAATAACATGCATCCAGGCATGCCAAAACACACAACAAACACATAGATCTTTTATTTTTATTTTTTTTGTAATTCAGGTTATGTCTTTCATGCTCTTGAATCTTGATTTTGAAAGAATGATAACATTAGATAGAGAATTTCGCTTCTTTCTGTTCAACAACATTTTCTTCACAACCAAACAGATCGAAACTGAAGATTTATCGTTTATTTGATTCAAATTTGCTAAACGATCAAAAAGTTCAACAATAAAATACAGTCAAATTCCAAATTCAACTATCCACTACTTCAATTTCACCACTTATCAACATCAATGCGAGAAAAATATAAAGTCACAACACAATATTTGCAATCTAATTAAACTCGTTTTCAAAAAAAGCAGCAGCTTAAGATTAAACACACTTATCACAAAACAAACATCAATTGACACCTAATCCATCAAAACACAAGCTTAATTCACTTCAAAAAAAAACCTAATCTGAATCTGTAATCAATCTTCGTAAAAATAAATAGAGTAGAGTGAAAGCTAACCATTTCGAGCTGAAGAAGAACTGAGAACCGAACAGAAAACGAGAAGCCATAAGAGATAAAATCTTAGCATTTTGTTAAGCTTCGGTAATGCACTGCTTTGCTCACCTGATTTTATTTTATTTTTTCAAAAAAATAAATATATATTAAAGCTTCATTTCACATTCTCTAAATCCATCTTTTGCTGTTGTTCTTGCTTTGCTTTTCTAGAGAGTGAGTGAATAACTGGGACGTGAGTGCAAGTAAACAGTTGCATTAATTTAATTTAATTTAATTTAATTTCTTTTTGTATAGTTGACTCGTGAAAAAAGATCAGTTGTTAATGTACCTGTCAGGTCCATGAATATTCATGGACGCTTGATCTGACGGTTCATGTGCTCTAATTAATGGAAATAAAAAACTTAAGAAGTCCACATCAGATCGTTACGTGGTTGATGGGTGGTTTACTAGTTTAGATAGTTACTGATCCAATTAATTTTTTGATATTACCACGTAGATATATATACCTTGCCAACTGCCAAGAATAAGACAACAACGGAAAATTCACGTAGAAGAATAAAAGTTTCTCAGGCTTTTGTTGAATTCACGTAAATGCCCCTGATAGGCTTTGGTGGTGTACCTTTTGATCGGACGGTTGAGAATGCTTGTTGTCTTAGTTGATGGGGTTTGGTAATTGCATTTGTTGACTTGTCATGCTTTTGACTTTAAAGGCTTGAATTGGTGCGCAATCATCGGACTATCAGAGAGCGTTCTGTGCCGAAGCAAAGAAACACAGCGGAGATTTCGGGTCAATTCCATGAAACCGGAAAAATGGGTCGGGTTCAGACAAGATGCAGAAGTATTTTTCCATTGGTTTATTTTATTTTATTTTATTTAGAAGCTCATGCAAAATTATTATTATTTCATTTTTGAAATACACTGAAAAATTAAGGAGCCTGTCGAGAAACCATACAAATTTAAAAAAAAATTAATACCAAATAAGTATTTATAAATTGGGTATTGTTAACATGAGATATGGATCCTCTCCTCACATTGTCCTCACTTCCATAATTTATTGACACATGTCTAATATAATAAATCAATGGTCTGAATTATTTTTATATATTTTTATATTTTTATTCTACCAAAAAAATAGAATCAATCAAGAGTGATGACAATGTAAAGACAATATGAGGTGAGGAGGAGATCCAAATCTGTTTAGGGTATATGATAAAACTTTATAAAAGGAAAGTCGGACTGTATTTATATTTTATTTTTACGTTTATTGTGATTAAGAACAATAAAAGAAGTGTGTGACTTTCTATTTATAGTATTTTATCATGTGCCCTGAGGGTACATGATAACACTACCCTTATAAATTTTAATTGAAGACAAATTTTAAAAATCCATTTTGGATTTTATTTTATTTTATTTAAGGTATATAAAGTGCGGGTGCATAAATTTTAGGTTGTTTAAGCCTTAGCAATATTTAGATAGGAAATAAATGTCACTAATAGAAGATCTTGAATTCATATGGACAAAGTGTAACTAACATGTCCTAACTAATGAAAGGTTTACTATCGAAGAGGTCAGTCTATTGATGCCAATATATTCAATTCTACCTAATAAAGAAAAAGATTGGGCCATGGTTTAGTTGATAGGATTAAATAAAGATAGTTTTTTTTTTTTTTTTTTTTTTTTCATCGTTTGTTGGAATAATGATATTAGAAGAGTTTTAAGAAAATTATTTTTTGGAAAACATTTTTCTTCAATAATTTTTTTATAAAAATAATGCTAATCAAGTATGTATTTGAAAGACGAGATGAGATTAGTCCGATGGTAAACCCCTCACATATGCATCACGAGGTTGCGGGTTTGAGTCCTCCCCTCTAAAAAATCCTCTACTTAATGTAATACTTAAAAAAAAAAAAAAAAAAAAAAAAAAAAAAGTATGTTTTTGAAAAAATTATTTTTGAATCATTTTCCATTGGTTTTGTTGTTTTTAATAGGTCATACTCATAGTGTCATCCTACCTTGTTTGGATCAGTGATATTATTGGACTGCATAAGAGTTGTTGGATTGAATAAAAGAAAATCTAATGTATATATTAAAAGATTTTTAAATAATTCCTTTACCTGCAACCTTTTTTCATAGGTTGCTACAGTAATGCATGAAATGATTTTTTTTTTTTTTTTTCATATCATGAGCTAGTTGTTACATGATACAGCTTTATTGTTACAACGTAAATCAAATTTGTTACAACATTAAATTGTTACCATATACATTTTAATTACAAATTTATATGCGAAACTTGTTACAATGTACAAATATTTCATTGCTTATATAAAATGAGTTGTTACGTGATACTTCAATATTGTTACGTGGTACATTTTTATCGTTATATTTCACGTCAAATTTGTTACAACGTTAAATTATTACCAGAAACATCTTAATTACAACTTTTTACACGAAACTCGTTACATTGTACAAATATTTTATTACTCATATTAATTGAGTTGTTATGTGATACTTCAACGTTGTTACAAGGTACAGTTTTATCGTAACATTCCACGTCAAATTTGTTACAATGTTAAATTGTTATCACTAACACCTTAATTATAATTTTTCACGCAAAACCGTTATATAGTACGGATATTTTGTTACTCATACAAAATAAGTTGTCACATGATACAACTGAATTGTTACATGATACAGTTTTATCGTTACACACCATACTAAATTTGTTATAACATGAAATTATTTCATTTCTCTTCTCCAATAGACTAATAGAATTTTATAAACCTGTTATTCCCAAGTTAATTACTTGTCAAAGAGTTTAAAGCTTCAAAGCTTCAAGATCAAGTGTCCAAATAAAAAGGGCATTCTCATTATTTTCGTATTGTTATTTATTTATTTGTTGGATTAAATTATGTAATTAAATTAAAAATGTTTATTTTCTCAAAAAAATTAGGTACATGAATTAATGGAATTGTGATTTTAATTGGTGTACTATAAGTGGTGGACCTAAGATTTGAGGAGAAAACTGAAATGTTTTTGGTTTTATATGAATGTGAACAAATATGTTTGGTTTAAAAATAATATATTTATTGGCGGGGTTTAAACCACGGTTACTACCGTTTCCTAGTACCTAACCAGTAGAACCATAGTAAATATTACCTTCTTATTTAAAATAAATATAATAAGTAGTAAATATTTGTGGGGATCAAGTTTCCTCCAACACTGTAATAAAGGGTCACTACAAGAATGCTCACGGGTAGTTTTTTTTTTTTTTAATCATTTTTTGTATTCTTTTAGTGTTACGGTGGAGAAGAAAAAGAAAGAGGAGGTGGAGAAGAAGAAATAGAAGGTGGGGAAGGCCGAGAAGAAAATGGAGTTGGAGATGAAAGAGAATGAGGTGTAGAACAGTAGAAGCCGATCAAGAAGGTCGAATGGAGATTATGGACTTACAGTATTAACATTTTGATTTTATGTTTTTTAAAAAAGAAATCTGGTTTTTATTTTTGTATTTTTTTTCTTTCACGGCGTGGCACAACAATAAACCGAACCGTCGTCACCTTTAAACTTAACTATGCCTATATATACAGGCTTTGGCTTTCAGAGTTTCCACTCTTGTCAACCTCTCTCGCAAGAAAGAAAAGCCAAATGTATTTTTTTTCTTAACTTTGTCATTTTTTGTTTGTTTACATTTTGATGATCCTTCTTTTGTTTCTATGAATTTACAGAAACAACAACAATGTAACCTAAGGCTAAGGGGAATCAATGCATTTTTTGTGTGTCAAAAACTGGTGAACTTAATGATCCATCTGAAGCTATCAATGCTGCTACTTTGCTCTTCACACGGGAAAAATATTTATCTTCACTTCAAGACTAAGCATCCGATGCATAACCAGATGTGCAATATTTGCAGCAACGGTTTCAGATCGAGGATCGTTTTGAGTCTTCATCTCCAATCGGTCCATAAGTAAGTCCTCATCTCTTGGGTTTCTTTTTTATTATTATTATTTTTTATAGCTTTAATATTTTATTTATTTATTTATTTTAATTGCTTTGGTTTTCAGTGAACTAGACCTAAATTTACCGGAGAAGACTTCGAAAAACAAGAAGAAAAAGAAGAAGAACTAGTACTATAAGTGGTGGACCTGCGATTGGAGGAGAAGACTAAGATACTGTATTGAACCATATTATTATGTGAGTTTTTTCTTTTCGACGTAGATTTGATTATCGGCCGTCTATTTGGTTTTTGTTTATGTGAACGTGAACAAATATGTTTGGTTTAGAGTATTCGTATGTTTGGTTTAAAAATAATGTATTTATTGGTGGGGTTTGAACCATGGTTACTACCATTTCCTAGTGTTTGACCATAGTAATTTTTTTTTTTTAATACATTGTAATTCATGGAAATTGGATTATGAGGAATTGAACCAAAATGCAAGGTAAAGCAAACAAAAAGAAGAAACAACTAAGTTTCATCAAGTCCCTAATCAAGTGCATTTGACATGAGGCATGTTCCAATGTTAATTACTTTCATTTTTAAGTAGTGTTTCAACAAAGATATCTTGATGCTAAATTTGGGCTACTATCATGTGTGTTACATCATGCAGGGGTTCGAGACGATGAAATACCGACCCCTATGATCAAAATGACCCCCACGACCCTTACCACCCCTACTAAGATGGTCTCTAATGTCACCTTCAATGTCTTCATCATCATCATCATCGAACTGTTCACGATCATGACACCATTGAACTGCTTTTTCCCGCTCTTGTATCTTATCCCACATTGATTTTGCTTCCTTGATGGAATAACCATAGTAAATATTATGTTATTAATTCAAATAAAAATAATAAATAGTAAATATTTGTGGGATCAAGTTTCCTCCAACACTGTGTTAGAGGGTCACTACAAGAATGTTTATAGGTAGGCTGTGTTTTTTTTTTTTTTTTTTTCCCTTCAAGTTATTTCATTTATTATTTTTTTTTTTAATCACTTTTTGTATTCTTTAGTGTCATGGTGGAGAAGAAAAAGAAAGAGGAGGTGGAGAGGAAGAAAGACAAAGTGGAGAAGGCCGAGAAGAGAGAGGAGAAAAAGAAAGAGAAAGTGGAGAAGAAGAAAGAGAAGGTGGAGAAGGCCAAGAAGAAATGGAGGTGGAGAAGAAAGAGAATGAGGTGTAGAACAGTAGAAGCCGGTCAAGAAGGTCGATTGGATGTTATGTACTTACAGTATTAACATTTTGATTTTATGTTTTTTTTTTGCTTGTAAGGTTAGTGTTTATTTATTTATTTATTTTTTTGAAAGAAACAGACCATTCATTAACAAGAAGAAAATATACAGGAAACGCTGGTATTCAGCCAAAGTTTTTCCTCCTTAGAGGAAACCGCCAAAGAAGCCAGAGTGTGTGCCAAAGTATTGCCAGATCTGGGAATAGCTTGGCAAGAAACCACACCTAGCTCCTGGAACATGGCTTTAATATCATTAATTACAAAGATAGCATCACAGAGGGAATTAGATGAAGAATTCAGAGCTGATGCTACTTCAATGGCATCTACCTCAACATAACTAACAAGCAGATTTTGATTCTTGGCCAGCAAGAGACCTTCCCTCAAAGCCAGAAACTCACCTATGTTGGCTGAAAAATTTCTGGAATGCATTTAGACACAGCCACCATGATTTTACCATCGCTGTCTCTGATTGCAGCACCTACACCAATTGAAGAAGAATCCCCCCGAACAGAAACATCTGTGTTGAGCTTAAGGGAACCACTAGGAGGAGGGCACCAATCTGAGCACTTGGAACCAGCGATGGATGGAGGGCTAGGGGATAAGACTAGTCGAGAATGCTGAAATTCCTGCAGAAAGCCACTAGCCCAATTCACCAGCTCTTCTGGTTTCCTAGTTCTGCCACCCTTCACTGCTGCATTTCTATTCTCCCAAATGCTCCAGAGCATAACACAAAAGAACTCAAGATCATTCCTTCTCATACCGGGCAGCATACCTGTTAGAACATCATAGACAGAAATTTTTTTAAAGCAAATAAGATTATACTTAAAAGGTGTCAATTTCCAGACTTTCCACACATTATTACACCACAACAAAGCATGAGAAACAGATTCACAAAACTCCCCACAGAATCTGCAATAGGCATTAGACACTATTTTCCTCAACCACAGATTATGCATAGCCGGCATGGCATTTCGACAAGCCCTCCAAACAAATATTTTAATTTTAGGAGGGATATGAAGATTCCACAAGGTGGTCCACCATTTTCTAATAGCTGCCCCATTTGAAGAAGATGAAATAATTTTCTCATTAAGAGCCACTTGATACCCACTTTTCACAAGATATTTGCCATTTTTGTCATAATGCCAAGCTAAACAATCTTGGCCCCCAAAAATACTAATAGGAATCTTGGAAATTACCTCAGTATCAACAGGGAGAAATGTGTTATGCAGCTTTTCCAGGTTCCAGCAGTGAATATCAGTGTTTATAAAATTAGCCACTTTCATATCTGGATTTGAACATGGGGATATGGGCTTGAAAGTGGCTGGTCTAGGCAGCCACGGATCCTTGAAGGCCAGAATATCGGTTCCATCGCCCACTTTCCATCGCAACCCTTTTTCTAGAAGAGATCTGCCCCACAGAATACTTCTCCATATGTGGGAGCAGCCTGACTTTGGAGAAGCATGGAGGAAATCCTTGTTTTTAAAATATTTAGCTTTCAGAACTTTAGCCGCCAGAGTATCAGGACATTTTAGAATACGCCACGCTTGCTTAGCAAGGAGAGATTGATTGAATAAATACAAATCCTTGAATCCCAAACCTCCACAGCTTTTAGGAAGACAAAGGTCTTCCCACTTGACCCAACTGATTTTTCTTTTCCCATCCTTAGAGCCCCACCAAAATTTGGAAATTAAGGCACCTAGCTCTTTACAAAGTCCCTGAGGAAGTTGGAAAATGCTCATCATGTAGGTTGGGATAGCCTGGGCCACTACTTTAATCAGTACCTCCTTTCCTCCAAAAGAGAACAAGCTGCCTTTCCAGGACCTCATTCTTTTCCAGACCCTCTCTTTAATTTGTTCAAAAATCCTCCTCTTATTCCTACCAACCATAGAAGGAAGGCCCAAATACTTATCTTGTGTGTTAGAGGTTGGGATTTGGAAGAAATCCTGGATCTCTCGTCTAAGATTGGGGGCAACATTCGGATTGAAAGTAATCTGAGATTTCTGGAGATTGACTTTTTGTCCCGAACCTCTTTCATAGATCCCTAGCAAAGTTTTGATTAAGGAGCAATTCTGATGGGAGGCTTTACAAAACAAAATACTGTCATCTGCAAAGAACAGATGACTAACTAGAGGGCTGCCCCGAATACATTGGAGACCCAAATCCCGCCCATTTCTTTCATTCTTCCCAATTAGGCTAGATAAACCTTCAGCACAAAGAATGAAGAGATAGGGTGAAAGAGGGCAACCTTGTCTTAAACCTCTGGAGGGGACGACTTGGCTGACTGACTTTCCATTTAACAGGAAGGATAGAGAAGAGGTTGTGATGCAGTCCATGACCAAAGAAACCCAGTTCTTCGGAAATTTCATTCTCTCCAAGACAGCCTTGAGAAAATCCCATTCCACTCTGTCATATGCTTTACTCATATCAAGTTTGAGAGCCATATGCCCTATCCTTCCAGCCTTTTTATGATTAATGGAATGAAGAAACTCAAAGGATACTAGAGCATTATCAAAAATCAGGCGCCTCGGAACGAAAGCTGACTGATTAAAGGAAATGATTTGGGGAAGATACTCTTTCAATCTGTTGGCCAGCACCTTAGAAACGATCTTATAAACGACACTGCACAGAGATATCGGTCTAAAATCCGAAATAAGGGAAGGGTTTTTGGTTTTAGGGATGAGTACTACATTTGTGGAATTAAACTCCCGAATAGAAGACCTCCTGTTTAGAATATTAAGGCACACCCTTGTCACTTCATGCCCTACAATGTCCCAAAATTTCTGGAAGAAAAGTGCGTGGAAACCATCAGGACCTGGGGCTTTCGTTGGGTTCATTTCAAAAACCGCCCTTTTCACTTCATCTGCTCCAAAATCAGCCTCCAATTGCCGTTGACTCACACTGTCCAGACTGCCATCAATAGCTTCTGTTATCCTACTAATATCACAAGAACTAGGATTTGAGGACCGGAAAAGAGAGGAAAAATGGGCTCCTATCATTCGACCCAATCCTTCCTCTGAATCCTGAAGCACACCATATTCATCTGCTAGCTTATGAATAAAATTTTTCTTTTTCCTCATAGAAGCCCTATGATGGAAAAATCTTGAATTTCTATCACCTGCAGCCAACCAATCAGACCTTGCCCTTTGCCTCCAATAGATTTCTTCACTATCAAGAAGGCCCTCCAGCTCTGCTTCTAGTGTTTATTTATTTATTTTATTGGGATGGGATTTAAATTCATGCATGTGATTTTATATGATATATTATATATCCTAGAGGTAATTTCCCCTCATTGGCCGTCAGTTTATTTATTTATTTATTTATTTTTAATGCATTGTGATTTGTGAATCTTATTTTTGAAAGAACGAACGTATGTATGTGATTTTATATATCCTAGAGGTAAATTCATGCATGTGATTTTATATAATATATTATATATCCTAGAGGTAATTTCCCTCATTGGCCGTCAGTTTTTATTTATTTTTAAATGCATTGTGATTTGTGAATCTTATTTTTGAAATTTTATTTTTAACTTAGAAGATAATATATTCCTCAATTGATTTCCTATATATTATGAACTGGTCTAACCTCTATAATGACACCTATAAAACTTATTAGTACACATATTTTTATAAGTACACTCATGTCTAAAATTTAAGAAATAAATATTACTATAAGCACCCATCCTAATGCCACTAGTACCCTCATTGAAATAAATATATTCATTTTAATATATATTATTTATAAACACTCTTAAATTATTACCATATCCAATTTATAAAAAAAATCATATTATTTTTGGAATCAAATCCCCTTTTAATGATGGTCCAATTTACTTTTAGAAACATCTCGAATGTAGGAGCCTTAAAAATATGTGGAACCGGGGTCAAGAGATTTTCAATCTGGAATTTTATTTATTTATTTATTTTTTTAAACAGCTATCTTAAAAAAAAAAAAAAAAATGATAATCATGTGATAATGAGAAAGTTCGAAACTTGAAATAAAATTAGAGTTTAATTAGGGTTTATCATAAAAATTAGAGTTTATCATAAATTTTTTTTTTTTTTTTTGAAAGGTAAGTTTTTTTAAATAAAGAAATATAGTTGAAAATATGAGTGTAATTAACGAGTGTATATAGTATTATATTTATTTCTAATTAAAGTAATTTATTCCTTATTGGTAAATTTCTATTAGGATATTTTTGTAATTTAATTTTTTAATAAAATATAGGTGTACTAATAAGTTTTATGGGTGTCAATATCGGCACTCTTCTTCTTATTCTTCGAATTCATCTATCTAAATAATTTCAGGTATGTGATTACTGATTAATAAGTATTTTGGGTTTTTTTTTTTTTTTTTTTAATATTTGTTATTTTCTTAGGCCATTAATATATTTCTTCAATGAATTCCACTTTTTAAAAAATATATGATTTTGCTACATTTATACTAGTTTGTTATTTAAACGTTTATTTATTTAAATGCACAAGCGATTGTCATCCAATTTTAGCTAGTTATATTTTTTTATTTATTTGATATTTAGATGAGATGAGAAAGCCATCGACAATTGATGGATTTTTCAAAAGAATTAAAACCTTAAAAGCCGATTCATCTTTGTCAACATCTAATATTAGTATTCCAGTATCTAAAAATCAATCCACGAAATCTCCAACAAATGATATTAAACAAAATATTAAATCTTTAGAGCGGGACACATGATTACGTCAACAAATATGAGATTATCTCGTTATTGAATGTGATGAAATTCGTCAAGCTTATATTAAAGTTGGTCCATTCCAACCCATTCTTGACCATTATAAAAAATATGAACTAGATTTAAAAGAGCGACGAGTTCCATTATGATTTATAAATCTAGTGTTGATTTTATTTATTAATTTATTTAATATACCAAACTAGACGCTATTACATTTTTTTTTTAATAACTTAGTTTTAAATATTAATATATTTGTTCGATAGTAAACCCCTCACACATGCACCATGAGGTTGTGGGTTCGAGTCATCCCCCTTCCCAAAAAAAAAAAAAAAAAAAAAAAAAAAAAAAAAAAAACCCCGAATTGCATTGTAATACTTCGGAAAAAAATATATATATATATATATTTTTTTTTGATCTCGGGCCCCCCAAAACCGAAATCCTGACTTTACCCCTAGATTTATACCTATAGCCAAAATACTTGGTGGAAGAAGTTATTTGAGAAATAAATAGCTTACCATATTTATCCATCCACTATAGATATGTACGTGACCAAAATTGTTGGTGAATTTTGGTTGGTAAATCCATTGAAGGACCACCCATAATGTACTAAAAGTTGAGGATCTATAAATCTATCCTCTTTTATAGCATTCTTGCTTTTCAATGTCCTCTTCTAAAATATAATAACTCTTCATCTTCGTAGTTGCTAGCTTTCTTGGTCCCGTATCTTTTCTTATTAAATGCATCAAATTATAACAAGGGCCATTACCAATTAGGTCCTATACTTTTTTTAAAATTCCAAGTTGTTTGCGACTTTTACAAAAGTGACTAAATTAGTCCTTATATTTTTCCCAAGTGCCAAATTAGTCACATTAATTAAGTTCCATCAATCAACTTTAACTGTGTAGTGGTAAAATTGTACTTTACCCCTAAACAATATAATAATGATACATGCACATTTTTTTTAACCCATGTATATTTTTGTTTATTTTATTTTTGGGTTTTGAGTTTTGAATAATTTTTACAACAATGCTTGTATAATATTAACAAAAAAAATAAGTCGTATAAAAATAGTAAAAGACTAAACTGGGAATGAATGGTAACTTTGTTTATAAAATAAGGGTATAATTGGCATTGACTTATTATTATTTTTTTAGAATTTTTTAGAATTTTTTTTATTGAAAAGGGTACAAATGGCGTTTTATTAATAATATATATATATATATATATATATATATATATTTGTAATTATAATGGTGAGTTTAATGCATAAAAGACAGAACAACTTTGCTCAAATATGACAAATAAAGAGTATTTAAGTACTTTAACTAAAATTGTTAAAGTCAACTGTTATATTTAACACCGTTAAACCATTAGAGGGACCAATTTGGTCACTTCTAAAAAGAGAGGGACTAATTTGATACTTGGGAAAAATGTGAGGACCAATTTGGTCACTTTTGTAAAAGTCACAAACAACTTGGAATTTTTAAAAAAGTCCAAGACCTAATTGGTAATTTCCCTTATAACAATTATAAGATATTTCTTGTATTATATTCTAGGATTAGGAACACACACATATTAGGATTACCTGCCAGTATTTCACAAATCTGTTTAATTCTAGCAATCCTTCACAGCAGGATATGAGTAAGGTTTTCAACGATATTACCCCACGTCTGGATGAATGTTCCTCTCGTTGGCTGAACTCTAATTTCAAGAAAAGATGAGGTCAAAAGGGCAGTGTTTGATATGAATCCCCTCAATTCCCCTGGTAGCGATGGACTCCCTGCCATCTTTTACTAGAAGTTTTGGGAATTGGTTGGTGACAGTGTGACCAATGCTTGCTTAAGTGTGCTCAATGGTGGTGTCTCTGTTGAGGGAATGAACAAAATGATTATTTCCCTTATCCCGAAAGTCTAAAGTCCGGACTTCATCTCAGATTATAAGCCCATTAGCTTATGCAATGTCATTTACAAGGTTATCTCTAAGGCAGTGACCAATAGGCTAAAAAGGGTTCTTGACAGATTAGTTTCGGAGATACATTGTGCATTTGTACCTAACTGTCTTATTTCAGACAACACTATTGTCGGTTTCGAGTGCCTTCACAGATTGAAGAGACGGAAAAGGAAGCGGGGCTCAATGGCTATCAAACTGGATATGGCTAAAGCCTATGATCGGGTTGGGTGGGCTTTTTTGGAAGGTATGATGTGAAAAATTGGTTTCTCCGACAAATGGGTTAATCTGATTATGAGGTGTCTCTTCTGTGACATATTCTTTTAGTATTAATGGAGAAGTTTGTTGTAATATTAAGCCTACTAGAGGTCTCAGGCAGGGAAATCCCTTCTCTCCTTTCCTCTTTATATTTTGTGTTGAAGGACTGTCCAACTTGATCAAAAGGGCTCAAGTTAAGGGAGATTTCTTTGGTTTCAGCTACAGTAGAGGTGGTCCTAACATCACACACCTTTTCTTTGCTGACGATAGTTTAATTTTCACCAAAGCAAATGATAGGAATTGCATGGCTATCAAAAACTATCCTAGAAGACTATGGGAAAGCTTCGGGGCAAGCTGTTAACTTTGGGAAATCAGTTATGTGCATCGGTCATTCTTTTTTGGTCTGGGAAGGGGAGAGATTGGCTGCTCTGATTGGGATCAAGCTGGTGAATTGTCATGAGAACTATTTGGGTCTCCCATGTTTCTCCGGTAGGAACAAAAGGAAATTGTTTGCTAACATTGTTGATCGGGAGTGGAGCAAGATAAAAGGGTGGGGTGAAAAGTTGCTTTCGATTGGTGGAAAAGAGATACTTGTCAACGCTGTCATCCAGGTGGTTCTAATGTACGCCATGAGTATGTTCCGTCTTCTAAAAGGTTTAGCCGATGAGATTCAAAGATTATGTGCTAGATTTTGGTAGGGGTCTAAGGATAATCAAAAGAAAATACATTGGTGCACTTGGAAGAGGTTGTGTAGTTCCAAAAATGAGGGAGGTCTTGGCTTTCGGGACCGAGAATCTTCGAATAGGGCTCTCCTCACCAAGCAATGCTGGAGGATCCTCAAAAAACCTGACACTCTTGCTGCAAAGGTTCTCAAAGGGTGTTATTTTAATGATGGGAATTTCATTAAGGCCAAGAGTAAGTCTGATGCTTTGTTTGTTTGAAGGAGTCCGGTGTAGGGAAAAGATATATTAAAGGCTGGGATTAGGTGGCAGGTGGGTAATGGTAAGTCTATATCTATCTACAGGGATAAATGGATTCCTAGACCATCCACTTTTAATACCATCTCGCCCCCAAAGCTGAATTTAGATGCGAAGGTTTGTCAGCTTTTCAATCCTTCTGGTGGATGGAATATGCAGTTGCTTAAGGATATTTTCATCCCTTGTAATGTGAATATTATATCTCAAATACCCATCAGCATTGGCGATAGGAATGATGATATCGTCTGGCATTATGATGAGAAAGGATCATACACGGTTAAAAGAGGCTATTGGGTCGCCTATAATCTGGTGTCGAGCACAAGTCTTTCGAATTCTCATCCCTCTACCTCATGGTGGTCTTTCTTATGGAAGCTCTGGATCCCTCTTAAGGTTAAGCTTTTCATCTAGAGAGCTTGTCATGACTGGATCCCTACAAAGATCAATATTACACGTAGGGGGGTTCAAACAAATAGAAATTGTGAAGCTTGCAATGTCTGTAACGAGACCACCCTACATGCTCTTTGGCAATGTAATAAGTTGAAGAATATTTGTAAGGATTGGTTCAATCTGTATAGGAACCGTATAGGTCATTTTACTAATTTTTTGAGCTGATGATGGATTAGGCCTCCCTTACAAATAGGAAGGATGCTGGTTTGTTTAGTATCGTGGTTTGAAGGATCTGGTACTATCGTAATTCCCTTGCTCATGGATCTAAACTTGGGAGCATGGATGATGTGTGTAATTGGAGTAAGGCCTTTTTGGACGATTTCATCAAGGCCAATATTAAGACTGGTATTGAGTTGATGCCTAATAGAAAACAGGCCTTGTTTAAGTGGCTTCCGCCTGTGGAGGGGGTCTACAAGGTTAATTTGTGCTGCTTTGGCGTATAAAGTTGGAGGTCGGATGGATATTAGGGGTGGTCATTCAGGATTATAACGGTGATGTCTTTGCCTCCTGCTCTCAAACTCTTTTGTCTAATCTAAATGCCAAGTCTGCCAACCTCATTGCTATTTTGAAGAGTGTCCAGCTCAGTTTGGATTGTGGTTTGGCCCTATGCGCCTTTGAATCAGATAATGCTCTGGTTGTTAAATGGATTAATGAAGCTCAGTGTAATTTTTCAGAAAATGGGGTGCTATTGGATGATATCAAGTCTTTGAGTTATAATATAAGGAAGGTGAAGTTCGTGTATACCTCTAGTAGAGCTAATTGAGTGGCTCAGACCCTTGCTAAGCATGCTCTGGAAATTTCAGAGGACACCTTTTGGATGGAGGATTTTCCTTCTTGCATTAATGTTCTTGTGCTGGCTGATAAGCTTGGCTAGTTTTGCTTTGTTGTTTTTTCTGTTGTTTGGTTTCATTTTTAAAAACAGTTTTTTGTTTTTAAAAACAAAAAAACAACTCTAAAATTGTTTGGATAATCATTTTGTAAAATTGTTTTTTAAAACAAAAAACAACTTTTTAAAATTTATAACTAAAAATTTAAAAACAACTTTTTATTGTTTTCTACAATTTTCAAAACAGTTTTTTAAAACAAACCACAACTTTTTCCTCCAAATAACTATTTTACTTATTTCAAAAACATTATCAAACACATTTACATTGTTTTCCGTTTTTGAAAACTACTTTTAGAAAACACTACTAAACATGTTTGCATTTTTAAAAACATCATTTTTATTTTTAAAAATAGTTTTCAAAAACATCATTTTAAAAACGATACAAAACGCGCCCTTAGTTTTTCTGCTTTGCTTTGTTTTCTTCCTATTGTTTGTTTAAAAAAAAAAAAAAGAGGCGGAATTTCACATAAGTCCCACTTTTTTGGCTATTTGTCACCTTTATAAATGTCTTTCCATATTCATCACTTTAATCCTTATTTTTTCCATAACTCATCACTTTAGTCCATTTGACTAAATATTTGAAAATCAACTATTTTAAAACCCGTGAAAGTACAATTTTGCCCTTATTACGATTTAATTTAGCTAAAATGATTATCTTAACTTTAAATTAAAATGAAAAAAATAAAATTATCAATAATAAAATCTTAAATAAATAGATTACAAAAACATATCTTAAATAAATAATAATAAAAAATCCATTAATTTTTTCTTATTTTGTATATTTTTTTTCATAATGGATATTTATTTACTAAAATGATTATCGTAGCTTTAAATGATTATTTTTCATAATTTGTTTTTGTAATATATTTATTTAAGATTTTATTATTAAGAATTTTATTGTTTTTCATTTTAATTTAAAGCTAATATAATCATATTAGCTAAATAAAAATCCATTATGAAAAAAAAAAATTAATGAATTTTTTTATTATTTATTTAAGATTTTTTTTTTTTTTTTTGTAATCTATTTATTTAAGATTTTATTATTGAGAATTTTATTGTTTTTCATTTTAATTTAAAACTAAGATAATCATTTTAGCTAAGTTAAATAGAATAAGGGCAAAAGTGTATTTTCACAGGTTTTAAAATAGTTGACTTTCAAATATTTAGTCAAATGGACTAAAGTGATGAGTTTTGAAAAAAAAAAAAGAGACTAAAGTGATAAATATGGAAAGTCATTTATAAATGTGACAAATCGCTAAAAAAAATGAGACTTATGTGAAATTCTGACCAAAAAAAAAAAAGGAACACACACGAGATAAGGTTGGTATATCTCTCACACTTACACGGTTACACCACGTGGTTGTGTGCTCAAGTCCTCTCTATTCTAAAAAAACCCTGAATTTATATAATAATTCAAAAAAAAAAAGAGACTAAGGGGTCGTTTGTTTTTTTGTCTGAAGACTGAACAGTCTTGAATTTTACTGAAGACTGAATAGTGACTGAAACCTGAATCTGAATGATATGTTTGTTTTTTTTTTTTTCTCACATCTGAATATAGTGTCAACATGTTTGTTTTTTAAAAATAAAATTTTCTGAAAAGAAGTAATTTTACATCTATACCTATGTTAAACAATTATACATATAATATATAATAAAAACAATCCAAAAATAATACTTATATATGAACACATATGATCATGATCTTCTTTTTCGATTACAAACAAACTTTATTTTTACCGAGAAAAGAAAAGGTTTTTTTTTTTTTTTTTTTTTTTCAAAAAATAAAAGGGGCAGCACGAAAACTCACACAAATCACTCTAAAAAAAATAATATATAAATACATCACCCTAATATCATAATAAAGCATTGATATTAAACACCAATATGAGAAGTGATTAGGGTTCTTTTTTATTTTTAAAGCTATTTAAAATAAGCAATATATGAAAACAAAGATTTCTATACAATATATAATTATGATGAAATTGGATATATGTTATATATGGAGGATAGCATCGGAAGAAAAGATTTTGGATTGCATTTAATGTAATTCAGTGATTTACAATTAAGTTAAAAATCAGGATTTTTTACTTTTTATTTTAAGTTGTTTTTTGGTATTTTTAAGTTGTTTGACCACTTAAAAAAACAAACAAAACAATTTAATAATTATGATTCAGACCCATTAAGTTATAAGTGAAGAAAACAAACGACCCCTAAGATCACAATAGCTTCAGATAATAATAATAATAATAATAAATTCTAAATATTAGTGTTTGAGAATTAAAAAAAAAGAAACACGGGTTGAAATGAGTTCTTGACTGATCAAACAAAATTTTAATTGGTATTTAAAAAATAAAATATAATAAAGATTGGACTGTGAGCTATGCTATGAATATGATAGAGAGGATGTTAGAGACAGGAAAATTACCATAGCCAGCGATTCGAAGGTAGCAGTTTTTTGGATAAACAGCGACGGTATTGGAAGTTTGAATCATATCGATATCATCTTTGACATTCGTTCTAAGCTGAAAGGGATGGCCAAGACGGTGGTGGTTTTTAATTCAAGAGTAGCGAATTCCTTTGCGGACTCGCTAGCCAAGAGAGGCTCCATGAGTAAGGGCGACTTCATGGAATGGGGCGATACCTGAGTTCGGGGTTGGTCTGGCCTGAGTCTCCGATCCTGGGCTGTGGGGAAGTGTTTGCCTGGGTTGTTTGTTTTTGTTTTCTTGCTTTGTGTAGTGTTTTTGGTTTTCGGTTGCTTTCCCATGTTTTTGGCGGGCTCTTTGCCTTGTCCAGGTCCATGTGCTTTTGTTTGTGTTTGTTCCCTGCTTTGTTTCTGCGGGTGTTGTGCTCTCTTCTTGTTTTCTTTTTTATCTTAATAAAATTTTTGCTGTTCAAAATAAAATAAATAAATATTGGAATCTAGATTCTAGCTTGAAAATAATTATTTGACATCATAAAATTAATCATAACTTAACAAAGTTTAAATTAATTACAAATTATCCCTTTTTAAACAAGGCTTTTGCATGCGTAGCGTGATAAAGACAAACTTAGGATCTAATTGAGTTTACATGATTGATTATTAGAAAATGTTAACACAAGTTTTAAACATTGAAAAGGTGAATAAAAACATATACATTCTTTATTAAATTAAAAATTAAAAAACTAAAATATAATAAATTACTTTTATAATCAGTCCTCTAACGATAGGGATCATAAATTCATGTATATTAGATTTTTTTTTTTACGGTATCTATCTATCCACTTAGGTCAGGTTTTTTGTTGGAGCTTTGCCATTGGTAAGATTAAAGCCACTAACTTGGGAGTCATTTGTCTAAACCTCAAACTCGTCCATTCACCAACTAAACTTCGCCTCAAGGGCATATTAGATAAATCATACATAAAAAAAAAAAAAACATATTTATTTATTTATTTATTTTAACAAGCCCAGCCCACATAATTCAATCCATTTCGGTACGACCCGACCCAAAACCATTAATCGAAACTAAAGCACTCCCTAAAAAACTCAAAAACCACTCCCAAAACCATATTCTTTGTCTATCTCTGTTGCTCAAGCAACAGTACCACGATTAAAAACCAAACTGTACCGTACCGTCCCTAATGCCTACTTCATCCGCCGCCGCTGCAGATGACGACGACGACCAGGATCCCTCAGAAGTCTCCGCTTCCGATACCGATAACGACGAAGAAATTGTACAAGTCGAAGAGGAGGGATTCGACGATTTGTCTGATTCATCAAATGATCGCAACGGTTAGTTAAAAAAATAAAATCACTATTATCGGTTGATTACTGTTTCGAAGCTAAATTTACAGTAAAATCTATGTGTATGGGAATGACTGTTGTTTTTGTTCTTTGATTGATGTTACATGGTTTGTGTTCGTCTGTGTATAATATAATGCTGGAAATACATATTTGAATTTTTTGAAAGTTTTGTTTTTGTTCTGTTTCGATACATTAGAGCTCGTATATTTGATTGTATTTATGTTGCTGACTTGCTGGTTTGTGGATTTGTGGAGGAATGTTATCCGGATGTTAATGTATGTTATGTCCACATTTGTTTGATAGTTGTAAATAACAGCTTTTGGAATACTTTGGTTTCAGATTTTGCTGTTGGTAATTTGATGTGAATTAATGTGGTCGCATTTGTCTGCAATTTGAATCCGATTGATTGTTGTTCTAGTAACATGATTCTTAGTTCAAATAATCAATTGCATTGAAATAAATTGAAAAGTTGCTTGTTACTCTACGCCATTTTGTGGTCGAGGATTGGCTGTAGGAGTTTACATGGAACTTAGTTCGCAATCTACTTTTCTAGGAGTTTACTAATGGCTATAAAACTTAACGTTTACCAAAAATATACTGTACGGAAGATGTACAAAGAGTTAGTACAAAAGCTATCCATAGAGAAGACAAAAGCACAATTTGAGCAACTCCAAATACATAGGTTTAGCTTGCTAGGGCACCGAAAAATCATAGATAATTGGACTAAAATGTACTATAATGCCTTCCACTCTTTAACCCATTGTTGCCTTTTTAATATGTTTACCAAAAATATACGTATATACAATAATTACTGTACTGAAGACGACAAAGAGTTAGTACAAAAGTTATCCATAGAGAAGAGAAAAACTCAATTTGAACAAAACAAAATATGTAGGCCTACTAGCTCATGGATAATATAATATTTCTTAAGAATATTTAACCCTCTAGGTTGGTTTGAAGATTCACAGTGCCCCCAAAATTTTAATGTGAGAAGTGATGACGGAAGGAGGTCTTTTCCTTTGGTGTGCATAATATGTAAATAAGGGTGAACTTGTTGATGGTTGATTTATTTAGTCTTCATTAGGTTTTAAATAGAGTGTGCAAACATAGGGATAGGGTGAAGAATGGCTATTTTAGTGTTGACGATGATTATCCCATTGTGGTTTACCCCGCCGAGTGAGTTGAGTGAGAGACTTTTGGTTATCCTTCATGAGGTTAGGAGTTCAAATTTCTTTAGGGCCATGTACCCAGGATATTATATCTCAAGACCTGTCTGACAACTAAGATTATAAGGTTCAATAGATCCCAATTCAGTTTTCGATAAAGAAACAAAGGTCAGAGGTTTTTGGTTATGAAAAAGGAAAATACATAAATAATAATAAAAAATGATTCTGCCAATGCAGTCTATTTAGGTAATATGTTTGGCAAATGGTTGCAAGTGATCACCCCTTTATGATCTGGGTTATGAAGTGGAATCTTTGGCATAGGGACTGCTGATTCCTCTTGAGAAGGATAAGTGAAAGTTTGTAGTTGGTCTGTTTTGACGTTGAATTAATTTATTGGAAAAAATTATTTTTGATATAGAATAATATCCATGCTGGAAAATGATTCATTTTTGTGTAAGTTATAGGTATCTGCCATGTATGGATCAGTCTATACATGCTTGTAAGAAAATAATTTGGTAGTGTAAGGCTTGAGTTAAGTCAGAAAAATTGTTAAAGGCTTTGAAAAGTTACAAGCTTACTTGTCAGAGTTTAAACCTTGATTTGTAATTGACCAGGGGGATTTTTCAGGCTTTTGCTTGACCAGTTAATAGCAACTTGGCTAGATGATTGAGTTTGAGTTTTGTTTTAATAGTCTCCTTAGGGTCATATTTTAAGATCTGATCTGGTATTGTTGGCTGCAACATTTTGAAGAGAAGATGATTGCATTGCTTCATATCTTAATGTAATTTTTCTTCTATGTAGATTTTAGTAAAGGAATGGAGTCAGAGGGGCATCACAGCCACTTGGCATCAGGTTGTTCTACTCAAGGAAATTCTAAAGTGAGGCTGCCTTCTGATGTCCTTGCCGTAGGAGAGAGTAGTGGTTATTTCAGAACTCTTGGTGCTTCAAATGAGCCATTCATGGGGGCCATGGGGCAAAAGGAGGAGTTAGGTGAGAATCATGAGGATTCCAAGTATCCAAAATCAGGAAAACCACTGACTTTGGATAGGGACAACAGCAGTCAAGAATACGAGATTTCTACTAAAGATGCTGGAGACTTTCAGAAAGTGAAAACCCTAGTGGACCAAAATGAACTGCATACCAATGGTGAAGCTCATTTTTGTAGTAGTGAGTCTGTGGATGCTGATACCACCAGTACATGTGGTGTTACTAGAAAAGATGTGGTTATAGCTACCCCAATACGAGATCGTGTTGATGAGGGGACTGTAGTTGTTCAGGGTTCTGAGGAAGAAATTACGAAGATGGACTTGCATTTAGGGGATGATAAAAGGAGACTGGAGTCAAGGTGTGTTAATACTGGTTTAGTATTCTTTGATTATAGTGTCAAAAGATTGAAACTGCTAGCTTATGCTGTTTTTTATATCTTTGATGGTTGTAATTTTTCTTCCTTCCCAATTATAGTACTTGAATCACTTCCTACTAACGGATAGGTATTTCAGATCACCTATGATAAGGCCTAGAAGTTTGGTCCCTGATGCTGAGAGTGACGGTAGAAACAAACGCCCAGCAGCTGTCTGTGACTTCTTTGCTAAAGGATGGTGCATCAGAGGGAATTCGTGTAAGTTTATTCATGTGAAGGATGGTGTGGATATTACTACCCAGCAGCATGCGGGAGATGTAGCTGCTGCAACTGTGAAAAGAAAAGCTCTGATTGATCAAGGTATATAATATCCCTTGTGTGATCTTTGAGAACTTTCTGTGCCACGAAGTTCTTAATTACCACCTTTGCTTGTATCAGGTTGTAGAAAATTTAACTGAAAATCAATATTGCCTGGTTTTCCTGATCAAACTGGCCTCTTCAGTTAGAATAATTCTCATTTCCTTTTGATTTGTCTTCAGAAATGATCCTGCCACGGGAACTAGGAGAAAGCAAAAGTTTGCCTCAGCTGCAGGAAAACCACAAGCTCTCATTGCTTCAGAAGGAGAATGTTTCTTTGGGCAACCCTCTTTCCTCCCAGAAATTGGTTTCATCCAAGGATAATTCTGGGTTTATCTTGTCATTTAAGGATACAGGAAGAGAGAGTTCAAGAGAAAATTGGCCTTCTGATAATTTTGGCAACTTTGTTTCACCAGTAAATAGATGCAGTTTTCATATATCCAGGAGCAGCTTGCTTCCTGAATATAGATCTTCTTCAAGTGGTTCAGCTATTCCATCTGACAATTATAACAATGATAATCCCTCGTCTTATTCGAGCATTCTGGAGGGGCGGACTTGTATTCAAAGTCAATATAGGCACAATGATTATTTTTCCCTCTCTGGTTCTGACACAGAAAAACCACTGCTCTCTGCTGATTATAAAACAAAAATATCATCAAATGATTGGAAACCATCTGTACCTTTTCGACCATCTTTCTTTATTCCTCCTGCAATTTTATCTTCTGTAGGAAGCCAGTATGATCCTCTTTGTGATAGCTTTGACTTGCCAAACACAAGAGACTTATCTTTTAAATTATCCTTCTCAAATGTAGGGGCATCCACTCTAAATACATCATCACATCAGCAGATAAATGGTGATTCTATTTTGTCTAGGACCATTGTTCCAGAAAGCAATGGTGATATAAGTTCTGCATCCTTTCATGGTGCTAGCAATGAGAATGTGTTGGAAAATGATTGCCATATTCCTGGAAAAGATCCACATACAGCTGGAGCAGATGCAGTGGAAACTTCTCTAGATGATGGCCAAAATGGGACCCTGCCCAAAGGAGATGAACCCTCAGTTTCAACTCATGCCAAAGCTATTTCGAAATCAAAGACGTGTGTTGGTAGACATCAAAATGATGGGTCTAGACACAAGAAGGACATAAAAGTAGATAGGGTGAGACAGAACAATGAAATGGACCTTGAGCGTAAGACAGAGGGGGATGTATGCAAGGAATCAAAACCAATGAGACATCTACGTGCTGATCTTGTAGATTTGATTAAAGAATTGTTGAAACCAGCCTGGAGTGAGGGTCATCTTAGCAAGGATGCATATAAGACAATTGTTAAAAAGGCAGTTGACAAGGTTCTTAGCACATTACAGCCCCACCAAATTCCAACTACCATTGAATCAGCTAAGCAATATCTTTCTTCATCCCAACCAAAAATTGCAAAGCTTGTTGAGGTGAGATTCCTTAGTTTAGAGATAATATATGTACTAGGAGAGACTTGGATGTTAGATTTTGAATGTCATTTTCTTCATGGTATTTGACAGTTGCTTCTTTCACTTGCAGGGATATGCTGATAAGTATGGCAAATCTTGAGATGCTAGGCTGGATTTTTCTATCTTTTGTACAGTTTCCTATACATCCTAGTAACCGATGAAGTCATGGAAGTGTTTGAGGCCAAACTAGCTTAAAACTGAGGTTCTTTGTGAATGTTTTGAATTTTCTTATGAGATATTTTGCTTTATGAACTATCCATGTTTCCTATTAGTTGATTTATTGAAGATGTTGTAGAAAATATCAGCTTTAGTTTCAATAGTAACTCTGGCATAAAAGAGTTTATTATTCGTTCTGTTAGTGTTTAAATACTATTGTTTGACCATTTTCCTTATAGTTTTAAGTTTTTGGGTCTAAAAGGTACCTAATATGGTAGCAGGGCCTTGTTTTACCGGGAATTCTCGGGTTGGATGGTTCCTTTTTTAATGGAGATGTGATAATCAAGCTGCAATTCATATTGCTAGTAATCTAGTGTTTCATGAGCACACCAAGCATATAGAAGTTGATTGCCATTTTATTAAGGGATTTGAGGATGAGAGGAAGCAGATTGCCACACCTTATGTGAAGTCCGAAGATCAAATTGGAGATATTTTAACAAAACCTTTACCTTGTGTTTCCTTTACTCCATTGTGTTTCAAGTTGGGCATGTTTGATCTTTATGCTCTAGCTTGAGGGGAGTGTTAGAGTTCTTCATAATTGTTTAGTTTAAATTTGCAGTGTTATGTGGTTTTGGGCTTATTGGGTCTTAACTATTTTATGTCTATTAAGGTTTATAACATGCCTATAAATATAAAGTGAGAGAGTAAGTAAAGTACTAACGTTAAAGCCACTCTTTCTTTCTCACATTTTCTTTCTCTATACTATCTATTAGGCATGGGAAAAATTACCTAAAAGGCTCGATTATAATTAGGCTTTTAGAGTTACTGCAAATCATTCAGTTGCATTTGACTTGATTCCTTGGTGATCCCAAATGAACAAGGAAAATTGTCTATTGATTCAAAGTCTGTGCCCTCTTATGAGTGTTGTGTTATATATCCATATACATCATGAAATACCATAATGAGCACATATGTGAACTTTATAGGATAATGTTTTTGTTAATAGGATGTTAGTTTCTTCTCAATTGTCTCCATAAGCACCGCGCTAAAGTTTCTTGGGAAGTCTTCCATAATGTGAATTTCAAATTTGATGTTTTGAAATTTCTAATTTTTGGATGCTTTGAGTTAAAAGAATATTGGGATGTATGTTGATGCTCGCTTCGTTTATTTATTTTTTTCTAGTGTGTTTGCATTTGCAGTTCCCGATTTTAGATTGTTAGTGTTTAAATCCTATTGTTGGACTGTTTTCTAATGGCTTAAGCTTTTAAATTGAGCAGTTACTAACATGGTTTAGAGTTAGGTTTTACGAGGAGTGTTTGTGACTTTGTGTTCAAATTCCCCCATGTGATTATATTTGAATTTATTGTACGTTTGTTTTCGGGCTTGAGCCTCATGGTAAGTCTATTGGTTTTGCATGTGAAGGGGTATGTTAGTGTGCTTAAATACTATTATTAGACTATTTCCTTATTGCTTAAGCTTCCGGGTTTAGTAGTTACTAACACAAATTTCTTTGTTCATGGATGATATGTGCATGTGGCCTTCTCCATCATTTGATTCGGTATGTGAAGATATTTGTGATGTGAGGTACTCATCTCATTTTGCTTATCAGAATATAATTGTGGACCAATTGATAGTTGACATTATTTATACTAAATGAATTTTTGTTGTTGTTGATAGTTTCGAGTTTCGACTCTGCTTTTGTGTGCATTTAACTGCAATGTATCATTAAGTTGTTTACTTACTATTACTGTATTAGCGTTAGGCACAAAATAGTTAGTAATAATGACAATGTCCTTACAACTGCATAAATTAAAAATCTAAGATGCTCTCTGGTTTATTGGAAATTTGGAGTAGCTGACTTTTCTAGTACTTGTTTTCTATATCAAAAGATTGAGATGAGAGATGGGAGGATTGATTAGTTACAAAGCAGAGAATTAATTGAAATTACAAATAATTTCCATTTAGTTATTGAATATTATTGGGAACTGAATTTTGAATAATGTACCCATTTAAGATGTGTTTACTAATCATGAATGATAATCAGAAAAGAAAACTTTAATTCCTTAAATGAAAATCAGAAAAGAAAACTTTAATTCCTTAGGTGTCCAGCGGCCCAAGCCGCAACCGATAGGAATCGCCAATGGCAAATAGTTTGGGCATCTTCTACATTTCGTTGGAGGATTATTGTGGTGCCATTGTGGATCTGGGATGAACTACGGAGAGATTTTTCGGTTGGGGTCTAGCACTCCCACAAGACGAATAGGGGTTTTCTTTGTTTACTTGTCAATCCTCGTACTTTAACCGAACTCGAGGTCGAGTTCTTTTTTAAGAAGGGGTGACTTATGTAGGACGGTTTTGGGTGTTGCCTTATTTTATTAATTTGAGTCTTTGTTTATTGTTTAGCAAGTTTATTTATTTTAGTTTGATTAGGAATTAAATTTAGTGAAAATAAGAATGATCACTTTGTCGAACCTTGAGGCACACTCAGACGAACCTTGACGCAGCAATCGGTAGTTACCCAAGCATGGATCGCCATGCAGGAGCCATCATTCCCTAATCTATATTAGAAAATGGCGCTCTCGAATCCTCAAAGAGCATGTCGAATCCACAACAGATAAGTGTTCCAAAGAACGATTTTATTGATTATGAAAAATTACAATAATTGGAAATAATAAGACTATTTATAATAAAGTAACCCTAATACGACTCGAATACGACATTCCTAAAAAGACTAAAACAGGAAAAGATAAAAACTAATCATAATCTTCTAAGATTCATGATTCCTAACTTGACTGAAAAACAAAGATCAAATCTTACCTAAAAGGTAAGTTTGATTTATTTCCAAAACCTAAATTTAATACCTAATCAAACTAAAATAAATAAGGTTGCTAAACAAGGAACAAAGACCCAAATTAATAAAATAAGACAACACCTAAAACCATCCTACATCATTAAATATTATCATCCTTGCACTCACTTTCATACAAACTGTTTGTTATATCATTGGACTCTAGGTTTTTGTCTTTGGTATTTGACAAAAGGATTGATGATGTACTTATTATTGGTTATATGTTTTTTTATGTAAATTTTGGTTCCTAGCAAACAATGGGTTTGTAACATGTTTATAAAATAATCGATTTGGATTCATTATGTAAACATTAATTGGCCTGCTTCTCACGCTTTCAAGATTATAAATCCATGAATGCATATACTTATTTCTTTTATCTGCAGACATCTGCATAGACTCCGGCTACTTCAAGAGGCCTTTGTCTTGAATGGCTAAGTAGATATTCTCCCGACAGGTGTTTACTGGGGTGTATCTATCCCAGTCATCATTTCTTCTTGGAGACACTCTAGCTACCTCCCTAGGTTGGGGGATGGAACATTGGAGCCCAATACAGTGGTATCGGAGGAGGCCTGTTGTAGGCCGGTGAACCATCATATGTTGCCTTTGATTTATCACCTTGTAGTGACTTTGATTGATGATCAACTTGTATTAGCTTCCAATTAATCATCATCTCTAACAATATTCCCCATCAAACTCAATGAGGTATCAATCACTGTAGCAGGAAACTTGTAGTCGAAGGAATTGAAGACGATCAACTGATCTTAGAAGTTGAAGACTGTGATATTTCTTATGTAGTGAAACTGTTGAAGGAATTGAAGACGACCAACTGATCTTAGAAGTTGAAGACTGTGATCTAACCGTGGTTGAAGCATAACTGGAAGCTAAATCAATTGCTATTGAAAAAGTTTCCGAGGGTGACAACTTATTTGAAAATCCACACAATTTTTTCAGGGGTAATTTGAAGATTGCTTGTCTTCATTCGGATTTTGAAGATCTAACATTATTCCTACCATCTGAAGAAAGTTCATTCAAACCGGTAATTGACAAGGTGGTACATCTTAAGTATTATCCACCTAAATGAAACCTTGCCAAACTCGATGACGAGTTTTTTTTAAGAGGAGGAGAATACTATGTGGGATGGAAAAAGCTAGTAGTGAGGATTCGATGCCGTCCAAAACTCCGTAAACTGTTCATTTTCTTCTATTAATTCATGATTTGTTTGCAGAGTCCACATAAATATATCATGAATAGAATTTAGTAAATATTGTAATCACAAATCAAGGTTAAGTTCTCTTACCCGTATTTGGATTCCTGATTTAAACGCACCTTTAGTGATTGAAAAGTCGATTTTAGTAATTTGGGGCATATTGAATTTGCTTGTCAAACTGATTTTATATTTTATCCACATCGCAATAAAAAACTGTGATCAGTACACCAAATTTCCATATCTGAATTCGTTCTTCCAGAGGCTCATTTTTCCAGCAGGAACAATAAGCATAACCAGATAATGATAACTAGACACTTGCCTCTTCATAAATTTACATTTTGAAGAATCCACCATTACTTTTTCACCTGCCTCTTCTCGGGCAGCTGGCTCATGGGAACCGATAGTCCCCAACCAAATCAAGATATTATTGGTGCCCTACTCGTGACTTTACAGACCGAGCTCAGCCCCAAAAGACAGAACCCTAATAATACATTACAGTATTTGGTAAGATGGATGTGGGATTGTCCAAATATTGGGGTTTTAACAAAAGTGTGAAACAAAATTCAGTGAAATATCAAAGTAGTTTACCACCTTAAATCCAAATAGGTAAGAATGGACGAGGAAAAAAAAAAAGAAGTCCCAGTGCATACAAAACATTTTGCCCCATCACATAAGACAAACTCCGATAATTTAACTGTGCTATAGCCAAAGCCTGTCACCTAATCAAGGAAGCAATATGACCACACTGTATGCTTCACAATCAGTTCAGGAGCAAACACAATCAGAAGAGAGAAGCTTTGGATAACCGCATCAAAGCATAACGAACTGTTCGAAAAGCCTCGCATAATGGTATAAACTGTTTCAAAATAATAACAGGAATATAACAAAAATACGAAAACAGATCTAAACCATGTATCACAAGTTCTTCAAAGTTCAAGAGAGGATCCTGATGGTTCAGGTGAGACTTTGAGAGTCCATGAAAATCCAATGGTATCATTTTGCGTATTACACAAGTATCTCATGGAACAACTGAAAAGTGAGAAGCAATAATTTATTATTCCAGCTAAACACGATTCAAACGAGCACCAGGACATCGTAAGATTGTTAATATAACGTTAATGTATCTGTATTTAACTACTGGTTGAGAATAAGTTAATACCTGTTTTGTGTTAATTTCCAAGAAGCTCATTTCTGGTTTTTTTTTGTGTGTGGTGGTGATGGGGAATTAAAGCACATCTATTTTATTCTCTACAAGCCAAAAACTTCAATAAGTCCACCATAGATGCAAGCGGATCTATCTCCAAGTATGTGATCAATGTAGTAGTACCCTGTTAGATTGATCAATCAACGCTCTCTTCGTCACTGCTGCCTCCAAACATAACGGCCACTTTCATAGCCAGCTTTGCTGCCATTTCCCTCCTTTGAAAATCAGGCATCAACCTCAAGTTGTCACGCACGCTCCCTATCTCAGACATCAACTGTTCCAAATCCTCAAACTCAAATGGGGAACCCAAATCCAATTCCGAACCCTTATCAGGTTCTTCTGCATGTTGCACTGCATTGTTGTCAATCTCATCCTCCAATGCATCTCCTGATGTTGACGGTTGCAGCTCTGCATTATCACATCCAGTTACTACATTTGCTTGGTTGTGTTCTGTAATGGATACATTATTAGCTGACGATCCACTTGTATCACGGATTCCATCAATTACATTTGCAGAAACCCAAACTTCATCCGAGTCATCCCATGGTTCAGCTGAGCCCGGAGATAGCACTTCATACTCAAATTCATAATCAGATTCTTCTTCAGACAACTCTGGACAGTGAGAGAGATATCAGTAAGCAATATAATTAACAAGTGAGAAGTTATAATGGGAATGAAAGTAGATTATAAACACCTTCTTTCTCAGGTAGTTTAGGCTCAGTTATCTTATCACCGGATTTTAGGATCATTCCAGGCCACATATGAGCAGAAAGAGCACCAAAGAGACGTTCAACTCCTTGAGAATCACCATTGACTGATAAACCTGTGATTAACATTTTTTTGTTTATGTACATGTATCTTGTCTGATAGCAGAATAAAATGGGAGAGTTAATCAATCATAATTATTACTAATTAAAAGTAAATTCAACTCAAGGCAAAGGAGAGCCTTACATTTATCGAAATCAGCATTAGAAGCGCAAGCTTCAATGTATTCGATGTTATGTTCAGTGCACCATTCCAAACACGACCTCCTGATCTCCCAAGACGGCTCTTCATCATCCCCCAACAAACTACTTCCTTCAGTTTCAGAAATTCCATATTCACTGAAATCTGAACAAGAATCAACAGAAGACTTGGAAGGATTCAGCAGTCGCCTTCTATATTCAGCATGAACCGGGTGACCCGAAAGAAGATCAACCTTGTTCCCAATGCATAATAGTATTTCAAACTCTTTTACATCAATACGAGACACCCAATCCTTAAGTGCAGATAGGGTTGATAGCTGCTCAAATTGACACAAAAACGAGACACATTGAAGACAAGAACAATATCAAACAATTTGCAATTGAAAAACTTTAAAAAAGGCATCAAATTGACACAAAAACAAGACACATTGAATACGCGAACAATATCAAACAATTTGCAATTGAAAAACTTGTAAAAAATAAAGGCATAAATGGGTAGTGAGAGGCTAACATCGTTGAGGTCAAAAACCATCACCAATGCATCCAAACTATCGAAACTGGGGAGCGTCCCAACAGAAGAACCCTCATGTAGATGAGCCATCCATAGCGAAACATCAGCCGTATAATACTTGGTGTTGATAGTCCACCTACCAGTCAAAAAATCACACTAAAACGAACCCTAAAACAACTGAATTCAAATACCCAAATGAATAATCCACTAGTAATTGAGCATGCATACCCGTGAACAACTACTTGAGACGAAGCATCAGATGCATCTTCAAAGTCAACAGAGATTAATCCTACAATTAACATAAAATGATAACAAAAAAAAACAATCACTCGACTGTAAAATTAAGACAAAATTGAACAGTGACGCGAAATCAGATATAATGTTTAACCTAATTAGAAAGATCGGATTAATAATAACAAAAAAAATTAGGTGAAAGGGTGATTGGATCGATGGAGAGAGAGAGAAAGTTACGGGAGATGAGGGTGCGTTTGCCGACGTTGGAGGATCCGACAACCAAGACACCGGGTCGGTTCTCGAGCGAGGTCCGATCCGGCGTTTCCATTTCTTCGATTTTTGTTAAATCAAAACCCGCTCTGGACTGAGATTTTAGTCGATAGCAGTTTGAACACTATTGTTAAACGGCGTCGTATAAGTTTCGCACTTGTTTGATTGAAGTGTTTGCAAAGTGCAAACGCAACAATAATGAAAATACTGTCTATTTAAAAATAATGAAAATGTTTCCTCAAAAAAAAGAAAAAGAAAATGAAGTGAAATAAATAAATAAATGTCTCCTTTACTTGATAAATGGTACCGGATTATTATTTTATTTATTTTGATATATAGGTGATGATGGCGATTTGAATCTGAGACATTACCGGATTTAATGAATGTTATTAGATTTGTTGAGAGATCATATAAGTTATGATTTGGAGGAACAAAAAATTATAATATGTTTAGGCAGATTTTCTATTATCAGTTTGTCCTGACAATAAATATATTAGGACGAAGAATGTGGACCACTAGATTTACATACTTTGACTCAAACTGTATGCATTTGTCAAAACTTCTCCATAATCTGTGGTCCACATTCTTCGTCCTGATATATTTATTGTCAGGACGAACTGACAATAGAAAAACTGTATATTTAGGTATGTATATATTTATTAGAATATATTTGTAGATGGTCGATCTACGGTTGATGTGGGTCGGGTTGGATTCAAGTTAGACCCAAGCAACTTGGTTCTAACCTGTCGAATCAGATGTGTCGAGTGTTTCTTGAACCTACAGGAAGATGAAAACAAAACAGAAAAACCGAGAGATAACGAAAGAATAAATAGGTGGTAATTGTTCTTAGCCTTAGGTGTGCTTGGATTGAGCGTGAAAGAGAATGATTGTAATTAAGACAGTGAAAAGATTCCAGTGACCGAAGTTCGTATTTTCTCAGAGTTTCAACACGCCAAAGCTTTTGTAGTTTTTAGAGAGTAGAGTCCTCTTTTTCTGTCACCCGTCAGGTCTATTTATAGGCTTGGCTTTTATCTGATCGTGGAAGTTGGCTGGAAGATATCCCAGAAATCTCAATCGAATTTCATGGGATCTTCCAATTGCTTTGAATTATTCAAACACTTATCATAGGTAAGTGTGAATTGCCAGTTGTGAGGGTTTCAATCGAGTAAAAGAAGACCACGTCAAGCGGTCTCCTTAAGAGGGTTTCTCGGGTCGACCCGTATCAAGTGGGCCTAGACTGGATTCAACTAAAAAAGGTTTGGGCCTTGAGCGTTGGGCCTAAAAGCCATTTTTGGCTACCACAATATTCATGGATGATTGTGTGATTAATTATCTACGAGTTATGAATTAAGTTATCATGATTGCGATTAAGACCTTCGGTTTATGATCAAACCCAATAACAAATAAAATAAAAAACATTTGCACCAGATAATGACAATATTTCATACTACTAAAGTAGACAATATATAATTAGATTTTCTATTATCAGTTCGAACTGACAATAAATATATTAGGACGAAAAATGTGGACCACTAGATTTATATACTTTGACTCAAAGTGTATGCACTTATCAAAACATCTCCATAATCTGTGGTCCACATTCTTCGTCCTGATATATTTATTGTCAGTTCAAATTGATAATAGAAAGACTGAATATATAATATATATATATTTTGAGAATGGAATAAACTATTTTCTTAAAAATCTAAATTGCTTTATTGAATAAGTATTCAATCCACTAAAATAAATTATTTATACATAATTGCAGGCTAATAAAGTCATGTTTCCTCCAACTCTCAATTAACAAATGTATTCATGAATTAAACACGATCTCTCAGCTTGCAGAAAGAAAACTTATATCTGTAAATTTCATTCAATTATTATGCTATACCTACAATACAATACAATAGCTTAGATAGAATATTGAAGATAATTCACTAGGAAAACTAACTCAAATTGACAAAATTAATTAAAAGAATCACCAGAAAATTCATGAATACAATAAGTTAATTAATGTAACTTAACATCGTGTGTCCTTGTATGTGGTTTCACGGTTGACTGGATGGTCTTGCATTCCTTGCATGGAGAGAGAAGCTGATCAAATAATTTCATCCCAAACGACTTCCTCTTCTTCTTCTTCGCTTGGTTTTTGATCACCACCTTGTTATTGTGACCTGCTTTTTCAGAGACGTTGATGCACTGTGTCTGTGTGTTACATGATGATTGTTGCTGCTTAGTTTGTTGTCCGAAGAATTCATGTAACTGCAACTGATGATGATTCTTGGAGACGACGTTATTGATCAGCATATGATGATGATCATCATCTGCTGATGAGGAATTCTTAATTGATGATGAGTTGGGTTTAGCTGGAGTACTAATAAACTCAAATTCATCTGGATCTTGCTTTGATTGCTGCTGCTGCTGCTGCTGATGATGATGATCTTGATGAGCAGTGCATACAAGGTCAGCAAAGGAGAGTGAGTTGTTTGAAGTATTATCTTCTGCAGAATAATCCATTGAAATCTTTTTTCTATGGAGATTTTTCATTGATAGGGTTATAATGTTGTTGCACTAATTGGTTGCCCAGGTTGTTCACATTTTATATATATATATATATACTTCATTTGAGGTTGGAATTGGATCCATCTTTTGTCATGTCATGTTTGTTTTTATTCTCGCTTGGTTTTTTGTGTTCGAACAATTTTACACTTTAATAATAATAAATTTTAAGTTAACTAGCATAAGAATGATCCAAAAAAAGAAACTCAATAGGTTAATTGCAAGCCAAACCATCAGCAACCTAATAATAACCTTCACGAAAAGTGTGAGAAAACATATATAGAGACTAGTATGTTACGTAACAAAAACTTACTATTCATCGAGTGAGAAAGTTACTGATGAAAAAGAAAATTATCATTTTGGAAACATTAATTAATTTAATTGTTGAAAGTTAATCACTAAGTCACTAACTATATAAATATTAACCCAATCAAGATAAAATAAACTTAATTTGTATTCAAATAAAAACTCAAATAAAGAAAAAGAAAAAAAAAATCAAGTGTAAAATCCATCTCCATGAATATAGTGTGCATATGTTATTTTTGTAGTGGGGATTTACCAATGAAGCAGGCCAAGTAAAATAATAAACCTTATATATATAATTAAAAATCCATTGTGCCACAAATTTTGTCAAGCTGCAGCCGATAAAAACAAGAATTATATGTAAAATGTCGAGTAATTTTGGATGTTGATCATGAGGGGTTGTTTCGAAGCTGGGTGTGTTTAATTGGTATAAAATGATTAATTTAATCTCTATCGTATTCAATAGAATTTCTTAAATTTGTCTGGTTACAACAGGAAATATCTCTGATTGGATATACAATACTAGATATATTAATTTTTGTCATACAAATGTAAGACCTACAAAAGAAGATTCTCAGCCGGATTATTATTATTATTTTATTTTAAAATAAAATAAAATTGGGTCCAATAATCAAGTCTTAGGAATTAGGATGCAATTAAAAATATTTGTATAGAAAAACTTGGGTGGGACGGATAATTATCTGCACCTTTTTTATAACATTGTCGTTTGTTATGAATATTATATGTGAATATGTGATTATATTATGTCACTATTATGAATAACATACAACTTTTGTATTATTTAATTTGAGATAATGAAATCGAGAATCAATATTTTTCCAATAAATTATTAAATATTAAAATATATTTCTGCTTGATTATTCTATTTTTTTTTTCTTTATTTTTTTATGCAAATGAAGGATTATATTATCAATTAATAATAATAAAAAAAGTAAAAAACAATGAAATATCAACACAATCTTATGGGCTGGACCATCTCCATGAATTCTTGACCTATCTAGTGGACTGGGCAACATCAACAACATCGTACTATTTAGTATCGGTCAATTGTGCAATCTAACTCAAAATTCTAATTCTGACGCATCACACCTCTAACATCAGTAGTGCAACGACATCGTACTGTTGCCCAAAAAAAATAAAATACTCTGATAAGACTTATCTTAATTAGTTTTAATAAATGAAAGCCAACTAATAATTAATTCGAGGAGTAGTTAATGAAAATTCCTATTGCATGTGGCCATTTATCAATAAAATGTGGGGAGAACTTTATAACCAGCCAAAAAATTAGTGGCTTTATTGTTTTTGTTCAAGATTATCATTTTTATTGTTTTTGTCACAATATCCACTTTTTGGACAAAATTATCCTTCTTTATAAATTTTTTTTTTCTCTTTTAAATTTTTTATTCTTTTTCTTCTTCTTCCCCGAAAAACAACTTTTTTTTTTCTATTTTTTTTTCTTCTTCTTCCTAGACCTCTATCTTCTTCCTAAATGTGTTTAATTGTGTTTCTTGGTGTGTTTAATTTGGTCTTGCCCCAGTGTGTTTAATTGATTTACACTTGGTGTGTTTAATTAGTCTGATGTGTTTAATTGGATTGTTGTGGTGTGTTTAATTGGATTGCTCTCGTGTGTTTAATTGATTTACACTTGGTGTGTTTAATGGGGTTACCCTGATGTGTTTAATTGATCTGGCGTGTTTAATTGGTTTACACATGATGTGTTTAATTGATCAGTCTTGGTGTGTTTAATTGGGTTCCTCGGTGTGTTTAATTGAGTTGCATTGATGTGTTTAATTGATTTGCTCTAGTGTGTTTAATGGGGTTGCCCTGGTGTGTTTAATTGATTTACACACACTAGTTCAAACCATTTAAACACACCCAATATTACCCAATTAAACACATTGGTAATAAACAATTACACACATCAATCATAACCAATTAAAAGCACACATTTTTCCTACCCAATTAAACACACATGTAACACACAATTAAACACACCAATCATAACCGATTAAACACACCATTAAAACCCTTGTAAAATCTACAACTTGGCTAATGGACTCTTCAAAATCTGGAATTTTTTCTATAAAAAAAAAAAACTGAAATTTAAAAAAAAAAATCTGGAATTTTTTTAAACAAAATAAAATCTAAATTTTTTTTAAACAAACAATTCTCAAACTTAAGCACAACAACAACCACCCTTAAAATCAACAACTAATACTCAAATCCAAACATTTTTTTTATCTAGAAATTTTTCAAAAAAAAAAAAAAAAAAACTGAATTTTAAAAAAAAAAATCTGGAGAATTTTTCAAATCTGAAAATTTTTGTTTAAAAAAAAAACTGATTTTTTTTAAAAAAAAATCTGGGAAATCAACCACAACCACAACCCAAACTTAAAAATTTGGAAAATCAAACAACAAAAATCTAGAAAATCAAATCTGATTTTTTTTTTTTAACAAAACCCAAACCCAACCACAACTCCCACCATTCATAAACACAACAACCACCCTCAAATCTGAAAATTTTCTTTGAAAAAAATAACGAATTCTGAAATTTTTTGTTTAAAAAAATCTGATTTTTTTTTTTAAAAACTTGAAAAAAACGTGAAAAAGAAAGAGAAGAGAGGAGAGAAAGAGAAGAAGGAGAGAAAAAGAAGACGGAGGAGAGAGGAGGAGAGAAAGAGAGATGCATGAGAGAGAAAGAACAAAAAAAAGTGTCTACAGAAAATGAGAGAGAGAAGAGGTAAAGGAAAAAAAATTAGGGACAATTTTGTCTTCACAGCCATTTTGTTGACAAAAACAATAAAAATGATAATTATGGGCAAGAACAATAAGGCTCCATAATTTTTGACTAAAAAGCTATATTTCCTCATAAAATGTGTCACGTTGCATTATAAACAAGTGCAAAGTCCATATAAATACGACTTGGACCCACTTCCTACCTACTATTTAGTATCGGTCAATTATGCAATCTAACTCAAAATTCTAATTCTGACGCATCACACCTCTAACATCGGTAATGCAATGCCACCATCGTACTATTACCCAAAAAACCTGTGTCCATTAATTTGCCTATATAAGAGCATCTCCAATGGTAACGTGGCTTGCATTTAAAAAAATGGTGATATGTCAATAACGTCAAACCAATTGCTTCATATGTGCCATGTAATTGAACTTGATAGACATCCAAATAAAAAAGTGGTCTCCAATGCTTCACTTGTAAAATATATGTTTTTAATGACGTGTCAATTTATTATTGGTCTCTTTAAATATACTTTAAAATTATTAAATAAAATAGAGTAAAAGACAAGAGTGATTGCTGACTGGGCCAACAAGATGGCCGTCCAACAGACCGTCTGAAATCAGAGAGTCATGTTGACAGCCTCTAAAAAAAAAGTTACCACCTCAGCTTGAAGTTGTACTAGAGAGGTTGCATTGGAGATGGATTTTTTAACAAAATGGATGTCCATCCTACGTGGTATCTATTTTTTTCACAACCCACATTAGCATTGGAGATGCTCTAAGCGTTGTAATGCATGCATGTGATCATATGAATGCAATTCTCTGATATTCTCTATTTGATCATAACAGAGTTTGCTTAAAACACTTGTAAGCAATTCTTGTTTTTGCCGAATGAAGTCTGAAGCCAGCTCCGATACCATGCCAGAAAGGCGGTCTGCCAATTACAAGCCAAACGTTTGGAAATATGACTTCATACAGTCCCTTAATACTACCATATTTGATGTGTGATATGACCTCTATTTCTAACTAGCTATATTTTCTTTGATCCTTTATTTTTTGTTTCTCTCTAACTTCTCATCTAAATATCATTTTGATCTATAATTCATGAAAAATATGGCATTTTATTTTTATCTAATATTTGGTTTTGGTATTCATGCAAATATAGATAAGTGATATAACTTGGAATAAAAGTGTACTGATGTGTTTTTAGCAGGAAGAGGAAGATAAGAATCGGCAGGCTGAGAAGCTGAAAGAGGAAGTGAAGCTGATGTTTGGTAAATCAGTGGAGCTTTTAGCTAAGCTAGTGTTTCTTAATATCCTCATGAAACTGGGACTTTCAATTCTCTTTGAGAAGGAAATCATAGAAGTTTTAGACACCATAGCAGCATCTATTAAGATCAACAATTATACCCTAGAAGAAGACCTCTATGCTACTGCATTATGCTTCAGGCTTCTCAGGCTGCATGGCCATGAAATGTCCACAAGGTCTGTATTTAACAAGTCACAACACTATATACACAAGCCCCATTATCTTCTTTGGCTAGTTTTAATTTTTTTATATTTTATATATATATATATATATATCTTGAGGTTTGATTTGATGCGGGATTCTACATGTTTTTTCGTGTGAGATTCGACTCAGTAACATTACAAAATTGCGATCTCAACGTACTCTGTAACATTACAGAGTGAATGCAAAGTTAGGATCCCCATCTAATAATTGTTAATTATATAAACCTTAGTTTAATTACTCAAGATCACATTTAAAAGATAGTGGTGCACAGTTGGAATTTAATTAATCATATCAATCAAATTTAAATATTTCCACCTTCTTAATTGCATTCTTTATTTTTTTGATCACATAATAGTTTTGTTTTAATTGTATGTAATGTGTAATTCAGATATATTCAGGGGGTTTATGGATGGAAATGGTTCATTCTCAACAAGTAAATGCAGAGATATCAAAGGATTGATTGAACTTTTTGAGGCTTCGCATCTGTCTTTAGAAGGTGAAAACATCTTGGAAGAAGCTAAAGGTTTCTCAAATGGAATTCTGATGGGAGCCTATTCTACTTTGGATGGTGAACTTGCTGAAAAAGTGGCCCAGACTGGACTGGTTCCAAGTCAAATGGCATCTAAAAATGTATGACATCAACTGTACTACTACAATTTTATGTGAGTTGGCAAAACTTAACTTCAATATGGTTCAAGCCACACATCAAAATGAAGTCAAAGAGGTCTCCAGGTAATCGATAACAGAATCAATAGTCTTTCCGGCCAATATATTAATTACATGATATTTTTCTGATACTTAGTTCAAGTAACATTTTCGTGCTTTTGTGAAATTAATAAGGTGGTAGAAGAATCTGGGCCTGATTGGGAAATTAAACTTTGCTAGGGACCGAGTGATTGAAAGTTTCTTGACTGGACTGGGACTTGTTTCTGATCCTAAACAAAGCAGCTATAGAAAATGGTTTGCTAAAGCCATTGCTTTGGTTATTGTAATTGATGATATTTATGATGTTAACGGCTCCTTGGAAGAACTACAACACTTCACAAATGCTGTTGATAGGTTAGTTTTTATTTATTTATTTATTTTTGTGAGAGAGTTGATAGGTTAGTTGTACTTGATTTATTACCATAATACAACCTCGAAATTGGAAATATATATTTTCATATTTTAACTACAGAAATCTTGATAATCCTTTTATTTATTTATTTATTATTATTATTATTATTATTTTTTATTTTAGGTGGGATTCCAAGGAAATTCAACATTTACCGGAATATATGAAGATATTTTTTCAAGCATTACACGATACTATCGATGAAATGACCGATGAAATTCAACATGAAAAGGGTTGGAACAAAGTGTTACCTTACTTGAAGAAAGTGATACGTACATATATAAGTTTATTGTTTATCGTGTTGTTTTTCAAGGTTAAATATAAAACATTACCTGAATCTGTAGGAAAAAAAAGGGTTAGAAATCACCATTGTTAATTAGATATTTTTCATCTATATATATAGTGGTCAGATCACACAAAAGCATTATTCTTGGAAGCAAAGTGGTACAACGAAGGATATATCCCATCCCTCCAACGAAGGATGCTTGGTTCTTGGAGTCCTTTCATTTTTTTCTATAATGAATGAGGTTTCCGATGATATATATGGAACATTTTCTGGAAAAGAATCAGCAAATCATGCATGATCCATGCACCATAGTTAGGCTATGGAATGATTCATCCACTTCTAAGGTAACTATTGTACAATCGGTGAAACACTTAATTTATTATCGATAAATTAAGTTTATAATATCAATATATATATATATATATATACACATATATCTAACTGCAGGCAGAAGTTGAAAGGGGTGACGCTCCATCAGCGATCCAGTGTTACATGTGAGAAGCAAATGTTTCAGAGGAGATGGCTCGAAATCACATTACAGACTTGATAAGTAAAACTTTGACAAAAGTTAATGGACTAGTTCTTGCTCCATCTGCAGCTTCGCTGAAACCATTTGTGAATGTCCTAGCAAACTATCCACGAGTAGCTTATTGCCTTTATCAACATGGTGATGGCTTCGGCATTCAAGAGGATCTTAAGAGCAAAATATTGTCTGTCCTGATTGAACCTGTATAAATATTGTTTGGAAGTTGCTTGTGTGATGTGTGATGTGTGTTGAGCAAAATATTCTTTTTTTTTTTAATTTTTTTTTAATTTTATGCAAATGAAGGATTATATTATCAATTAATAATAAAAACACAATGAAATATCAACACAATCTTATGGGCTGGACCATCTCAATGTGTTTCCATGAAATTCTTGACCTATCTAGTGGACTGGGCTACATCGACAAATGTTATAGCAGTCCAGATCCACTTCTCTTATATATATGCTAAACATCATCTAGTTTATCAAACTTAAACAATCACATTGAATGCAATTCTTTATATTTCATTTTTTATTTTACTTGACTTGACTTGGAATGGAATTCAAATGGATGAATTTCTCTTTCAAATGTCACATAATTCCTTTGGTACATCCACGTAACTTATTTTGATTCCCTGATCTCTCTAGATTCTAGATAGCTTTCATTTTAACACGTCAAATAAATAAATAAATAAATAAATAATATATATATATATAATTATATATAGAGTCTTTCATAAGGGATCTCATATTTTAATTTCGGTAAGAACCACCATGAAATCATATTGATTTGAATGAATTTTGATTTGATTTTTTGTGTGGATGACAAGTTCATTGGGAATCTACATATAAATAAAATTTGAGAATTTTTAAGAACTAAAACTATTTTTTTTGAATTTCCTATATTTTATATATTTTTCTGATGCCTTCATATTTAAAAAAATCGGTAAAAATAGGTTAAGCACTTGAAATTTTTTCAAAATTTCAAATTATGTCATTATGTGAAACTTACTTTGATCTTTCATGATTGTTGGTTTACTAATTATTATGAATCTCATAAAACTCTTGTACTTTTGAGATAATGAATTTGAGAATCAATATCAAGTTTTGAATATATATATATATAGTTTTTTTATTGTCAGTTCGTCCTAATATAAAATATATCAGGACGAAGAATATGGACAATTAGATTTACATACTTTGACTTAAAGTGTAGGCACTTGTCAAAACTTCTCCATAATCTATGGTTCACATTCTTCATCATGATATATTTTATATTAGTACGAACTGACAATAGAAAGACTATATATATATAGTGGAACCATAGCCATATATACCCAATGTGAATGTGTGGCTGTGGTTAGACGTCTTGAAATTATAAAGTTAGGATGTCCTGACTAGAGAATTATTCGATATATATATATATATGTATATATATAGTTTTTCTATTATTAGTTCGAACTGATATAAAATATATATATATCTGTTCCTTGCATGTGGGCCATCGGATTTAAATGATTTGACTTAACTGCATGCACTTGTCAAAGTATCTTTTAAATCCAATGACCCACATACAAGAGTATCAGTTCGAACTGACAATAAAAAGACTATATATATATATATATATATATATTGTGTGTGTTCAGTTTGTGGACAAAGTTGATTATTCTATTTTTATCTTTTTTTTAGGCAAACTAAGGATTTTATTAATCAATTAATAAAATAGTAATGCACCTAAATGATATGGCAATTGAATTGTCATCACTTGAGATGATGTGGTTAATTTAAAAATCACTTGTCACATTATTTAGGTTAAAATTTGGACTAAATTTTTTTGTTATCTAGCATTAGTGTTAATAAAAACACAGTTAATATCAACACAGTCTTATATGGGCTGGAGTGCTGGACCATCTCAATATGTTTCCACATCTAAATTCTTGACCTATTTAGTGAACTGGGTTACATCAACAAATGTTAGAGAAGTCTAGATCCACTCCTCTTATTTATCATATATTATTATTTGGAGTTGTCAACTCCTATTTTATCTGTGATAAGGATTTGAGTTTTACATCTATCTATAAAAACACGAAGGACAGGGGCAGAGGTATTAAGAAGTTAATTTGGGCAAACCCAGGCTAGCTTTTTCTAAATTAAATAAAATAGTGTATTTAATTTTTTTTTTCTTTGTTTAAAAACAAAGTAAATATATAAATGTAAGACAATGACAAAATTAACATTGCTTGATAATTGATAATTCATACAAATAGTCTAATTTATAATTTAATTTAATTGAGATAATCTAAATAGATTCATTAGGGTGACATACTCAATATTTTTATTGATACTCAAACACATTAAAGTTTTTATTTCCTCTTCATTTTTTGTCTATTCCATAAACAAAAAGAAAAAAAATTTGAACCTTAATTCGTTTGTTAAAATCCGAACAAGTACATAATTAGTTTATTTCACTAACTTTTTTTTTTTTTTTTGTTTCGTAGTAAATCATTTTAAATGTTTTTAGGGTAAAAATATCCTTCTTATCTATATACATACTTTTAAATTGAGAAACTTTTATTGTAAGATTTGCTTAAAAAAAAACTTTGTACTATTGTGCAATATGACTTAGATAGGAAATTACGTTAATTCAGTATGACAATTGACAATGTCCCAATTTGAATTGTCGAATCGCATGTGATATATATATATATATATAACTTTATATTTAATTTAGCCCATCCGAACAATAAAGCATGGCTTTGCCTCTAACAAAGAGTGAGGAGATCTTCCCTTATAGAAAGAGTTGCTTTTCAAATTATACTTGTAGAGCTTGATCTCATCGTGATATCTCAACACGAGATCTCAGCAAATGATGAACACGTTTTTTTTTGTTTTTCCTTCTTATTTGAAAGAGTTGTTTTTTTCCATTCATTTTCTGTTAGAGGAATTTTTATTTGAATGGACTTCTGTTACTCTGACGTCAATTCACAACATGAGATCCCAACAAATGATGCCAATTCACATGATGCTTGTCTTCCGGGGGACAATCAATCAAGTCTAGCATGTGAAACTCATTAGATTGATTGATTATCTCTCAGAAGACAAGCGGCGCACGCATGTGAATTTGCATCATTTGTGCATAGGTCAAGATCTGAACCAACAATATGAATTGCAGAACTTTCAAAAATGATATGTTTCTCCGATTTTTATTTTTTAATTTTTTTAAAATATTATAATAATTCTGAATTTTGAGGAGAAAGCGAGACTCAAACCCATAAACTCGTGGTGTAGTTGTGAGAGACATACTACTGCTTGGTGATATAGAACTTTCTAAAATGATATGTGTCTCCAATTATTATTATTATTATTTTTTATTTTTCATCTTTTAATTTTTAGAGGTTTGATTTGTCATCTTAACTTTGATTTTTTTTTTTTTATCAAAAAATATACTTTTTTTTTAATTTATTTTTATTTACTAAATTTTTTTTTTGAAAGATACTAAAAATATATATTTTATATTTTTAATAGTATTATCCGGACCGTACATGAATTATAATAGTAATAATATTGACAGGTGTCATTAGTACTATTATAATAGTTGTAATACTTAAAAAAAAAAAAAAAAAAAAAAAAAAAAAAAAAAAACATATTAGAACATTTGTTAGAGAAGTTGATAAGGTTGTAGGTTCAAGTCGGTTTTCCGTTCCAAATTTTGAATTATTGTAATATTTCAAAATGATACATTTGTTTTAAAAATAAAAAATAAAATACTAGACATGTGTCATTGTTCTATTGTCTTTGAGTTAGTCAGAGAATAATTTGTTACTTGGGAAAAATATAAAGACTAATTTGATCACTTTTATAAAAGTAGTAAATTATTGAAAATTTAAAAACAATCGGTGATTTTTTTTGGTAATTTTTCATGCAAACTGTTAATATATTTTTTTTTTTTCAAAGATGAAAGACCTTTCAAACTATTAATTAATTCTTACTAGAGAAGATAATGAATTTCCCCTTCGATTTTTTTAACAGCGATCTTTGTTAAGAACAGGGGCAAAAGCCAAACAAAACGAAAAACACCAAACCACACGGCCAGGCAAAGTCAAGAAGACAGCCGCAGAAGACACACCACAAAACAGTAAAAAAGACCATGAAGAAGGAGTCCATTTTTGCTCACCCCTCTTCAAGGGAGGTAAGCATTAACCCCCCTCCCAACACATGACATGTGTCCAAAGAGGGGGTATTTTTGTCTAAACACATGACAGTTTTTGGACAAAAATACCCCTCCTTTAACAGGGACGGAGCCAGAAATTGTTTCCAGCAGGTGCGTTATGAAAATAATGAGTTATATTAACATGTATCTTAGAAGATGTTAAAAGATAAAATTAATAAAAAATAATGTTGATGTATATTTATTTATGAATTGATACATTAGTAGTTAGAATACAAGTTGAGATATAGAGGTTTTTTTTAGACAGTATCTATCTATCCACCTATCTAGACCAGATATTTTTTTGAAGCTTTTTTTGTCATTGGTAGGATTCGAGTCACTGACTTGAGATTCATTTGCCCAAACCCCAAGCTCGTCAATTTACCAGTTGCGCTACACTCCTAGGGACAATTGAGATATAGAGTTGAAATGTCTAAAATTACTCTAAAAATAATATAGAAAAACCTTATGGCTCTTAATTCATAATTCAATAATAGTGTTTAAGAGTTAGAAATTAAACTAATTAAAATTTAAATTGTACTCCTAGTATTTTTATAACATCCAAAAACTAGTTTAATTTTCAAAAATGATAAAAGTTTGTTTGATAAAATATGTTAATAGTTAAATATAAATATACGTGATATGTCTATATATGTTTGGTTGATATATTTTAATTACATAAACTAACACATTGATTATATTAAAACAAATAACATATCAAAAGTATGACATGGTATTAGGGTGAGATAGGTAAGATTGGAATAGAGAACAAAATTATTTGAATGAGAAAATAATATTAATTAAGATATAATATATATTTTATAATTCTATTTTCATTTATAATTAAGATACATAGAAAAAAATACTATATATATATAATCGATTTGAGTGAAAAATATTAAGACTTCAGACATGAAAAACAAATTCTAAATGTATGGTTTATATAAAAAATAACATTAGAAAACTAAAAAATTAAATTAGGGGTAAAAACATAAATATCTAAAAATTTAAGATTTTATAAAAATTGACAAAGTAAATTTTGAAAATTTTGAAAACTTCAGGGGGGCAGTGGCCCCCTCTCGCTCTATGCTGGCTCCGTGCCTATCCTTTAACACATGTCAAGTGTTGGGGAGGGGTTCCCCCCCCCCCCCCCCCACCCCCCCCAAAAAAAAAAAAAAAAAAAAGCAAAAGTAATCTCAAGAAGAAGCCAAAGCAAAACAAAACAACTACACAAAGAGACAGGCTCAAACGAACACAACAAAGTCACGCAACAAAGAGAGCATCAGTTTTCCCTTGCATGGCCCATTTGTCATTAATATGTGCTATTTTTCCTGATAAATAAGATGGGTAGGAGATCTCAATCCTGAACGTGGACCCAGTAATTCATATTATCAATTAATTATATGCTATCCAATTGGCAACTACCACAGTGTATTCGTTACATTTGATAATATTTCAGATTGAGTCACCGACTCACCGTATAAAATATATACATATATACGTACATAATTTAACTCAAAGTATATATACTTTGATTCACCGAAAAATGTGGACCATTAGATTTATATGCTTTAACTCAAAGTGTATGCACTTGTCAAAACTTCTCCATAATCTGTGGTTTATATTATTCATCCTGATACATTTTATATCAGGACGAATTAACAGTAGAAAGACTATATATATATATATATATTAAGAGTACATTTGTTTGACAAGTGATGATAAGTTTATGGTTCGAGTCTACTTCACACTTCAAATTCTGAATTATGGTAATATTTAAAAAAAAAAATTACATATATTTGTTTTAAAAATAAAAAAATAAAAAAATAAAAAAATACTGGACATACTAAACACGTGTGTAGTCTCTGATAGGCCATGGGGTGCTTTATAGCTAGGCAGACATGGGAACAATAGTACAAAACTATAGTATCTCGAACAATGACGCTAATTTCTGAAAGGACAATATATAGTTTCGAGAATAGCGCGCCATTAATTGTTTCTGTTCGTATTGTACTACAGAGAAACTTTTTTGGGGAATGCTATCTACCTTTCCCACTCATTGTTTAACACGTGTACACTTTTTCATTTAATAAAAAGCTCTCACTTTTTGCTACAAAGCTTATTTACGTCTTTACCCCTTATTAATGAAATGATAAAAGCAACCATCAAGGGTAAATACGTAAATAAACTTTATAGCAAAATGTGAGAGCTGTTTATTAAATGAAAAAGTGTACACATATCAAACAATGAGTGAAAAAGGTAAATGAGAAAGATAAATGGGAAAGGTAGATAGCATTCCCAACTTTTTTTTTGTAGCTTTGTGGGAGACGTCTGAACTTCGAAGACTAGGTACAGCGTACCGTTGATGAAGACATTATAGAAAATGATGGATTTTCCACCGCCTTGACATCATCTCTCCACTTGCTTGTGACTCACCCTTTCATTTGTAAAGGGTTAGTTAGATAATCCAAATTTTGTGCAGCTGAAGTTCAATACAAGTACAATAGATAATCTTCTCTCTCGCTTCCTCATCTCTCGTTATTTAGCTGATACTCTTATCTCTCTCTTATTTCATTTATTTGTTATTTCATTTTATTTAGGGATAATTACCCCGGTGAACATCAATTTGATGATATACTATCAAAATGGCCACTAGATTGGGAATTGGTTTCAAAATGGTCATTTTTGACGAAAAATATGACATTAATGGTTATCTAATTCTATCTAATTACATCTAATTATATCCAATGGAGTGGTATTTTGGTAAATAAGGGGATGACATTAATTTATTTAAGATGTTTTTTGGAAATCAATTTTTTCTTTGATTTTTTGAAACGAATAATTATATTTAGTGTGTGTATATATATAAATTTTCTTTTTTGAGAAGATTAAGACTACAAAATCTAAAAAATCTAAAAAATCTAAAAAAACAAAGAAGAGACATGTGTATTGATCTAAACCATTTCTTTTGTATTTTGAAATGAATAATTATATTTAGTGTGTAAATATATAAACATATATATTGAAAATAATGACGCTAATTTCTGAAAGGACAATATATAGTCTCGAGAATAGCCATTAATTGTTTCTGTTTGTATTGTACTACAGAAACTTGTCTGTAGCTTTGTGGAAGTCTGAACTTTAATACCATGCGCTGTCCAAACATCGTACCGTTGATGATACAGTACTCACATATATGTTCCCATTAGGATAATTCAAAAGGAATCCGTCGAAACGCTGAAACTCTGGTTCTTATAGTGTAAGTACAAAAAATGTGTATAAATTAGACTAAGGGGGGTGTATAAGTGTATTGGATTGGGATTTTAATAGACAATTTTGGGATGACAGGATTTTATGGATTTATAGGATTTTAAAGACTATTAGGATTATATGGACTAAATGTTCAGGATTCTGGAATTTTTTTAAAAAGAGTCTCTGGACTTTATTTATAGACTATTAGGATTATTTAGACTTTATTTTTAAACTATTAGGATTATCTAGACTTTATTTATAGACTATTAGGATTATTTAGACTTTATTTAAAGACTTTTTAGATTTTTTTATTTTTATTTTTATTATTTTTATTTAAATATGGGCCATATAAATTTGCTAACTAACACACATATCTGAGTTGAGAAACCTAAACTAGGTAGCTGGTATGAGTTGAAAAAACCCAAACTGGCTACGGCTGTGTTGACAGAACTTATATATATATTTAGATTTATTTATTTTGCTTTTTTTAATATTCACATTTAATTATACGCAATATATAAGACTGGCTACGGCTATGTCGACAGAACCTATATATAATTCTGGATTTATTTATTTTGCTTTTTAAATATTCACATTTAATTATACACAAATATAAGATTGGCTACGGCTGTGTAACCTATATATAGTTATGGATTTATTTATTATGCTTTTTAAATATTCGCATTTAATTTTACGCAATATATAAGACTGGCTACGGCTGTGTTGACAGAACTTATATATAGTTCTAGATTTATTTATTATGCTTTTTAAATATTCGCATTTAATTATACGCAATGTATAAGACTGGCTACGGCTGTGTCGACAGAGACTGGATGTAGCTGTGTCGATAGAACCTATATATAGTTCTGGATTTATTTATTATGCTTTTCAATATTAACATTTAATTATACTCAATATATAAGACTGGGTACGGCTATGTCGATCGAGACTGGGTACAGCTATGTTGACAGAACATATATATAGTTCTAGATTATTTATTATACTATTCATTGATTTGTATTTATTTTATCAAACCAAAATTCTGATACTAAATTGTGATTTTCAGAAAATCAGAAGCTGTAACCATAGCTAAACTTGCAAATTTGAAATTTGATGCCTTATAAGTTTCTGGAGACAATTACATGTCGTGGGTTATTGATGTTGGGCTATATTTAAAATCCTAATGCCTGTGCTATACCATTGATGATGGGAGCTAGGCAAATGAACATGATAAATCTGCAACTATGGTCATAATTTGTCATCATTTAAATGAGAATTTGAAGGCTAGGTATTTTACTGTCACAGAACCTGAAGATATGTGGCAAGAACTAAAAGATCGTTATGACCATCGACCAAATATTATATTGCCAAATGCTAGATACGAATGGCAAAATTTACGATTTCAGGACCACAAATCAGTTTCTGAATATAATTTTGCTCTTTTCAGAATCATCACAAGGCTAAAATTATGTGATGAAGATGTATCTGAAAAAGATATGTTGGAAAAGACATTCACAACTTTTTATGACTCAAACATAATATTGCAATAGCAATATCGAGAACGCAGACTCTCAAAATATTCAGAACTGATCTCATGTCTTTTAGCAGTAAAAAAAAATAATATTCTACTAATAAAAATCACGGATCACACCCGACTGGTTCTACAACATTCCTAAAAGTGAATGCTAATATTGTTGGATACCATAGTCGTGGTCGTGGTTGAGGCCGAGGCCGTGGGTATGATCGTAATTCTAATCATGGCCGTGGTTATGGTCGTAATCCTGATCGTGGCCGTGGTTATTGTCATAATCCTGGCTGGGGCCGTGGTCGTAGCTTCAAAAGAGGACGTGGTTATTTTGGATTAGGTGGTTATAATCAAAACACTTAACACAAATGGAATGTTTATGAGGCCAAACAGTATAAAGGAAAAGATATTCAAAATAGGCCTAATGCAAATGATGGTGTTTGTTTTAGGTGTGGCTGTTATAATCGTTGGTCAAATAGATGTAATACACCTAAACACCAAGTGGATTTGTATCAAGCATCAATCAAAGAAAAAGGAAAGAAACCTGAAACTCATTTAATTGAGGATTCATATTCTAAGGATATCACATATCTCAATGTTACAGATTTCTTTGATGACCAGAAAGACAAGCCAACTACTTCAATTTGTGATGGATATGTCCATACCAATTAAATACTACTTGCAGTAGTATTATTTTGTTAATATGTAAAATATGTCTAAATACTACTTGTAGTAGTATTGCTTTGTTATTATATTCATGTAAAATATATCCCAATGCAATATATACTTTTTGATCATTTTACCTGATATACATTTTATTTTATTTTATTTTTATTTTATGAAACATACAAAATGAATCTAAACGATAAATTGGGGGTTACTGAAAAGCTAGAAATAGGATATTTATGTCTAGTTGATAGTGAAATGACTCATACAATTCTGTGGAGTCAAATATTTTATGAATTTAACTTTGCTCAAAGCAAATGTTAATATCGTATCAGGTCCAGCGGATCTGATAGAAGGCTCTGGAAGAGTCATGATATTGTTACCAAACAATACTAAATTATGTATCAATTATGAATTATATTCAAGCAGATCTAGAAGGGACCTGCTTAGTTTCAAAGATATACGGAGGAATGGATATAAGATATACGGAGGAATGGATATCATATTGAAACTATGAATAATGAGAATATTGAATATCTGTACATTACTTCTCATGATTCAGGCCAAAAACTCATTATAGAAAAGCTGCGTGCTTTATCTTCTGGATTATATTACACTATTATCAAAAGTGTAGAAATTTATGCAGTTATGAATAAGAAGTTCTCAGATCCAAAAATATTTGTACTTTGGCATGACCGTCTCCGTCACCTAGGATCTATTATCAAAATATTTGTACTTTGGCTTTATCTTCTGAATTATATTACACTATTTTCAAACGTGTAGAAATTTATGCAGTTATGAATAAGAAGTTCTCAGATCCCAAAATATTTGTACTTTGACATGACCGTCTCCGTCACCTAGGATCTACAGTGATGCATACAATCATTGAAAATTCTCATGGACATCCATTAAAGAACCGAAAGATTCTTTTATCCCATGAGAATTTATGTACTGTATGTTCATAAGGGAAATTAACAATAAAATCATATTATTCTAAAGTTGGTTTTGAATCCCCATCATTCTTACAAAGAATTCAAGGGGACATATGTGGACCTATTCATCCACCAAGTGAACCATCTCGCTATTTTATGGTTATGGTTGATGCATCTATTAGATGGTCACATGTTTGCTTATTATGAACACGTAATGTTGTTTTTGCAAAATTACCTGCATAGATTATCAGGCTTTGGGTACATTTTCCCGATTATCCAATAAGTAAATATGCCTTAATAATGCTGGTGAATTTACTTTCAAGGCATTTGATGAATATTGCAAAGTGACTGGGATTGATGTTAAACATCCCTATCCACATGTTCATACTCAGAATGGATTAGCAGAATCACTTATTAAACGTGTTCAGATAATTGTAAGAATTTTACTATTACGGACGCAATTACCGATTTTTGTATGGGGATATGCTATTTTACATGCTGCTGCATTAATCAACTAAAACTGGTAAGGATACCTACAATTAAGAATGAGCATTTGTTGGTTATATTTCATTTTCTCTCTAACCAAAAAAAAAAATATATATATTTTCTCTTTTAATTAAAGTATCTAATGGTTTAGGTTGGCTTATTCGGTGTGATGAATCACAACCCACAAATCAACTCAAACTGATAGGGTTGCTTTTTAACAACCCAATAATTTATTTTATTTATAAACTCAACTCAATCCGTTTAAATTGGTTTGATTTGGTTAGGTTGATCTGTCTAATGGTTTGAGTGCCCAATGCCCATCCCTCCCTATCACTACAAATCCTATGTGATTTTTTTTCTTCTTCCACCATCTAAACACGACTTAGTAAACTTATATATCACCTAAATGTACTAAACAATTTTTTTTATAAAAAAAATTTATAAGAAAAATATCGGTCATGTTTAATTAGATTAATTATAGTTTTGTAAATAAGTAGTCAAAAGTATATGCAAACAACCCAAATTTTATTCAAAGAAGTCTGTAACAATCATCCAAGACAAAATACTCTGATAAGACTGTAAATGAATGCCAACTATTAATTAATTATTCTAGGAGAAGTTAATTAAAATTCCTATTTTTTTTTTTTTTAAATATCTATTAATTCGGAATCAAGTATTTTTTTTTTTAAAAAGCTTTCGCTATTGGTAGGATTCGAGCCACTGACCTATGAGTCATTTGCCCAAACCCTAAACTCATCTATTTGCCAGTTGAGCTGCGCTCCTGATGGCAAAAATTCCTATTGCATGTGCCCATTTATCAATAAAAATTAAAATGTGCGTCGTTGCCTTATTAATAAGAGCAAAGTCTATATACAACTTGGACCCACTTCCTACTATTTAGTATCGGTCAATTATGCAATCTAACTCAAAATTTTAATTCTGACGCATCACATGCTCTAACATCGGTAGTGCAACGCCATCGTACTATTGCCCAAAAAAACCTGTGTCCATTAATTTGCCTATATAAACGTTGTAATGCATGCATATGATCATATGAATGCTATTCTCTGATATGCTCTATTTGATCATAATAGAGTTTGCTTAAAACACTTGGAAGCAATTCTTGTTTTTGCCGGATGAAGTCTGAAGCCAGCTCCAATACCATGCCAGAAAGGCGGTCTGCCAATTACAAGCCAAACGTTTGGGAATATGACTTCATACAGTCCCTTAATACTACCATATTTGATGTGTGATATGATCTCTATTTCTAACTAGCTATATTTTCTTTGATCCTTTATTTATTTTTTTTTGTTTCTCTCTAGCTTCTCATCTAATATTTTATTTTTATTTTTATCTAATATTTGTTTTGTCATGTTGTTGCGGGTTTTCTCCTTTGTGTGGGGTGCTTTTTTGTGGTTCCTGGTCTTGTGGCTCCTTGTATTGGTCGTAGTTGTGGCCAATTTGGTTTCTTGCCAGGGCTGTTCCTTATTTTTTTCTGGTTGGGGTTTTGCTCTGTTCTTTTTTCTGCTCTCTTTTGTCCCCGTCTTGTATTGTTTTGCGCCTTTTGGCTTCGGTTTGGGGTCTGACCCCGTTGTTGTAGCTGCTGCTCTTCTTGAATAAACTTTGCTTTTTCAAAAAAAAAAAAAAAAAAACATCAGTAGTGCAACGCCATCGTACTATTGCCCAAAAAACCTGTGTCCATTAATTTGCCTATATAAACGTTGAAATGCATGCATATGATCATATGAATGCTATTCTCTGATATGCTCTATTTGATCATAATAGAGTTTGCTTAAAACACTCAGAAGCAATTCTTGTTTTTGCCGGATGAAGTCTGAAGCCAGTTCCGATACCATGCCAGAAAGGCGATCTGCCAATTACAAGCCAAACGTTTGGAAATATGACTTCTTACAGTCCCTTAATACTACCATATTTGATGTGCGATATGATCTCTATTTCTAACTAGCTATATTTTCTTTGATCCTTTATTTATTTATTTTTGTTTCTCTCTAGCTTCTCATCTAAATATCATTTTGATCTCTAATTCATGAAAAATATGGCATTTTATTTTTATTTAATATTTGGTTTTGGTATTCATGCAAATACAGATAAGTGATATAACTTGGAATAATAGTGTACTGATGTGTTTATAGCAGGAAGAGGAAGATAAGAACCGGCAGGCTGAGAAGCTGAAAGAGGAAGTGAAGCTGATGTTTGGTAAATCAATGGAGGTTTTAGCTAAGCTAGAGTTTATTGATATCCTCATGAAACTGGGACTTTCAATTCTCTTTGAGAAGGAAATCATGGAAGCTTTAGACACCATAGCAGCATCTATTAAGATCAACAATCATACCCTAGAAGAAGACCTCTATGCTACTGCATTATGCTTCAGGCTTCTCAGGCTGCATGGCCATGAAATTTCACAAGTCTGTATCTTCTCAGTCACGAGTCACGACACTACATACACAATTAAGCCCTTTATCTTCTTTGGCTAGAATAAAAAATATATAAACTTTGAGCTCTGATCATTTGGTGCAGGATCCTGTATGTTTTTTGATTCGACTATATATAAACTCTGTAAAATCACAAAGTCAGGTTCTCAAATCGTATGAACTCTCTAACATTACATAGTGAATAAAAAGTTAGGATCACATACGAAAAAACATGTGGCCATCAAGTACGACGTAACAAACAAGCCCTTGTTTCCATATTCTTGCCTTCTTTACTTTTCTGATCACATATGTAATGTGTAAATCAGATATATTTAGGGGGTTCATGGATGGAAATGGCTCATTCCCAACAAGTAAATGCAGAGATATCAAAGGATTGATTGAACTTTTTGAGGCCTCACATGTGGCTTTAGAAGGTGAAAACATCTTGGAAGAAGCTAAAGGTTTCTCAAATGGAATTCTGAGGGGAGCATATTCTACTTTGGATGGTGAACTTGCAGCAAAAGTGGCCCACATTTTGGAACTTCCAACGCACTGGAGACTGGACTGGTTCCAAGTCAAATGGCATCTAAAATTGTATGAGAGAAACAAAGGCATCAACAGTACTACTACAATTTTATGTGAGTTGGCAAAACTTAACCTCAATATGGTTCAAGCCACACATCAAAATGAACTCAAAGAGGTCTCCAGGTAATCAATAACAGAACTAATAGTCTTTCCAATATATTAATTACATGATATTATTCTCATACTCTTAATTCAAGCTTTGCTTTGGTTTTGCTAGCTGGTTGTGTTTTTGTTAGCCTGGCTTTGCTGCTATGGTAACATTTTCGTTGCTTTTGTGAAATTAATTAGGTGGTGGAAGAATCTGGGGCTGGTTGGGAAATTAAACTTTGCTAGGGACCGAGTGGTTGAAAGTTTCATGATTGGGCTGGGACTTGTTTCTGATCCTAAACAAAGCAGCTATAGAAAATGGTTTGCTAAAGCCATTGCTTTGGTTATTGTAATTGATGATATTTATGATGTTTATGGCTCCTTGGAAGAACTACAACACTTCACCGACGCTGTTGATAGGTTAGTGTGTGTACTTCGATTTATTATTATAAAAATAAAAACCTCTAAATTTGGAAATTTATTCTTTTTTTTTTTATAACTAGGAATCTTGATAATAACCTTTTTTTTTTTTTTTTTTTTCTTTTCAATTTAGGTGGGATTCCAACGAAATTCAACACTTGCCAGAATATATGAAGATATTTTTTCAAGCATTATACGATACTATCAATGAAATTGCGAATGAAATCCAACATGAAAAGGGTTGGAATCAAGTGTTTCCTTATTTTAAGAAAGTGGTATGTATGAAATGACTCTATTGACAAAATTGTTAGAAATCACCATTGTTAATTAATTTTTTTTTCATCTATATATAGTGGGCAGATCACACAAAAGCATTACTCATGGAAGCTAAGTGGTACAACGAGGGATATATCCCATCCCTACAAGAGTATCTGAGTATTGGATGGATCACATCTGGATGCTTGGTTCTTGGAGTCATTTCATTTTTTTCTATAATGAATGAGGTTTCCAATGATATGGAACATTTTCTGGAAACGAATCAGCAAATCATGCATGATCCATGCACCATAGCTAGGCTATGGAATGATTTATCCACTTCTAAGGTAACTATTGTACGATCGGTGAAACACTTAATTATTATCGATAAATTAAGTTTAGAATATCAATATATATACATATTATCTAACTGCAGGCAGAAATTGAAAGGGGTGACGCTCCATCAGCAATCCAGTGTTACATGCGAGAAGCAAATGTTTCAGAGGAGATGGCTCGAAATCACATTACAGACTTGATAAGTAAAACTTTGACAAAAGTTAATGGACTAGTTCTTGCTCCATCTGCTGCTTCGATGAAACCATTTGTGAATGTCCTAGCAAACTATCCACGAGTAGCATATTGCTTTTATCAAGATGGAGATGGGTTTGGCGTTCAAGAGGATCTTAAGAGTAAAATAGTGTCTGTTCTAATTGAACCTATGTAGATCTACTTAATAGTAGAAGTGCGAGGAGAGTGCAATGTATCAATCTCACCCCGTCTATTTATATATAATTTTAGTATAATTGTGTGAAATCCTGGAAACTTTCTCCATTATAGATGGAAAAAAACAAAGAGGAGGCAGCCACCAAAAAAAAAATAAAAATCCTCGTATTTAATAATAATTTTAGCAACCTTGTTTGTGTAAAAATTATGTAAAATCTCATTAATTTGTTTATTAAAGTTTAGTGGGTTTCTCACTTTCATTACTTTTTCTGACATCACATCAAGCTCATGAACAAATGATTCCTGCTCAACTTCTTAAGCAATTACGATTTATGAATGAGCAGAAAAGGCGAAAAACTGAAAAGAAATTAAAATGAACTCAAAGAGGTCTCCAAGTAATCAGTAACAGAACCAATAGTCTTTCCGGCCAATATATTAATTACATGATATTTTTCTGATACTTGGTTCAAGTAACATTTTCGTGCTTTTGTGAAATTAATTGGGTGGTGGAAGAATCTGGGCCTGATTGGGAAAATTAAACTTTGCTAGGGACCGAGTGATTGAAAGTTTCTTGACTGGACTGGGACTTGTTTCTGATCCTAAACAAAGCAGCTATAGAAAATGGTTTGCTAAAGCCATTGCTTTGGTTATTGTAATTGATGATATTTATGATGTTTACGGCTCCTTGGAAGAACTACAACACTTCACAAATGCTGTTGATAGGTTAGTTTTTAGAGGAAATAGGCCTTTTTAACCATAAATTAAGAGCTTTGATTGTTTTTAGCCCAAATTAGTGTTTTGATTGTATTTGTCAAATAATCCACTTTTTGGACAAAAACACCCTTCAGTAAAAAGGAATTCAAAACGATTAAAAAACAAAAGGACAGAGGAGAGAGAACAGAAACGATTAAAAAACAAAAGGAGAGAGGAGAGAGAACAGTTGTGTTCAGTTTTGAAACGAAAGAAGAGAGAGAAGAGAGAGGAGCGAAATCTGGGATTTTGAAATCAAAGAAAAGAGAGGAGACCAGCAGCAGAAGAGGAAGAGGAAATCGACTGGCGGTTTGCTGAGGAAATCGACCAGCAGCAGAAGAGGAAATCGATGCAGACGGCGGAGAAAGAACGAGAGACGGCGAGCAGTTCTGGGGGACCCACGGCGATTGACGAACGAGCGACGGTGAGCCTTTCTGGGGAAGCGACGGTGAGCCTTTCTGGGGGAGAACAAGTTGCTGGACAGGTATTGGGTTTTCTGGATCTGTTTTTGCTGCTGTTTTTGCGTTTCTCAGTTTTTGTTGTTTTTTTGTTATTTTTTTCTGGGTTGTTGCCCAGCTGTTTTGTTGATTTGCTTCCTTCCTGTTTCTGGCTCTGTTTCGGGGAGCCTATGTTGTTTGTGTGTGTTGGCCTTGTTGCCTTTATAAATTGGTGCCTTTAAAAGAAATATATATATGCTTAATTTGTTAATTAATCTTTAATTTTTTGGATTGTTGATGGGAACAGAACTGGGTAATGGGTTTGAATTGGGTTTATTTCCCATTACTTTACCTTTTTGCACATTTTGCCTACTTAATGGAAGAGAACAAAGTGGGTACATTTATTTGTTGTTCCAAGTTGATTAAATTCATGAGAAATTTTTTAAATTAAAGCCTCGATTCAAACTTGTGTTTCTTGTAATGTATGTGTTGATGAATAGGTTATAGAGCAAGCTTACTTTTCCATTCATTTACTATCACAACTTACTATAACGGGAACACACACGCTCATGCTTTTTTTTTTTTTAGTTAATACAAGAAAAGTAGAATTGTGAAACTGATATTTCTCTTCTTGGGTTTGGGTTTATGGTAACATTTTCTTCGGAAAAAAGGCTGCTTCTTTTCAAGAAAAAGTGGAGAAATAGGACCATCCCCAACCTAGGAATCTAGTTTTGAATTTGAAACAGTAGTGTCTTATGGACTCACTACTCTCAATGGGTATTTTCTCTGGAAAGCATTTTTTTCTTTGTTCTCTCGGCTACATACAAACATGGTTAGTTTTCTAGGGACTCTTTGGTATCAAAAGCAACGTATAAAAGATTAAAAGCATAGGCATATGATTGTTATATGGATGGATTTATAGGCTACCGTTGTAATTTTAATAAATTTGAATCTACATTAAAGAGTACCCCCGTCCCTTTTTAAAGAGTACAACAACGTTTGGGTTAGTGAGTCTTTTTTGCTTGCTTTCTCTGTACATGTGCTGTACACGTTAACCATTTACAACAAACAACAGTTTAGTGTTTTGTTTTTCTTAATTAATTAATTAATGACTGATATCACATGACAACATTTGTTTACTTTCAATTACACTCTTTGACAGAGGATCAATCTACTCTTTATTCTTGTTTGAAATCAAACAATTGCTAATGTTCCAAATCCGAATTCATTGCCCCGTTGAAAGTGGTTCTGTGTGTTTGGTGGTGATTTAAGATTGATTAAATCAATGTTTTTTAGAAGCTAAGATTTTAATCAATGTTTTTTTAAAATTGATTTCTGTTGAAAATCAGATTAATTTAGACTGCTTCATGCTCTACAATTTCAGTACAACACATTTGGAAAACAAACATGATTCAATATAATACAATTTTATTGATTTGTTTAGAGAAGCATTTGTCTTGAAATGAGAACAATGACATTGAAGAAATCCGACCAGTATTGGGGTAGTGTAATTAACTTGTGGAATGTTTTGGGGTTTTAGGGTTGTGAATATATAAGACTTGGAGGGGACCATTTCTCAATCTTGATGCATGTCTCTTTCTATATATTTTCTATTATTTGGATAACAAGATCTTCCCTTGAATCAAGTGCGCCTATTGTAGCATGAATTTAGTAAAATTTATAGGCAATATATTGGTTTCGATGGAAATATAGCCAATATATTCTAAATATCGCCGATATCTTTAAAACATTGAGGATATTCAATAATAATTTTTAACGATACACTCAAATTTTTATATTTACTTTCTTGTTTTGGCATCTATCCTATCTATAAGTGTTATGATTTCTGTTGAAAATTTGGTTATTGGTGTGGGTTCAATTGGTTATCCTATCTATATTGTTTTCTTCCAATGGCTTCAAACCTGACCAGTGATTTGTTTTTACACTTAATTCTGTGTAAATCAGATGAAGTGAAAGAAAATTTGTGTCTGTCTGTGTCTGTGAGACCAAAAGTTATACAACAGTGGCATAGCATGCAATTGTGAGACAGTGATCCTGATGCATTTATGTAGAGTTTCATGGATTTATTTCAAAGCGATCAAGCTCTATACATCTGTTGATTTAATAAAATCGTTGAATATAGAAGTTGTTATTTTTCGTTTTTTTCTTTTTTCTAATGAAAAAAAGAAAAGAAAAAACTATATTGTATATAGAAGTTATTTGTTGTTTTTCTTTTAAAACTAAATTCTATAAATTCATATAGCAACTTGTGTAGTTGTGTTAAACAATAAGGATACTTGATCTGTATGCTGTTTAAGATTTAAGGAGTGAGATTTTTTTATTTTTAATCGGATGTGCTCAGAGGCCACATTAATCACATACATTTAGACACAGCTGTCTTAAATGAGAATGACTTGAGTTTAGGCACCTTAGTTGGAGCTTTTCCCCAGAAATAATGTTCTTTAAGAAAAATATTTACAGCAATGATGCAGTTCCAAAAATATTTTCTTTGATTCTTTTTTTCCCTAGTTCTTAGTAGCAGGCAAGTAAAATTATCAAGTGAGAAACTAGGGAGAGATAAATTTTACTTCCGACGTTTTTAAATATTTCAGACTATTCCCCTTTGAGTCGTTTCATTCTTGGATCAGATTGTGGGATCCACTCATGTGCATACTCCAAATTTTCCATCTGGAACTGGAAGCAATTGAGTAGAAACCCATACCTCAAAAACTTAAAAGAAAAAAAAAAGAGGAAGAAAAAATGCAGACATATCAAGTGGAAAGCTGCTAGAAACCTCCTCACAAATTGGTGTTTTTGAAATTGAAAATTTACTTGTTTTTGTGTCTTTAACTGGACTGAAGGGGTAGAGCATAATGTAATATTGTGGCATGGCTGGCAAGCCTGCAATATTTTGGATTATTTTTCTCCAAACAACACAATTTTCAAAACAACAAAGTAAATTACTTGAAATTGCATAATTTATGCTGTTGTTTTAGAGGCTTTGCATCTTTGATTCTTTTAGTAAGTAAGGTCCAACTATAGTTTTTCTTTTCCTTTTTTTCATTTAGCTTTTATTTTCGCAAATAATCCTGGATTGTTTCTTGATTTAGTGGAGTTGTTTTAGGAGTCAAAGAGATTATTTTCTCTATTTATTTGGTTGTAATCGCCTTGCGATATTTAGATTTTGAATGAAAAAAAACTTCTTGAGTAGTTAACTCAAATATCTCTCTTTTTCTGAAATACTGCGGGATTACAGAAAATTAGAAACCCTTGTGTGTTTGAACGCGTGTGAGTTCCGTTCTGGTCTCCATCAATTTGCCTGTTGTGTTTAATTTTTTTTTTTGTCTGGTGTATTTAATTTTTTTTGCCTAGTGTGTTTAATTTTTTAAGCCTGGTGTGTTTAATTTTTTTTGTCTGGTGTGTTTAATACCTTTTTGCTTGGTGTGTTTAATTTTTTTTGTCTAATGTGTTTAATTTTTTTAGCCTGGTGTGTTTAATACCTTTTTGCCTGGTGTGTTTAATTTTTTTAGCCCAGTGTGTTTAATTTTTTTAGCCTGGTGTGTTTAAAGTATTTTTGCCTGGTGTGTTTAATTTCTTTTTACCTGGTGTGTTTAATTTCTTTTTACCTGGTGTGTTTAATTTCTTTAGCCTGGTGTATTTAATTTTTTTAGCCTGGTGTGTTTAAAGTTATTTTGGTTGATGTGTTTAATTCCTTTTTGCCAGGTGTGTTTAATGGGTTTTGCCTGATGTGTTTAATTTCTTATTGAACCCAACTTATTTGAATTGTGCAGATGGAAAATATGGACTATGAACAGTTTCTCAAGGTCAAAAGAAATAAATGGAATGAAAAAGTATTAATCAATGTGGGTTCTCGATTGAAGAAAATAACTACTATAGATAATATCATATGCAAGGAAGGGAAGCACAAGGAATTCATGTCCAGTTGCTTCAAGTAATTCACCAACTTCCCACAAAACTCGTTGTTCTCAGCTAGGCTTGTGCACGGTGTACTATTGAGGGAAATTACAATAGATGGTGCAACTGAGAATGAATTGTTTATTTCGTTGTTTATTTCTAACTTTTGCAATCCAGTTGAAATCTGACTATTTTTTTATGCAACTTCAGGATTTCATATGTGCGATCGAGAAGGCTATAGGAAAGAGGAACAAGAGGGGATTGTGCTTAATGTACTAAGATGATTTGTAATTTCTAACATTTGCAATCCAAATTTTGTTACACTTTCGGTCTCTATTGTGTTCCTAACTATATTTGTATATAACTGATATTGATACACTTTAGGTCTCTTGCTTTACTTTGCACAATGGAGGCATTGTTTGAGACAATGTTATGAATGAATATTAATGTTATGAATGAATTAGTGTTTAATTGTTGAATAGTTGTGTGGTGTAATTGTTTAGTACCAGTGTGTTTAATTTTGTGTAATTGTTGAACAATACAGTGTGGTGTGTTTAATTATTAACACTGGTGTGTTTAATGGGTTCAGCAATGCTGGTGTGTTTAATTCATTTACACTGGTGTGTTTAGTCATTTTTGCCTGGTGTGTTTGGTCGTTTTTACCTGGTGTGTTTAGTCCATTTTGCTTAGTGTGTTTAGTTCATTACGCTTGGTGTGTTTAGTAGTTTTTGTTTTGTGTGTTTAGTCATTTTTGCTTGGTGTGTTTAGTCATTTTTGCCTGGTGTGTTTTGTCCATTTTGCCTAGTGTGTTTAGTCCATTTTGTCTAGTGTGTTTAGTCGTTTTCGTTTTTGCCTGGTGTGTTTAGTCCATTTTTGCTATAGAACCCCAAACATTATTGTTGGGGTCTGTTGTTGGTATAGAACCCCAAACATTATTGCTTCCACCGGCGGATGGACATTATGCCGCCAATTGCTGTAAAAAGGTTTGGTAGATAGGCTGGACGGTAGGAACACCCACATGACCAGGTTCTGTACTAACTTTCTCAACAACACTAACATACACCTCCGGAACATGTTGATCATCGCACAACAACATTTCCACATCGCTATCATTTTTAATCTTTGGTCGGGCAGGCCTAAGCCTAACATTGGTATCAACCAAAGTTCTTAACTCAATGGTAAACCTTCTTAAATCAACATTCGCAACGCCTTGTACCACCCTCAACAACTCATCATACGTCAAATTCTTCTGAACTTTGAGAAACTCTGTTTCACCACCCTCGTAAAAGTTCCCCACCCATTTGCCACCATAAGTGATTACCAATTTCTTTGGGTCATTTCCTGCATTTCATTCAATAAAAATCTCACATTTAGAATTCAATTTATTAAACCACTCACAGTAAACACAGCAGGGGCAAACCAATTAAACAAACCAAGGAAAAATAATTAAACACACCAGGGCATACCAACTAAACACACCAGGACAAAATAATTAAACACACCAGGCAAAAAAAGAATTAAACATACCAGACAAAAAAAGAATTAAACACACCAGGCAAAAAAAGTATAAAACACACCAGACAAAAAAAGAATTAAACACACTAGGCAAAAAGGAATTAAACACACTAGGCAAAATAATTAAACACACCAGGCAAAAATGAATTAAACACACCAGGCAAAAATGACTAAACACACTAGGCAAAAAACAATTAAACACACCAGGCAAAAACGACTAAACACACCAGACAAAAAAAAATTAAACACACCAGACAAAAATAATTAAACACACCAGCCAAAAAGAATTAAACACACCAGGTAAAAAAAGAATTAAACATACCAGACAAAAAAAGAATTAAACACAACAGGCAAAAAGGAATTAAACACACCAAGCAAAAAGGAATTAAACACACCAGACAAAAACGACTAAACACACCAGCCAAAAAGAATTAAACACACCAGGCAAAAATAATTAAACACACCAGCTAAGAACGACTAAACACACCAGGCAAAAAACAATTAAACACACCAGGCAAAAATAATTAAACACACCAGCCAAAAACGACTAAACACACCAGCCAAAAAGGAATTAAACACACCAGGCAAAAAGAATTAAACACACCATGCAAAAAAACAATTAAACACACCAGGCAAAAAACAATTAAACACACCAGGCAAAAATAATTAAACACACCAGCCAAAAACGACTAAACACACCAGGCAAAAAACAATTAAAAACACCAAGCAAAAATAAGATATATCGGTTCCTTGCATGTAGACCATTGGATTTAAATGCTTTGATTTGGCTGCATGCACTTGTCAAAGCCTCGAACTGACTGATTCCTTTTCTATAAGATTTTATTCAAGATGGATTTAATTCCTACAATATTATAACACATCTTAACTTGAATGGAACTTTTAGTCCTAATTTATCTCACTTGCCAAATATTAGATATACGTATATATTTGTTAGAGATAACAAAAGCAACAACAATCAGGTGTCCACGTCACCACCATTTATCCAGAAAACTAAGACTACGCTAAAAACAGAGCAAGGAAAGATCAAATCAATATCCAACAACAGTAGCTCAGCTTGAGTCAATCAGAGGAAGTAACCATCACCAAGGGCTCAGATCACATCTGGAAAATATCAGATGATAAAACTTCTAGAAACATAGTGGATGATTTTGGTGGGAAATTCTGTTGCAATTGTAACGGAATTGCCAAATGGCATTCTTATCCAAAACCTTATATCTTCAATCCTCTCCCACTTGTATGTAGTATATAAACAAGCTGGAGCTCACAAAATCATTTTAATGAAAAATGCCAGAATTCGGAGTTCTTCATCTTTTCTTTCTTGCTCTGTTTCACTTCACTAATACTGTTCATTCATTTCTTTAAGAGGCATTTCATCGAACACTTCTTGTTTTCTATCAAAACACCTTTGTTTAATATGGTATCATTGCTGCTAAAGGAATAATCGTCCATATCCATGGCTTCTTTTCCATGTTCACAAACAGAGCACCAAGAAGATGGAAATGTTGGTTTGTGACCAGGAGGCTTCGCTTCACTACCCAAATCTATGCATTTCAATCATCAAGTCAAACTTGACAATGACAACTACATTCAATGGGAAGCTCATGTACTTCCTGTAATTAGAGCTTTTCAATTAGAGGATTTCATCTTAAATCCGAAGTCTATTCCATCTAAATACATCGAAGTACAAACTTCTGGTAATGGAGATAATCAACTAATCATGAACAAAGATTATGTTGCTTGGCAAAGATCTGATCAACTACTACTGAGTTGGCTATCTTCGTCAATTAGTCGTAGTGTCATAGGACAAGTTACAAATTGCATGAGTTCTTATGATGTTTGGCACACTCTTGAACTGTTATTTTCGCAACAATTATTAGCCAAAGTTCTTCAGCTCAAACATCAATTACAAAATGCTAAGAAAGGATCTAAAACAATTACTGATTTTGTTCACAAAGTTAAAACAATTGGTGATATCCTAATGGCAACTGGTCAAGTTGTGAGTGATAATGATCTCATTTTGTGTAATCTAAATGGTGTAGGTCATGAATATGATTCTGTTGTCACTGTCATTACTTCACAAAGAAACTCAACATTGTTTCAAGAAGCGCAATATTTACTTCTAAACTATGAGCAAAGGATAGCTCAACTAAGTGCTAGTGATCAGCTTGATATGTCTAATGCAAGTGCTAATTTTGTGGCTGGATATACTCAAAATGATAAAAGAAATCAAAGAGGCAACTTTAATGTCAATGGACAAGCTGGTAACAGAGGAAGAAATAGGAGACGAGGTAGATGGAATAATAACAATATGCCAGTGTGTCAAGTTTGTGGGAAAACCGGTTATATTGCCATGAATTGTTACCATCGGTTTGACAAGAATTTTCAGAGCAATCATAATCAGAATGGAGGAGGTTATGTTCATGTTCCAAATCAGTTCCAGAATTCGAATTCTCAGCCTTTAATCAGCAACAATACACTAGTCTTAACAAACAACCCACACCAAGCTAACTTCCATCAATCCACCGCCTACTATGCAACTCTCGAAACGGTGTGTGATCCAGCTTGGTATACCGATGGCGGAGCCACCAATCATGTTACATCAAACTTATCGAATTTCTCTTCATATTCGGACTACCAAGGAGCTAACAAGCTCGCTGTAGGTAATGGCCAGCAGCTCCAAATTTCTCACATTGGTAACACTCATATTTCTTCTCTTAAAACAGCTGCAAGATTATTGAAATTAGAACATATGCTTTGTTTGCCTTCTATTGCAAAAAAATTGCTAAGCATATCAAAATTTACTCATGATAATAATGCTTATGTTGAATTTAATTGCAATTCGTGTGTTAAAAAGGACAAAACTACCAAGGAAGTTCTTCTTCAAGGCAAGCTTTAGAATGGTCTATACAAGCTGGATTTGAATTGCAATACTCAATCGAATGAGTTAAAAAATAAGTGTTGTAATGCTTTTTCACTTTCAAAAAATAACACTTTCAGCTCATCATGTAAATTTGCTTTCAAAGCTGAAAATTCTTGTAATAAAGCCCACTTGAATGAGAATGTATGGCACTTGAAGCTTGGTCATCAAGCTTTATTGATATTGAGAAAAGTGCTAAATAGCTTCCATTTGAAATACAATGACTTCTGTTTTTTTGTTGAATAAAAACACTCCTAGAAATCACCCTTTATTCAGCATCATCCATTCCTGTAAAGCCTATTTTTTTTTTTTTTTGACCAGCAGAACTTTATTAACAAAGGCCAAAAGGCAAGAGCAAGCCCAACCGGAACACAAGAAGAAAGGCGAAAAAACAGCCACAAAAAAACCAAAATAGGGAAAGCAGAGGCCAAAACCAAAAGGGAACAGCACAGGAAAACATGGCCTAGACCACCCCCAAAAAACAAAACCCCTGGAAAACAGAGCAACAGCCCCAAAACCAGAAAAAACATGAAGGAGACTCCCAAAATTGTTTGAGTTGTTGGCCCAAGAGACCGCCACCATTGAATCGCTAACAATTTGAATATTTCTAACAGCCAAACAATGCTTCGAAGCACACAACTCACAAGCTTTCAAAATCACAAGAATTTCTGCAGTATTAGAATCTTGAAGGCCAACAGAAAGGGCGAACACACACATGATCTTGCCATCCGAATTCTGAAGAACACCCCTAATACCTACCGGGCATGGCTTCCCTCTAGCCGACCTGTCGATGTTAAATTTTAGATCACCACCCACAGGAGGCGCCCAATTGACCGAATTCAACTTCTTAGAGGTAGCAAGAGAGAAACAACTCTCTTTAATGTTGAGCAACATCATTGAAACATGGATCTTACTTCTCTTACCAAAACACTTGAACCACCAAGCCACCCTAAATTTCACATTATCCACAGCCTTTTCAAACATGGCATCTAGACCTTTGAAGATCAGATTGTTCCTATACTCCTATATCGTCCAGATCACAGCAAAGAACAAAATACTCCAAGCCTTCTTGCTTTCACGGTTGGACAAAGAGCCAACCAACTGTCCATCCACTCCTTTAAAGGGTAATTCGAGCAGCACCTAACATCCCACCAATTAATGCAGTACATCCACACTTTCCACGACCAATGACATTGAATAAAAAGATGATCAATTGTCTCGCCAGAACAGTTGCACAGAGGGCAATTCGAAAACAGCCCTTGCACCATGCCAAAGCGAAGAAGCACATCTCTCACCAAGACTCTACCTTTCCTTAACTGCCAAGTAAAAATTTCCACTTTTGGTGGGCACAAACCTTTCCACAACAAGTCAGAACTATCAACTAGATCAGCAGCAACGGACTCAACTCGATAACGGTAAGACTTCACCGAAAATATACCATTCGGACTAAAAGCCCAAGCCATAAAGTCTTGGAAGTTTCTACAAATAAAAAGGCCTTCTAGAAAAGACATGAAGTTGTTTCATTGCACTTTTTCCCAATCAAAAACTGGTCTTCTGAGACCCACATCCCATCTCAAACAAGTGTCCAGCCAAGTTCCAAGCACCTGAATTATTCCATCCTTAACAGAGGCAAGAGCGAAAATCCTAGGAAAGAGCTCACACAAAGGAATTTCGTCATGGCACATGTCATGCCAAAGGCAAACTCTATCCCCGCAACCAATCACCACTTGCATCCCCTCCTGGAGAACCTAATCAGCTAAAGATCCCTAGGCACAAAGAGCCCCAATTGCTTTCACAAAATGAGAAGCATTGTTGCCCCCGTGCCACTTCCATTGAAACATTTTCGTATCCACCCCATAAATAGCACAAATCACCTTCTTCCACAAAGAGGAGACCTCGTAATCGAATCTCTACACCCATTTGGCCAATAAACCATGATTCTTGTCAATGATGTGACCAATTCCTAGACCTCCCATTTTTTTACTCTTGCATAACGAGTCCCAATCTATCGAGTGCATCTTCCTCTTATGAACACCATCACCCCAGAAGAAGTCCCGTGTTAACTTCTCCATCTTGTTGGCCACCTCTATAGGAATTTTGAAGATCGAAAGGAAATAAGTAGGGATACTTGAAAGCATTGATTTTATCAACACAAGCTTACCCCCTTTTGAAATGAATTTTCTCTTCCATGGAACAAGACGTTGCTCAATCTTTTGAATTATCGGGTTCTAAAAAGACTTCGAATTAGGATTTGCCCCAAGCAGAAGGCCAAGGTAAGCAATAGGGCCTTTCTTGCATCTGAAGGCCTCAGCCCAAACGTCACTCATGGCAGCCTTTCTACCAACTTTCGCAAGACAAGTTTTGTGGAAATTTAACCGCAAGCCTGAAGCAATCTCGAAGCAACGAAGAATCCTCCTAGAGTTCAGGGAAAAATCCATGTTGGGGTGAATGAAAAGGATCGTATCATCTGCGAACTATAAATGAGAAACATGAACTTCACTTTGCCTTAAAACCGCCCCTCTCACCAAGTTCATAGCAGAAGCCTCCTTGAACAAGCAATTAAGTGCCTCAATAACGATATTAAAAAGAAAAGGGGAAAGCGGATCACCTTGGCGAAGGCCCCTTTCAACCCCGAACTCTTCCGTAGGGCCACTATTAACAAGAACCGAGATCATTAGAGAGGAAATGCAATGATTCATACAATTTCTCCATCTGCTTCTGAATACCATACCTTCCAAAATGAAATCCAAGAAAGCATGGTCCACACTGTCATAAACCTTCTCAAAATCCAACTTCACTAAATGCCACCCACCAAATCTTTCTTCCATTTATGGACAATCTCATTAGCCACTACAAAGCTATCAATGATTTGCCTTTGTTTGACAAAGGCCATTTGGGTTTCGCCAATGACCGTAATCATGACTTTCTTAAGGCGGTTTGCTAACACCTTCGAGAGCACTTTGTACATGGAGCCAAACAAACTTATGGGTCTAAAATCCACCAAACGTTCCGGTTTGCCAATCTTTGGAATTAGCACTATAAAGGTCATGTTCAAGTGTCTCACTATCTCTCCATCCCTATGAAATTCCTTCAAAAAACTCAAGAAATCATCCCTTATTACATCCCAATTATTCTTGATAAAGTTTAGGTTTAGGCCATCCGGACTCGGGGCCTTGTTACCATCACAACTTGAGAGTGCCTCCCAAACTTCCTCATGCGAAAACTCTTCCTCAATGACGCAGCGGAAAACACAAAAGAATACGACCAACGTCAATATTCTATGATATACTCTGGAATCCACCAGAAAACGAGAGAAACTCTCAAAGAAAACTATGATATTTTATTGAATAATTGAATAATTTCGGCCATAAGGCTTACAAGCATATTTAAAACGAAAAACCTAACCCTAATCCTTGTTGGACAAGAAACGAGACTAAATACTAAAAATTACCGAAAATAGCAAAAATGAGATAATTGCAGAAATAAAAACTACTGAGAATACTAAGCAAGCCATAATTGAAGGAAGTCGATTCGGACTTGGAAAATAAAAGTTATTGCGAAAACGAAACTTTCCTAAAATAGTAAAAACGGTAATTTCAGGGCCTAAACGATGGAATTCAGCTAAAAAAGGGTATGCCTCAACAAAAAAGTTGTTGATTATTGACGGTCTCGCCGAAACGCTTCAACTGTGAAAGTTTCGCATCATTCCGACTTCGACACCCGAACTAGGGTAATTCGATTGCCCTTGAATTTAGGATGTTCTCTCTTCATCATGTAAGCATCAGCCACTTGTTCTACATCACTCAAGCTCAACCTCAACCTCCTGAGTGAGAGAAATACGGTTCATTTGAAGACCATGAATCCCTAGCTTAGACCCTAGCCGCCTTCTGTAATGAGATTTAAAATGATCAAACACTTCCTCCCTAACTTTCAACGGATCTGAACACCGCACACCGTCCAAATAAATATCTCCAATGAAGTTCAACCTTCTTCTGGAGTTGGCCATATAGTGGAAGTAACACGAGTTCTTATTGCCCTCCAATAACCACTTGATACGAGATTTTTGGCACCATTGAATCTCTTCACTATGAAGCCACTTCCACATATCCGAAATAATCTTCAATCGGTCCTCTCTCAAAGCTAAAGACCATCCTTCAGATTTAACTTTATCCTCCACCCCAACCAACTTGTCTTCTAAAGCTTTAAAAGAAATAACATTTCCTTTTTGTTAAGCTGACAGGCCTTTAATTTCCTTTTAACAACTTTAACTTTGGAGAATAGTTTGTAACCTTGAGAGCCCGAAACCAGGCAGTCTCTCCACCTTTCCCTAGCACTTTCCATCATCTCTTTGTTCTCTAACCAAGTGTTATAGAAACGAAATGGACATGGACCCCAATCAACATGAGGCATTCCTGTAAAGCCTTGATGGATAATAACTGGAGTTGCAGTATTCAACATGTCTACAGGGAAGGCAACAGAGTTGCTGATGGCTTGGCTAATTTGGGACACTCTTTTGAGTTGGGAATCACGTTCTTTGATGATCCCCCCCCCCCCCCCCTTTAGATTTTAGGTTGCTTTGGATGCTGATTTTAAAGTTCTAGTTGTTGCTAGGCTAGTTCCTTTCTGTTGGGTTCTTTTTCTAGGCTTCTTGCCCTCATTTTAACCTATATATATATATATATACAATGACTCAAAACTTTTGTTTTGTGTTGCTTGTAAAATGGAAAAATCTCATCAACTACCTTTTCAACATTCGAATTACAAGGCTTCTAAGCCTCTAAAGTTGGTTTCTATAGACGTTTGGGGACCCTCACCTGGTCCGTCAATAGAAGGTTTTCGATATTTCGTAATTTTTGTAGATACCTACTCTAGATTCAGCTGGATGTATCCTCTAAAGTTGAAGTCAGAGGTCCCAAAAGTTCAAGAAATTTGCTGAATTACAATTCAGCTGAAGCTAAAATGTCTGCAAGCAGACCTAGGAATTGAGTACAAGCCATTGCTTCCATATCTAGCGGAGTGTGGCATTCACTTACAAACATCTTGTGCATACACTCATCAACAAAACGGGGTGCTTGAAAGAAAGAATCGACATGTGGTTGAGACAAACCTCACTTTTCTTGCTCAAGCAAATATGCCTTTAAATTTTTGGGTAGATGCTTTTCAAACTAGTATTCTCTTAATAAACAATCTTCCAACACCTGTTTTGCAACTAAAATCTTCCAACTCCGAGCCTCTATTGGGGTCCGCCCCCGCTAGTCAAGTTGTTTAAACAAAGCCTTGACCAGTTCTGCTACTCATTCTAATTTGTTAATAATTGCATAATATTTATATATAAACCGTAGATGTTATTGAATTTTTATTGATTATTTTTAAATCAAAACTTTATTTCCAATAATATAAATTTTATTTTATATGAAGACAAATTAACATTTATTTTAGCATTTAATTAAAAAAAAATTCAATCATATATTGTCAGATCAAAGGATATTTGTTAATCGTACCCGAGATAGAGAGATGTTTCTCTACGTGTTACAATTTAATAGATAAATATAAGACTTGAATTCCTATTACAAAAGAGAAGAGGAAATGTAAATGGACTTTTCTAAAAAGTGGTTTTGCATTTTAGATTCTTATTAATATAATTATAAATGAAAATAATATTTTTTTCATAATTTTTTGAATTAATATAAAATTTTGAAGAAGATTTAATTATTAATCTAACTCTTAGGAAAAACTTTAAAAAAAAAAAAAATCAAGATAAAAAATGAAAAATGTAGTCCCTAAAATCATTATCATCAACAAATATTATTTTTGTGCCATAACACCCGCTTAACAAAAAATTAAGTTTCAACCTTAGTGTTCCTTTTACAAGCCAAAAAGCTTGTTTCTGAAAAATGTATACATGGCGTGAGTTGTATGTCTTAAAAGACTTTCAAATAAATCACACAAAAGGTAAGCCGTAAATAATCCCTTTTTAAGGTATTCCTCAAATTCACATCGTCTTTGAGAAACTATGCATCACTATTATGACTTGCACTGAATGCAAGTCGTGAATAATAACATTTACAATGTGCCATTTATGTGCGCTGTAAAAATCAAGCCGTAAATGGCCCAATATTGTAGTGATATATATATATAAATTCTCAAGTCAGTACGCACTGATATAATTTCATGAGGATATTGAATGTGAGCTACTGGTTTTACATGCTTTGACTCAAGTGTGTATGCACTTGTCAAAGCTTCTCCATAATGAGTGGCTCACATTCAATATCCTCATGAAGTTATATTAGTGCGCATTAACCAGATCGGGACTATATATATATATATATATATGATATTTTGTATGTGTTCAGTTTGTAGACAAAATTGATTATTCTATATTTTTATCTTCTTTTTAAGCAAACTAAGGATTTTATTAATCAATTAATAAAATAGTAATGCTATACGGCCTAAATAATTAACCTAAATGATGTGATAAGTGAGTTGTCATCACCACACATAAAATGGGATGATGTAGTTAATGAAAAAATCACTTGCCATATCATTTGAGTTAAAATTTGGGCTAAATGTTTTGGTTGTCTAGCATTAGTGTTAATAAAAAATAAAAAATAAATAAATAAATAAATAAATAAAATTTATCAAAACAATCTTATATGTTTCCACATCTAAATTCTTGACCTATCTAGTGAACTAGGCTACATCAACAAATGTTAGAGTAGTCTAGACCTTTTTTTTTTTTTTCTTTTTTTTTGATTAAACAATAACAGAAACAGCAAACACATAAGGTAGAGCAAACAAATGGTATCTAAACAGGGATATCCATTTGAACTGCTCTCCTTACACAAGGAGGGAACTCCCCCATCCAATAAAGATCCACTCCTCTTATTTATCATATATTATTATGGACTAATTGCACAAACGTCCCCTGAGTTTAGGCATAATTGCATGTATATGGAATTTTTACCCATAATTGCATAAACATCCTCTGTAATTAGTTGACTTCGTTAAATCTAACCATTGCCCACAATTTTGACCAAAAAATGACTAAAGTGCCCCTAGTTACCTATTTTATAATTAATTATATATATACTTTTTTTTTGACAATTTATATATATACTTAAAAAATAATTTTATATATATATATATATTTAAAAAAATAATTATATATACTTAAAAGTAATAATTATATATAATACTTAATTTATTTATTTTAAAAAATGGATTATAAAAATGTAAAAAATGGATTAAAAAATGGATTATAAAAATTGTTAAATAAATAAATTAAGTATTGTATATAATTATTATTTTAAGTATATATATAAATTGTCAAAAAATAAAGTATATATAAAATTAATAATAAAATAGGTAACTAGGGGCACTTTAGTCATTTTTTAGTTAAAATTGTGGACAATGGTTAGATTTAACGAAGTCAACTAATTACAAGGGATGTTTGTGTAATTATGGGTAAAAATTCCATATACATACAATTATGCCTAAACTCAGGGGATGTTTGTGCAATTAGTCCTATTATTATTTGTAGTTGTCAACTTCTATTTTACATCCGTGATAAGGATTCAAGTTTCACATCTATATATAAAATCACGAAGGACAGGAGCAGAAGTATTAAGAAGTTAGTCTGGAAGCAGCCAAGCTAACTTTTTCCAAAAAAAATAAAATAGTGAATTCAATTTGTTTGATAAATGTAAGACAATGACAAAATTAACATTGCTTGATAATTGATAATTCATAAAAATAGTCTAGTTTATAATTTAATTTAATTGAGATAATCTAAATAGATTAATTAGGGTGATATACTCAATATTTTTATTGACACTCAAACACATTAAAGTTTTCATTTCCTCTTTATTCTTCGCCCATTCCATAAACAAAAGAAAAAAAAAATTGAACCTTACTTCGTTTGTTAAAATCCGAACAAGTACACAATTAGTTTATTTCACTAACTATATTTTATTTATTTTTGTTTCGTAGTAAGTCATTTTAAATGTTTTTAGGGCAAAAATATCCTTCTTATCTATATACATACTTTTAAATTGAGAAACGTTTATAGTAAGATTTGCTTAAAAAAAAACTTTGTACTACCGCAATATAAAAAAAAAAGCCTTTTATCGCAATATGATTTAGATAGAAAATGACGTCAATTCAGTATGATAATGTCTCACGTTTGAATCATCACATCGCATGTGATATATACCCGCCAAAAAAAAAAAATTATATTTAATTTAGCCATCCAAACAATAAATAATGGCTTCGCCCCTAACAAAGAGTGAGGAGATCTTCCCTTATAGCTGAAGTTGCTTTTCGAATTGTACTTGTATAGCGCTTGAGATCTCAACAAATGAGGAACACGTTTTTTTTTTTTTTTCTTTCCTATTTGAAAGAGTTGTTATTTTCTATTCATTTTCTGTCGGAGGAATTTTTATTTGAATGGACTATAGAGTAGATTTCCTTCAACACGAAATCCTAAAATTAATTTGTATTATGATCCAACGGATACCATGCTTTACTATTCATAGATGTATGATGTAGTGATCTTTAAAATGACTGCATAGCAGCCAGACCCTGTACTGGGATTACAGTCTTATATTAAATAATTTGTTTTTTTTTTTTTTTTTTTTTTTTTTTTTTGGCAAAAGTCTAGCATGTGAAACTCATTAGACCGATGTAAGCCATCTCCAACCGGTCTTCAATTTTTTATTCAATTTGAAGACTGGAAATTGGAATTTTCCATCTTCATAATTTTACTACTCTAAACATTCTTCATTTTACAATCTCTTAATAATAAAATATTATTATTTTACTTTATAAATGATATTTCATACTTTCTTTAATAAAATTGTTTTCTCTACATTATCTTATTAGATAATAATTTGCTATACATCTAAAATTTTCTAATCTTTTTTATAATTTGTCATACCTAACTATTTTTACATGTAATGATTTTAATAAACAAAGATCATCTGCTAACATTATCCATGGCAATTTTAATAGTTCCAGGCAATTTCAAGGTGGGTCGTTGGGTAATTTTAATAGTTTTGATCAGTTTTCAAATTACTATGGTTGGAGTGGAGATGACTTATGGTAAGAGCATCTCTAATGCAATGCTAAATCACTGTGCCAATGCTATAATTTAGTACAAAATGAAAAAAACATGCTTCAATGCAGTGCTAAAAGCTGTGCTGTGCTAAATTTGGCATATGCTATAAACTGTGCCAAATTTGGCACGGTGTATAGCATATGCCAAATTTGGCACAGCAATAAATGTAGCCGTATTTATTTACTTTTTAATTTTAAATAATAAAAATTTAACAAACTTGGTAGGGAAAATTAAAATTAAAATAATTTAAAAAAAAAATTCAATGCATCCATTGAATGCATTGGTTGTATTTGTTGACTTTTATAATTTTAAATAATTAAAAAATAAAAAATAGCATATCAAATAGAATTTTGCATTGGAGTACAATGCTAAAATGATGTACCAAATATAACATTTTACTATATTTCGTGCCAAATTTGGCATTGGCATTTACATATGCATTGGAGATGGTCTAATACAAGTGTTAACTTTTAAGTTTCAATGTTATTTTTATTGGTTTTAATGTTCTAGGCAATTTCAAGGTGGCTCGTTGGGTAATTTTAGTAGTTTTAATCAGTTTCCAAATTACTATGGTTGGAGTGGAGATGACTTATCATAATACAAGTATTAACTTTTAAGTTTCAATGTTATTTTTATTGGTTTTATTTTCATTTTCAATGTACCTTTTTTTCATTGTAATATTTTAATTTAAGAATGTTAATGTTATTATTTGGTTTTACTGAATTATTTTGAGTTAATTAGTATGATATATGTTAATTTACATATAAAAATTGATGATTTGAAAACATTTGTTTTGAATTAAAATACCTATTAGTTCATTAATAAAAAAATGTAAAATTAAAAAATAATTAAAATATAGTCAATATTATACTCAATTGAAAGATCTCAACAAAATATTTCTTATGGTATAATTTTTATACTTATTACATTTATAAATTAAAAATTATATATAATTAATTGAGTTTAATTAAAAATGTGAAAAAGGAGATGGGAAAAAAATATTATTTTAATAGAATAGTGAAATGAAGATCTAAAATTGGATCTTTAATTTTGAATAATCAAAATCAATCTTCATTTTGGGGTCTTCATTTTAAAGATTGGTCTAGTTTTCAGTTTAAAAAAACAAAGATTGGTCGGAGATAACCTTAGTCGACTTTAAGACCCCATTGAATGGAATTTTTTTTTTGTCTTTCTTTTCACTTGCAATGAAATGACTTGACATGACATGACATGACAATGGATAATGAAATTCTCATATGTCACGGATCTTATTTTGATTCACTGTTTTCTCTTTGAATAGCTTTCAATTTTGACAACAGCCATTTTCCATGTAATTATTCCATAGTGGCCGATTGCCATGTACATTGTAGCTCATAGATGAATAATGAACCAATTTCTGAATAATACGCTTCATTAAATCATGTTTAGAAATCTATAGTTGATCAATTTTATTTTTGTTTTTATTGGGTTTCAACTGTTATTTTCATAAAAGACGTTTTATCTTAAGTTAAATTGATCTACTTTGAAATATTATATTATTGGAATAGACTATATCAATTTAAAATTTTTGACTTTTTTTTTTAATGATTGGAATACAACAACTGGAATAGAGATCCAGGACATGATTACATGATTACATGATTACAACAACAACTGAGACCCATTAAGAATCTTTATTATAAGATTAAAAAGCATATGAGCATAGAGGTTGTTGAAATATTGAAGTTAAAAAATTATGTTAGAAATTTATAATTGATATAGACTGACCCTATATCATTTTGTGTAATTTTATGTATGCTTTTTTAAAAACAAACTTGTGTAATTTTATGTTGAACAAGAGATATTATATATACATACATATATTTAAAGGGAGAGACATATTATATCTTAACTATTGCAATATTGACCTACTAGCTGGAAATGATATCCCTTTTGTTTTATTCTATGTTGAACAAGATTTTTTTTGCCTATAAAACTTTGTGTCCATTTACACCCACTACTAGAAAAAAGAGGTTTTATCATGGCTAACAACCGTCATAAACATTATTTTATGACAGTTTAACACAGTTTCAATAATAATTTCTTGACGGTTTAAAAAACGTTATTACTTCTAGACGTTTTTTAACCATTGTAAACCAATGACAGTGAATATCTATAAAAAAAATAAATTAAAAAAAATCAATAAATATTGATGGTTAATAACCTCATGAAATTTTGATAGTATTTAATCATCAAAAATAGTATTTTATTTTTATACAAATTATAATTAATTTAATAGCAATTATTACATTAATATTGTAGTAAATAAATATAATATATTAAAATTGAATCCCAAATCATTAAAAGGATTATAGAAACAAATAAAAATTACTGTATTATAACAATTAAAATTCATATATAATACAAGTAATGACGATTTTACACAATATATATTGAAATATATTTACAAATTTTACACATAAACATTGGATGCCACTTGTGTCTAAGGTAATTATGCATACAAAACAAAGAATTTGGATACAAGATTAGCAGTCAACTTGTATTCATCAATGTTGTTCCCAAATTTCTTTTCGTTTTGCTGTCCATGTAGCAAAATTTCCATGTGTAAATGTGGTCATTGGTAATCTTGCCATCGTGAGAGAATTATTGTCTAACTTTACCTGGAAAAAAGAAAAAAAACGAATAATAATAATAATAATAATAATAATTAATTTGGTGTCTCCAATTTCTAAAGAGAATTGACAATAAATTGTCTTATATTCAAACCAGTTTTGACAAGAAAATTCTGGAACTCAGGACAATTTTTACTCAAACCTTAATTAAACATGATTAAAAAATGTGAACTTTAATAAAGAAAGAAAAACAAGATGTTCGATTCGATTATAACTAACAGAACCAGATCTATCTAGATATTTGATTCAAAGTATCTTCATTCTCCATAAGCAATCACACAATAAAACAATATATTAAACGAAAAAAAAAAAAAAAAATCAGAGATCAAAATAAAAAAATTAAAAAAAAAAGTAAGAAAAAAAAAGAACAAACCTACGTTTTTCGCCACCGAGAACCTTATGGACAGCCATGTCTCTTTCAAAGAGATGAAAAACTTTTGACTTATAACTGTAAAGAAAAAAGAAGAAGAAGATAAGTATTAGGTTTGAGAACCATTTGGAGGCGGCTAGGTTTGATAAGAGTTAAAAAGATAAGTATTAGGTTTTTGAGTTTTTATGTGAGGGAAAAAATTGTAGACATTTAACTAACTGTTTAAGTTTTCTTTTTATAAAGTGAATATATAAATAATAAATTTTATTTTTTCTGTCATGTTTACTATTAAATTTTTGGGGAATGCTATCTACCTTCCCCATTTACCTTTCACACTCATTGTTTGACACGTATACACTTTTTCATTTAATAAAAGCTCTCACTTTTTGCTGCAAAGTTTGTTTACGTCTTCACCCCTTATTAATGGAATGATAGAAGCAACCATCAGGGGTAAAGACGTAAACAAACTTTACAGCAAAAAGTAAAAGCTTTTTATTAAATGAAAAAGTATACACGTGTCAAGCAATGAGTGAGAAAAGCAAACGGGGAAAGCAAATGGGAAAGGTAGATAGCATTCCTCTAAATTTTTTTACTATTTTGGTTATGGAATTTAGAAAGACTATATATATATATTTTGTGTGTTCAGTTTGTGGACAAAGTTGATTATTCTATTTTTATCTTTTTTTTAGGCAAACTAAGGATTTTATTAATCAATTAATAAAATAGTAATGCACCTAAATGATATGGCAATTGAGTTGTCATCACCATACATAACATGAGATAATGTAGTTAATTAAAAAATCACTTGCCATATTATTTTGGTTAAAATTTAGACTAAATATTTTTGTTGTCTGGCATTAGCGTTAATAAAAACACGGTTAATATCAACACAATCTTATATGGGCTGGACCATCTCAATATGTTTCCACATCTAAATTCTTGATCTATCTAGTGAACTGGGTTACTTCAACAAATGTTAGAGTAGTCTACATCCACTCCTCTTATTTATCATATATTATTGTTCGTAGTTGTCAACTCCTATTTTATCCGTGATAAGGATTCGAGTTTCACATCTATCTATAAAAACACGAAGGACAGAGGCAGAAGTAATAAGAAGTTAGTTAGGGCAAACCCAGGCTAGCTTTTTCTAAAAAAAATAAAATAGTGTATTTAATTTGTTTTTTTTTTTCTTTGTTTAAAAACAAAGTAAATATATAAATGTAAGACAATGACAAAATTAACATTGCTTGATAATTGATAATTCATAAAAATAGTCTAATTTATAATTTAATTTAATTGAGATAATCTAAATAATTCATTAGGTTGACATACTCAATATTTTTATTGATACTCAAAACACATTAAAGTTTTCATTTCCTCTTTATTTTTTGTCCATTCCATAAACAAAAAGAATTTTTTTTTGAACCTTACTTTATTTGATAAAATCCGAACAAGTACATAATTAGTTTATTTCACTAACTTTTTTTTTTTTTTTTTTTTCGTAGTAAATCATTTTAAATGTTTTTAGGGCAAAAATATCCTTCTTATCTATATACATACTTTTAAATTGAGAAACTTTTATTGTAAGATTTGTTTAAAAAATACATTGTACTATCGTGCAATATGACTTAGATAGGAAATTACGTTAATTCAGCACAACAATATCCCAAGTTTAAATTGTCGAACCGCCTGTGATATATATACCAAAAAAATAAAAAACTTTATATTTAATTTAGCACATCCGAACAATAAATCATGGTTTGCCCCTAACAAAGAGTGTGGAGATCGTCTCTTATAGAAAGAGCTGCTTTTCAAATTGTACTTGTAGCGCTTGATCTCATCACAAGATCTCAACAACCACTTGTCTTTCGAGAGATAATCAATCAATCTAATGAGTTTCACATGCTAGACTTTTGAAAAAAATAAAAATAAACAATTATTTAATGTAAGACTGTAATCCCAATATAAGAGGAAAATAGTGAGATAAACATCATCACACGTTTTTTTTTTTTCCTTCTTGTTTGAAAGAGTTGTTTTTTTCCATTCATTTTCTGTCAGAGGAATTTTTATTTGAAAATTAAAAAAAACGTGGGATTACAGTCTTACATTAAATAATAGTTTTTTTTTTTTTTTTTTTTTCAAAAGTCTAGCATGTGAAACTCATTAGATTGATTGATTATCTCTCAGAAGACAAGCGGCATGTGAATTGGCATCATTTGTGCATAGGTCAAGATCTGAACCAACAATATGAATTGCAGTACTTTCAAAAATGATATGTTTCAATTCTCCAATTTTTATTTTTTAATTTTTTAAAATATCATAATAATTCGGAATTTTGAGGAGAGGGAAAGACTCAAACCCATAACCTCGTGGTGCAGTTGTAAGGGACATACTACGACTTTGTGGTATAGAACTTTCTAAAATGGTATGTTTCTCCAATTATTATTATTATTTTTTATTTTTCATCTTTTAATTTTTAGAGGTTTGATTTGTCGTCTTAACTTTGATTTTTTTTTTTTATCAAAAAATAAAATTTTATTTTTAATTTATTATTATTTACTAAAAATATTTTTTTTTTGAAAGATACTAAAAAAATATATTTTATATTTTTAATAGTATTATCTGGACTGTACATGTACTATAATATTAATAATATTGACAGATGTCATTAGTACTATTATAATAATTGTAATACTTTATAAAAAATAATAATAACCATATTATATATATTAGGAGTACATTTGTTAGAGAAGTTGATATTGTAGGCTCGAATCGGTTTTCAGTTCTAAATTCTAAATTATTGTAATATTTCAAAAAAATACATTTGTTTTAAAAATAAAAAATAAAATACTGGACATGTGTCATTGTTCTATTGTCTTTGAGTTAAAGTACAATTCTACACCTACTTCGTTACAATTAACTAACGGAAATTAGTCTGAGATTAATTTGATACTTGGGAAAAATATAAAGACTAATTTGATCACTTTTATAAAAGTCCTAAATCATTGAAATTTTAAAAACAGTTGGTGATTTATTTGGTAATTTTTCATGCAAACTATTAATAAATATATATATTTTTTTTCAAAGACCTTGCAAGCGAACTATTAATTAATTCTTAGAGAAGATAGTGAATTTCCCTTTTTTTTAATTTTTTTTTTTTTACAGCAATATTTTTTAGGGATAATTACCTCGGTGGCCATCGAATTGATGACACACTATCAAAATAACCACTAGATTGGAAAGTTGTTCCAAAATGATAATTTTTGACGAACTTTGTGACACCAATGGCAATTCCATCAAACTCCGTTAACTTTACTGTTAAATAGATGGGCATTTTAGTAACTTTATCTATAATTACAAAAATAAAATATATAATATAATACCACATTGTAAACACTGGTCTTCATATTTCCATTAAATTGGTATTGTGACTTTTTCCATCTCTCAAACTACTAGTTTTTTTTTTTTTTTTTTTTTTTTTTGATATTGTGACTTTTTCCATCTCTCAAACACTGGTCTCCATCTTCCCATTAAATTGATATTGTGACTTTTTCCATCTCTAAAATTTTATTTTATTTTTTCCGTTAAATTGATATTGATATTGATATTGTGACTTTTTCCATCGGTTTTTTTTTACAAACTCCAAGTTTCAGCTTGGTCGTGGTGATTAATTTAATATAAAATTAATTAAAAAAGAATATGAGTGAAAATCTCTTATGTTGATTATTAATTAAGATGAAAAACTTGGGATTATAGTTTAAATATGGGAATGGCCATTTTGATATCAAGTGATCAAGAAGTTAACGGTGTTATAACGGAGTTTGATGGAATGACCATTAGTATCATAAAGTTCATCAAAAATGGCCATTTTGAAATAACTTTCCAATCTAGTGGCCATTTTAATAGTATGTTATCAATTCGATAGCCACCGGGTAATTATCCCTATTTTTTAAGAACAGAGGCAAAAGACAAACAAAACGAAAAAAACACCAAACCACACGGCCAGGCAAAGTCAAGAAGACAGCCTCAGAAGACACACAATAAAACAGTAAAAAAGACCAAGAAGAAGCCAAAGCAAAACAAAACAACTACAGAAAGAGACAGGCTCAAACGAACACAGCAAAGTCACGCAACAAAGAGAGCATCAGTTTTCCCTTGCATGGCCCATTTGTCATTAATATGTGCTATTTTTCCTGATAAACTTGGACCCAGTAATTCATATTATCAATCAATTATATGCTATCCAATGGCAACTACCACCGTGTATTCATTACATCTGATAATATTTCAGATTGAGTCACCGACGCACCGTATAAAATATATATCTACTTTGACTCAAAGTATATGCACTTAACTTAAAGTATATATACTTTGACTCACGGAAAAATATGGACCATTAGATTTACATGCTTTGACTCAAAGTGTATGCACTTATCAAAACTTCTCTATAATCTGTGGTTCACATTCTTCGTCATTATACATTTTATATCAAGACGAATTAACAGTAGAAAGACTATATATATATATATATATATTAAGAGTACATTTGTTAGACAAGTTGACAAGTGTTGATAAGTTTGTGGGTTCGAGTCTATTTCACACTTCAAATTCTGAATTATGGTAATATTTTAAATTTTTTTATATATACTTGTTTTAAAAATAAAAAAATAAAAAAAAATACTTGACATACTAGACACGTGCGTAGTCTCTGATAGGTCATGGGAATATGGGATGCCTTATAGCTAGGCAGACATGGGAACAAAAGTACAAAACTATAATATCTCGAATAATGATGCTAATGTCAATGAGCTCTTGTCAATGTGGTGTGACTCTCCCAAATGAGACTTCACCACCATGGTTCAAGCCCCATGGTATGCATGAATATATGCAAGCTTTCCTAGTCCCACTAATAGTGTGGGTGTTGTCCCACCAATGTGTGGTCTCTTTCTCCCCGTTAGTAGGAGCTGCAGTCCGGGCTGTGCTTATAGGGTCCAATCTCACCGGTTCCGTTGATGATACAATAGTCACATATATGTTCCCATTAGGATAATTCATAAGGAATTCGTCGAAATGCTGAAACTCTGGTTCTTATAGTTTAAGTACAAAAAATGAGTATAAATTAGACTAAGGGGGGTGTATTTGATTGAGATTTTAATAGACAATTTTGGGGTGGTAGGATTTTATGAATTTATAGGATTTTAAAGACTATTAGAATTATATGGACTAGACTTTCAGGATTCTGATTTAAAAAAAAAAAAAAAAAAAAAAAGTCTTTGGACTTTATTTTTAGACTATTAGGATTATCTATGCTTTATTTATAGACTATTAGGATTATCTAGACTTTATTTAAAGACTTTTTGGACTTTTTTTAATTTTTAATTTTTAAATTTTTTTAAATATGGGCCCTATAAATTTGCTAGCTAACACACATACTTGAGTTGAGAAACCCAAACTAGGCAGTTGGTATGAGCTGAAAAAACCCAAACTAGCTACGGCTGTGTTGATAGAACTTATAATATATTTTTGGATTTATTTATTTTGCTTTTTAAATATTCACATTTAATTATATGCAATATATAAGACTGGCTACGGCTGTGTCGACAGAACCTATATATAATTCTAGATTTATTTATTTTGCTTTTTAAATATTCACATTTAATTATACACAAATATAAGACTGGCTACGGTTATGTCGACATAATCTATATATAGTTCTGAATTTATTTATTATGCTTTTTAAATATTCGCATTTAATTATACGCAATATATAAGACTGGCTACGGTTGTGTCGACAGAACTTATATATAGTTATGGATTTATTTATTATGTTTTTTAAATATTCGTATTTAATTATACACAATGTATAAGACTGGCTACGGCTGTGTCGACAGAGATTGGCTACAGCTGTGTCGATAGAACCTATATATAGTTCTAGATTTATTTATTATGCTTTTCAATATTAACATTTAATTATACTCAATATATAAGACTGGGTATAGCTGTGTCGACAAATACTGGGTACAACCATGTTGATAGAACATATATATAGTCAAACAAGTCAATGGGTGTTTGTGTGATATTATTATATATTTCCAGTTAAAATGCAATTATTCATATAATCAGGGTTGTAAGTGTAATTTTCCCTTGACGTCCGTTTCCCTTCTGTCAGCTATTGCCAATAAATGAAAGTTCATGGGGTTTAATACCAGGAAAAAAAAATCAGGGGGTAACATGCGATTTCGCGTATAATTTAAGGGGCATTGGTGCTATTAACCCTTAAAAATTTCTAGAAAACCTATAAATTTGTGGAGAATTGAACCCATTGCATTCTGAACATATTTTTTTTCCCTTCTCCTTTTAGTCTTTTACAATTTATTTATAATTTTTTTTTCCTTTTGACTATTTGCATATGATTTCATGTAATTTTTTTTTATTTTTTTTTGAAATAAATGTAATTTTTTAAAAAGAAAATAAATAAATTATTATTAAAATTAAAAAAAAAAAAAACGATGGCCACCTCTAACGCTAGCTGGTGGAGGTGGCCTTTGGCCGGTCGATCTTCACTGCCAAAGCTGTTATTCTCCGGTGCAAAGGAGATCAATTGATCAATATCTCTTCCACCTGCATATATATGATATATCCCCCAATTATTGGAAAGAAATAATGGTTTAGTACTATCTAAAATATCAACCGATTAATTGCTTATCTCTCATAAGACAAAGCGGCATGTGAATTGGCATCATATTTGTGCATAGGTCAAGATCTGAACCAACAATTATTAATTGCAGAACTTTAAAAAATGATATGTTTCTCCAAAAAAAATTTTAATTTTTTTAAATATTACAATAATTCGGAATTTTGAGGAGAGGGAGAGACTCAAACTCACAACCTTATGATGTAGTTGTGACTTGTGAGGAACATACCACGACTTCGTGGTATAGAACTTTCTAAAATGATGTGTCTTGTCAATATGTTTCTCCAATTATGATTATTATTTATTATTTTTCGTCTTTTAATTTTTAGAGGTTCTATTTGTCATCTTAACTTTGATTTTTTTTCATCAAAAAAAAAAACTTTTATTTTTTAATTTATTATTATTTACTAAAAATATTTTTTTTGAAAGACACTAAAAATATATATTTTATATTTTTAATAATATATCCGGATCGAACATATATATATTATAATAGTAATTATATTGACTGGTGTCAATAGTACTATTATAATAGTTGTAATACTTTATGAAAAAAAATAACCATATTATATATATATATATATATATATATATATATATATATATATATATTAAGAGTACATTTGTTAGATAAGTTGATAATGTTGTAGGTTCGAGTCAGTTTTTTGTTCCAAATTCCGAATTATTATAATATTTCAAATTTAAAAATAAAAGATAAAATACTGGACATGTGTCATTGTTCTATTGTCTATGAGTAAAAGTACAATTCTACACCTACATCCTTAAAGTTAACTAACCGATATTAGTTTGAGATTAATTTGGTACTTGAGAAAAATATAAAGACGTACTAATTTGAAATTACTTTTATAAAAGTCGTAAATTATTGAAATTTTAAAAAACACCAAACCACACGGCCAGGCAAAGTCAAGAAGACAGCCTCAGAAGACACACCACAAAACAGTAAAAAAGACCAAGAAAAAGCCAAAGCAAAACAAAACAACTACACAAAGAGACAACAAAGAGAGCATCATTTGTCAATAATATGTGCTATTTTTCCTGATAAACTTTGACGTGCATATAAGCAAACAAAGTCACTAGGACCCAGAATTAGGGGCCTCATTTAATTTAGTCACTAAGAGTCTAAGACCTAACTGGCAACTACGTACCACCATATGAATGCAATTCTCTAATTAATTATATAATACTCTATTTAATTATAACAGAGATTTCTATAGCATACAAACCACGATCTTGTAGGTTCCAATTTCTACCCTCTCTAAATCTCGAATTATTGTGATATTTAAAGAATAAAAAAACCTGCCACCTTATGTTCATTGCATCCAAGAATATTTCAACCCTCAAAATACGAAGCATGTGTTATATTTTCAAAATTCTAATTCTAACATGACTCATGCTGTATAAAATTCTAATCGTGACTCACGAGTGAGAATTTCGATCAAATCAAAATGGGAAAATTGCACAAACTTACCCTAACCTTTCTCATTATGGCATAATATTCAACTAATGCCTTTAATTGCACAAACAACCCCTCCTGTTAGTCAACTTTGGTTAAAAATAACCATTGACCATGATTTTTTTTGAAAACCCAAAATTGCCCCTGCACTTTATTACAAAAAAAAAAAAAAAAAAATCTTAATTGCCCTTTGTTTAAAACATTATCTACTTTAAATTATTAGAATATAAAAATTAAACACTAAGCATAATCCTTTTTAAATAAAAAAAAATTCAAAAATAATATATTAAAAACAAAACAATTTAAGAAAACGTTATTTTGAGAAAATACAATTTAATAATATATTAAAAAAAACAAAAAAAAAACGTTATTTTGAGAAAATATAATTTAAAATTATACAAGTTCAATATGAATAGTGGTAATGTGTTACATATTTTTGAATTTTTTTTGTTTTTATTATATTATTTTTGAATTTTTTTTATTTAAAAAGGATTATGTTTAGTATTCTAAACACAAATATAAATAAAATCATCAAAAGTTTGAAATCAAAATATAATCATTTGTCATAATAAAATACAATAGCACCGAAAATTTGTTCAATGTTCATCTCTATAAGACAAAATAATTTGACTCAATATAAATTACGTAAAAAAATATATATATACTAAACATAATCCTTTTTAAATAAAAAAAATATGTTTTAAATTTCAAAAATATTTAGCATATTACCACTATTCATATTGGACTTGCATAATTTTAAATTATATTTTCTCAAAATAACGTTATATTTTTATTTTTTTAATATATTATTAAATTGTATTTTCTCAAAATAATGTTTTCTTAAATTGTTTTGTTTTTAATATATTATTTTTGAATTTTTTTGATTTAAAGAGGATTATGTTTAGTATTTATTTTTTATATTCTAATAATTTAAAGTAGATAATGTTTTAAATAAAGGGCAATTAAGATTTTTTTGTAATAAAGTGCAGGGGCAATTTTGGGCTTTAAAACAAAACTATGGTCAATGGCTATTTTTAACCAAAGTTGACTAACAGGAGGGGTTGTTTATGCAATTAAAGGCATTAGTTGAATATTATACCATAATGGGAAACGTTAGGGTAAGTTTGTGCAATTTTCCCAATAAAAAAACAAAATTATAGAAGAAATTCAATGAAGTTTTAGAAAATTTTCTTATACACATAATTGCAATATAGTCCCCCATTTTATTAATAATATAACTTTCTTCCACTTATTTTTTTGTACAAGGCAAAATCAATCTCTTTTAATATTTTTATTTTTATTTTATTTTATGATTTCATACATTATTTCCTAATCTAGTCTATATATGAGTTCAACTATTATATTACCGGGTTAATTTTCAATCATTGAATTTCAATCAAAGATCTATAAAAAAATAATCAAAGAATTGAAAATTTAAAAGAAATTAAAACTAAAAGGAAATAACATCCTCTCATAATTACCCCGCAACTATACATGAACTGTATAGTGCTAACACCATCTATATATGTATGTATTTTTATTTTTATTAGGTATTCACTAGAACAAATTAAGATTTTCTTTACTATTTTATTATGCAATATCCATCTTGTTTTAAATAGTTCATATGAATTATATATTTATTAATTAGGAACTATTGAAAATGAGATATTGCATCTATGCAACAAGATAAAGGATCATTTTCTCCCAAATTCTTTGATTATGTATATTGAAATGGAAATCACAAAGAAATTTAAATAAATTTGATTATAAATTACTTTTGAGATACAAAATATATATAGTCAATTTTCATTTTGATTCTCAAACTTTAAAGATTAAACAGTAAGACGTTTTGGTATATGAATATATTTTTCTTATGTGACCTTTAATATTAGTTTGTCTTGGCCCCCTAAAGCCAAAACCCTAGCTTCGTCCTTAAGTCCACAACTCTATATAAATGTTGTAATACACGCATATGAATGCAATACTCTATTAAAAGAGATTTCTAAAAACACTTTGAAGCTTGACACCAATTTAATTTCCTGTTTTGCCAGATGAAGTCTGAAGCGAGCTCTAATACCGTACTAGAAAGACGGTCCGCCAATTACAAGCAAAATGTTTGGAAATATGACTTTATACAGTCCCTTCATGTTACCATATTTGATGTACGTGAGATATAATCTCTATTTCTAATTATGTTTTCTTAGAACTTTTTTTCTGTTTAGCTTCTAATCTATATACAGATAAGTGATAGCTTGGAATAATAATGTAACTGATGAGTTTTTAGCAGGAAGAGGAACATAAGAACCGGGCTGAGAAGCTGAAAGAGGAAGTGAAGCTGATGTTTGGTAAATCAATGAAGGTTTTAGTTAAGCTAGAGCTGATTGACATCCTCATGAAACTAGGACTTTCAATCCTCTTTGAGAAGGAAATCACAGAAGCTTTAGACTCCATAGCAGCATCTATTAAGATCAACAATCATACCCTAGAAGAAGACCTCTATGCTACAGCATTATGCTTCAGGCTTCTCAGGCTGCATGGCCATGAAATTTCACAAGGTATGTATCTAACAAGTCACAACACTACGTACACAATTAGGCCCTTTATCTTCTTTGGCTAGAATAAAAAATATATAAACTTTGAGGTCTGATCATCTGGTACGGGATCCCGTATGTTTTTTTATTCAACTATAAACTCTATAAAATTACAAAGTCAAGATCTCAAATCATATCAACTCTCTAACATTACAGAGTGAATAAAAAGTTGGGATCACGTACGTAAAAACATACAGAATCCCATCAAGTACGACGTAACAAACAAGCCCTTGTTTCCATATACTTGCCTTCTTTATTTTTCTAATCACATATGTAATGTGTAAATCAGATATATTTAGGGGGTTCATGGATGGAAATGGCTCGTTCTCAACAAGTAAATGCAGAGATATCAAAGGATTGATTGAACTTTTTGAGGCCTCACATGTGGTTTTAGAAGGTGAAAACATCTTGGAAGAAGCTAAAGGTTTCTCAAATGGAATTCTGAGGGGAGCTTATTCTACTTTGGATGGTGAACTTGCAGCAAAAGTGGCCCACATTTTGGAACTTCCAACGCACTGGAGACTGGACTGGTTCCAAGTCAAATGGTATCTAAAATTGTATGAGAGAAACAAAGGCATCAACAGTACTACTACAATTTTATGTGAGTTGGCAAAACTTAACTTCAATATGGTTCAAGCCACACATCAAAATGAACTCAAAGAAGTCTCCAGGTAATCAATAACAGAACTAATAGCTAGTCTTTCCAATATATTAACTACATGATATTTTTCTGATACTTAAGTTAATTCAAGTACCATTTTCGTGCTTTTGTGAAATAATTAATTAGGTGGTGGAAGAATCTGGGGCTGGTTGGAAAATTAAACTTTGCTAGGGATCGAGTGGTTGAAAGTTTCATGACTGGGCTGGGACTTGTTTCTGATCCTAAACAAAGCAGTTATAGAAAATGGTTTGCTAAAGCCATTGCTATGGTTATTGTAATTGATGATATTTACGATGTGTTATGGCTCCTTGGAAGAACTACAACACTTCACTGATGCTGTTGATAGGTTAGTGTGTGTACTTGATTTATAATTATAAAAATAAAAACCTCTAAATTTGGAAGTGTATTCATTTTTTTACTAGGAATCTTGATAATAACCTTTTTTTTTTTCTTTCCAATTTAGGTGGGATTCCATGGAAATTCAACACTTGCCAGAATATATGAAGATATTTTTTCAAACATTATACGATACTATCAACGAAATTGCGAATGAAATCCAACATGAAAAGGGATGGAACCAAGTGTTACCTTATTTGAAGAAAGTGGTATGTATGAAATGACTCTATTGACAAAATTGTTAGAAATCACCATTGTTAATTTATTTTTTTTTCATCTATATATAGTGGGCAGATCACACAAAAGCATTACTCATGGAAGCTAAGTGGTACAACGAGGGATATATCCCATCCCTACAAGAGTATCTGAGTATTGGATGGATCACATCTGGATGCTTGGTTCTTGGAGTCATTTCATTTTTTTCTATAATGAATGAGGTTTCCGATGATATGGAACATTTTCTGGAAAGGAATCAGCAAATCATGCATGATCCATGCACCATAGTTAGACTATGGAATGATTTATCCACTTCTAAGGTAACTATTGTACGATCGGTGAAACACTTAATTATTATCGATAAATTAAGTGTATAACATCAAATATATATACATATATCTAACTGCAGGCAGAAATGGAAAGGGGTGACGCTCCATCAGCAATCCAGTGTTACATGCGAGAAGCAAATGTTCCAGAGGAGATGGCTCGAAATCACATTAAAGACTTGATAAGTAAAACTTTAACAAAAGTTAATGGACTAGTTCTTGCTCCATCTGCTGCTTCGATGAAACCATTTGTGAATGTCCTAGCAAACTATCCACGGGTAGCGTATTGCTTTTATCAAGATGGAGATGGGTTTGGCGTTCAAGAGGATCTTAAGAGTAAAATAGTGTCTGTTCTAATTGAACCTATGTAGATGTACTATAACTGTGTTTGGGTATTTGTGTGCTTTCTTTTTCTTTTTCTTTTTTTGAAAGTTGTAAGTTATGTCTTGTTCAGACTTATTATTATTATTAGTATTTAACTATTAGTGTGTAACCCGTGCGATACACGAACTTTGTTAAAAAATATTTAAGATTTACCTTTACTTTTCTCTCAAATGTACATTTTCAATTATTTTTTCTTAATTTCTCATTTTATAATATAATTTAACTATTTAGATTACTATTTAGTTCAATTTGGGATAATTTTTACAGATCATTCTCCCTTTAAAATTCAATTAATGTGTCAAGTGCACTAAATGATTTTTTTAAGTTCAATAAGTATTACATGATAATCTCATTAATTCAGTTATTTCAAATTCTACTCAAAAGCCACTATAAAAGTCATCCATAAATATTAAATGATAATCTCAATAATTGAAATGTTTCAAATTCTACCGAAAAACCATCATAAAAGCCAACTGAGAAAAATCTGAGGATTTTAATTGTATTTAATGGAGATGTTATTTATGTATTTTGAACTAAGGTAAATATTAGACATGGAAATAAAGAGAAATGTTTCTACATCAGTTAAAATATATGCACGTTTTCATCAAATATATATATACGTAAATTTCTAAATAAAATAAAGCACCGATGCGTTCGATGTTTATTTTTTCAATATTGAAATTAAGAAGAACACGGTGAAAGGTTTTTGTTTTCATTCTTTGGAAAATTAAAAATTAAAAATGAAAAAATTTGTTGTTTTAACCTCCCAAATCATCATTTAGATGTTTTAATTGTTTTTTTTTTTCCCCAAATATTTTCTAAAAGCATTCTTATCTTGGCTACAAAACCCAACCATGGACTCCCATTCATTTGGCTTCTCTTCCGAAGTACTCTTATGATTACAACAATTCATTAAAAAAAAAAAAAAATGCGTGCATAACCTATTCCATTGTTGATTTATTTGACATACAGTACGGGTAAAAATTTAAATTTAAATATTGCGTACTATTTTTTATTGTTGTTGAAATATTACAATAATTCGGCGTTTTTAGAGGATGGGAGAGACTCGAACCCACAACATTGTGGTATAGGTGTGAGGAGCATACCATCTGGCCAACATCATCTTGTCATATTGTGTACTATTTATAATATATTATATATAATATGATAGGAACAATTCATATTACATATTTTTATTGTTGTTGAAATATTACAATAATTCGGCGTTTTTAGAGGATGGGGAGAAACTCGAACCCGCAACATTGTGGTGTAGGTGTGAGGAGCATACCATCTGGCCAACATCATCTTGTCATATTGTGTACTATTTATAATATATTATATATAATATGATAGGAACAATTCATATTACATATTTTTATTTATAATAAATATTAATTTATATTATTTTTCAATAGATATATAGTAAATAAGGTTTATATATTTATATTTATAATAAATAGGAACACTTCTAATGATAATAAATAATAAGGACACTTCATATTCCATGTTTATATTTACAATAAATAAGGGTAATATTTATATTTATAATAAATAGGACACTTCATACTATATATTTATTTTTATATATTAAATAGATTAAATATATAGTAGGAATGCCAAAAGAATATGATATTAATAAACATTACATGAAATTATTATTCACATATTAAATAGGTTAAATGGGACGAATACCAAAAGAATGATAGGATAATAATTAACATTAATAAATATTAAATGTAGGAGAATTAATGGACCAAATAATGGAGAATTTTACTTTTGCATTATTGTTTTTTTTTTTTTTTTTTGGGTATATTTTTATTCTTTTTATTGTTATCGATCTATCACAAACATTAATTACTAAATAATGGTAAAAATTAACAACAACAAATCAAAGTGAGTAAAAAAAAAAAAAAAACACATATAATTGATCCTAAGTCACCGGCACCTTTCAAAAAAATATTAATAATAAAATCTCATATTTGTACTTCAGAGCTACAACAGATGTACGGATGTACCAATCTCGTATGGATACCTATACAAAATTTAATTAAAAAGTAAATTACTTGTAAATCTTAGCTTTACTATACAGAGAAAAAAAAGAAAAAATAGTTTTATTGAAAGTTGTAATGAGAGCTTAGAAGACTGTTCTTTGGTTCGATTCCATTAACTGCACAGATTACAATAAAAAAATAATTAAACGAACGATTTAAATCGGAAAAAAGAGAGATAATTAAAACGAAAATTATAAATCTGAGTTAGATGTTTACCATCAAGTCAACTTTCAACCGTATGTCTTCAATATAATGGGTCTTCTTGGTGATCTTAAGTAAGTGATCGAATATCTGGGTTGCACATGCAAGCGTAATCAACTCGTCAATTTTAACATCAAAAGCATCTTCCTACTAAAGCTTGGTGAGTTGTTGAAACTTTGACAAAATATCCATTATCAGCAAATTAACACAAAATACAAAATCTTGAGATTGAATTGGTGTAAGAAATGCACAAAAGGTTGTGGGGCACTATTTATATAAAACATATAGTTTGAAATATCTATTTTAGATAAAACGTCCATCTATATAATATAGATGGGGGTGCATGCAACGTCCCACCACATGCGTGTCTCTACTGCTCTGAGTGGCTACTTGAGGCTAGGCATGGGCTCTTTTATAGCTTGGCTGCACAACAAACTAACACAATTGGAACAACAATAATACATCTATATATATGTTTGGTTTATGAAAAGAAAAAATTGAAATCAACTCGAAGTTCTTTCGCAGAAGGTTTACATTACTATCCTTCTTGCATCTGTGTATATTGTACATTGAATGAATAAATATAAATATTTAATTTAAATATGGCATGAAAAACCAACTTTTTGACATCCCATGATTCATGCATGCACATTTTTACATTGAATGATGATATTACTAATTTATTAAATAGGGACATTTGGCGGTTATCATTAAAAAAAAAGGGCAATAGTTTATAAATAGAATGAATGAAAAGAATTAATGGACTGAGAATTGAAATTTGAAGGCCACAATTAATTAATTTCTAAAAAATAGAAAAAAAGAAAGCAAAGCTTTATTATTTGTGTAGCATTTGTATAGCATTTATATCCAAAATTCTCTCACGGCGACATGTGGCGCTGTGAAACTCTATTATATATATATATATATATATATATATATACGGTCCCGATCCTATCAGTGCATCCTGATATAACTTTATCAGGATATTGAATGTGAGCCATTCATTTATAACAGTGATTTGACAAGTGCATACATGCCAAGTCAAAGTATGTAAAACAAGTGGCTCACATTCAATATCCTTATATAATTCTATCAGGATGCACTGATAGGATAATTTCCGTATATATATATATATATATATATATATATATATAATTACTATAAGTTTTGGACTGAAGAGGGGAGCATATAACTCAAACCCACAACTTAATAGTAGAAGAGAGAGGAGAGTACCAATGTATCAATCTCATCCCGTCTACATAGGGTTTTCTTGTTTCACAAATAATGAGATTTTTAGGCTCTATCCAGTACTACTAACAAAAATCCCTAATTCAACTAACAAAAAGACATTTTCACCCTTTTACTTAATATTTCATTTGTATCTTTCGTGTAATTTTGAAATATATTAAAGGTGTAATTGTCTTTCCAAATTAAGAATAATTATGGAAGAAATTTAAAAAAAAAAAAAAAAAAATGATACATATACCACCTCATTTCTAAACCATGTGTATATATTTCAAGTCATTTTCAAATTTGTTAAGGCTGTATATGTCATATCAATATCAAAGAAATTTCAAAGAAATTTGTTAGAGGCACTTAGAGCTATAATTGTGAAGCTCATCACACTTTTTGTATAGAGTCAATTGATATATATTTATTGTCAAACACGTAGTCCATTTCTTGTAGCATGGAGTCCATTTGACCATGATTAGAATTTGAAGTATAATATGTTGGTCTTCTTATTATATTTTCTCTTCTATCTCCTAAAGTGTTAATCCCATCCAAAAAACAAATTTAATTGACAAACGATTGTGTATAATAAATATAGTTATTTGATTGACGTACATCTAGATTATGATTTAAACGATGCTCCGGCGTCAACCATCAATCCAATATTACTTATGAGAAGCGAATGTTTTAGAGAAAATATCTCGAAATCACATTAATTACAGGCTTTGTAAGTAAGACTTTGATGGAAATTAGTACGTTGACTGATATTTCTGCTCCATCACCATTGCTACTGCAGCCATTTTTTAATGTGGTCGTGATCTTTCCACGTTTGGCGTACATCTTTTACCAATTTGGTCGAGACTATTACAACTTTGAAGATGATGTTAATTAAGAATCAGATAATGTCCATTCTAATTCAACCTATATATGTAACTAAGTTGAAGTTGTGAGTTTAATACACACTAACTCTTAGTAGAAACCAATTGGGAGCGGCTATCAATGTTTATAAATTCGAATCATGTTCCCTTTTTTCGTAATCCCGATTTTATTTGTTCTTTCAAATTTTATAAAAAGGGTGCAAAGCATTTCTCAGTTATTTATTGAGTTTAACATTAATGTTATTAAAATAAGCTTTTAATATTATTTAATAATTAAGAAAAAAAGAAGCAAGCATAGTTTTCAACTGCCTAAGAAATTATAATCAATTATATATATCCTCATTAACTCTGCTTGCTAGATTATATTTGTAAAAAAAAAAAAAAAAAATACTAAATATTATAGAAATAAAAAATAAAATAAAAAATATTTTATTTAAAAAAATTAAAATCATTACAAAAGACAGGAACGTTATAATATTATATATATGAGATAATTATATATAAACATTAATGCTGCGAATTGCCATTGATGGTGTGTCAAGAATTAAATGGACACAGCAAAGTTATATTAAGGTTTGACGGCACACTACAGTATTACATTTTTTTTATATATATTTTTAATTTAATAAGTTGTTAAAATATATTTATGTAATGTTTAATATCATCGCCATCAAAAATCAACACAACTCCACCCTGTAACAAAACAATTTACAATATTTGTTAAGTAATAGATAACATAATTAACAATATATATATATATATATATATATATATATATATATATATATATATACATGAATTTTGATACGATGATGAACAATTAAAATTGACAAAACCTTGTAACAGTGACTTACATAGCATGTAAGAAATTCTATGTTTGTGGAGCTATGAGAAGTAAAATCACTCATTTCAGAAAAATAAGATCTGTATTCAATATTCATCACCACTATGCGATTAATGGTTTTTTTTTAAAGTTAAAATCCTACAAGTGATTTGAGGAAATTGTGAGAAGAAAATGAAAATTTAGCAAGGAAATTAATTAAAGTAGTAATGGTGAGATTTAGCTCATTCATCAAATTGATTCAACAAAATTGGTTTTTTTAATATAAAAAAATATATAAAATAGATAATATAAGAGTTCAAGGGAACATTAAAACACATTGATGTTCTAAATTATAAGAGCATATTCAATGCAAATATGCATTATATTTTTGAGTTTTTAAGTAGTGTCATATCAGCATTTCTATTTATTATTAGGGAAAATTGCACAAACTTACCCTAACCTTTCCCATTATGGCATAATATTCAACTAATGCCTTTAATTGCACAAACAACCCCTCCTGTTAGTCAACTTTGGTTAAAAATAACCATTGACCATGATTTTTTTTGAAAACCCAAAATTGCCCCTGCACTTTATTACAAAAAAAAAAAAAAAAAAAAAATCTTAATTGCCCTTTGTTTAAAACATTATCTACTTTAAATTATTAGAATATAAAAATTAAACACTAAGCATAATCCTTTTTAAATAAAAAAAATTCAAAAATACTATATTAAAAACAAAACAATTTAAGAAAACGTTATTTTGAGAAAATACAATTTGATAATATATTAAAAAAAAACAAAAAAAAAAAAAAACGTTATTTTGAGAAAATAACGTTTAAAATTATGCAAGTCCAATATGAAAAGTGGTAATGTGTTACATATTTTTGAATTTTTTTTTTTTGTTTTTATTATATTATTTTTGAATTTTTTTTATTTAAAAAGGATTATGTTTAGTATTCTAAACACAAATATAAATAAAATCATCAAAATTTTGAAATCAAAATATAATCATTTGTCATAATAAAATACAATAGAACCGAAAATTTGTTCAATATTCATCTCTATAAGACAAAATAATTTGACTCAATATAAATTACGCAAAAAAAAAAAAATACTAAATATAATCCTTTTTAAATAAAAAAAATATGTTTTAAATTTCAAAAATATTTAGCATATTACCACTATTCATATTGGACTTGCATAATTTTAAATTATATTTTCTCAAAATAACGTTTTATTTTTATTTTTTTAATATATTATTAAATTGTATTTTCTCAAAATAATGTTTTCTTAAATTGTTTTGTTTTTAATATATTATTTTTAAATTTTTTTGATTTAAAGATGAATATGTTTAGTATTTATTTTTTATATTCTAATAATTTAAAGTAGATAATGTTTTAAATAAAGGGCAATTAAGATTTTTTTGTAATAAACTGCAGGGGAAATTTTGGGCTTTAAAAAAAAAAACTATGGTCAATGGCTATTTTTAACCAAAGTTGACTAACAGGAGGGGTTGTTTGTGCAATTAAAGACATTAGTTGAATATTATACCATAATGGGAAATGTTAGGGTAAGTTTGTGCAATTTTCCCTTATTATTAACCCACTTTTGAAGAAAAATTAGAGAAATATATATTCACATTTCCGATGCAATTATCTAAAATCAATTATACATTCATTTTATAACCAATCATATTAAAACAATTATTCCACTCTCTCTCCTTTTTTATTGTATTATTAAATGAGCTATGATATTATTGGTGGAGAGAGTTAGATATCCTAGTCAGCATTTCTAGGAGAGTTTCTAGAATTAGAAACTCAACTTCACATTCTCTAACTTTATTTTGCCACATCATCTTCATATTGAAGTTAGATAACTGCATTAGAGTTTTTCTAACTTTTTAACTATCTATCCTATGTGGTAATTAATTTTCTCCAAATACATAATTGCATTGGAGATACTCTAATAGAGATTAGTGGAAAACCAAAAACCCTCTCATAGCCAAATCCAAATTCCAACCTCAAGATAACATAAGCGACAACAACCGCTCAATTTGTTTAAACTTTTTTTTTACTGTATCTATTTATCTACTATTTATTTTATTTTTTTTGAAGCTTTTTACCATTGGTAGGATTTGAACAGTTGACTTGGGAGTAATTTGCTCAAGTTTATAGCTCATTCATCTACCAACTGAGCTACGCCATTGTCATCTAATTTGTTTAAACTAACTAGCTCTTGTTATATGATTTATTATAATGTAAGCAACCCATCGATAAGATTATAGGTTCAAGTCCCCCTCTCTCCCGAAAAAAATTATATATAAAGATTTATTTCCTTTTACATTAAGTTTTCAATATATAAAAAATTACATAATGTCACTTCGAGTTTATACATTGAAGAGAGAATTAGAGAAATTGTTTATGTACTATCACAATGATGTTAATAACCAGATAATGGTTGTTCTAATTCAACATATATAACAGAATCATGATAATAATTAAAGAAAATCCCAACCTCAATTTATTATAATAATTAAAGAAAATGATTCAAATAAAAATATTAGGCCTAAGTGGGCTATAATTGGATTGGATTGGACCATCAAATCTGTCAATTTCAAGTCAGCTTCATAGTTTTGGACTTGTGTGACAAAATGAAAAACTTTGGTCAACCTATTGCTATTGATATGTTGGCTTGAAGAATCCAGACAAACTTGACTTTAAAAAAAAATAAAGCATTGATATTTGATTGAAATAATCTAGACATTGTTTATATGTTTTTATGCCTAATAATTTTAATAAAAATTAAAAGAAAAGTAAAAAAAAAAATTGGGTCATGTCTGCCTTGTTTGTCATCAATTTGATCACTCTATCATCGCCATCAAAAATCAACACAACCCCACCCTGCAACAAAACAATTTACAATATTTGTCAATTAAAAGATAAATCACTCATTTCAGAAAAATCAGATCTGTATTCATCACCGCTATGCGATTAATGATTTTTTTAAAGTGAAAATCCTACGAGTGATTTGAGGAAATTGTGAGAAAAAAATGAAAATTTAGTAAGGAAAGTAGTAATGGTGAAATTTGTGAAGAGATTATTTCACAACTTCAACTTAAATAGATATCATCAATAAGGTGGATTTGCTTGCAACAAAAATGTGTAGGTGATAACGCGTGACTGAGTTGTTTAATAGATGTCAATCATCAAGAATGTTATACACATTGAGTTATGACAACAAATTCATGTGAAATAGTACAATTATTGCGAATTAAAATGTGTAGGTGATTATGTGTGATTGAGTTGTCCAATAGTTTATCTATCATCAAAAACGTTATACACATTAAGTCATGACAAAAGGCTCACATGAAATAGTAAAGTTATAGTGTAAAGTGGAATCAAATGATATATACATTGGGCCATGCCAAAAGATTTACTCGAAATAAACAATTCTTGTGTGAAGTGAAATCATTTTATTGTGCGCACACGTTATTCTTAATTGTTCTCTTCAAATCAAAATTACAAATTCATTACCCCAAAGAACATGTATTTACAACCATCCATCACCAATGCTGCAACATGTTTTCAATGTGGTCGTGATCTTTCCACGTTTGGTGTACATGTTTTATGTATTTGGTCGAAACGGTACAATTATCAATTTGGGTCATGTCTGTCTTGTTTGTCATCAATTTGATCACCCTATCATCGCCATCAAAAATCAACACAACCCCACCCTGCAACAAAACAATTTACAATATTTGTCAATTAAAAGATAAATCACTCATTTCAGAAAAATCAGATCTGTATTCATCACCGCTATGCGATTAATGATTTTTTTAAAGTGAAAATCCTACCGAGTGATTTGAGGAAATTGTGAGAAGAAAATGAAAATTTAGCAAGGAAAGTAGTAATGGTGAGATTTGTGAAAAGATTATTTCACAACTTCAACTTAAATAGATATCATCAATAAGGTGGATTTGCTTGCAACAAAAATGTGTAGGTGATAACGCGTGACTGAGTTGTTTAATAGATATCAATCATCAAGAATGTTATACACATTGAGTTATGACAACAAATTCATGTGAAATAGTACAATTATTGAGTATTAAAATGTGTAGGTGATTACGTGTGATTGAGTTGTCCAATAGTTTATCTATCATCAAAAACGTTATACACATTAAGTCATGACAAAAGGCTCACGTGAAATAGTAAAGTTATAGTGTAAAGTGGAATCAAACGATACATACATTGGGCCATGCCAAAAGATTTACTCGAAATAAGCAATTCTTGTGTGAAGTGAAATCATTTTATTGTGCGCACACGTTATTCTTAATTGTTCTCTTCAAATCAAAATTACAAATTCATTACCCCAAAGAACATATATTTACAACCATCCATCACCAATGCTGCAACATGTTTTCAATGTGGTCGTGATCTTTCCACGTTTGGTGTACATGTTTTATCTATTTGGTCGAAACGGTACAATTATCAATTTGGGTCATGTCTGTCTTGTTTATTATCAATTTGATCACCCTATCATCGCTATCAAAAATCAACATAACCCCACCCTGCAACAAAACAATTTACAATATTTGTCAATTAAAAGATAAATCACTCATTTCAAAAAAATTAGATCTGTATTTATCACCGCTATGCGATTAATGATTTTTTTAAAGTGAAAATCATACGAGTGATTTGAGGAAATTGTGAGAAGAAAATGAAAATTTAGCAAGGAAAGTAGTAATGGTGAGATTTGTGAAGAGATTATTTCACAACTTCAACTTAAATAGATATCATTAATAAGGTGGATTTGCTTGCAACAAAAATGTGTAGGTGATAACGCGTGACTGAGTTGTTTAATAGATGTCAATCATCAAGAACGTTATACACATTGAGTTATGACAACAAATTCATGTGAAATAGTACAATTATTGCGAATTAAAATGGGTAGTGATAACGTGTGATTGAGTTGTCCAATAGTTTATCTATCATCAAAAACGTTATACACGTTAAGTCATGACAAAAGGCTCACGTGAAATAGTAAAGTTATAGTGTAAAGTGGAATCAAACAATATATACATTGGGCCATGCCAAAAGATTTACTCGAAATAAACAATTCTTGTGTGAAGTGAAATCATTTTATTGCGCACATATTATTCTTAATTGTTCTCTTCAAATCAAAATTACAAATTCATTACCCCAAAGAACATATATTTACAACCATCCATCACCAAGTGATCTTTCCACGTTTGGTGTACATGTTTTACCTATTTGGTCGAAACGGTACAATTATCAAGTTGATGTTAATAACTAGATAATATTCATAAAATAATAATAATAATAATAATAATAAAATAAAATAAAAAGAGGTTGGTTTAGAGATTTGAATAGTCTCTTTTCCGAATTTCAAATTTATCGTAAAATTTTTGAAAAAGAAAAACAGATTTAGGATTGGCCCAAAATATATTGGGCCTAATGGGCCAAAATTTAATTGGATTGGACCATCCACCTGTCAATTCCAAGTCAGCTTCATAGTTTTGGACTTGTGTGTGACAAAATAAAAAACTTTGGTCAACAACCTATTGCTTTTGATGTTGACTTTCAACCACCTTCCAGACAAACTTGACTGTAAATAAAAATGATGGATTCGAATAATCTAGAGATTGTTATGTGCTTTTATGCTTAATAATTTTATTAATAATTAAAAGAAAAGTAAAATATATATATATATATATATATATTGGGTCTTGCTGATTTTAGAAAAGTAATGCTAAATCGTAAAAAATATTTATACAAATTCACCCACCACATACTCTCTTCATATATGTATTATTTAGACAAATATCTTAGACAATCTAACATTATTCTTATACATTTATACATGTTTCATGTTTCGAAGGATTTTTATGTTACTAGTTTGTGTTGTTAAGAGTAACTTTTTGGTCTCTTTGATAATATTTTGATTTCGACGGATTCCGATACATTCTAACCCATTTGATGATCTTTTTTTTCTTTTTTTTTTAATGTCATTGTCTTCCATATGCTTGGACCCCATCCATTAATGAAAAGAGAAAAGCTTTCCATAACACAGAACAGAATCACAGAAACATCATTATATCTTATATACTTTTTTCTAAAGCTTTAAAATTTACATATGGTCACTTACTATGGTGGTGGGTCTTTCCAAGGGAACTCCCCACCACCAAGTTTCAAGACTTGGTATATGCATGATATATGCATATTTTCCACCAATAAGTGTGGATGTTGTCCCACTATATGTGGGTGCTGTCTCTCCTCTTATGGGAGTCGCAATCCGAGCTAAGCTTGTAGAGCCCAATCTCACCAGTCCCAACAGATGTTGTTGTATTAAAAATAATAATAATAATAAATAAAGCTTTTAAATTTTAATTAGTATTATTTTCAAAAATCTTTAATCATAAAATCTTTAAAACCGTTTGTAATCATTACTTCAATTAAATAACAATGAATTAAAATAAAATTTTAATAATTATGAAAGAAAAAGTAAGTCGGCGTGTTGATATGATTTTATTTTTTTAGTTACCAATTTCAAATGAAAAAGAAAAAGATCGTTCTCAACTACAAGTCTCTTCCAAAAAAAATCTCCCACAACGTGAGTGAGAAGTCTTCTCGAAAGTTCTCTATATCTCTAGAGGGTAGCATTTGTGGAAGTAATAGTGTCCACAAGGTAGCGAGTCTCTTAGGGTTTCAGAGTAGTTATCGGTGGTGATAACGGCAAGTCTTCCTTTCTAATCAGGATTATTGTGTTTGAGATTGACATACGCATAAGTTGCCGGACTGATGGGTACTTCAGATATCGTCAAATTGTGCGAGTTGCTCTCTCTATCTGATGATGGACAAGTGGTTCGTCTCTAAGAGGAAGTCCAACGTGAAGGTATTGCCGATGTTTCCCATTGCTTAATTGGGAAAGTACTCTCAGGGAAAAAAGTTAATAGAGACGCTTTTATAAGTGTGATTGAACAATTGTGGAGTCCAATTAGCCATGTCGAAGTGGAGGTCGTAGCAGACAATACCTTCATGTTTTTCTTTAAGAAAACAAAGGATCGAGATGCGATTTGGATGAGGGTCTGTGGCACTTTGACAATCATCTTATCGTGCTTGAAAAGCCTACAGGCGTTAGAGATGTTTCCAATTTGGTTTTTGATAAAGTGGACATGTAGGTTCAAATTCACAATCTGCCACTTATGTATATGAATCGAAGGGCTGCGAAGTTAATTGCTGAAGAAATTGGTCAGGTTATTAAACTTCTGGCTGATGCGAGAAAGTGCAGAGGTAAATTTTTACGTGTTAAAGTTCGAATTGAGGTAGATAAACCCCTCAAAAGATTTATTAAATTGGTTGTGGATGAATCAGAGAAGGTTGTAGTAGTGCCACTAATATATGAGAGGCTGCCGGAATTTTGTTACACCTGTGGCAAACTGGGTCATATTCTCAAAGAATGCCCTGACGATGAAGCTAGAATTGAAGCTTTGGAAGGAGTCTCCACTAAATTTGGTGCGTGGATGCGGGCATCTAGATCAGATTCAGGGAAACCGAAGCCTCAAAAGCAAACAGGGAAAAGTTCTTCTAGACAATGTGAAGGCAAGTCCAATTCAACATCTGATGGATCCATAAGAGGAACTGAAGATTGCTGAGTTGGTCAAAATCAAACCCATAGTAATGAGGAAGCTACAAGTGGGGACTCTATGGGAAATATAACTAGCAGAATTGTGGATACTCATCATTCCACAGAGACCCAAAAGGATTTATCTCAAGACAGGGTCACCTATTTAGTTGGATCCTCCCAAATCAATGACATAAACACAAGTAGTAGAGATCAATGGGACATGGTTAGGGGACTGGAGAAAGAGTCAGATGGTGCTATTGTAGCTATGGAAGATGTGGAAACCTACTCTGAGGGTCTTGCTGCGGGTGTGCATCAAGGCACATATGACCAGTGTCAATGAGTGAGGGATTAAGAAAATACTGGTAAGAAGAATGTTCGGACATGGAAACGAGTAGCCAGAGGAACTTCAAATCCCCTACAAATAGGTGAGTTGGGTAGCCCAGATATTAAAAGAAAGCATGTAGGGGAGTTGAGGGATGAAAACATAGAGGTTAAGAAGGTGAGGACTGCAGTGCCTTTGGACGATTCCTTGATATCGGCGGAGCCTGAGGTTCAGGCCCGCCTAGAGCAATGATAGGCGTATGCTGGAACGTGCGGGGACAAGGGAATCCTCGTACATTCGAGGCCTTAAAAAGGCTCATTAAGAAGGTTTCCCCGGATTTGGTTTTCCTATCAGAAACAAAACTTCACAAGTATAAAGCTAATAAAATTAAAGATGCATTGGGTTTTCAGGGCGGTTTTAGTGTAAATAGCAAAGGTAGAAGTGGTGGTCTTCTACTATTATAGTCTGAAGATGCGGATGTAATGGTTCTCTCCTACTCAGACGGTCATATTGATGCTCGTATTAAAATGCAAGATGGCTTTATATGGAGGTTTTCTGGTTTTTATGGCAACCCGGATCCTAATTATAGGAAATCCTCTTGGGAACTTTTACGAAGACTTAGAGTTGTTGATGACCTTCCATGGATATGTGGAGGTGACTTTAATGAAATTCTTTCTGTGATTGAGAAGATGAGAGGCTCTAATAAGAGGGCCACAGGTATGAAAATTTTTTGGTAGGCTATAGATGATTGTGGCTTGGTTGATATTGGTTTTATAAGCCCTACATTTACTTGGAATAATCGAAGGAATGGCAACAGTAATGTCCAAGAAAGGTTAGACAGGATTCTGATTGACCAACGTTGGCTGAACACATTTTTAGATGCCAAAGTTGAACATCTTAGCTTCTATGCCTCGGACCATCGTCCCCTCATTTTGAAATTTAGGGAAGGCACATGTTTAGAGAAGCATCATGGTAGGTCATTCCGGTTTGAGACCTTTTGGTTGAAAGAAGAGGATTTAGAAAGTGATATAATAGGGGCCTAGGGTGATAAAGGACCTTCAACCAATGTATCTGATCTTCGCTCAAAACTTAATTGGTGTGCGGCTAGACTATCAGGTTGGAGTAGGGAACGGTTTGGGTCCCTTCGGAAGTCGATCGTCAAAGTCCAAAATTCCATTGAAGATTTGTATCAGTGTGTCGCTAATGCAAGTGTCATGGATGAAATCAAGAAAAAGGAGAGAGACTTGGAGGGATTGCTGGCTAAAAAGGAGATATATTGGCATCAAAGATCCAGAGCTGATTGGATGATTGTTGGGAATTGAAACTCCAAATTCTTCCATGCTCGCACTTCCGCTAGAAGAAGAAAGAATAATATCCAAGGCCTTTTTGATAAAAGGGGATGGTATCTTGATTTGGAAGAGGAGATTGCTAAGCATATCTACATTTACTTTTCAAATCTATTCCACTCATCCAACCCTGGGAGACAAGAGATTATACATGCTACTGCCAACATTGGGTCTAAGCTTAGTGACTCCAATAGAAGCCATTTAGGGGCAGTGTTCTGCGTGGATGAGGTCAAAGCTACTATATTTGAGATAGGTCCAACCAAAGCTCCTGGACCGGACGGGTTTCAAGCAATCTTTTTCCAGAAGTTCTAGCCGTTAGTGGGTAACGAGATATCTCAAATCTGTCTCCAAGTCCTTAATGAAGGAACTTCAATCAGGGAATTCAATAGAACCAATATTGTCCTGATTCCTAAAGTTTAGAGTCCACGGAGCATCAAATATTTCAGGCCTATCTCGCTATGTAGTGTGGTTTATACAGTGATTTCGAAAGTGTTAGCAAATAGATTGAAACAATGTCTTTCCTCAGTTATCTCCTCTAACCAATCAGTTTTTGTACCAGGACGTTTAATTTTCGACAATGTGTTGGCTTCGTTTGAAATCCTCCACTCAATTAGTCATCGCAAGAAAGGTAGAACCGATCAAATGGCATTAAAACTTGATATGAGTAAAGCTTATGACCACGTGGAGTGGAGTTTTCTTTGAGCAATTATGGTTAAGATGGAGTTTCCGAGAAACTGGATAGATCTCGCTATGGACTTCATCTCTACACCCAAATTTTCGATTGTTCTTAATAGTAAAGTGGTGAGAAGCGTGACTCCTACTAGAGGCCTACGACATGGATGCCTTCTTTCGCCATATCTCTTCCTTTTATGTGCCAAAGCTTTATCGAATCTTCTCAAGCAGTCTGAAAGACAACAGAGTGTAAGGTGTAAAGTGTGCAAGAGGCGGGCCTTTAGTCAGTCATTTATTCTTTGTTGATAATAGTCTATTATTTTGTAGAGCCTCGAAGGAAAGCTGCCACCATAGTAAACGCTTGCTTGGTATTTATGAGAAAGCTTCCGGTCAGCAAGTGAACCTCCAAAAGTCCAGCATTACATTCAGTCTAAATGTCGCTGCCAGTTTGAAGAGAAACATTCAAGATATATTTGGTATTCATCTTGGTAACAACTATGATAAATACTTGGGCCTCCCGACCTTGGTAAGAAGGAACAAAAGAAAGGCCTTCCAGGAGATTCGAGAGAAAGTTTGGAAGCGGATTCGAGGTTGGAAAAGCAATCTATTTTCTCTTGGAGGTAAGGAAGTTATAATCAAAGCAGTAGCTCAGGCTGTTCCAACATATTTGATGAGTATCTTCAAGCTTCTAGTGGGCCTCTGTAAGGAATTGAGTTCTATGATTTCTAAATTTTGGTAGGGTTCCAAAGATGGTAAGAGGAAGATTAGTTAGGTAAGTTGGGAAACCTTATGCATACCTAAAGCTATGGGAGGCCTTGGCTTTAAGGACTTGTCCCTCTTCAATTGGTCTCTCTTAGCCAAACAAGTCTAGTGTTGAAGTATCTGAACTCCTTGATTGCCAAAATCTTCAAATTTAAATGTTTTAGATTCTCGGATTTTCTCTATTCTTCTACTAAAGCTGGTTGCTCTCATGTGTGGAGGAGCATCATCTGGGGCAAGGGGCTTCTTATGAAAGGATTGCGTTGGAGAGTAGGTGATGGCACTAGTATTAGGATCTTTACAAATCCCTGGATTCCGAGGCCTTCGTCCTTCAAACCGATAACCAGCAACTCTAATTCAGATTTGAGGGTTTCAGGTCTTATAAATGTGAAGCAGCATTGTTGGGATATCTCCAAATTGGATTCTACATTTATTGCACTAGACAAAGAGGTAATTCTTTCAATTCTTGTTAGTGTGAGAGGGGGTAAGGACTGTGGCACTTTGATAAGAATGGTATTTTTACAGTTAAGAGTGGTTATTAGCTAGCCTTAAATTTATCCTTAACAAAATCTCCCTCATCTTTATCTAGCTTTCAAAAGTGGTGGAAAGGACTATGGCATCTTGATATCCCCCCAAAAATCAAGGTGTTCATATGGCGTGTGTGTTTAAAAGCTATCCCTTGTCTCTATAATCTCTATAATCTCTAGAACAGAAAAGTGGTTGCTCAACACTTTTGTTTTAAGTGTAGAAGTCACCCTGAAACTGAGAGTCATGCGTTGTTTTAGTGCCATGAAAGTCTTAAGGTTTGGCATTGCTCCCCTTTCTTTGATCTAATCTCAGAATTTAAGAACTTTTCAGGCTTTGACACTCTTATTGGCCTATTTAATCGGCTGGGAAGGGAAGATTTTAACTTTGTTTGTGTTCTAAGCTGGAGTATTTTGGAATTCTCAAAATGCTGTAATGCATGGTGGCCTTGTTAAGTCTGCAGAGGACATTATTTCTAGTGCAGGTGACATCCTGTTGGAATTCCAAAATACTCGCAAAGCTCTTTCTATGGTTCCAAAGTATTCGGCTATGGCTCCTAGGGTTTAGCTTGCTCCTCCTCCTCCAGGATGCCTCAAGTTGAATTATGATGTGTCTATTAGAGGCGGGAAGGACTTCATTGGCATCGGAGCTGCCATCAGAGATTCTTTAGGTAAGGTTGTGGCTGCTATTTCGAAACCAATTTTAGGAAATTTCTCGATTGAATTGAGTGAACTTCTTGCTCTTCAAGAGGGCTTGCTACTTGCTAAAAATCACAACCTAGTTATTAATTTTGCTGAAGTGGATGCCTTAAATGTTGCAGCTATGCTTAACTCTGATAAATCTTTTTTAAGAGATGTCATGTTCATTATTTCTGACATTAAAGCTTTGTGCATTAAGGTTGGAGTCTATTCCTGTCATGCTATTTCTAAAGTGTCCAACAGCCTTGCCCATGGCCTAGCCAACTTGCCTTTCTCTTCAGGCAAAGAACTATTATGGAGGGATATTGATCCCTCTTGTATTTTTTCTAGTCTTTAGTTGTTTCTCCAGTGTTTACATCGGAAAAAAAAAAAAAAAAAAAAAAAAAAAGAAGATACAATATGAGAATTCAAAAGAACAAAAGGTGATAGGAAATAAAATAAAATCCAAGCAGATATTCAAATATTCCACGGTTACAAACAACTTGTATTTTTAGGGGACATTGGTAACTGATATAAAAATTAGGTTAACTGGCATTGGTAGCCTAAACTCTTCAAAAATTTGCACTATGCTCCCCCTTTTTTTTTTTCGACATTAAACCCCCTAAATTCTTACAAATTGCTAAAAGCCGACCATAAATGTCCCCTCACAAGAGGCAATAAACCCAAGTGTTTGCCAATAAACGAGAGTTTGAGGGGTTTTGTGTTGAAAAAAAAAAAGTACATGAGACATACTGCAAATTTTTTGAAAAGTTTAGAAGGCATTAGTGCCAATTATCCTTTAAATTATTGTAATTGTCTTCGGATTGGTCTTGCAATTTATGCTAAAGCGTATTTGGTTTAGAAGCCAATGCCAACGGTAGGGATGGCCATTGGGGAAATGGGGATCCCCGTTTTTCCCATTCCTCTATCTTCCCCATTTCCCCTTGTTTAAGTAAAAATTACATACTTAGTAAAATAGTAATATTTATACTTAGTAAAATAGAAAGATAAAAAAAAAAACTTATATATATTATATAAGGTTTGGAGGAAATGGAGAAATGGGGATGGGGGCACCGGAGAAGTTTTATAATGAATTATGATGTCTTGTGTTGGTTGTAATGAGGTTGCTTTGGAGTTTGGAGTGATATACTTGACCTTGTTGAAAATAGTTGATTTTTTTTTAACTACTTTATAATTGATTAGTTTAATATATTTCATTACAAGCTTAAAGAAAGGGTGTTTTTGGTAATATATGGGGGTGTGCATATGAATTTTAACATTTTAAAAGTTTTAAGAGTAATGCTATTTTATCCAAATCTAGTGTCAAAATGATATAAATGATATGGTATCACTATAATCCATTCATTTAAATCATGCAAATCTAATACAATTTAAAGGAATGTATTACAATAATAATATGTCATTTATGTATCAGATTTGGATACTAAATTTAGATAAAGTAGAATTATTGAAGTTTAATGGGTGTACGCATAAAAAGGGTGTGTAAATATTTCATTTAAGCTTTTTAGTTTGTGTCTTAAATAAATGGGCTCAAAATATTTTTAATAAAATAGGTCCAATGATAATAAAACCTTTTTTTTTTTTTTTTGTCGTTTCGGACCTCTGTAATGTCAGGGCGGCCCTATTTACCCATCACACATACCCAATAAGATTGTAGGTTCAATTGTGTTAGAATCCCAATTATTTTCATATTTTAACCCAAAAAAAATACAAAAAACATCAATCATTTGATAAGAAATAAAAAAAGGGAAATTATCATTCTCCCCCTGTAGTTTTCCGTATTGTCCAGTCTCCCCCCTCTAGTTTCAAAATTCTTCAATTTCTCCCCTCTCATGCCTATTTTTATATGGTGAGATTGGTTGTATTTGTGCATGGGAAGGGAGAAATTGGAGAATTTTGAAACTAGAGGGGGGAGATTGGAGAATACGGCAAACTACAAGAGGGAGAATAATAATTTTCCATAAATAAATAAATAAATAAAAATAAAAATAAAAATAAATTGCTGGAAATTTATGATCAAATCACGACATTAAAGCAGTGATAAATAAATAAATAATTATAGGATTAGGTATCTAAAACCTCATGATCGAAGCGGTGGGCACCACGTGTCACCATCATGTCTCCTCCCATCTCGATGGACCCCACATTGCTTCATATAATAGGACAAACATTTGTTTATATTAAAAGGGAGTACACTTGTATAGCAATCCACACTCTACTCTTCTTCTTCAGATCTGAAAGAAATAGAGAATTGATATTATTTTGCGGGCCCCGTTTTACTCAGTCCTCATCCTTATCCATCTTTTTTACTATTTCCACTAAAACATTCACTACTTCCACTCTCACTTTGTCAGCTAAATTAATATTTGGAAGTAGCAAAAATATTACCTGGAAAGATCAGTTATTATTAATCATGTAAGAGAAAATAGATATTTTTAGACCATCAATTCCTCTATATAAACGCCAAGACCCAGCTTAGAAATTCGAACTCCTGAAGAAATATTAGAAGAAGAAGAAGAAGATGGTGTTGCTAGACAATATGTGGGACGACGTCGTAGCAGGACCTCTACCTGATCGTGGTCTCGGCAAGCTCAGGAAGATCATGACATCTAAGCCGTTGGTCATCAAAGGTATAGATCATGATCATGATGATCGTAGTTTTTTTTTTTTTTTTTTGTTGATTAACACATATCAAATCTCTAGCTGTCAATCGATCTATGTGAAAAATGATTTATGTTTATTTTATATATGTTTGTTGATTAGATGAAGGAGAAGCGAGCAAGTTACAGAGGTCCATATCGATACCGAATAGTCCAGGGACGCCGACGACACCGGCCACTCCGTCGACTCCGTTGTCGGCGCGTAGGGACAACGTGTGGAGGAGCGTGTTCCATCCAGGCAGCAACATCGCTACCAAAGGAATCGGTAATGAGTTGTTTGACAAGCCGAATCACGCCAACTCACCCTCTGTTTATGATTGGTACGTACGTACACATCAATTTTTTAAACCACAATCACTTGCATGCATTTTATTCAGGTGTTTGGTTGCCGAGAAAATATGTTAGTTTGTTCTCTGTTACAGTTTAATTAATCTTTAAATATATTAAATTGAAAAAATATATGTATAATCTATAAAGACCAAAAAGTACATGAGGCTCAAATATGTTTTTTGTTTTTTTTTGTTGTGTATTTTGTTTGGACCGTTTTATTTTCTCAGCCAACAAACAATAAAGGCCAAAAGGCGGGAGGAAACCGTAGCTGTCTGTCTCATGGGCGCTTTGAAATAGATCTTTTGATCAGTAATCCCTCAAATTCACTTCTCTTTTGCATTTATATATGCAATCACAAGCTAATTTACATATCGGGACCGTCTTTTTATCAAATTATAAATTTGTCTTTATATTTTTTTAAAAATTTCATTTTGGTCCCTTCAATTACTGTTCCGGTGATGAAGTAATTTAACGAAGATGATGATATATGTTGATGTACATCAGACGGCTTGGATTTTTTTTTGTTGTAGTAGTAGTAGTAGTAGTAGTAACCTGATTTTTTGGTTGTGAGACAGGCTCTACAGTGGGGAGACTAGGAGCAAGCACCACCGCTGAAGTGACTCGACAGGTCACCAACTCGATCCAAACGCAACTCAGTCACGGTCACGGAGGGTTGCATGTAAATAGCGTCGTTTTGTTTTTAATATCTGCCACGTGTCCTTTTTGTTTTGTTAAATGGGGTGTTGTATTAACGGTTACGTGTCCACTCTAAGAGGACTTGAAGAGCTGCTGTGCTGACTGATGAGTAGTAGTAGTAGTAATGGAGTGATAAGCTATAAAGATGTGAAAATTAAAGCTGGCCAATCCAATCAAATGTTTGATGTTTGATATTGTTGTGTTTGTGATTAAGCTTAAGATCTACAGTGGACGGTTGTGATGCGTTTAGCTATTATTCACCTACTCTTTGTTATTAAATGAATAAATTGAAATTACGTTTTGTATGTATTGAATTTTTTATTTATTTTTTGGAAGTATTAAGATTTAAGTGTATGTATGTAGTTAACTTGGATTGATTAGTCAACTTAGTAAGTTCCATTTGTATCTTAATATATTAGATTAAAGGTCATTGTATGTGGCCCACATCTTATGGATAAGATAAGGGTCGGTAAAGGGTTATCATCAATTCTTTGAAGTTTGAACTCTTATAATCATTTAAGGCTCGTTTGGTGCATTGTATATGGGTTTAAAATATATTAAAATAATATAATATAATGTTAAGATATTTTTGTCAAGTTAATATATTTTAATTGCTTTAAGAGGGTGGATGTTATTTTAATTAATAAAAAGTAGAACTAATATAAAGTAGAGGGGTTGTATTAGTTAATACGGTATAATATAGTATAATATAAAATATTATTAAATACATGATTGTATAAGAATAATACAGTCTAATCCAACTTAATATAGCCAAATATAGTGTATTAAATGAGCTCTTAACAGGTAATTGGTAATGTTTCGATTTTCAATTAATTTGTCTAATGCCAACGTCTTTTTGGAATATACGTGATTTTATTTATTTATTATTTTTTCTTACATTGGAACATCCGTTATTGATTGTAGTTTTTTTTTTTACATTGGAACATCCGTGATTGATAGTAGTAGAGAAGTCTAAACATTTTTCTTTCTTAACAATCACAAAATGTTGAGAGGATGGAATACAAACACAGAATGTTGAGAGATTCCTCCGGTAATGGTTTAAATTAACCTCTTTAGACCAAGATTAGATATGCACACTTTCATGAATCATGGAAAGGTAAATTGTAAAACTTTATAATTAAATGTTGATGAATCGAATATTCCTTTCAAAATAAAAATAAAAAATAAAAAATAAATCGAATATTAGTATTGAAGATACATTAATCACCGCCTTCAGTCTTTCTCAGTTTGGTCGCCCCGGTCCGTCGTCGGCCTCTTGCTGTGGCAGCGGGAGTCGGCGGCGTCTTCTTCCTCCAGCTAGGCCTTCCCGATCAGATGGAGACCTTCTGAAGCTGCTACGACGACCCTGGCGTTCGATCGGCCGTCCCTCTCGCGCCACCGGGCGGGATATGTTTTCCGATCAACGCCAGCAGCTGTTAGATCGGTCGATCCTCTTGGCTCAGGCCAGATCTAGGGTGTTCTTGAGTCAGTGAGAGTTGCAGCGGAGCTACGGCGGCCTTGGAATCGTCCAGCCAATCCTCCCCGCCGGAACCCCTACCGGCAGCCAAGGAATTCCTCTTGCTTTGATTGCTGTTAGGTTTAGTCGGTTTTGGTAGTTTTTTAGTTTCATTTCAGTTTTCAGTCCCTCTTGTGAGGGTTTGTGAGTTTGGTTAGAAGTTGTAGTCTGGGAGCTGTAATCTGGGTTGTGTCTCGTTGTCTTATACCGTAGATCCCAGTTTTAATTTATGTTTGTTTCAGATTTCCAGTTGTTGTAATCGTTTCTACTTCTGATCTATATAATAAACTGTTATACCTTCAAAAAAAAAAAAAAAAAAAAAAAAAAAAAAAAAAGATACATTAATCAAATTCTAAATTTACTATTCGCTTTTAAAATGCTAAAACTCTGTAAGATTTTATATTTTCTTACTTTTAAAAAATAAAAATCATTAAAAACCCTTGAAGAAAAATTTTTAATTAGGAAATCCTTCGATCTATAAATATATAATTTAATCTATCTAAATGAACGAATGCTTTTTAATGCTGAATGAGCGGGATCAAACTAAATGAACGCTCTTTAATATCAAGCTATATTTTAATGCCAAGCTACATTGAACAGTAGTAGTGACTAGAAAATGGAGTTACAAAGATTAATAATCACTAAAAATATTTCAAGTGTTTTTCGTTAGTTTAAAACTTAATCATTTTACCCATTTGGAACCACTTCTGATTATATCAAAACTGATTTGTTTTTTTATTTATTTATTTTTTTTTTTTTGACAGTAACAAACATGTTAAGAGCCCAAACGGGCTAATGGCTGAGAAGTTGAGTTAAATGCAACTGTGTGCAAGTATGTACTGTAAATCACAACATTAAAAAGCTGTATAATATATATATATTCTCTCTGTTCTGATAAAATAAAAAATAAAAAATAAGCTACAGGCAAGACCACTATTTTTCTAATCCTAACCTGAAACCTCCTACTACACTGTGAGACATGTTTTTTTGTAGAGCTTGGAAACTATAACATATTAAAAGCCTACAATTGATTCCTTTTTCTACTCTGTTGATAATATATACCTTTCCTTTGAATAAACGGGACGCAACGGCCGGTTCTTGATGAAAATGTCAGCGGTAGTAGTCTTATATCACCTCTTTTAGATCAACAAATTTTCTTGTAACCCAGAACCTGATAATAAATTCAAACAGAATGATTAGTTTCGTACTAATAGTATACGATAACGAGATTTAAAGGGTGTGCACAAATCTATGTATTTAAGACAACTGAAGTCGAAATTAATTTGGGTAAAAGACCTCACCAGGTAGCCATCCTTGAAATTATTCGTTGCAAGTCCTGCCAAAGTGTCCTGCTGGTGTAAAACTTGCAGCTTCTCTTGGCATGGTTTCATCACACTAGAGAGAGAAATCGGAGAGTCTGGAGAAGTCAATGGTTTAAAAGTTGGAAGCACCTCTTTGACTAAGTGTATTTCAATTTCGTCGGCTTGGGATGCAGTCTGGAGAGCAATGTGCTATGGAAAACAAGCAAGTAAAAATAATTTCAGTAGTGAAGACTAAAGATTTCGTATTGTAACTAAGTGCTATCAAATGGAAAAGAACGTTTAGAATGGAAGAATGATCGAGCACCTTGCATAGATGTCTAATAGACATGGAAGGCCTGCAACACATGTATGGTTGCTGCAAACTTGGGATTCTTTGTTCATCAAAAGACATAAGCATGAGGTGGATAGCCAACTGAAATTAAAAAGAGAGATCATTGTCTGAATCATGTCAGTGAGGTGTAAATGATAGTTTAAAAACTAAGAAACGATGATAAACTGATCTAATGAAGATTGGCAGTCCTAAATACTACAAAATATACATGCACTGATGACAAAATTGAGTAAGCATAGTCAACAGTTTCCACCAATTAGAAGCCAAAAATCTCACAGCAGTTAAGATTATCACCAGTAACAAGTCAACCTTACCTGATCATCTTTTTCCTGCAAGTTCCGGAGATAATCAACCAACTTCGATACGCGGTTCCGTGCATACTTACCATTGCTACTATTCACACCACCATGCCGTGTGTGTGACCGAATGCCACCCTTGCCCCAGGCAAGCCTTTCAGAAGGGGCAATGAGTGCAGGAGATGCACCCATGGCCTCTCTATTTACTTCAGCATCATTTTCATCACCACCTCCATCAGTACTACCAGCTGCTGAAGAAGGCTGAGAAAACCGAGGTCCAACCCATCTCTTGGCTCTTTTAGGTCTGACTTCTGTGGAGCGCTCATCAGCAGAAGACGAATCTTTGCCTCCATCATTTGCATCCTCATTGTCATCAGATCCCTGAAGTTCAGTGGTTCGATAGCTTCTCCTCCCCCTCGAAGGAGCATCTCGATAGCGACCCTGGGATCTCCTTATAATTGCAGATCCTGAGCCTTTAGTTGCCTTTTTCCTCCCCAAAGCTTCTGTCTGTCTCTGGAAAGTTTGAGCAATTGAAGCTTGGATCTGTTTGGATAAACCTAAAGTTAAAGGCTTCAAGGAACAAAATGGAAACAGAAGGCGAAATCTACACAATTTTTAACCTAAATAATTAATTATAAACTTAAAACTCAGTCAAATTTGGCGATTCTTTAGACATAAGCTTCTGATCTAAAACTTTATTCAAGACAGAAATCCAAGAAAAAAGAAGTTGAAAGCATAAACTTAACAAATAAAGAGCACGCTTTTTGATCTTATCAAAATTTAAAAGAAGAAAAAGGAAAGGGAAGAAAATTTGTCAGTAGGCAGACTCATAACCAAATTCGTAATATCTCACCTGCTTATTGCGAGAAGCCTCCTCTTCTTGGAAAGCCAATTCCTAAACCAGGTATTAAAGATGGAATGCTTGAGTTTCAATTGAAATAAAGATTGGGTTCCAGTTCAAGGTGAAATAAACAAACCAAATTATACCTCTTCCTCATATTTGTCAATATCTGGATACAGAGCTGCAATTAGGGCATCATAATTTACATCATCTCTCAAAGAGCGACGACTAGCACAATGTGTTCGACAGGCAGGACACTCATTGTTCCTGCAGCAGATTTCCATTAACATTTTCAGCAAAAGAAAGTCTTCAGCTCACAACTCGCAAACCATATTAGAACTGAACTCAATAAGATCATTATAAAGAAAACTGGACTAAAATATTGATCCAATATTTCAACGATAGAATAAATAAAAGGGAGATAACTGAACCATACCCCAGCCGCATAGCTTTGTCAATGCATTCCCTGCAGAAGCGATGAAGGCATTCCATTACTGTTCTTGTTTTGCGGATGATCCCTAGAAAACCCGAATGAAAAATTAGTTCTACAAAATTCACAATAATGCATCAGTTAATAATCAAAAGATGCCATTTGGTTTATCTAAATTGATGGAAGAACTAATAGGCTCTAAGCTGCAACGCATCACAATAGTGAATCAGAACACAAACATACTATTGCAAAAGATATTCAGATCTTTGAGTTGCTAAGTAAGTTTCTCATGTGTGAGGTTTCAGTGAGGACATAGGAGTCATCTCATTAATATCATCATTCTTTTCAACAAAAGTTCACAATCAAATTCAATTACATAAAGTTGTAAGGATAAATTCTTCAGTTAACTAGCAAATCTATGGAACTTTTGAAAAACCTAGTGAGCCACTTCTTGCATGTTGCATAAGCACATGCAATCCTATGGTGATTCTCGAAAAACCCTGGTTCCAACTTCCAACTGCCAGATGAAGCTACAAATGGTTTTGAAGTAGCAGCTTTTTGCATCATGGGTAATTATGATTGTAACTTGTAGGATTTTCTGTTAGGCAAAGAAATGGATAGACCCATATGAAGAACTATTAATATGATCAAAATTCCACAAAAAGTCAACTCTGTCTGAGGAGAAAGAACTAGTCAATTTCATTTCATTTTCACAGGGTGTAATAAATCTAATACAGCATTTATAAAGTCAACTCGAATCCAAGAAAGGGTTTGAACGATGAAAAGGATTTAAGTAGTCAACTCAACATCATGTCAGTTTACAAGCTTTTTGACTTGATTTGTTTTGTATGAAGAAAATGGACACATTTAATAATTTTTTACTGAAACATGCCCATGGAAAAGAAGAGGAAAATGAGACTGCACTAACATCAAAACACTGAAACTGGAAATTTGATCCGAAACTTCCGAAAATACACTTTATTTAACAGCTATCATATTTTGGAATACTTTGATATCTCAATCGATCGGTTGGTGCCAAGTTGTGGAGAGACAAACTCTATGCTTTGCTTTACATATTAACAAAGATAATTAGTTATAGGCTATCAGAATGCATAGTAGGAAGATACGTAGAGTAATTCCAAATTATGGACAACTACTGACTTCGTATCACTGCCAATAATACGGCAATGTGAAAAATTTATAATGAAGACTGAATGTAAATTACTAATCATGGTTTTGTATAATATTGAATGACTCCTTCATTTATATAATTATGTGGAAAATATTAGGAACCTGGTATTTGGACAGAACAGACTCTCCAAAACCACAAGCTTTTTGTAAACACCAACAAACTTCATGGACTTTAAACTAGACCAATTTAGACTTTATTTATTTATTTATTGTTTGTTCACAGCATACTCTACTTCACTGAATATGCCTACAACAAATATATATAAAAAAAATTAAAAAAAATTAAAAAAAAAAAAAAAAAAAAAAAAAACATATAATGAGGCAGCAAGCTTCAGTTGGAGTTTACGTTTTAGTTTTTTATTAGAATGGGGATGCCATCAGATATCCCAACATGTATCTTGCAGTTGATGTTATGCCTCGTTTATATTCTTCCAAATGATGGAAACTATGAAATAGTTTTTGGTTTCTTACGAACCACCAAATGCAACAGATTTCCTGTTGCCTGAGCTAATGGCTGTGCCACACTAGAAGCACATTAATGTTGACTTATGTGCAACAGGAAGGTGGAATATAGCAATATAACATTCCAGGAAAATAAATCTAAATGACATGATACTACAATAGTACTTGTTTATATTTGTTAAATTATCAGACACGTTTGCATAGCCCTCTTGAACTATTCAATAACATTCCTTGGAAACATATAGCAAGTACTAAAATATATTTAAGTGAAATAATGCATAGGATGTTATTCCAATATCAATATTTTTTGTAGAATAATAGCAAAATCATAACGCTTACTAGAAATATAAAATCTCTCGGTATCTATAAGTAAACATAGTTAACAAAGTATGCCAAAATCTTACCCAGACAGATTGGACATTGTACTTCCTTCCGTATATCAGACAATTTCACTGTGACATATCTGCAAACAAACACCAATGCAAACATTTTAGCAAATTATGAAACCAATAATTAACAAGCATGTTTGTCAGAGTAACTTTCTCTTCCTATACATATTTGAATTATGTATTCTAGAACTTACTAGAAGATGCATGAATTAATTAGACAATTTTTAGAGATTGATTGATTGTATAACACACATACTCTGCAGCAAAAACAGATTTTAAAGTTTCAAGTAACCTCTTTTACCTAACCCTAACAATTTCTTGGGAATAAAAACTTTTCGAAAAACTTGAATTTAATTCTTGGACTTAACTAAGCTGAACTTTTGGATACCAGCTGCTACATATACAGCATCATGAAAGTTATACATAAGCTGTTGTGAAAGTGCAATCATGTGATCAGAAAATTCCAAACCCATTGAGATACCATTATCAGGTGGCACCGTGGCAGTATAACATTAAATTGTTTTAACAAAAGTTTGGCTGCTAGTTCCACCAAGTTTCTCTAAAATCATATCTATATATGGAAATAGCCAGCTCATGGACACATGAAAATCTTCTGAAGTAAAAATTACAAAGGAGGTCAAGAATTAAAGGTCAAAAGCTCAAGGGATGCAATTTTCTTTATGCAACCACACATCATAATGAACTTTCTTGCACATCTCTGTTGATAATAACTGGGAAATATGTTTTTATAGCTATGTTTAAACAACTCTCATAGGCAATGTTGTCCTTATTACCTAACTAGAAAGTAGGTGTTTGATTAACCAATATTTGCAGCTTCCAACAAACACAATATATGAAGTTAACCCCGTCTTTCTTATTTTTCTTTGTTCCATCTAGAGCATATAGCTAAGGCCACCTCCTATAGCAAAAATTGGGTTGTCCAAAAAGATAACTTGTCCTACTTTAACAAGCATGGGTCTTCACAAAAAAATAAATCCTTGCAGCACCAAATGACCATGTGATACATCAACAACAATATATCAAAATATACCAAGAGTCCTGAAGTTTCACAATTCTTAAAGATCTAATCCACTCTATTATGAGCACCCAGACGAAGAATTATTATCAATAAAATCTGCATTCTGCATCAACATCTAGGAAAGGAACGAAGCTAATAAGATTAATTCAATATATTGACCGTAGATCCATATTCTCCTCAACCAACACCATCACCGGAGATTTAGTAACAATTTTAGACGATTATGGACTTGCAATAACATCTTGTAAATCAATATCCCTGTTTTAGCTACTGGAGTCTAGAGTGCAACTAGATGGTTCTCCTGCAGCTTAAAATAATCGACATGATTACAGCTTTAGGCAATGGCAGTAAAGCTCCAGTAATCAACTACTTCATACGGCCAAATTATGCATTAAAATTAACTGTACTATTCAAACAGGCACCCGGGGTTTCCAATTCAGGACAACGAAACATCACCATAACAATCAATAGATCTTAAAATCCCCAAGCAGACTCAGTAGCTCGTGAATTAATATATAGCATATCTTGGCCTTCATCAACTAAAGTAACAGAATCAAATTAAAATAGTTAACATCTCCCATGTAAGCAATAAACCATCTTCTCGATCCAAAATTATTCTTAATTGAAGTAGTAGAAGTTCAATCACAGAAAGAAAATAAGAAATCGAAGCCCACACCTCATATGCAATCCAGCTATCAAACTATATCACGACAGTTCTAATGCGTAACTCCATGCAAAAACTAACCAAACAAGTAAATTCCCACTACAAGCTGCAACTATTAACTATATCAATCATATAATCAACTTCGTAGCCAAAAACCAGCTCGACCCACTATCAATGATCACGAAAACAGCCACTTACATTGAAAGAAATGGAGAAATACGTACACACACAGTCATTCAACAACCCAGAAAACCCATAACCACAGTTTCTTCAACGTGGTTGTAAAATGCAAGAAACATAGAGTACCACGACAAGCATAATCATGCAGATCGCAAAATCGAGACACCAAACAACAAACAAAACAGAGAAAACAAACTTACTCGTCTCTTTCTTCGTTATTACTAGACGAACGGCTTCGATCAGATTCTGATAAAACAAACAACAATCAAAAAACCCAGAAAACGAAATGCACAACACGCCGAGTCACCTTCTTCAAAACAATAACAATAATCACATACCGTCACCATCCTCCACACCACCACCACCACCACCACCACCACCTCCACAGCCACCATCTTCCTCTGGGTCGTTACTGTATTCTTGTAGCGGAGAATCATCAACGGCATCCTCATCAACGTTTGTAGTCTCAAAAGACCGCTTCTGTGCTGGCATTGCTTCCTACTACTACTTCTTCTTCTTCTCTCTGTTTCAAAAACAAAGAATCAACAAATAATAATAATAATAATAAACCCAGAAAACAAAACGATTGAAACTCCCAAGTTGACGTGTACGATTCTAGAGAGAGAAACAGATTCAATGAAGAAGAAGGAGGTGGTGAAGAAGAAGAAGAATATAGCTTGACCTGAAGGAGTCAGTGATTTTTAGAGAGAGAGAGAGAGAGAGAGAGAGAGGCGGATGTGTAGAGGTCGAAGGCTCGTGGTCGTCTCACCGAATATTTCTCTATATATTGATTCATGTATTCAACTGTGTACTATACCGTATAATGATACTGGACTTGTATAAATATTGTGTACCCTCCGTACGGTTAGTGGACACGTGTCCTTAAAAGGGTGTTTTAGTCATTTCAACCTATCGAATTAATGTATCTTGCGTGTGCTTTAGAGCTTGTCCTAAGAATTTGTTGTGTGAGGTGGATTTACAGTTTTTTAATTTTCTTTTTTTTAAAAAAAAAAAAAAAAGGGTACAGTTTAAAAAAAAAAAAATTATTATGTGTTTATTTTAATTAAGCTATTTTTGTTTGTTCTTAACTATTTATCATTCTCTTTTTCTAATGAGTTTTGGATTATAAAAAGGAATAAATCTGTAGGTGAACTACTTTATTGAACTGGTTTTCGAAATCCAGGCAAGAATGATGTTTTTCAAGGGATGATTTTGCAGCCAGATTGGATTAATTAATACAGCTAATTGCATTAATCCTCCATTAGTCGTTGTTCTGGGTCTGCGGTGTGAATCTTTCATTTGATTGGATGAACACACTACTATCACATGATCTCGATGGCCCTCGTTCCATATAACTAACCTTACGAGTTGGCGTTTAGGTATACTGCCCTTTTTAGACTTTTTGCTTTAATGTTGTATTTCTGATTATTGAAATCACGTCAGATGATATGAATCTCTTATTTGATTAGATATCCACGTCACATGTTGTGATTCTCAATGGATCATGAGTAACTGTATCTCATATAATTAACCATATAATTTGATGTTCAAATGTAGTGCCCTTGTTTACAATATATGTGTTGTAATCTCTTATCTGATTGGATAATCACATCATGTGGGGTGATCTCAATGGCTCATGTGTAACCTATTTTCTTTTAGCTCTTTCAATGTTTAAGATTAATTTTATGAAAAGATGAATATGATATTAACTTATCATGTTTTGAGCTGAGATTCAATTGCAGCCTTATTTTAGACTTTTTTAGACTTTTGCTTTAATGGGTTTTGAGTAATTGAAATCACACTTGAGAATCTTTTATTTGATCGGATAAATATGTCATGTAACATCTTTTTCAAGATATTCAAACTTTATAATTAATAATATGAGACGAGGAATACATTATGAGTCAATATCAAATGGGATTTTCGTTAAGATTTTTACTTTAATATCATCTTAGGTTATTAAAATCACTCCACGTCCACGTGGTATAAATATTTTATTTGATTGGATAATCACACCTAGTGACGTTATTTCAATGGCCCATGTGTAGAGTCGAAGCCCATTCAAAAATCTGGGGACCAATTTGATAAACTATTAAAATTTAATTAAAAAAAAATGATAAAACGTAAATGAACTTTTAAAAAATGAATTTGTTGAATTGGCCCCTCACTCACTAACACACTGCCCACATGTATCCTCCTTTAAGCTCTCAAAGATGTTCAATCTTTGTGGTTAATTATACTAGCTATTTGATTATACGAACTTCAAAATCATATTTAATTTATTTGATTAGATAATCACGTCTCATGACGTAATTTCAATATCCCATGTGTAATATTTTTTAAGATCACTAAGATGTTCAATCTCAATGGTTAATTATATAAACTAACGAAGAAATTGATGGATTTTAGCTATGAAATTAGGGTAAGTTAGTGAATAATGGAGTCATTTTAATAATGTTTATCAAGTTAATCGATTGTAATTAACATTAGTTTTTAACAATAACATTGATTCATGCAAGGCAAATAGGAAAAAAATAAGCACAAACGTGAATGCCACGCATGCATATTAGGAAAATGAAGTGGTTTAATTTGCATAAAATAATAGGAATATGGAGATCTAGACATCTAGTCTACTAACAAGCTTTAATTGTCTAGCTAGACACAATTAATAGAGTTTCTTTAAATGGCACTAACATAAATTCACAACATTATTCACTAGGGTGGTTACTTTCATAATTATAATCGGGTCCAATCCAATTACCAAATCAAATATATATTACTTAACGTAAATTCACAACATCATTAAAGTGAATGTTAACTAAGTAAAAATAAATGAATCTAATAGCGAATAGAAAAACTAATTTTATTATGTCAATAAGTATTTAAGATAAAATTATTGATATAAAAGAGTTTTCTCTTCGATAATAATTTTATCTTCGATACTTACTAAATTTAATAAAATCGATATGAGGTTTATGAGTCACCGATTAAGCATAAGTTTAGAAATGTATAAGTGAATGTTGATCGAATAAAAGTAGATAAATCTAATGGCTCATGAATAAAAATTCTAATTTTATAATATCCTTATGTAGACCTGACACGGTTCCGATTTCGGTTCCGAACCGACGGTTTCAGTTCCAAGGTTTGATGGAACCGAACTAGAATATGCCGGTTCCGGCCAAACCGTCGGTTTTGAACCCTTTTTAAAAATTAAAAAAAAAAGTATTTATTTATTAAAACTCAATCAAGTCTGTGTAAAACCTAGATCAGTCCAAGACTCCAAGTATCCAAGTATCCAATTGTCCAAGAAAAAGAAAAAAAATCAAAATCAAGATCAAATGGTGCCATGGTGGTGATGATAGTGGATCGAAGGGATTTGGGGTGGATCGAAGAAGAAGAGGAGGAGATCGAAAAGAAGAAGAAGAAGAAGAAGAAGAGGAGGAGGAAAGAAGGAGAAGAGGAGGAAGTCTAACAGTAGACAGTAAGTAGAAGAAGATTTAGGTTTTTTAGGTTTAGTATTTATATTAAAAAATAATAATAATAAATAAATAATTAAAAAAAAATTAAAAAAAATAAATAAAAAAAGGTTGGAACCGCCGGTTCGAACCGGAATCGGAACCGCCAGTTCCATTCCGGTTCGAACTGCCCAGTTCCACAAACCTTAGAATCGGAACCGAAAATCCGGTTCCGATTTCGGTTTTGGTTTTTCCAGTTCCGAACCTCCTCTACTTCCACGGTTCGAACCGGAACCGAAACCTTGCCAGGTCTATCCATATGTATTGACAAGAAAACAACTCAATAACTATAGTTCTTCACTAGACATGTTTAGTTCAAAAATTTGTCATGAGGTAATCCGTTAATATCAAATTAGTCGGATAATCACATGTGTTAATCCTTAAGTCATGACGAAAAACTTCAGAATCAAACCCGATTAGAAAATTATTATTATTATATATATAGTTATATTATTAAATATGCAGAAATGTTCAAGTCAGTGCACACATATATAAATTCATTAGCGCGTTGAATATTGACCATTAGATTTACATACTTTGACTCAAAGTGTACACACTTGTCAAAACTTCTCTATAATCAATGATCTACATGCATTGGTACTGATGTAGTTACATCAGTGTGTACTGACCAGAACGGGATCGATTAAAGATGTACCAAGTTTTTATTAACTAAAAAAGATAAAAATAATAAATAAAAAAATTGTTAGAATTTTTTTGAGGATGTCATTTTGTAAACTATTAGAATATGAGAATTGAGAAATATATTTCGGGCTGTGAGAGTGTATTTTTGAACGTCGTAGGTAGTATTTGACATAGTAAGACTCGTAACACGTGATTTTTTTTTTTTTAAAATAACTATTTTTGCACATGATTTTCCATATATATGTAACACAATGATAATAAAACATAACAATAAACGTTGTAAATTAACTTATGAATTTGAAAAAAAAAAAAACATCATTTACTCTATAATTAATTAATTATCATCACAAACTTTTAATCGAATCTACAAAAATCATACCTTAATCATATAAAAAAAACAATAACTTTTTTTTTTTTTTTTACTGCGAGGGCCCACCTAGACTAGATAAAAACGACATCGTTTCTATTATCCGCATCGTAAGACGTGAAATTGAAACCATTTCTCAAGTTGCAGAAATTTATAAAACTTCTATGGAAACTATAGCAATCATTTTCATTTCTTAAAAGAAGAAAAAAAAAAAAAAAAAAAAAAAAAAAAACTGTAATCAACAGTGAAATCTAAATGGGTTGTCCCGAAATAGCCGATTTTGCTCGAAATTTTGGTGTCTTGGTCAGAGTTCAGGGCCCTGTAAGTGTCTTCTCTGTGTAGTGATTGATATCTGTTAGTTTCTTATATATGAACTGGTGCCTGAATTATTCTTTTTTTTTTTTTTTTTCTGGGTAATTTTTTTAAGGACCCAAAAGGGCTGAAGATGCGAAGACACGCTTTTCATCAATACAAGTCAGTCATATTTACTATTTTCTTTTCTTTTTTGTTTTCCATTTCATTTACATTTAACTGTTTTTTTTTTTGTTATTTAATTTTCTATGGAGTTTTGTGATTCTGGTTTCTGGGTATGTTTTAGTTCTGGTAAAACGACACTTTCAGCTTCTGGGATGTTGTTGCCTGATAACATATACGCTACTGACTTGGTTGAGCGTAATTGGGGCGTTAATGGCTTGGTTGTGACTGCTGCTTCTGTTGTTGAACCCTTTTTATCAGTGCAACATAGAGATAAGAACATTGCTCAGGTTGGAATTATATAGTTTTTGGTTGATTTTTTTCTTAAATTATTGCTGAATTCCGTTGTTCCGTGTTCAAGGAAGTAAATATCGATAATGTAGTCAAAATTTTGGGATATTTTTATAATTCTATAAATTTGAACCTGATATATCCATTGAAACCGATATTTGGTTCATGGGGTAATTGTAGGTGCTTGTTATTTGTTGCAGGGACAACCTGAGTTGATTTCTGGTGCTCAGATGGATGTTATGATAGAGGTAACAAATGCTATAGATGTTTATGTAGTTGGAACATATGATTTGTTCTTGATATGACATGTTAGTGAGTTTTGATTTCCAGGGAAACTTAAGGTCAGGGACGGAACATGGGGATTTGGATAAAGGAGCTCCTAATTGGGTTACTGCACAACTTATTAAGTTGGTAGGTGTTTTAAGTTACCTGAAGCTAGTTAAATTGGTTGTTGGTTAGTGTTAGTGAGAAAGCTTGTGATATCAGTAGCCACTATAGTCTCAACTATAACTGAATTTCTACCTTTCAATTACTTTCTCTTGTTGATTGGAGTTAGCTAGAAGGAGCTTCAAAGTATCGCGAGGTTGATCTATATGGTTACTTAAAGTTGTTAGAGTAAATGGCAGCAGGCTGCCAGGAAATAATAATTTCAAAATTTAAGCTGTGGCAATTTCTGATGTTCAGTAACTGGTCATCACTACCATCTCTAGTCATTCTTTCAATATTCTGTAATGACTAATGGACCCCACCTTGATTATAACTTTTCGGTTTGAGGTTTCTGTTTCTTTTGGAATAGATGTAGCTGTATGGACTACAAATATATAAGTAACCTTATGCGACAATAAGTTGTAGTACAATTCAACTGCATTATTGTATTAAATGGTTGTGGTCAGTGACACTAGACATATCAATTGATGACGTTGAGTATTTTTTTTTTTTCGTTCCTTAAATTATTGCTCCTTTACGATGTATGATTCCTGTAATATGCTTTTGATGCTGAGATATCAATGCTTTCTGAAGGTTGACATCCCTGTATCTTCCCTTGCTCTCCAATCGCTTGTTGAAGCTTCTTCAGGCTCACCTGAGCATGGATGGGAGGTTGGTTGGTCTCTGGCCTCGTCGGACAAAAGTTCTCAGCCTCTAATGGATGTTGTTCGGACTCAGGTCAGTATCGTGTATTTGTGTGAGGATTTTCATATTTCCTCTGCATGCTTCTCTTTACATTGGATTTTCGGTATGAACTCTACTTTAATGTTATATATTTTTTTTCATCTTAACTTGATTTGAACTAAAATAAATTTTTGTCAGAATACAAATTTCTTTACATTATAATAAATGTTTCAATTTAAAAGTGCTTCTAAGTTCTACCAGAATCTGTTTATATTGGTTGACTACTAGTTGGTATTCTGAGGAAAGGCATCTTTCCCTACAGCAATATTGTGATCCTTTAAAGTTTAAACAGTTGAATGATGCTTGGTTAAATAAAAAAAAAGTTGGTAGCTGCTCAAATGTCTGTCATTTTCATTAGTCTGTTGCTTATACCAGAAACCAAAACAAATGTATTTGTGAACTCATGCTTAATGATTTGCAAATGACCTCTTTATATAAACTCAAATAAGAGGACTTGGTCATTTGAACTAAAACAACCCATTAAATTTCAGCAAAAAAATAAAAATAAATAAATAAATAAAAGAATAAGTTCTTCATCCATGGATTCCAGATAGTAGTTTAATGGTGATTTTATTGGAAGCCTTAGACTGAAGCTAGCAACTTCAGTTGTTGAGTAGTCATCAAGCATTCTGTATGTCATTTTTTATTATTCCTTCATTCCCTTTTTCCCTTTTGAAGTTATTTTTATTTATAAATTGTGCAATAGTGATAATAAAACTAACCTTTTCAGATTGAGCATGACAACAAATCTTTCATGGAAAGCCACGGGTATTTGGCTAGAGAGGAATCAAGCAATCCAAGTCATATGGGCAAGTCAACTACGAGAATTGCTATTCTTGGGGTTTCCTTAAATCTAAAGGTAAAGTTTTATTTTAGTTCTTTGTTACTTCCCTTCTGATTCATATACAATTTGGTGATAACTGGTAATAATGAATGAATTTGTGCAATGTTTTTTCTGTTGGTACTTGGTACAATTTGCATGCTTGAACTAGATTTTAACATTGTGCGTTATTATGAATTAGGATTTGCCAAACATCGCCATATCATCCTTGAATAAAAGGGGGGATTTTCTTCTAGCTGTGGGTTCTCCTTTTGGAGTCCTCTCACCTGTGCATTTCTTTAACAGGTAGGATTTCTTCACAGTAAGTTTCTTTTAAGTTTGAATATTCAGTTAGGTTCTTGAAAAGGTCACATTGTGAAGTAGGTTTTCATTGTAAATTAAATTTTATTATACATTTTAAATTTACTGTCAGGACTCAGGTGTAGGTCCTTTTCCCCATGATTTCTGTTTTCATACTATTTCCAGCTAGTTTTTATTTTTATTTTATAGACATACTATTTCCAGCTAGTTGGGGTGTCTTTTCTGTCATATTGAAAAAGGTATATGAAAATAGGTGATTGACTAAGATGATAGACACTTTAGGACACCATAATGTTTGATTTCTTTTCCTTTTACTTAATTACGTGGTTTTGAAACTCGCTTTCCTTTGTACCATCTATTTTCCTAATGAAGGTGAATTCATTCCATTTTCATCCAATGGAAGATAAGATCATTAAAAATATCATGAAGTTAATGTTCACCAACTGTTGTAGCTGAAGATAATTGAAAGACAGCACAATTATTTCAAATATTTTGAAAGTATTGACATCCTTTTTGTTCTATCCAGAGAAATAATCTTAATTCTTTTGGTTATTTAGAAAGTTGTAAGCAACTAAGCATAATTGGAATGGTATTATAATAGCTGAACTACTTTTGTATTACATTTTATCAAACCAGAAATTTATTATTAACTAGACTTTGCAATTGTTTTAGTATCACGTTTCTTAAAAATTATGATCGCAAAGTATTCTGTTGCAGTTGTCCCTCTTTTACCAAAGCTGGAATGTTACATTGTTGGAAAGACATGTGTTTGAAATTGAGATGGTACCTTGAAAAGACGCTAGAGTTTAATAGCAGTCTAGCAGAAGAATGTCATGAATATACTAAGGTGTTGTTTTTGCCTTCGAATGTTTGACCTAGGGACGAACTAAATAGTTTTTAGAAATTGTGGACTTCTTATTGTTTGCTTGTTGAATAACTAATCGGCATGGTTACTGGTTGGTTAACATAACTGGACTTAGTTCAGGATTGAGATTATTAATCCTTTTAGTACATAATGAGGTAAATATACGTTACAGACATTTCTTGCACATATTTCATTGCTAATTCTCTCTCTGTCTGGTCTATATCAGACCCTTTCCCTTTTATTGCTTACTCCTGACATTCCTTGGAGTTCCATTGTTTAATCCTTTATCTGCTTGAACCAGTATATGCATGGGATCTGTTGCGAACTGCTATCCTCCTAGATCTTCTACATTGTCGTTGCTGATGGCCGACATTCGATGTCTTCCGGGTATGAGCATTTCTCTATTATGTTTACTCTGGTTCATTTGATGCCATTGAATATTGATTCTATCTTCGCTAAATCTGTCAGGAATGGAAGGTGGTCCAGTTTTTGGTGAACATGCACAATTTATTGGTGTTTTGATCAGACCATTAAGGCAAAAGAACAGTGGTGCTGAAATTCAGGTAATCTTTGAGATTCATTTCTAATTTCTTGTCTAAATTATCTCATAGTTTGCATCATACAAAACTGTAGCCTTGGGTAACAGCTGGTGATTCCGTGGGAAGCCATTGCAACTGCTTGCAGTGACTTGCTGCTGAAGGAGCCCCAAATTGCAGAAAAAGAGATCAAAATTAACAAGGGATTAAATGCTGTAGGGAACTCATTATTAAATAACAGCTATGACTCAACTGGGCCCTGCTCTTATAAGTACAAGCATCCTGATTCTTGTTGCTCATCTCCACTACCAGTTCGGAAGACAATGGCTTCTGTTTGTCTTATTACACTTGACGATGGTGTATGGGCATCTGGTGTTCTGCTCAATGATCAAGGCCTGATACTCACAAATGCTCACCTGTTAGAACCATGGAGATTTGGGAAAACAACTCTAACTGGTGGGAAAATTCCGAACGAATCAAGAGGATTTTCCTTTCCACCTGAAGCATCTGCATCTTCCAGGCATACTGGACTTGATGGTTTTATGGAGAGTGATAATTTGCCAGCAAAGACACTAAAGATTGTGGATGCTTCTGTAAATGAACATAGGGCATATAAGTTGAATTCATTTAACGGAGGGCATAGGAATATACGTGTCCGTCTTGATCACCTGGACCCTTGGCTTTGGTGTGATGCTAAAGTAGTGTATGTCTGTAAGGGACCTTTGGATGTTGCCCTATTGCAACTTGAGTATGTTCCAGATCAGCTTTGCCCTATTGTAGCAGATTTTGCTCACCCATCTGTAGGATCAACTGCATATGTTATTGGACATGGACTGTTTGGACCAAGATGTGGTAAAGACCTAAATTTGTTTACTACTTATTTTCTTTGTTGCAAGAGTAGGATTTATTTTACTTTATTCACCATTATAGTTTTCTGTTGGTTAGAAAAATAAAAATAGGTTTTCCTTGTTTATAAAAGTTGGGCCAAGTACCTCTTTACCTTTTCTGGCTTTTGATAAATTGATAATATGAAGGATCTTAATACTACAACTTTTATGAGTCGTGTCTGCTTTCTTCTGCATATGATCAATTAAGGTTTACAAGTGTAAGTTATTTGATGAACCACATGAGATCCCTAGGTCTAGAAAAGTTTTACCATTAAAGAGTGATGTTCGTGTTTTGGTCTAAAGACTCTAAACTACCGGATAAAATTTGTATCATTTTCCATTAGGATAATGCCAATCCAAATTTAAATATAATTTAAATATTTTTTGAATTAGTCACTCTTATCATGTTCTTCACTCTGGTGTACTCAGTTTAGGAGTGTGGTGATGTTTCTAATATCATGAAGTAAAAGAACTGATTTTATACCCTTGTTGATATGTGTCCTGATTATGTATCATTTGCATTTTCTACTGAATAAATAATCACAATATTTAGTAAATTATAGACGGTTTCTTTATTTTCATTAGAATCTGTTTCTGCATTGAATTATGCAGGCCTCTTCCCATCTGTTTCTTCTGGGGTGGTATCAAAAGTAGTCAAAGCAAAGTTGCCTTCTTATTATCAATCCATTCTACAAGGAGATTCAAGATATCCAGTGATGCTTGAGACAACAGCTGCTATCCACCCAGGTGGTAGTGGTGGTGCTGTTGTCAATCGGAACTGCCATATGATTGGACTTGTTACAAGGTACAGTGAATTGAATTGTGCAAAAATGAAAATTACTTACTATCGGTTGCCAAGGTGTTCAACTCGATTAACGTTTTTTTATTACCTTCACGTTCCGGCCATCATTCCAAATTGGATCCATTTGATATGCTTGTACAGCCTTGAAATAGGTCAATATTTTCTTTAGTCTTCTTGTTAGAGTACACTCATCTTAAGTTTTCTTCGAAAAAATTCTGAGTTATTTTTCCCTCCATAAAGTCATCATATTGTGAATTTTTATTCCTAAAAATCCTTAATATTTGAAGGTACAAGAGGAACTGATGGTCCACTGATTAAGATTAAGATGTTAGTGGAGAAAACAGCATAAATTTATATACTAGTATCAGAGACTTATCTTCCGGGACTTAATTTTTCTGCAGCATTGCTCTTGAAATGCCTGAATGTTGCCTTGTTGAAATAAACTCTATTTAGGCGAAACCTGTTCAGTTCTAATCATTATCCAGGGGTGGCAACAGCTTCAAATATATGAGGAAAGACTTTTGCAAGCTGCTCATGAGATAACCCTGATCTATATGATTGCATCTATTTTTTAATGTGCAAGCTCCAGATTATTTTGGCTTCTCTTATGTAGTCCACCCCCACTCTTTGCTTGATTGGATGACGTTGTAATGTTCTGTTTTGGAGATGGTCTGAACTCTGAAGTATATCATTACTGCATCCTTCTTTTTTTTCCCATGAAGTGAAATGTTGGATGCGCTTGTCTGTGTTATAGTATAGCGTATGTGATTACTGATTAATAACTGAATGTGAACTTTTGGTGGAGAGATGGAAAAATACTCTGTTTGAGCGTTCGCATTCCTGAGTCTGAAATCCATGCGACTAGCTCACTGATTTGGGATAGTGTTACTTATGTTAAGTGAAGTGCTATGATTACAATCAGATAATTTCATAAACGGATGCTGGTTGGTCAAAAATTGTTATTCTACATTATTGAGCAATTAAAAATATTTGTTTTATTGGTTAATTAAGCTCTATAGTGTGCTTGCAGATTGAACTGTTTTTAATGAGATATTCTTGATACAGCAATACGAGGCACGGTGGAGGGACAATTATTCCGCATCTAAACTTCAGCATTCCGTGTGCAGTTTTGGCACCCATCTTTCAATTTGCTAGAGGTTAGGAGGCAAAATAGTGATTTGATACTTATTGTTGATAAAATGATCATGTCAAACTTATCATTTTACGAAGTAGTTACCATCGAAAAAATCAAACCTCGATCCCAGCTGTGTGAGGTTAATTTGTGTACCCTATGTAGAGATGCTTGTGAAATCTGACAAGTCTGTGTTTTCTTTGACAGATATGCAGGATCTTTCACTTCTACAAAAACTCGACCAACCAAACAAACATCTTGCTTCAGTGTGGGCGCTGATGCCACCGTTATCTCCCAAGGGTGGCCCTTCGTTGCCTGATCTACCGCATTCACTGTTGGAAGACAACAAAGAAGGGAAAGGTTCCCGTTTCGCTAAATTCATATCTGAAAGGCGAGAAGTTCTGAAAAACTCGACTCTGGTTGACAATGTGGGAAGGATTTCTGGCGAGATTTTCCGCAGTAAGTTGTGACTACCCGGCGCTTTGTTGTACCAAATAAGAACACTTTCTTTGTACCAAATGAGAAGGAATAAAATGAATCTTGTATCATAGCCTCATATAATGGTGGTGAAATTCACTCTGCCCCATTTCCTGGGATTTGTCTTTGCATACAAACAACACAGTTTTCTTTGTACTTTTTATGTGATATTATTATAGTAGGCATCATATCTAATAAAATTCATTCATTTTGTTTCAATTTACAGTGATTTTACCTCCATGAAAATGGAGATTAGATCCCATGATTTTAATTTTTTATTTTCAATTTTGAAAAGGAATCCCTGTGTTGATTACAATTGGATAACAATTAATGGTGATTTTGTATAATATAAGTCTTGAATTATTTCTTTTTTCTCAATTTTAACTTTTTAAGTTTAAGTAATTTGAGATGAGATGAGGTTGGTCCAGATATAAAACCCTTCACATCTGCATCAAGTGAGGTTGCGGGTTTGAATCCTCCCTCTTTTGAAAAAAAAACCTCGAATTTATAATATGTAATGCTTCAAAAAAAAAAGAAGTTTTAATTTCGAATTTTGCCATATAAAGTCATAAAACTAATCTTTATATTTTTCAATGCTAAATTGGTCCCTCCAAAAACCCATATTTACAAATATAGGTAAAATAAAAGAAAAAAGTGGGAAAAAAACCACATACACACAGCTCATGTGTGGTGGGGTTTTACACTTATACTTTCTTAAAAGCCGCTTTTCATATTACAATTTACAGTCGTCACTATTCTATTACCACTCTCTCGTATCTCTCTCACATCGTCGTTGTCGTCGATGCGGCTACAATTCAGAGAGAGTGGGCGGTGACAAGGACACCCATCTTCTTCAATAATAAAATAAAAAAAAAACTTCTTTTGACGACGACCAGAGAATTAAGCACCAAAAGAGACGAATAGTTTGTTGTTTGTGAGCAATCCAGATAGATAGATAGATAGATACAGAGAAATGGTAGAGAGCTCTTCCGGTTACAAGGAGTACGTAGCAGGCTTGATTGCCGGTGTTGCCACCGTTATCATCGGTCATCCATTCGACACTGTCAAGGTAAAACATTTAAGATTTATGAATTTTTTAGCTTCATTACAATGATGTTCTTTTTGTTTTATACTTCGAATTCTAACTGGGTTTAGTTTTGTGTTGTAAAAGCTTTAAATGGGTTGTCTTGAAACTGAAATTAATGTTCATTTTGTTTGTAAATTTTGCTGCTTTTTTGTGAAACAAATTGTAGTTTTGAGTGAAATAAATACTTTTGATGATTTTTTTTTTTTTTTTTTGGGGTATGTGTGGTTTATTAGGTGAAGCTGCAAAAACACAACACAGAAGCTCGGGATTACTTACAAGAATGGATTGCATTGTACTGCAAGAATACTGAAAACTGAAGGAGTATGTTTTTTTTTTCTCTAACTTAAATTTGATTGAAGTGTGCATTTCTGATGAATGAAGTAACAGTTGTGACTTGTGTTGTTCATATATAAAAATTTCAATGTTAACATATGGGGATTCATGTAATGGTTGGTGCTTATTATAGTGTCCTGTTATGAGCAAATTCTTTGTTTGATAAAGTATGGTTTAGGTGATTCCTTTAGAAACAATAAAATACTAGAGTTTGAAATGTAGGTTCTCATTCAATTTAAGAGAGTCCATTCTTTTGTGCTCCTGTGTTTTTGGCCTTCCAATTATTTGTTCCCTTGTATGTTATTTGTTGCTTGTTTTTATTTACTTATCCATTAAAACAATTATAAATTTATTAAGTATAGAATGATTTTTACATTAATCGTTGTAATTGCCGCTCTTGTGAGAGCAATGCTAAGTATGACCTTCATATTTAATGTCAGCACCCTTTCCCTAATCAATTGGCATGGAACCCTCTTCTTTTAGTTTTTGCTTTTATAATCGACAACAATGCCTTTGAGATTTTTAAGCATGGATCGGAAGTGTTGGAATACCATTAATTCAATTTTCATTTGTATCTCCATGAACTTTGTGTGGCGAATGCAGCACGATGCATATTTTGGACATGGTTTGGAATCTGAGGCTTCAATCAACCATAACTTTTAATGATTACTTTCACTGTTTTTACTGCTCCTACTTAATATAAAAATGAATGTACAATGATAATGAGATTTTGTTGAATTAATGGAATGTTTAATCATAAGACACTGGTTAATTGTTTCTTCTTAAAAAAAAAAAAAGGAAAGAAAGAATAAGAAAAGGAATATATAGAGTGATATGTTGGGAAGCGAGTATTTCTTTCCAAAAAATAGTTAGGGTTAATTTAGAATGGGCTATCATAAATACATGTTTTCTTTTATGTACAATGGTTGCATCCTACGTATGAAATTGTAAACCAATATGGTCTCATGCTCAGGTCTTTCGGTGCCATTTTTTTTTTCTTTCTATTATACGAACTTATACTAGGGCTCTAAAATTAGTTCTTAAGATACATTACTGTAGTAATGACCTTGATGATCACTGTATCAGTGCATAAATCTCAACATTAAAGTTTAATCGATATTTTAATTGCTTAAGAGTAACTTCGCTCACGCCTTGTTCTTGCCATAATTCTTTACATTTGTATCTTCCCTGGAGAATGACTGGCAGTTGCCATTGACAGGTAAAAGGACTCTACAGAGGAGCAACACCATCTTTTGTTGGAATGGGTTTTGAGAGTTCACTTCTCTTTGGCATCTATTCCCAAACAAAAGAGCTACTGCAGGTTTGCATGACAATAATCGGATCAATTTGCTACTCTACCTTGCACCAATCCACTGAGTTGCTTCGGCAGAGGGATTCTTGAACGCTGGTTCTTTACTAGTTTGATACATTTCTGTGAAGGTATTGTGCAATTGTGACGTACTTATGAACTTTCTTTTGTACTGTTTAAGGGAGGGGTACAAAGCAGTCGACCACAACCACTAGTAATAATTCCTTCTGCAGCTTTTAGTGGATCTATTATCAGTTTTGTGCTATGCCCATCAGAGTTAGTGAAGGTAAATGAATTGGAAAGTTATATATTGCACTGTGTTTCCCCACAAAATCACATTTTTTACTCATAGTTTGCACGTCACACTGAAATTCTCCAGTGTAGGATGCAAGTTCAGGGCACTGACTCTCTAGTTCCGAAGTCTGGTAGATACACTGGACCCCTTGATTGTGCTCTTAAAACCATAAAAAATGAAGGGGTGAGTATATTCTTTGCTCATTGCAGGTTAATACCTGTGTTTTCTTAAGCTGATGAACACCTTTCAGGCTACAGCTATTTTTCGTGGAGGAACTACAACATTGTTAAGAGAAGCTATAGGAAATGCAGTCTTTTTCAGTGTTTATGAGCATGTTCGCTATTACTTGCATTTACAGCTGAAATCTACTTCATCTGATCACAGCAACTTGATTGACATGGGAATTGGGATTGTGAGTGGTGGTCTCAGTGGTATAGCTGTAAGCACTTTGAGTCTTTTACAGACTTCATTTCAGTTGTTTTCTTCCATTTTTCCCATTCACTGAATTAAATTTTGTTTTACATTCTTTTTTTTTTTCTTTTTTTCAGTTCTGGTCAGCTGTTTTACCTTTGGATGTGGCGAAAACTATTATCCAGACTTCTCCAGATAAAAGCTCCTCCAGAAATCCTTTTCAGATTTTAAACTCGGTAAATAGTCTTGATCCCCCTTATTTTGATGTTTTCTGGATTAACCTCTTTATACCTCCTCGACCAAACTATACCTGACTGGGGTATAAGGTAAAGAGGGAGAGGATGAGGATGGAGAACTTGGCTCCATAATTCTCAAAACATTATTATTAAATGAAGAGCTTGGTCACTTTTGTAGATTTATAGGAAGCTGGACTGAAGGGATGCTACACGGGTTTGGGTCCTACATTTTTTAGGGCATTTCCTGCTAATGCGACAGCAATTGTCACTTGGGAGCTAGCCATGAAATTGCTAGGGGTCAGGCATGATTAGGGATGATGTTCCATCTACTTACAACGTGCTTCCACACCTCTTGTTTGCACATTTAGCGTTGATGGTTTGATGGTTGTTTGTCAAAGATATAATCGTAGAAGTTTGATTCTTTTATAAACGAAGAGTGCTGACTCCCCATATTAGAGCTCGGCGAACTAAAAAAGGGTCGGGGGATTTTTATGATTTTATAAAAGGAGCCCTTTTTCGGCTTAATTATGTAATCTTAGAATGTAGCAAGGATTTCAAAATCTGTTACGTAGACTGTTGATTGTTGAGCTTGATCATAGAACTTGATTTTCATGAGTTTATGGTCAAAACTTTCCCAGGTTTATGAACAAATCAGCTGGGCAATTTTTTATGACAATGAATAGAATTGTGATCTTTTACCTAATTTATGAGATGCCTATACGTTTTCTCCAGTCATTGTACTGTTTACAGTGTATTTATATATATATATATATATATTATATAGTCTTTCTATTGTCAGTTCATCATAACAATAATATATCAGGACGAAGAATGTGGACCACAAATATGAAAAAGTTTTGACAAGTGTATACACTTTGAGTCAAATTATATAAATTAGTGGTCCACATTCTTCGTTCTGATATATTTATTGACAGGACGAATGATAATAAAAAATTTGTATATATATATATGAACTATTACAATTCGAGGTTTCGGGGGAGTGGGGAATATGAATCAAACCCTTCTACCCTAAAAATCTCACTGATGTAAGTGTGAGTGTGTGAGTGGAGGTCAATCTCATTTCGTCGAATATATATCGTTAGTAATCTGGACCCTTGTAATAAATCATAATTTATATTCTGATTCTTAAACCAATTTTCACTTAAACTCAACAACAACAACAGCAGCAGCAAGTGCTCTGTTTTCCATGAATTGGCTTACCATAAAATCAGGACCTATTGAATATTTTGATGTTAACATTGCCATCACACATTTATCATAAATTCTTTAGATTGTGATTTAGCTCTCAATAAATATCTCAAGCATCGAAACGCACCCATCATCTACATATTACTCTCGAAATATTATATTCTAACCCACTTCTCAAAATATTCTAAGAGCCTTGTATTAATGGTGGTTGCTTTTGGGTTGATACCACTTTTCACATTGATAGATAACAAAGAAAGAAAAGGACTATCAACAATATAATTCCCAATATTTTGAAAAGAATTCATCGAGACGAGACTAGATTGGCCCGGTAATTCATTTTATGAATAAAAACTAGAGAACCAACAATCAAACACATATGGTACTTCCAGTCACAGTAAACCATCAAATTAAAGCAGAAATGTATATATATATATATCATGACTAGTAAATTATTGGACATTATTGCTTGTAGATATAATGATAATAATCTTTCATCAGATGAAGAGGGGCACCAACTGGCAAGACTGGTGCATAATGCATGGAATATTATAGGAGATTATGATTTGACAGAAGAGAGTGAACAAGCAAGAGCATAGAGTTAATAGGACCTTAACTGATGAAGCTAGCTGTAACTGGATACTATATCCTTCTGATTAGTTAGAGCCTTCTCCCTGGTATAACTCAGCTGTACTTTTCCGGCGGCGTTCGTTGTGTCCAGCCAAACGCCTACGGCAACTCCTTTTGGCTTCATCAAACTCTGATACTTCATGGAACCTGTACATATTGTTGCATCTTAATTTGATTAGTTTCAGATTCTAATCAAATACTTAGAATTCATATGCATATGATTTAAGGTCTTGTTGGGTGTCAACTTAGTTGGGATGTTTCATACTCTTACGATGTAACATTCTTCTGGCTTGACTCCATTTATTTAGAAAAAAAAAAAAAAAAAGGATTCTAATTGAAATACATGAGCAAAGTTAGTGTAGTTCATGATAAAAATGAGGAAATTAAAACACCTTGATGAAAGAACAAAGACACAAATTAAATGTCTATTCTACAATATTAGTAGTAGAATAATGCTATATTATCCAAAATTTTGCCAAAATATTTTGCTCTAATGACTTGACAAATTGATTTACAGCTATCATGTAGATCAAGAAATGATGTAATAGTTTCAACTTAGCGTGTCAAATCATTTGAGTAATAAATTTAGACAATGTAGTATTACTCATATTCACTCCAACACAAATTACATACCCCAGTCTCGACTTAATAACTTAAGTTTTTAAGTAAAATCGTAAGGTTATCATATTCGAAACATAAGATTTGACACGTACACTAGTACACTAGACTACTAGAAAGAGTTGATCAATCGAATATGTCTCTTATGACACCATTCTTGTTTAAAAAAACCAAAAAACAATAATTAATCTCAAAAGCCAACCTCCTCCAGAACACTAATGTGAATAGGAATGTAGGGTTCATTTCTAAGATTTTTTAGACAACAGCAAGAGATCACCTTGCAAAAATTTAGGGTTTGGAGGAGGGGGTCATTCCATAAACTCATAATGTAGGTGTAAACGGCATAAAACTGGGTCAACCTCATCTCGGTTTCTTGCTACTAACTGAATTAGTTGATACATACCCTCTTAAACACCATCCTCTTTGCAATCTAGTGTATCAGACTATTAAGTAGAAGTGGATTCTTGGTCCACCTCTTCAATATAATATGCTTATTCCACAATAAGTAAATATATATGACTTCCAGCTCACATCGTTATCTTTGTACGTCAACTCTTTTTTTCATGCGTGCGTACTAGGGCTTTAAGCTTCAGCTTTCATTAAAAGAGTTATGGTTGAAAAAACGAATTAAGAAAGTTAGATGTGGTTATATTCAGTTGAATTTGAAGGGTGGTTAATGATAAAGATTTTGACTATAAGAGTCAACTTATCAATTGTGATTGCAATAACTGAAGTTCGATCAATTGATTCAATAAGTCTCTCACACCCACATAATCAGATTGAAGATTCGAGTAATATATCCCAAATTCGTAATATATCGAAAAAAAAATCAAATATCTTTATGCATTATAGTAAATATATATGTGTGTGCGCGCGTAGATATCTTGAGAAAATTGTGTAAAATAAAAACAAATAAATACCAATATTTTTAAGAAAATATCTTAAGTTATCATTGTGGTTGTCCTTTGAAATTATCTCCTCCTCTTGATTCACCTTCACCGGAGTTATATGTAGAGTCGATGATAACATAAAGTCTATCAGATATTTGTTAGCTAAACGAAGTCAATTGTCATTGCCTTCTATGATGTTTGTTAAAGACTAAATTAATTAAGTGTCTATGTGTCTTCAAATTCTATAACATGGGTTGAATAGATTGACCTATTTATTATTATTATTATTATTTATTATTATTTTAAGTTTTAGAAAGTAAATTAGATCGCTTTCTTCAAGAAATATACAGTACAACAAGTTAAAATATCAAGTTATTTAATGAAAAAAAAATCATATAATTATTTGAAATACAACTCAAATCATACATTATAAATTTGAAACCTAGAGAAAACAAACAAATGTTGCAAGAGTTTTAATTACTTCAAATTAATCTTGTTAAATGCATACTATGCAATAAAGAACAAATCTAGCTAATTGAGCAACAAAATGAACTACAAAATCATAAGTAAATCCATACAACATATACAATTATACACTAGAAGAACATATATGAATATGGAAATTAGGGTTTTCTAACCTGCTACATTGCTGGCAAAAACGTTGTTGGAGACCAGCAAGACGAACAACAGGAGCTTAGCATGGTTCTCACAGACCTTATGGCGCCTATGGTATCGCTTGGCATCAGACATATCAGCCGTACAATTCTCCACTTGACAACAAGGAGATGCACTGCTTGATCCTTTCTTGCCTTTCTTGTTCTTCTTGTCATCCTCTCCAAACCCTAACCCAACCCACAACATCGTCATCATCTTCTTCTTCCTCCTCCTCCTCTTTCAAGCTCCTCTTCCCTTCAACTCTGCTTGTTTCCATCTTGTTTGAAGTAGTAAGAGAAGCCAATAATGACAAACTATATATACAAGGAGAGGAGGAGGAGGAGAGTTATTATAAACCTGGTTGATAAGGTTAAAAAGGAGAGAAGAATATATGCGAAGGACCACAATTTGTCAATTCTTTGTCTATCATACTATTATACTGCGTGTCGCGTAAATGCGTAATAGTAAATGGTACACGAGGTTATAAGTTATAATTATATAACCCCGTTCATATATATAAATAGTATTTCTAAATTGATTTAATAAGAATTATGTACTAATCTGAACTCTTTTAAATTTTGAAAGATTTTTAGGACACATAATAACTCAATTAATGATAACTATATATCCATCTCAAGTATTTATAAAGTTTTTACCCTTTACAAGGTTTCTCTTCATTTTGCAAAAATTGACGTTGACCATATATATAGCGCCCTATTCCAAAGCTGCTTCTGATCTGTCACAATCAAAAACAAAAAAAACAAAAAAACAACAAAAGATAAAACTTTCAATGGATAAATTGACTACATATATAATTGATTATTGCACAGAGACATTAATATTAATTATGTCCGTTGTTATTGTTAGTGTATATAAGAGGTCGTTGTTATTAAATATAGCAAATTGTAGTATTAACGAGTGACCTTAGGGCGAAAATAAGACAAGTGATTGAAATTTTGTCAAGGACGCATGCATGTGATTGATAATGAGAGATAATAAGATTCTATCTCTCTCTTCATTATAACTGAGAGTCCTTTTCTTGAAAAAAAGGAGACAATTCCGGCATTTTTGAGTGTATTATTGAAAGGTGAAAGGTGAAAAATTAACTTTTTAGGGTTCCATATCCAACCAACATCAGCCTATCAAGCTTTGACATATGTTGTACTAGGTTGGAATTTTATGGAGAAAATCTTGTACGTATGAGACAGTCTCACTATCACTTGATGGTAAGACCGTCCAATAAGATTGCATAATTTATCTTAGGAGTATAAAAATATATTATTAAATTCTAATCTTGCACAACCATCCCATGCAAGATTTTTTCGTCCTTTGCATATATTCTATAATTTTTTTTCACATGTCATTTTTTAGTGCAGCCAACAGATTTTGAGCTTAGTGGGGGCAACTGTATATATATCCTTGTTTGCCTTACTGGTTTCATGATCATATATATACAAAGAGGACCACATTGGTGGTGGTGACTGGTGAGATGAGTTAGCTTTTTTAATATGAGATGAGCTAGATTGGTCCCCAACAATTGTACAGGGAATTCATTTCAATTCAATGATCCAATGCAATAAAGATGCACGTATGTCAGTTTAATTAGGTAGTACTCACAGTTGTTGAGTAAAAACTTGTACGTGATTGGATACGTGCACGCGTTTAATCCACTAATATTATGACACGTAGCATCAGGGGCGAAAGTGTGGGAGGCTGACAAGGGCCATGGCCCCAATACAAATCGATCCAACCAGAATTAGTTGCTAGATTATAGATTATTTTAATGTTGTTATGTAATATATCCAATGTAACCCCTGTTATTTCTTAATTAAAAGCACAATCATTAATTAAAAACATAAATATTAAAATAAATAAAGGAAAAGTCTAGCATCATCAATATATTTATTTTTTTAAACTAATTTTAATAAAACAGTAATTATAACTAAAGAATTACGTTTATTTCTCTCATTAGGATTTTAATTAGTAAACTCGTACGTAATGTAGGAAAAATCTATTCTTTTTAAGATTTGATTCTTATCAGAACTCTGGAAGTCATGAGCTGGGAGTGGGACCATACGGATTAATCCTCAGCTGAAGTTCCATTGTGCTCATTAACGAGGTTGTAAATGTAGTCATATCTCACACATAAAAATTGTCAGTAACCACGTGCAATGTGGAGGGGGTCCCCTATTTATATAATATGTTGCCGTGTTGGTCAATGATTTGAAATTGAGAATTGACAACTCAAAATCGTACTTCGTAACTTATAATAGTAATAACAAAATTCAAAAAACCATTAATATTAACCTAGGTCAGTTTGGTATTACTGTAACTTTTATAATAATCACTGTTAGATGTATTGAAGGAATAATCAGCTGTGAAGTTAATTAGTAATTGTTTGGTTAATTGTACATTTTAAACTACTGTATAGTTCAAAAGCAGTATACATATGTTTGGTAATTTTATTTCAAAAGTACTGAAATTAGTTACAATAACTAACATATGTATGATTTTAGAACATCATTTCATTTTTTTTCATTAATTATATATACATCAATATTTAAGTAGAATATTTAAATTAGAAAAATATTTCCATAAGAATAAAAAAATTTTTTAAAAATTTTATAAATCAAATCAATATTTAATTACAATATTTAATTTTAAGATGAAATAAGGTATATAAATGATTTTAATTTGATTTCATAAGGATAATGATGATATTTTAAAAGATTCATTAAATGCTAAAATAGATTATTCCATAATCACTTTCAAAAAGTAACCCCCCACTTACTTCTCAAGACTTTTAATGACTTTTATGAAATTAAAAAGTTTAGGTATATTCAATGTAGTCTTGTAAAGACTCTATAAAAGTCCTGAGATATTCAATACAAACTTTTAAAGACTTTTAAAAAGTTTTTAAAATTCATGTAATATTCAATCAAAATTTTTTAACAGTTTATGAAAGTTATAAGGTATTTAAAATCTCAATGACTTTTAATGACTTTAAAATATCAATGACTTTTAATGACTTTTAGTTATTACAAATCTTACAATTTGTTTTTCATTTATGCCAGAGACTTTGAATGACATTTTTTTTTTCCTTTTTTTTTTTTAAATAGAAAGAATTTCACTTTAGAAAAAAAAAAAAAAAAACATAAAACTCTTTGAAAACATCAATCACCAAACATATGTTCTATTTTAAAAAACATTTCATAAATAAAATGAATAAACATTAAAAAAAAAAAAAAAAAAAAAAAAAAAAAAATACAAACATTAACGATTTATAACCAAAAAAAAATTAACTAAAAAATAATATAAAACAAGTCTCCATCGGCTATGAAATTAAAGATGATAGATTTCATTTTTTTTTTTTTTAATCTCTATTTTCATAAAAAACTAAACAACATTAAAACAAATCAAATGAACTTCATTTATGTAAATTAAAAATAATTAAATACAAAAAACACTACTCAGCCATGCCAATATGCCATAATTAAAGTCGCGAATGAGCATTGCTCCATGTAATTATAATCAATATCAAACTACTCACTTTTAGGCATGAATCTTGTTCAACAACTAGGTGCGGTTTTTATGTTTTATCTTAGTAACTTGAATTAATTTTGGGTAGATTTTTCATAACAATTATCATACTTTCGTAAAGACTTGTAAACGTTAATATTATTATCGGTTTGCTATATTTATTCTAAAAGAAAATTTATAATATTTTGATTAATTATAAAAAATAAACAAAATTTTGACTAGTTATTAAAAAAATTAGGTGCATAATGTCTTTATGGTGCAAAATTTAATAAAAATACAAATACAAATTTTAAAATCACATATATAGACATGAATGCTTTTGTCAAGTTTAATTAATGATGTTTTTTTTTTAGTCTCTCAAAAAAAATATTTTTATTGGCATGAGAAATATATATTTAGCTAAAACAAAATATATGTTATTTAAAAGTCAATGAAAATCTATAAATGTTTAAATATATATTTTGTTTTAGCTAAATTATATATTTTCATGCCAATAAAAATATATTTTTTTAAGAGACTAAAAAAAATACATCATTAATTAAACTTGACAAAAGCGTTCATGTTATATATGTGATTTTAAAATTTTTATTTTTATTTTTATTATATTTTTACATCATAAAGACATTATGCACCTACCTCAGTACTTTTATAGAGTTTTTACAAGACTACATTGAATATACCTAAGCTTTTTAATTCCATAAAGGTGATTAAAAGTCTTTTGAAATTCAAATTGAATACCAAGGTTCTAGTAAGTGAGAGGAGCTAATCGGATGGAGACATGGCGCCTAGCGCCTAGGCCGATTAGTCGGCGATTAATCATAATTTTTTTCTCATCTATTTTGTTCTGTTTCTTCTTTATGCTTTCTTTTTTTTAGTCACTAACTTTGGTGGGGCACATCATAGAGTCACCATAACTTTTTGGACCCACCATCTAACTTTATCATCATATTTGTGTGTGTGTGTTTTTTTTTTTTTTTCTGAACCCAACCATCTTCTTCTCAATGGCTTCCAATTCTAGCCTTCAACATCTCAACACTCCTCTCTCTCTCTCTCTCTCTCTCTCTCTAAATCTATAAATGTTTATGAATTTTTTTTGAATTGAAAAACTATGAAAATCTTTTAAAAAGAAAGTCTATGAAAGTTTTTCATAATTCTGTAAAGTCAATAAAAGTCCATAAAATTTGTAAAAATCATTCACTTAAAAAAGTCTTTTTAAATCCTAATTGAATACATCTTCCTTAGTTTGTGTCCTGGGCTTTTGCCTTCCATTGCACCAAAAAAAAGAATAAGAAGAGATGAAATAGATGGAGTTTTGAAGAGAGAGAGAGAGAAAGGAGTGTTGAGATATGGAAGGCTAGAATTGGAAGCCATCAAGAAGAAGATGGTGGGGTTCAAAAAAAAAAAAAAAACCACAAATATGATGATAAAGTTAGATGGTGGGTCCAAAAAGTTATGATGACTCTATGATGTGCCCCACCAAAGTTAGTGACCAAAAAAAAAAGCAATAAAGAAGAAACGGAACAAAATAGAAGAGAAAAAAATTATGATTAATCGCCGACTAATCGGCCTAGCGCTAGGCACCATGTCTCCGCCCGATTAGCTCCTCTCACTTACTAGAACCTTGGTATTCAATTTGAATTTCAAAATACTTTTAATCACTTTTATGGAATTAAAAAGCTTAGGTATATTCAATATAGTCTTGTAAAGACTCTATAAAAGTACTGAGGTAGGTGCATAATGTCTTTATGATGTAAAAATAAAAATACAAATAAAAATTTTAAAATCACATATATAGACATGAATGCTTTTGTCAAGTTTAATTAACGATGTTTTTTTTTTAGTCTCTTAAAAAATATATTTTTATTGGCATGAGAAATATATATAATTTAGCTAAAACAAAATTATATTATATTTAAAAGTCAATAAAAGCCTATAAATGTTTATAAAAGTTTTTTGAAATGAAAGTCTATGAAAGTTTTTAATAATTTTGTAAAGTCAATAAAAGTCCATAAAATTTGTAAAAGTCATTCACTTAAAAAAGTCTTTAAAAGTCATTTTAAATCCTAATGAATACACCCTTCTTAGTTTGTGTTTGGGGCTTTTGCCTTTCATTGCACCAAAAAAAGAAGAAGAAGAAGAGATGAAAAAGATGGAGTTTTGAAGAGAGAGAAAAAAAGAAGAAGAAGAGATGAAATAGATGGAGTTTTGAAGAGAGAGAGAGAGAGAGTGTGTTGAGATGTGGAAGACTAGAATTGGAAGTCATCGAGAAGAAGATGGTATTCAGAAAAAAAAAAATAATAAATAAATAAATAAAAATGATTATAAAGTTAGACGGTGGGTCCAAAAAGTTATAGTGACTCTATGATGTACCCCACCAAAGTTAGTGACCAAAAAAAGAAAGCATAAATAAGAAACGAAACAAAATAGAAGAGAAAAAAATTATGATTAATTGCCGACTAATCGGCCTAGGCACTAGGCGCCATGTCTCCGCCCGATTAGCTCCTATCGCTTACTAGAACCTTGAGTTCAATATATGCAATAGTATGACACATTTACTCAATTACAACAAAAAGTATACTGCAATATGTTGAGATCGAGCACTACATGAAAAACTTGAACTCTCACCACAAACATAATATGGGACATATAAACGGCTAAGTCAAGAGTGAATATCCGGCATCTTACCCTCAACTTAATAGCCGGCCACTACTTATATAGCATTAAAAATAATTCAAAATATGAGGGTGGGTTTGGATAACTTAGGTACTACATAAAACTTAATTAACTAGGTACCCCTACTTATTTAGTGGAATGGCTAGACCACCTCCAATTACTATTATGCAAAAATAATAATAAGAGCATCTAGAGTGGATTAATTTTCACTCGATGAAAATTGAAAATAATCTTTGAGACTTATAATATCTCACTATGCATATAAAACGTCATTATAAGAAGAAGTACAACCATAAAAATGTAGAATATCACATGTTTAACCTTAACTAGTGGCTTAATGATAAAAGAAAAATGTGGATAATTTGTAAACTTTGAACATTTTAAATTTCGGCTCTAAAATATCATGTTTTAAATTGTAAAATCATTTGGATTTAACCGATCCATATAAAGTACGAGTAATTTCTAATTACATTTATAATTTATTAAGATTATGACAAAGATTAAATTAAGGATTCTTCATTGGCACCATCAATGATAATCTTCTTTTTTCTTGCATTAATATATAAAGAATAAGAAGGAAAAAAAAAAAAATTTCTGCTAAAGGTGGGTGGGCTTTGACATTTGCTTGTTTCGAACTGGACTATGAACTTAAAATATTTGTTTGATGCCATTCAAGTTGGGCCTGTACGAGCAAGTAAGACAGAAAAACTTTGGGTCGTGCAAGGTCCGGATTCGTAAGCACGGTTTCAAATGACCTATTATTAAATAGATACGGAATATATAAAGAGAACTTAATTCCAGATTTATAATTACAGTGTTTATTAAAGCTGATTGGGAATCAAGTTCGTGTGCGGTGTACCTCACATATAAATTAGGATTTAAATTCATTCCTACTCAAAATTAAGGTGTTGTTTGGATTTATTTTCGAAAACTGATTTTTATTTTCAAAAATTAAAAAAAACAGTTGTAAAGTTGTTTGTTTTCTCGTTCCCTAAAATGGAAAGTATTATTTTGACATTGTCAGGCCGAATGATTAATTAAAATTTAAATCATATTGAACATATAAAATGTAAGAGAAAGAAATGTGGACCCAAATTTGTTCACTGTCCTAATCAAGAAAGAAAGAAGTTAACATTAAAATAGATTTTGCAGTCCACTAAAAATGATAGTTTGGTCATGGTGCAAATTAATTAAACACAAACTGTGGACACAAGTCAATGTACAACAACTGGTTTACAAATGAAGATAATTTGGATATGACCTAAGCAGATCAATATGAGATTAAACATAATTATGAAGACATGATATTTTAGATTTTATTACTCTATTAATTAATTCTACTTTAATTAAACTAATATTAATTAATTTATCATTTGTTGACAGCTTGTGAGAGAAATGACCACCCACCTGATTCTCACACTCCCATTACTACATATAATTAATATTAAATTGTCTAAATGAGCTTCGTTCTTGTAGTTTTATTTAGGGTTAATAGCACCAGCACCCCCTGAACATATAACGAAATCGCATAGTGCCCCCTGAATTTTTTTTCCTGGCATTAAACCCCTCGAACTCCCATAAATAGGCAAAAATGGACGGAAGAGGGACGGACGTCAAAGACAAATTACACTTACATACCTTGATTATGAATAATTGTATTAAAACTGGAAAAATATAATAATATCACACAAACACCCTATAATCAGGGGTAAAGTTGATAATTCTGGAATTTTATAATGTGAATTTTTTTTTATAATCAGTGAACTAATTAACCCTAAATTTAAAGGAATTTTTTTTTTTTTTTTTTTTTGATTGGATCTCCACCTAATCAAAAATTAAAAAAAATAAAAAAAAAATAAAAAAAAAATAAAAAAAAAAACACCCAGCAAATAACATTCATCTTCATTCTATCAAACCCCTAACCAATATTCAATCAAACCCAAAATCAATCCATCACACAAACCCAGATCCAAACCAAAAATCTTCTTCATCTTCTTTGACAAACCAAACCAAAAATCCTCCAAATCTTCTTCAACCTTCTTCATCTTCTTCGACATACCAAACCAAAAATCCCCCAAATCTTCTTCATCTTCTTCGACAAACCAAACCAAAAATCCCTAGAAAAAAAAATCCCCAATTTTCCCAATTGTTTTCTGAAATCCCTAAATCGACCACCACCACCACCTCCTCCTCCGCCTACCCACCACTATCTAAAGACCAAGACCTGGCGCGTTCGATCCAGAAAACCTCTTCTTCACCCAGAAACCCCTTTCACTCGTTCGATCCAGAGACCAAGACCTGGCGCAGACCGTACGATCTCCGTCCAGATCCGAACATGTTCTTCTTGACGACCGCGTTCTCTAACGACAACCATCTGATCCGGTGGGACTAACTGTTGTGTCGGAGAGCGTGAGTAGCATGAAAGTGTGGGAATGACAGTGGAGTTTGGTTTGGGTTTGACAGTGGGATTAGGTTGGTTTCTGGATGTTGTTGAATTTGGATTTTGGTTTGATGATGATGAATCTGGATTGGCTTGGTTTGATTTTGGTTTGAATTTGGATTTTGGCTTGGTTTGGTTTGACGGTGGGGTATCTGGAGAAGATGATGTGAGGGGATTTTTTTTTTTTTTTTTTTTTTTTTTTTTTTTTTGATTAGATGGAGATCCAGATTGGATCTCCACCTAATAAATAAATAAATAAATAATTCTTGGATTATTTAATATTAATATTATTAATAAAAAAAATCTACATATTTAATTAATAAATATTAATATTTTTGGATTATTTTTAACTATTTCAAAGTTGATAAATTAAATTAATATGCTAAATATAAAATATAAAATACACTCCCTTAATTGTTATTATTATTATTATTATTTTAAAAAAATTATTAATATTATTATTTTTTATGTTTTTAGACATTAGTCAAATAAGTCAAAGGGTGTTTGTGTGATATTATTATATTTTTTTCAGTTTTAATACAGTTATTCATATAATCAGGGTATGTAAGTGTAATTTGTCTTTGAAGTCCGTCCCTCTTCTGTCCATTTTTGCCTATTTATGGGAGTTTGAGGGGTTTAATGCCAGGAAAAAAAAATCAGGGGGCACTATTCGATTTCGCTATATGCTCATGGGGTACTGGTGCTATTAACCCTTTATTTTATATTAAAAAGTTTATGTCATTAATTTGACACAGTTGGAGAATCTTAACATACAAGATTTAGACCCAACGTAGATTCGGTTTGAACTGCCGAACTGAACCGTGAAAACCAGAACCAAAGGAGGGCGGTTCCGATTCTGGTTCCATTTTTCGCGGAACCGCCCGGTTCGAACATAATTTTTTTAATAAATCCTAATTCCTAAATCCCTAAATCCCTAATTTCTGATCTCTCTCTCTCTCTCTCTCTCTTAAATTCTTCTTCTTCTTCTTCTTCTTCTTCTTCTTCATCTTCTTCTTCGATCACTTCTTTAGTTCTTCTTCATCGATTCCTCTTCTTCTTTGATCACTTCTTCAGTTCTTCTTCTTCTTCGTCGATTCACGAAAGTTGATTTGGTGGTGGTTTGGGGTTGATTTCAGATTTGTGAGAGAGAAACGAGAATCAGAGATCAGAGATTCTCAGTGAGCTTGGTGCCTTGGATTGATGACTGATCTGATCTGGGTTTTTATTTTTTATTTTTTTTATTATTATTTTAAAAAGGTTCAGAACTCTCGGAACCGAAACCGAAACCGCCATAGACCGGTTCCGAACCAGAATCGAACATGTGTCAGGATTACTTATATATATATATATATATATATATATATATATAAAGAAAAAAAAGATAGAAGATTACTCTCTATTATAAAACATGCTTGTTAGTATTTTCATGAAATATATAGAAGAAGGGACCCGAGAAACAAACAACTACCCTTGACCGGTGCTGTTGTTAGGTGATTTTATCCCACATTGATTGAAGTCAAGATTAGTTTGTGATATAAATAACGAAAGTTAACTTTAATCCAATCAGAACCCTTTTAATAACAAAATCGTAAGGCCTAACGTGACAAAACGAAGAGTATTTCATCCTCTTGGGTTTTGGCATCAACAACCTCCGTAAATTTCTTTTTAAGAAAAAAACAACTCCATTATTTTCATCTAAAAATACACATTTTTTTTAAGAAATAAATTACACACTTATACAACATAAATTAGTCAACCCAAAAAAAAAAAATTTTAATTATATAAAAAACAATATATTTTAGAAACATCCACAACACTTCCAATATTCTATTATTATAAATTCTAAATCTGGAGTATTATGCACAACTACTCTCTCTCTCTCTCTCTCTCAATCAATCTGTAGCTAGTAGGAGAAGATAATATAAATTTGTTTATAGAAAGATTATCTCCACAAACATTCTGGGGGACCCACAAGGACAGGAGTCACTTGAAACTTCTATGAACATACAACAGTCCAAAGCATGAAATTACAATTATCTAAAACAGTATACTGGATTCTCTATATACTGTAAATCTTATTCTCTAATTAATAAAAGGCCATGGATGACCAGAACCTCACTGGAATTTTCCAACCCACAACTCCCAGGTTTGACTGATCTCTCCACAGTAGTGAATAATGTGCGTATCACTATATATATATATATATATATATATGATTTTTGTGCTGTGTGGCCCCATTTTTATATTAAAAGCTTATGAACAATACATGTCATGATCTTACTGATCATGATCGATCTGGAATGTTAAATCAATCAGGAACATTAGTTTAAGATCAGCTTTTCATGATCATGATGATGATGCCAACTGATCTGTTCAACAGCAACCCATGTTTGGTGAGAAAATTATTATTAATTAAAAAAAAATTATGTGCAATTTTATTCAGATTAATTATTAAGGGTTGATGATCTGTTAATTTTTGTAGAATGAAGAGATACATCAAATTGTGAATAAAATTCTACCATTATCATTTTTACTTACTAACTCAAATATAAGAAATATTGTCAAACTGAATCTGCGTATTTTATCACCAAGTCATAAACAATCGATTTACATTTAATGGTTTAAGTGATCAGGAATTTCTAAAATAAAATATCATTTATTAACTATCTTGTATAATCACAAATTTTGTATATATAATGTCAAAAATATTTTACAAAATCTATAACATTCATTGGTACTTACCCATAAATTTAAATGTAAAATTTTATGATGTTTTAATTTTATATTAAATATTCCTTACTATTTTACCAAAAGACTAATCATCAAATATTGAAAAATCTCATCGTAATAATTAATTAATTGTAATATAGAACAAAATAATTAGCCTATGTATATGCTGTCAATTAAGGACAAAGAACACATGATAATGCTTATCAATGAAGGAGAAAGATTCTCACATATGTTTTTTTTTTTTCCTTTAAAATAAAAATTAATTAAATTTTTTAAATATATTATTCATAAAATCATATAGTATTGATAATGACCATATATCTTAAAGTCTTTTAAAATTCAGGCCGGTGAATTAATTCAAAAAATCAATTATTTAATCCATGCATGCGAGGAACTGCATGTGGTTGCTTTGGTTATTGCCTGATATGAGAGAATCTGCATCTTGTTTATGACACTAGTTGCTTATAACTTTTGGGTCATGCATGCATCATGAAGCACAACAAGTGTTTGTTTAACATTTCTCACCACCACCATCTACCTATTAAATTACTTGGAAGTGCCCTCAAATTATAATTACATGGAAGTACAGGAGGGTACATGATAGATAGATATATATACACATATATATAGATACACGCATCACCAAAATTATTTCACAAATTCTAAAATAAAACCCATTCACATTCACTTCCTCTCTAAGTCTCTCTCAACTAGTTGAACAAAAAGTCCAACTTATCCTTGTCATCGGAAAGAGTACCATTTCTATCTTAATATGAGTCATTCTTTAATCTGATCATCCTTCTTCTTTTTTTTTTTTTTTTTTTGGAAATATGATACCAATTTGATCAAGAATTTACCGAAACATGTTGAGATCAACTGCTATGATCATAATTCGAAATATAACTTTCACCATTGAAGATGAGTCTCTCTACACTTTATGTTTTACTGAATAAATGTATAACGAGTCTCGAACCTCATTCACTGAAAATGCATGTGTATAATTTCTTTTAAGGAGACAAACATGAACTTAATATTGGGTTCCTATGTATTTTATATGTTTTAAAGAGTCCCAAAAGAACTTAATTAATGTTAACTGCTTCTTGTTAATCGAAATGACATCTGAACATGAGAATTCTTAATAACCTATTTGAAGAAGGGCAATACTGTAATTTCACAAAGAGAAGATGTCATAATCCAATGAAGAAAGAAGTATCCAAATGGCCAAATCAAGTGGAAAAATGGAGATAGAGATAGAGATAGAGAGAGTGGTAAAGAAACCTTTGTCTGAACATTGTTAGGGGTGCAATGTGATCAGGCTTTAATGGGGGCGCAGGGTTGGGTTGGATTTGATGCTTTGGTCCCCATGGGAGTTGTGAGGCCCTCAATTCTCTCTCTCTCTCTCTCCCTCAAAGTCATTGAAATACATACACACAGACGACACAGAGAAGGCAATCAAACTTCCTTTATCGTGCGCGTTGGGTTTCTTTCATGTTTGCTAATTTGGAATCTATTGTCAGTTGTGAGTGGAGTTGTGACTCAGTGTTGGTGGGTAGGACCCTTTTCTTTTTCTTCTCTCCACTTCTAAATTCACATCTACTACCACCACTATTTCTTCTAAGCTATATACATCCAAACAGAGATTTCAATGCAGGATTTCGTAGTAAATTTCAAAATCATCAGATCTGATATACTTTTATAGATACATAATCTATAATCCCGTATAGAAAAATGTGACATACATCCAACTGAGCCTCCTCTATGGCTCTACCTATATATGTAATATGTAATTATATTGTATGTTATTTTTCCACGTTCTACACACACCTTCATTTCTATCGATAGTCTATTCACCACACTTTCCACACACAAATCGGCTTATATATTTAGCAATATGAACCCACTAGCTTTCCTTATGTAAGGACAAGAACCATTGCCAACTTCTATATAATTTATAAAATTAAGTAAATTAAGAATTAAATTAGTATTTTTCATGATTAAAAAATAATAAAGTTTATTAATATAAAGATTTTAGTAGCAAAACTTATAAAAATGTGTTTGATAGTGTTGTTGTAAGAAAAAGTAAGAGAAAAAATTTGTATTTTTAGATCTTATATATTTACACAAAAACTTATCAGATCCTTTTCTTGTATAATTGAATTAGAAATTACATAAATATACGTAATTGTAATCAATAATAATGTCAGATCAGAATCTGTACGTTTTACTATTATTTATTTGTTCTCTTTCTATGAATTACTTGTAATGATTATAAGCTTAGCAAATGTTCAAATAAAACTGATATTGAAAACAGTAAAGAAATTAACATGTCTTTTTATCAATTTTTTTAATTTATTAAAGACAAAAAAAAAAAACAAAAAAAAAAAGTAATTTTGGGAAAACAATAGAAAATGCCAAGTAATATTTTCTTTCAAATCCATACAAGATTTTATTGGTAGCAAATAGGGCTGTGTTCTGATATGGATAGCAACAAGGTGGGTTAAAATAGACAACAAGAGTCACATCTTGCCCTACTCTTGAACCCTAATTATATATTTTTAGCTGGAGACATGCACATAACAAAAACATATATATAACATAAATCATCACAATTATATAACCTAATATTGTAGCAGTAGCTGGAGCTGGATGATGAATTAATAATTTATTGGACCAGAAATCTAAAAAGAACAACAATATTTTTGTATTAATTAATTAATTAATTTATTAATTGAAGATCAAACAGACCGTGATTTTCTTACAACTAGGAGACTGAAACTGACAGCCCAATCTTTATCTACCCCTAGCTAACATGCTAATATACTCTACTTAGATTCAACCCCAGATTACAGACAGATCACAATTCACAAACCCACCCTTATATATATATATATATATATATACACGGAAATTATCATATCAGTGCGTACTGATAGAATTATATAAGGATATTGAATGTGAGTCACTCGTTTTACATACTTTGACTTTGTATGTATGCACTTGTCAAATCACTGTTATAAATTAGTGGCTCACATTCAATATCCTGATAAAGTTATATCAGGATACACTGATAGGAACGGGACCGTATACATATATATATATATATATATATATATTCTAGAGAGAGAAGTGCCCTAGTGAAGAGCAAAATGTGAGAGACTGTGTGTGTTAATAATATATAATTATATAAAAGTAAATGAAGAGAGACTGCGCAAGAATAATGATGGGATGTTAAGGGAAGACGAGAAGATCCCTTGAAAGACTACAAAATCCATTTGTTCCCTAAACTCTGCTGGTTTGCTTTCCTTTGCTTTCCTTTGCTTTTTCTACATGAGCTGCTCGCCACATGGGTCTGTGCCACTGCAACAACCTCTCTCTCTCTCATGCATGGCATGGTTCCATATATACCAGAGAGAGATAGATAGATAGAGAGAGAGAGGCACAAGTCAAGACGTCAAGGACTGGCCGGGGAATAAAGCGTGGTCTTGCTGTGTTTTGAGTGTTAGATCGATGTAAACGAGAGCTTCCACATGGAGCCCTCTTGTCCTTTTTCTCTTGGAATTTTCAAATTCTCTCTTAACTGTTTTATATTTATATATATACCTCATTAATCAAAAAAACAAAAAAGCAAAACGTTTTATGTGTCATGTACCTCTCACAACTCACAACCTTTGATGATTCATATAGCCACGTTGATACTAATAATTTTGTATACAGTATTTATACTGTATATAGCATATTCAATCTCAATTGAGAATAGACAAGTTTTATGAGTGATTTTTCATAATTTAAAAAAAATATAAGAAATCTCAGTGTGATAAACTAACCAAATTTTTTATATGTTAATTTGATTTAATTTACACAGAAGGTGGATGATATTAATTAATTAATAATTAGTTATAGTAAAATTATTGAGTGTTCAAATACAGCCACTAGATGGAGAAAAAAATATAACCTTATTCACATCAGTTGACCACTATCTCCTAAAGAAGTTGCTTAATTAATGGGATTGGCAAGAGCTATAATTAAATAACCACATTAATTTGTTTAATTTTAGAACCATACAATGATGATATAACATCAAAAGCAGATGGGATGGATGGATCCCTTCACTTCAATTTGGACCATCGGATATGGATATAAAATCAATTACTAGATTTTGTTTGATGAGGAGCACCATACAAATAATATTAATATATATATATATATATTTGAGAGGGTCACACTACACTACACTATTACTACTACACATCTAATCACACTAACATATATACTAAAGATGAAAAAAAAAAAAAAAAAAAAAAGGTGGGAAGTGGGATTTGCTTTGGTGCATCGGTTACTGAGCTCTATAGGGATTCCCTCTATCAATACGCAAAGGAATGTTACGACGTAGTGCTGCGGAGTGTGTAGTCTCATGTTATGTGTTTTCTTTCTTTCTCGAACCTCTCGAGATTCATCTATTAATAATACACTATTATATATGTATATGCAATTACTTTAACTCTCTGTCCCTCTTCTTGGATTTTGAATATATGTCCCTTTATATTCTTTTCATTTTTAAATGCCTATTAAACAATTCTCCTACTCAAATTCGATTTTTAGACCAGACCCATCACGTGAATTTAGATAAATAATCCCATAATAATTTTTAATTTTTTTTTCTTGTAATACTAATCTCTCTCTCTGTTTCTTGTAATATTTCAACCCCATCTCTCATACAGAGAAGAACTCACGTCGCCACCTACTCTTTGTCCGTTTACTCTTTGTTTCAACGATTCCTTTGAGAGAAGAAATGTTGGGTAACTGTGAGAAGATGGTTGTCATCTCTTCAACTACTAACGAATGGCCACAGGTTCCATTCTCTCTCCCTCTCTTTCTCTCTCTAGCTGATCACTCTCAATTATTAAGACAAAACATGACCCCATTTTTGTTTCTTAGCTTTTGGATGAGAATATCTACTATTATGTTTGTGTGTTGTTATTTTTACCCTAAAACACCAACTTGACTACTTTTCTTTCTTTCTTTTTTTTCTTCTTCTTTCTTCTTTCCTCTTTCATTTGTCTTTGTTGCAGAATCATAATCATCACATAGATGAGAAGAACTTGATGTCGTCGGCAAACAGGCTTCATATGGAGAATCCAGCTGGTCAGACTCATCACCAAGAACAGCAACAACAAGCCCAACAACAACAACAACCACCACTAAAGTGTCCTCGTTGTGATTCCTCCAACACAAAGTTTTGTTACTACAACAACTACAGTCTCTCACAGCCGAGACACTTTTGCAAGGCTTGTAAGCGTTACTGGACTAGAGGTGGTACTCTGAGGAATGTTCCTGTCGGCGGTGGTTGCCGGAAAAACAAGCGCGTGAAGAGGCCTTCAAGCTCCTCTTCCATTGATGGAGCTTCTTCAACTCCTAGTTCAAACCCTAACACAGCTCCTACACAACAACCCCAGATTGATATTTCTTCAACCTCAAATCACATCAATCCTTTGTTTTATAATCTACACACAAACCCATCTGATTTGAATCTTCAGCAGCCATTTTCTAGGTTTAATTCAAGAGACAATAATGTTTCTGGGTATGATCTACAGCCTCAGTTGAATGCTCTTGGATTAGGGTTTTCCTCTGGAATCATGTTGAGTGATGATTATAGAAATGGATTCAACCCAATTACAAAGCAAATCCAAGATGTGGTCAACTCAAATTCTCTTCTTTCAAGCTATCCCAACTACGGTTCCTCATCTTCAACCACCACAACTTCTCCATCTATGGCTTCTTTGCTTGCTTCTAGTTTCCACCAACAAAAGTTCATGAATGGTGGTGTAAAAAGCAGCTCTCAAGCACCTAACCATTTCAATGTCTTGGCTTCCTTTGAAGACCTACAAATGGCAGCTAATGGTACTGAGGCCAGGATAAATATGAAACAAGTGAAAGCTGAAGAAGGTCATCATCATCAAAACAGGAATATGGGTTGGAATAATGTACCATGCCAGAATCAGATGGAGCAAATCGGGTTATCGGATCCATCTTCTCTATTCTGGAATGCAACTTCTGTCGGTGCTTGGCATAATGATCCAGCTAATAATATTGGGTCCTCTGTGACTTCTCTGATCTAGCAAACAAGCAAGAGCAAAACCAAAAACATTATCATTTTCCTCTCAATTTGTCTCCCTCTTTTGTTAGTCTTCTTCTTTGGTATTTTTAGTAACTTAGGTTATGTCGGTACTTACCTTTGTTTGCACTGGATTCAACCCAAAAGAAACAAAAATGCAAAAAAAAAAAAAAAAAAAAAAAAGTTTGGTAATAGTGAAGCACATAAATGGGAGGAGCTTGGATCGGAGTGATCATGTCAGCAGCAACAAAATCAGCCTATTTGTTTTATTATTAAGGTTGAGAATTAACCCTATTTTGCGCTGAGAGGAACCTCGGATCCTCTTCATCTCATCTCCCCAAAGGCATCATCATCATCACCATCATCAACATCAACATCATCAATTGTCTACAGTGTTTGAAGATCCTTGGTGCATGCAACTTTCTAGCTAGCTAGTTGAGTAAGTTATTATGGTCTTTTTATATAACTTTTGTATGTATATAAATCTATGACATGAATCATGAATCCTTTCTTTGTAATGTATTTTTAGCTTTTTGGTTTGGGATTGGGTGGGGGGGTTTACTTGGGGTGGGTATATGTTGAAATCCTCATTGAGGAGGATGACATCTGAAAAACTAATTTTTCTTTTATCATTCTTTTTCTTTCTTCTTTTTTTTTGGCTTTTTGGGGGGGTAAAGTGGATTTGGGGTATAATGGTATAGAAGAGAGAGGGGGATTAATTTGTTATTTCTACGTGAGGTGTTTTTAATTAGTTCAAGTACTGGTTTTATCTTTGGTTAATTATATGTTGTTGACTTTGTTGTTCTTAATTTCTGTGTTATTGCTACAATTAACAATAATTTAATTTCCATTAGAAGATATTCCTGATATATAATTACCATGCATCATCACAATCCTATAGTTCATGTATATATACACTATATAGCTTACACGGTGTGCTGGTCCCGTTTAGAAATTCTGGTGGTGTAGGGCTCACAGAAATATATAGTTGAGAATTAATTGAAATAGCAGAAGTATTGGTAGACTGATGGTTTGCAAGTTAATATTTGGATTTTAGTATGGTGGATATATTGTAAACGATCATTTTATTCTCTAGGACATATATATCCTGATATAGAGAAACAAACAGAAAACGTTACATATAAATCAAGATCTTTACCGGTAGTGCATGCACGTTCTGTGACTAGCATGGATTTTGGTCCTTGACTTGGCATTTTGTGTTCTGACTGTTATGATGAGATACTTCAAACCATCTCTGGTACCATCTGTTAATTTGTCTCTGTGTGTGTGTTTTGTTAGGAAGAAGAAGATACAATTTACGTGTGTATCAAGAAAACCATGATGACATTGATTGATCACTTATATATATATATATGCACATCAAGATTCTAATTTTTGAACTTTTGAAAATATTCTGATATTTCATCATTATTAATAATCTGCTTTCTAATACGTGACTTTGCATCAACATCTCAAACAAATGAACTGATATATAACTACCTTTAATTAACAGAGTTTGGAGTGACCAATTTGAAATTTAGAGGTCATGATTGCATTTAAATTATATATATAGTAGGATACTTTAAATAATCAGAGAGACTTGCTAAGTGATTTAGGGTTCTTAATTTTTGTTCCTTATAATTCATTGAGAAAGAAACTGTAAACAAAATGTCAAAGAAAGGTCCTCATATATACTTCACAAGCAAATGCAATTCAATTTAATTTAGGGGTGATTAAGCCTAGACTACAAAAATCATAGCTAGCTAGTCTTGTGAAAGTTATAGATGACAATTTTATTGTGATATAGATTTAATTTTTATTAAAGTCATCGATCTTGTAATTGATCTAATTTGGATTGAAATATTTTATATATGTTAAGAACTGGAACACCTCATTAGGAGCTAATAGTTTTGTTCTCACATTGTTGGTATTGTATTACAAATTAAGAACTGGTATTCAAAATGATAGTTGGAGGACGAAGTGATGCTATATATTGCCATAGTGTCTCATCCCACCTTATCGCAATTCATCATTTTGGTTGATTTTTAGATCAATATATTAAGTTTATATACGACATTACATTAAATTAGTTCCCTTAAGTTGGTACTGTGGATAATTTGTTGTTTAGATTTATTTATGATTTTTTTTTTTTTTTGAAGTATAAGTTTTGTGTTTTGATAAACGAGTAACATTATACATATTATAAAGTGTTCTAATATTTTATGGATCAGGATACTCTGCTATGCTGATCTTTTTTCTGATCTAAAACACTTGAGAATAAGACTTTGTATTTAAAAATAATGAAAATGAAATAAATAAAAGAAATAAATGACAGCCATTGATTACACATGTCAACAGATCTATATAGGACAGGACAAAAATCAGCATAGCAGAAGATCCAAATTCATATTTTATATCAAATAATTTGGGAACTATTAACTAATTTATAACTGCTATATAGGTAATATGATATAGAAAAATGAAATTAATTACAAATTAAATGTCATGTTAAATTAGATGAGAAATTTAATATTAATTTTTTTTGAAATATTCAATTTAATATTAATTTTTAGCAGTAGTGCAGTGTTGCTTGTGTGTATATATATATATCTCAAATCTTGGGCATAAAAAAAAAAATCATGTTTACATTTTCAATACAGCTTAATTAGATCGAAGAGATGAGGAGGCCCAAGTTGGTAGGAGCCTAATAATCATATTCAACAAAGAAAAACCAACCTAGCTATAATTTAGCTATAGTTCTAACCACAAAACAGTATTGTAATAGAAAGAGTTGAGTATATTTTGACCTCTGATGAGCCACCTAATTATTATCTTCAAAAAAATATAATCAGTAGGCAATATAGACCTCTCCTAACCAGCACTAATTTGCAAACCTATATTCAACATTTCCATTAATTGGCTGCATGACATCATGTGCCAGTAATCCAGTGCGATGAGGACCTAATTAATCCTCTTATTCAATTGAACTTTGATTAGATTTATTTATATGAGAGGCAGATGCTTACAGGGGGATCTCTTTAACTCCATATATATATATATATATATATATATTCTTATTGTAAATTCCATCAACCCGGTCAAGTTTTTGTTATGATCAGATCGATACTAGCTATAGATGCTTACGTACTTGGAACAGGTAAAATAATTATATTAACATTGATTCAAAAACTAGGTCATACTTGTTTGGGGCTTATGTACTGTATATATACCGGAACATAACATATCATACGCCATGCTTAACCAATCACGTACGTTGATGAGTAGATCATGTGGTGTGCTGTTATTGGGTTAGTGTATATGCCCCGGCCCGCTGAAATTCTTCTCGAAGCCCATACGTAAAGGAGAATGATTCAAAAACTAGGTCATACACTATAATTAATAATGTTATTAGCTAATTATTTAACTAACTATACCATATATGAATATGATGATTGATGCCTTGATATATTAATATATTATAGGAGAAAAGTCTTGGAATATAATAATTATGTACCCATAAAATGAAAGGATCACATGAAAAACAAAAGAGATACTAAGAGCATCTCCAATCGAACTGCAAATCTCCGTTTTGTAGCAACAATCTTTTCCAACCGAGCGCCATTCTCATCGCGAAAGTAGAGCCACAAAATTTTTGTCGCCAAATCTGGCGATCCTTGAAGTTCAGCTCTACTTTGCTGATCTTCTTGGTTTTTTTATTTTTCAGTCCCTTCATTATCATTTAATGACAGTTTTATTTGCTGATTTTCTGATTTCTCACTTGTATCCCTTTTTAAAAGTTTTGTTTAATCACAGTTTTACCCCTATTAAACCAAATGTATTCCAATTGTATCATTTTAATTATCTAATGCTTTTGGTTAAATTATATTTTTTTTAATTTAATTATTATTTATATTAATATTTATAATAAACTAAAATTAAGTATATAATACAAAAATTACTAAATGATAATTGTAAACACTAAATTTATTAATTACCTAACTTATCATAATATTATTAATTAAATTACTATATTTATTAATGAATTAAATTTATTAATTTCTTAATTTCTTAACTTATTGTAATATTATCTTAATTAAGGGGTGAAATGTTAATTGTTGTTGAAATAATAAAAGAGGGAATATTTAGGGAATATTCTGTTTAGAGTAGGATTTGGATCAGAGTTGCTGGTTGGAGATGGTTTAACATATTTACATAAATGATGAGTGAATTAATGCAGAATGATTTTAGATTTTAAAATATTTCTAAAATATATGTCATATTTTTTTTTCTCAATTTTTTTTATTTTATATAGTTTTAAATTTTTTATGTTGTGTGTACAGAACAATAGAAAGAGATCATTAATAAACTCCTTTTATTAATTAACATATCTAATAACTGAGATATTAGATATCTTGATTCTAATCAAAGTTCGACCATTGACATTTAAAAAGTACGTATATATCATATCATATAAGAATATACGATCAAATTATATTAATATTAGACATTAAGTAATCTTACAGAGAAGCTTCGTAAGAGCCCACCAACTACATTATAAATATTTTGTGATAAAAATTGTATTAGAAGCCTAACTAAAGTCATAATTCTTTTATTAAGAGCCACAAAGAAGAGGACAAGTAGAGCCCAATACGAGGAAATTGTATATGGCCAGAAACGAACGAGCAGGTGGAAGATAATTAATTATTCAATTTTTTGAAGGGCATGACACACACACATTTTCAATTTTTCATACCCTTCACGCAAGTATACAATAATAATAAAATAAATAAATAAATACAAGAATATTTTAAAGGTCTTTTTCTTTGTGTACATATATGATCATGGCGTCAACCCTTCGCTTCCAAGCAACTCCATTAGAAGAATTTTGTGATCAGGTTTCTTCTTTGTTAGATATATATTTGATATTTTGAGTCAACAGAATCTTGAAAAATGTAGAGCTTTTTGTGGTGATTTTGTGTATATTTATTATTTAGCTTGAATTTCAATCTTCAATAATACTTATTCCTGATTATACTTGGAGAATTTGTTTAATATGTAAATCAATATTAATCTTATATATATAATTAAAAAAAAAAAGCTTAATAACTAATCATTCAACATTAATATGAAAATTACAGGAATAATATGATTAGAATTGATTAATTATATAGTGAATATTATAAACTGTTATTAGTATATTATAATTTGTGTGATTTCATTTTGTACATTTTATTTATAGTATATAGGTGACTAGTGTACTGTGCACCAATTTATCAATAATTGTGAAGTTAATTATTTAGAAATTGGTAACGAGACAACAAAGGGTCCATAGCTCAGTGGTAGAGCATTTGACTGCAGATCAAGAGGTCACCGGTTCGAACCCGGTTGGGCCCTTTTAATTTTTAAAAAACAATTTTTTTTTTGAAGCATTAAAAAACAGTATTAAACAATAAGTTTTTAAAAATAATCCAAACTTTTTAATTATATTACTTTAAATATAAATTATAAATTATAATTATAATTTTATAAATATAATTATTAAAATAAAAAAAATGTTTTATTTAAGAAATTAAACAATTCTTATAATTATTTTACTTTAAATAAACCATAATTTTAATTATATTACTTTAAATAGATTATATTATTTTAACTAGGTTTTTTTTATTATTTAAATTTTATTAAAATGTTTTTTTTTTAATTTTATAATATCTATTTATCCACTTATCTAGACCGGGTATTTTTTTTTTTTTTTTTTTTGAAGGATTTGTCATTGGTATGATTCAAATCGTTAACTTGAGAGTTTTTGCTCAAACCCCAATTCATCCATTTACCAGCTGAGTTACGCCTCTGAAGTTAAAAAAATGTTTTATTTATTTTTATTTTAAAGACATTAAAACATTCTTTTAACTATATTACTTTAAATAAACAATACTTTTAATTATATTACTTTAAATAGATTCTAATGCATATATAAAAAGGTTTTTAATACGGACTTGAACTAATTTTAACCTTGATATGGAAACATCAGCATTGCGTTGTGTAGCGGTTCAAACTCGATTGGGGTTGGTTCAACCATTAGGGATGACAAAGGTAAAGTCCTTGTTGCGCGGTCCTCTTGGTTATGGGGTCTTTCTAGCAGTGATATTGGCCATTTCTTGGCTCTTCAGGATGGTCTCATGCTTACTAAGTTCTACCATCTGCCTATCAAATTAGCCGAGGTTAACTCTGTTAAGGTTGTTTCTTCTTTAAAGTCTCATGTATCCTCTATTGATGATGCTAGGTTTATTGTTGATGATATTAAGGCTTTATTGTCCTAGCTGGGTTCCTGTAAGTGCTTGTTCGTTCCCAAACCTATAAACGTCCTGGCACATAACCTAGCCTAGTTAGCCTTTTTCTCTGTGAGGGAGTGTTTGTGGTTGGATTTCAGCCCCTCCACCTCTTCTCTCGCTTTGTAATCGGTCTGTCTTAAAAAAAATTTAAAAAAAAATTAAAAAAAAAAAAAAAAAAAAAACCTTTATATGGAAAAGAAAAAAAAAAACCCATAATTTTAAAAGATAAATAAGTTTCTTCTTTAAAAAAAAAAAAAAAAAAAAAAAAAAAAACAATAATTTCAATTATTTTTATAATAAAATTTCCATTTAAGATACTTTATATTAATTTACAAAATAAAAACCCATAATACTACGGTTCTTGTGCCCATAAATTAATCTTCAATTCTACACAATTTCAATTAAGTTGACCTTTATTGAAAATTAAAAGAACAACGACAGCCATGCATGGGTGACTGACATGTGATTGGAGAACAAAAATGAGAAGCTTTTTTTTTTTTTCTTTTTTTCTGTCACTTCTTTTTCTTGAGATGGACAACCTGTTTTCTTCTCCACAACTTGATGATACACCAAATTCGTTAATATTTATATATCAATCAACAGTCATACATTATTATTCAACCTTCTCGTGACAAACACGTGGGTGCAATGTGTGGCATGTGATTTAATTGCAAATTAATCAATCCTCTCCTACAGTGATAATTAATCGCATCCATTGCTTTAAAACACCAAATTAATCATAGTACTTTGAATCTTTGATACATACTTTCACACAACTTCAATTTTTCCTTTTTATTTGTTCATATATCATTGGAGATTGCCTGGCCAAAATTAGTCACATAGCAAGCGATCATAATTACATTGTACCCAAGTTGGTAAGAATGATTACGAAATTCACTATTATGAGAAAAGTGATTCTATTCCTCTGCATTTTTTTAAGTATTAATTAAATAAGTTTATAAAATTTTAACTTTTTTTGTGTGGTTTTTTTTTAATGTACTACAGCCGCTCTCTCTCTCTCTCTATATATATATATATAGAGAGAGAGATTTTCTATTAATATGCAATTTTAAAACATACATGTATTTTTTTCATGAAAATTTATATCGTGTGTATATATATATTAATTTTATGATCATGGATATGAGTCAATAATGTTAAGTTATTTCAATTCAGAATTCAGATAGAGATGCTAACGGGTCATTTTGGGTCAGGGAAGGTACCTACTCCAGCCCTCGTTCACTCGTTCATCGTTTGATTTGAAATAAAAAATAAATACAAAAATTTATCTCCCCGTTAATAATATAATCTAACTTATTCATTCACAAAATTAAAATTAGAGTAAAAAATAAATTAGTTTTTAAGATATGATTTAGGAGTTGGGCATTTCGGGGTGACAGAATCCATGCCTATATTTACCCTATTAGGTTTTCGGGGGTAAAATATACCCCCACTCTTGCCTTGAGATGAGGAACTTTCAATCACCCGAATGTCGGCCGAGCCTGTGGATTCAAAGCCCCTAGACATTTTTCGAAGTGAGTGGCATGATTCGATCCTAATACATAATTTAATTTATATGAATATTTAACGATTAGACTTTTATAAAATAAAAAAATAAAAAAAATTTTAAAAATCATCATTACGATAAACCAATAATAATCATTACCACGCTCACGACTGTTTGTAACATTTGTCATTATCCCGATTAAAAGAGAGTCTTAGTCCACAAAGCATTTCTCCAAGAAAGTTGAACTGCATATCCGGCCAACTGAGACCAACTGAGACCAACTGAGACCAAATCATGAACAAAATGGGACCTCAACTACTCTCCCAATGACATGGTGAATTGGTGATCAGATCATCGATGATGATGTTGATATATATCAACTGGGGTCTACCACTTGTGCATGCATGCCTATATAATTATATATATATATATGATTTATTTTTTCAAAAGAAAAAATAAAGAAAAATTTTACAACCCCACAGAGACTCTCTTTATATATCTCTCACAATTACTGATCATCGACATCATGTACATGAGAGATGTGGTGGAAAAGTTAGACACTGGATTGTTCCTCCCATGCAGTTGTCACCACCATAACTTTAAAAAGACTGCACCATGCCACCATATATACCATAACAATCACTAATTTTAAAGGTGGTAAAAGACGAACAAGAGAGGGTTCCACACTCACTCACTCGCCAGTGATCAGTCTCGTAATAAATATACTTTTTCTTCTATATATCTTTATAGAAGAAAATGTTGTTAGCTAGATCGAAAAGCTTCTTTTTGACTTGGACTACTTGTAATTCTTTTATAATTAATTACTGTTAAACTTGATTGTGACTTGTATATATATATTGATCGAGAAAGCTGGATGGGGAGTCCAAAAATTCATCCTTATAAGATGATGATGATCAATAATTCGGCTTTGTTGTGTGTTTTATTATCAGGTAAATTTGACATTATATATTGATTCAACAGTAGCTAATATACATGATATATATATATATAGAATATTGAAGTTTCTTTTTTTGCTAGAGATGACCGATCAAATCTTGATTGGGATATCCACCTCCCTCCTTCAACTTATATGGACCACAAAAGATCCAATGTTATTCGATTATGCCTAATCACTATCTACTAAGATATTAATAATATATATCATCTCCGTAATTAGAGGTATTCATGCATTTTTTTTTTTTGAACATATATATTACAATTAATTCAGGGCTTGAGGTGAGGATACGACTCGAAATCAGTACTCTAATGATATAAGTGTGAGAGACATATCATTGGAGTATCTTTTATAATTAGGTTGTGAATGTGTGATCATCAATATTCGTATAAACGAGAAAATTGTCAGATATACAATCTATTATAAAACTTAATGTGATACATAAAATCTAATCAAATTTTGGCATGCAATTTGAGCTAGAGAGAGAGAGAGAGAGAGAAGCAAAATAAACATTTTTGTATTTTAAAATTTGAAATGAAGTGAATTTAGTTTTACCCATATATGCAACAATTTAATTATAGCATTAACTAATGTACCCCTTTCTATAATTAATCCTTCCATGAATGGCAAGATATATATTTCCTTCTCTCTTGTGCTATTTTTAGAGTTTAATTACTTACTATTTAACTCTCTAGAATCTAATTAAATGATTGTTCATCCCAGTTATATATGGTCACATTAAATTTTAGGTTCTAGAAAATAGTTAAATTTATAAATATGTTATAACTTATAAATCTTTATGAATTCAACCTTAAAACTACGTGCATGCATGTAAAAAAAAAAAAAAAAAAAAAAAATCTTCTCAAAGATTTTACTTTCAAACTTCTTTATTTTCACAAATTATCTCTTAATTACTACATTCAGGGCACCTCTCATTCAACGTCTTGAACTTTTTAATTTCCTTTTAACTAATATATATATATATATTCTCTCCAATAATTTAATATTGCTTTAATTTAAAGTAAAGATGGACACTGTGACAGGCTTTAGTTTCCACTATCTTTATGTTAAAATATGAAAAAGAAATGAAATGTGAAGAATGAATAGAGTGCATCAGTGAAGGAGATAGAGATTGACCATGGATATGTATTGGCCAATTGGGTGGTTGTTGTACGGAAAAAGAAGAAATGATGATGTGGGCATCCCAATGAAAGAGGAAGAAGAGAAGAAAAGCTAGCTCTCTGGACACTGAACACTGAGATCTTACTCTCACTGACCAAAGATTTCCTTTACTCGGAATTCGGAAACCACAATCACCCCACTTCGATCTCCAACTCCAAGTAGGTACTCTTCGGTCTTCGGTCTTCATCCAATAAACCTATTAACTTTGATTTAATTCCTTCTTTATTTTATTATTTATTCATGCTAGCTACAATATATATTCATTTTTTCTTTAATTTTTAATTTTTAATTTTTAATCTTGTTATATACTTGATTGAACATGATACGAAATCCGCAAGTTGAAACTTTAAATAAGACGTAAAGTATACGCGGTGATTTGAAATTTAAATGTTAAAGTACGGTTGAAACGTGTAATCATTGAACATGAATTTTGTGAATTTTGAAGCATTTTTGTAATATCTATATTGTTATAAATTTACAGATTACACCCATTGATATAAAGTAATTAATTTAGTTAAAAGTGTGCGATGATTTAAAATTTAAACATTAAAGTATAATTCAATATTGTGTAATCATTGAATACGAATTTTGTGAAATTTAATTTAAAGTGTTTTAGTAACGTAAATTTTGTGAACTGTTTTACTTACAATATGCATGTATATCAATTCGAACCCGAAACATTGTTACAATGAATAAACATTCTTTATCATTATCAAGCTACATCGGGTGATGTTGTGAATTTAAAGAACTTTAAAACATTTGGTATCGTTTAATGAATAAATGTCACAAAAATTCTTTCAATTGGACCACTCATTTTAATACTTGAGAGTTATCTTTAAAAATAAATCAAAGCATTTCTAGACATGGACCTAGCTTCATCATATATCAAGTTGATTGTCAATATGATATATGATGAACCTAGCTAGGTCCATGTCTAGAAATGCTTGTACATTTTGTACTATGCATTTGAATAAAATGTAGAGAGAGAGAGAGAGAGAGATTGATGAAAGCTTTTGGAAGGTAAAGTGGAGTAAGTCGTCAGTCCTCCACATGCAACAAAAACGAACCATCTTGTCTAACAACTTTCACAAACAACATCAGCTATCCACTGCAACCATGCACTCTCAGTTTCTCACAAAAACAAACCCTAATTAAATTATCAAAAGTAACACTGCCTTTTTCTTTTTCTATACTAACTAGTATACATTAATTTCTACAATAAAGCTGATATATATATTTAAAGAAAAAAAAAGAAAAGAAAAAAAGCTGATCAAACATACACTCTTTATTAACTTTAATCAAAAGTTGATTGAAATAACAAACAAAACCTATCTCTCCAACCCAGAAAATCTTTATAAGAAAGAAAACTATCCTCTTCTTCTTGTTTCACATTTACATGAATGAAAACATCTCAAAATTCCTCCACATACATCTCACATGAATATATATATATGTTCCATATTGATCATCAACAAATATCATAATCACCACCCAATAAAGTGAAACATTTTAGAGATATATTATTTATGTATACCAATGCAAAGAATTAATACCCTCCTGAATTGTATATGCTGCTGTCCATTCTTTTGGAGATTGAGGGAGCTATAGCTAGCTAGGATGGGAGATGATGATGATGATGATGATCAATTATGGAGGTGGGGCTCCATAGCCTGATAGATCAGGCCATTGATTTGGGTTCAGAGAAGCAGAAGCTGAAGCAGAACCAGTATTTGTGTTGCTGTTGCTGTTGGTGTTGCCACTAGTACTGGTGCTGGTGCTGATACTCCACAGAGCTGTATCAGAGACAACATTAGGGTTGGTATTAGTACTGTTGAAGAAGCTTTGATGCCAATCTTGCTGCTGCTGCTGATGTTGATGCTGAGAAGAATTACCACCACCAAGCCTGTTTGAGTGATCCATCAAGCTCATCTCTTGAGATGGTTGATGAAGATGATACATGGTGGGTCTATTACCCATCTGAAAAAATTGTGTTTGATGAATTTGTTGAGGATGTTGTGGTGGTTGTGACACAAAAGAAGGGACATTGAATCCCTGCAAAAGATCCAAATTTGATGAAGACCCTCCTCCCAAATGACCATGACCACCGCCGCCGCCGCCGCCACCAACAGCGTTGAGAGGTTGATTCAGGGGAAGATTGAAAGATTGTGCAGTTGGGTTCAAAGGTTGAATCGCAGATAGAGAAGACAAGAACCCACCACTTGGATAATAAGATCCCAAATTCCCCGATTCTTTGCTTCTCAAAACTGGGTTTGACGAGAGAATCATGTTTTGTAGTGGGTTGGTCAAATTTTGATGGACTTGTGGCAGCGACGGCGTAGGAGGCGGCTGAGAAGACCTTGAAGTCTCACCAGAAGATGAGGAGGAAGAAGAGCTTTTGGTGCGTTTTCCTTTCCTGCAACCACCTCCAACGGGGACATTCCTTAGGGTTCCTCCTTGAGTCCAATACCTTCTACATGTCTTGCAGAAAAAACGAGGCTGAGAGAGACTGTAGTTGTTGTAATAACAAAACTTTGTATTTATAGACTCACAACGAGGGCACTTTTGTGGCTGAGGCTGCTGTTGCTGGTTTTGATTGTTCTGATCTCCTCCTCCTTGCATGATCGGCTTCAACCTCCGATCTTGCTGATTCTGTGGCTTGTTGTTATCACCACCACCCCCTCCGTTGTCTTGTTGCATATCTAAACTTTGTAGGTTAAAGATTGGATTTTTATGGGTGTGTTGGGTTCAGATATATATATAAAGGTGTTTGTGTGATCTCAACATGTCGGTTTCTCTGTTTATTGAGAATCTACACAGTATTGCAAAACAACTGAGATTGTTGGTTTTTGCATGCGAGCTAGCTGAGTTTTTTTTTTTTTTTTTTTTTTTTTTTTTTTAACTTTATCACCAACCTACCCACCAAAAAACCAAAACCAAAAACAAAACCAAGTCCTCTCTCTCAAATCTCATCAATTACCAGAACACCCAACTAAACAATAAATAATATCTTCCCAGATATAGAGATATAGAGAGAGAGAGAAAACATAAATACCTGGATGTAAATAGATATAGAGAGAGAAACAGAGGGACAGACAGAGAGGTGCTATTAAGAGAGAGGGTGTGTTGTACGGGTGTCGGGCGTGGAGTGAGTCCAGGCAGGTGAGGTCTCAATCCAGTCAGCAGAAACTTGGAGGAAAAAAAAATATGAAGATGGGAAAAAAATCAAAAATGGTTTTTTTTTTTTTTTTTTCTTGATTCAGTGAAAGTACAAGTCATTTATGATGGAGAAATGGGTTTGTGTTTAGGTTCAGTCCCATCTCAACACTCCATCCCAGAAAATTAAACAACATAAACAAACAAACAAAAAAAAAAACCAGAATCAACCCCTACAATTAAGTTCCACTGTCTTGATCAGAACACCACATATACATGAAAAGGCCAACTCAGACTGTAAGTTTTTTTCTCAGATTAGATTACACACTTGACACTACTAATCAATCAATCATCAGAATCCCACCACGCACCTACTGTTTAGTTTCAATTTTTCACCACGATTGATCATGAAGAAGAAGCAAGCCGAGCTAAAGCTAGCTCTAGAATCTAGATAGACAAAAACAAACAAAAACAAAACAAAACAAAATTATTTGAGAGACAAGAGAAAATAAGAGAGACAAGTAGTGTAATAGAGACCAGAGGGTGTGCAGAGGCGGCTGTTTGCGGCCAAAAGGAGGGTGGTGGCTACTGGCTTTGCTTGGCCGTAGTCAGTGGGGGTGGTGGCTGGCGCTGTCAGAACCTCTCAGGCTCAGCGACTATTTCGTTTATCTTTTCTGTCTTTTTTTTTTTTTTTTTCTCTCTCCTTCCACTTTCCATAATATCTCTCTTCACTCTTGACTCTTCTATTCTTTTTTATTCTCTCTGTGTTTTTTTTTTATTATTTTTTATTAAATTAAAAAAATCATTTTTGTTGTTTTCTGCATCAATTGACTGTCTTTGCACAACTCATATTGACACCCATTTAAAAGGATAATTTTACCCTTTACAAAAAATAATTGATGTTATGGTATAGGTGGAATTTATATTATTATCTTGTCATTCCATTTTGATACAAGTAGAGTTTTAATAATTTGCAAGATGTAATTCAAAATTACATATACAATATAATATAATATATATATATATATATATAAAGGATACGGTGACTTAAATTTAATTATCAGATCACGAACATTTTTTACCCTTAAACCACATTGAACGATAGTATATATATATATAGTAAAAACCTCGACATGGAGGACGGTCAAAATTCACCTTCGGAACCTTGTAATCTAAAAGAGATGAGTATGTAATTCGTATTCTAGTTAAGGGGTGGTTTCGGCAAATCCAAAAAATAACAATATGGGTGCCCAAATAAAAATTGTTACACGTTGAGTACTTGAGTTGTTGAACTGGAATGTTTTGGAAGTAGGGGTGAGGTGGGGCAGTGTCATGGCACGTGCGGGGAGCCACGTAAGCGAAGAGGAGGAAATGGGTGTGGTGGTGATGATGGTGGTGGTGGAGGAGTTGGTGACGTCAATGTCCGTTAGGAGTTACAACTGCTCCTCTAGCCACCACCTTTGTAGACAAATAATACTTAAACAGTTACACTAAACCGCCACTCCCTCTCTCTCTGGTCTCTACATTTTCATTGGCTGGGAATATTGTCTCCCATTATTTGCTCCATAATTTTTCACTCTCTGCTACTATTAATTTTTTTAAAAAAAAAATTTCATGGAGTCAAGGGTCTGTTCAAGAGGAAGCCAAAAATTCAAGATTGAGAGGGGTTATTATATATATATAAAAAAAAAAAATTGGGGACCAAATTGAAAAGTGTTTAAAATAATAATAATAAAAAAAACAAAGTAAATTTTGAAGGAAGAGGAGCCATGGCTCCTGGGCCCTAGTGATGGGCATTTGAGAAATGAGGATGGATATTGGTTCTCCCATCCGGTTCTCATTTCATAATTCCTTTCCCAATTTCCTCGATTGAGGAAAATGGGGATGGGGGTGGTATCCTCATCCCTATTTTCTTGCTTCCCTCATTTTCCTAATTCGAATTTTTTCCTAGAAGTGGATAACACAATTACACAATCCAGAGCCGAAGTCAAGATGGAAACCCAAAACTTGAGCAAATTCAGATACTTGAAGCAATTTTCAACTCTGGTACGGTGATCGAACTAACCCAGAGACGAAATAAGAAGAATTAGAGCTCAATTACAAGAGAGTACGAAAAGTAACGCATACAAAGAAATAGTGAAATACATACAAAAGCAATAGCAACGGTAGGCTTGAGGTACGAACAACGGCAATCTTGAGGTGCGAACAACGACATGCTTGAGATATGAATGGCGGCAGAGATTTAGAGGAGGAGACACATCTCTAGACCTTTCGGATTAGGTTTAGGTTTTAATTTTGAGAGTTAATTAAGTAATTATAGTTAAGGTTTAAATTGGAAAAAAATGGAAAAATGAGGAAAATGAGATAAATGGGGAAAATAATATTAATGAGAAAAAAAGGTTTTGGGGGAATTGGAAAAATGGGGATAGAGGATGTGAGAGGTCCACCCATCCCCATTTCAATTTGGAAATTCAATCAAGTAGAGTTTTGCAGTTTATTTTATTTTATTTAATTTATTATTATTATTATTATTTTGTTGCCGACAATTAACTAGTTAGTTTATGGGAATCAAAATAAAACAAAAAATAGGGGATGATTATGAGCATAATAGTACTAGTAGGGGAGTTTTTGTTAGAATTATTTTGTCTGTGGTCCATTGGATGGGCTTGTTCCATCCAACCATCATGATTATTCGTCCCAGTGTAGAGCGTTGACCCCGTCCCTACCTGATAATTCATTTCTTCAACTTTTAGGTAGCATTTTTGGGCCACTCTTTTTCTCTTCTCGGGTTACCTCTGAATCTGCTCCCGTTTTATATGTTGGGCTTTTTTTATTCAACCCAGTTATCAAGTTTTGACCAATCACATATATGATTGATATATATATATACAGAAATTCTATTATCAGTTCGAACTAACAAAAGTTATGTCAGTTCCTTGTATGTGGGCCACTGGATTTAAATACTTTGACTGACAAGTGCATATAATAATAATAATAATAATAATAATAATAATAATAATTTTCAAATCAGCTTCCCCTCATTATATTACTATCAGCACCTTTTAATGAAAACCATTGGATTTAAATACTTTGACTCGACTGTATGCACTTGTCAAAGCATCTTTTAAATCCAATGACTTTCATTAAAATGTGCTAATAGTAATACAATGAGGGGGTGCTAACTTGAAAATTACTGTATATATATATATATATATATATATATATATAGTTTTTCTACTGTCGGTTCGTCCTGATATAAAATATATCCGGACGAAGAATGTGGACCATTAAATTTACATACTTTGACTCAAAGTGTATACACTTGTCAAAACTTCTCCATAATCTATGATCTACATTCTTCGTCATGATATATTTTATATCAAGAGGAACTAACAGTAGAAAGACTATATATATATATATATATGGGTGAGTTCATAAAGAACCTTTATTGTTTTTAGCCACCAATTTATATTTTATTGTTTTCATCACTTTTGACCATTTTTGGATAAAATTACCCCTAAACTTTACTTAAGCTGACATGTAACTTGGTTACATGCCATGATTACAAGTTACATACGAGTTGATTTTTCAAGTTACATGTCAGTTATGTAATAAATTAATTACATGGCAATTGACTTTCAACTTACATGTCAATGATTTTCAAGTTACATGCCAATTGATTTCCAAATTTTTGAGTGGGTGAAGTAAAGACAAAATTGAGGGTATCTTGTCTGTTCAAGGCTAAGGATGATAAGTATAATAAAATATAAATCGATGGCTAAAAACAATAAACCAATAAATTTTTTGGTTTATATATATATATCAGATTTTCTATTATCAGTTCGAACTAACAATAAATATATCAGGACGAAGAATGTGGACCACTAGATTTACATACTTTGACTCAAAGTGTATGCACTTGTCAAAATTTCTTCATAATCTGTGGTTCACATTCTTCATCCTAATAATAGAAAGACTGATATATATATATAGTCTTTCTATTTAGAAGATGTTTTGACAAGTATATGTAGCCAAGTAAAATCATTTAAATCTAATAGCCCACATACAAGGAACTGATATATTTTATATCAGTTTGAACTGACAATAGAAAAAATATATATAAAACATAACCAAACTGAATTAGTATTCCCACCACATAACTACATTACACAATAGTCATATGATCATATAGAATCAATTTTAACCATTCTAATTTTATCATTTTTTTATTTTATCTTTTATTTTAGGGGAAATTGTACAAACATGCCCTGAGGTTTGATAAAATTACACGGATATGACAGTTTTGGCCATATATGCACAAACTTCCCTCAACATTTAAAAATTATTGCACAAATATCCCCTACCGTTAGATAAATCAATTAGTCAATGGTCAAACGTATAAAAAGTCTAAAATACCCTATATTTTTATTTTAAATAAACTATTTTTTTCAAAAATAAGATTAAAAAAATATTTAGAAATCTTTTAGAAAACATGAATGTATCTTAAATCTGAAATCTATAAAAAAAAAAATTCATCTTAAAAAAACAAAAATTAGTTTGTGCAATTCCCCCTTATTTCAAATAAATTTAAAATTTAAAATTTATTTATTATTAAATTGTTTAAAAGCTATTTTTTTTCTAGGTTTCAGATTTAAAATAAATTCATGTTTGCTAAAAAATTTTATTTTTTATTTTTTATCTTATTTTTAATTTTTTTAGTTTATTTAAAAAAAAAGAAAGGGTATTTTAAACTTTTTACTGTTTTAACAATTGACTAATGGATCTATCTAACGGTAGAGTATGTTTATGCAACAATACTTAAATGTTAAGGGAAGTTTATGCGTATATAGCCAAAACTGTCATATCCGTACAATTTTATTAAACCTTGAGGGATGTTTATGCAATTCCCCCTTTATTTTAAAGAGCAATCAGAAGACCAAATTACGAAAATAAAATGACTAATTAAGGTAATTTTTGACCTAAACACAACACATGAATTAATTAGACATCTAATAAAGATCGGTTTATGACCCAAACACAATAATACAAGAAAATATTAGATCATGTTTTGACCCAAAGACAAAAACACAATAAACAAAGACCAAATACAACAACGGCCCATATTTGATAGAACCCATTCATCACTCCACTAGTTAACGACACGGGAAGCAAACCAAATTTGATAATAAAAAAAAATTATCCAAACACCGACAGAGAAATAATAAATTGTTTTTTTTTTTTTTTTTTTTTTTAAATCTGACACCAAAGTTATTAATTGGAACTAAATCAAACCTGAATGCACATTTAATATATTTACACCCACAAAATCTACATGATCATGGTAAGTGAGACAAATCTAGTAAGTGGGATAAATGATAGACGAACTTAGGACTTGAACAAATAATCTTCAAATCAATAGCTCAAATCCTATCGGTAAAAGCTAAAAAATAATAAAAACTTTTGCAAAAAAAAAAAAAAACAAAGTAGAATATCATTTAAACTTGACAATGAAATTACACAAAATGAGAAAACTACTAATCAAAGGATCTCTCTCTGAGTCTCTGACGTCACAGAGCCCATTAACAACCCACCATAAGCTTATTTGCAGAAATTAATTAACAAACAAAAAGAAACTAATTATCAACCTCCATTAACTAATTATACTTATTATTCTTCTTCTCATCACGCTCTCCTGCTCTCCTCCTCATTTCTTCAACATCTCCGTCCATCTTCTTCTCCCTGGCATCTTTGTCATCTTTCCCCACCACAGTTTCCTTAATCTTCTGTGTCGTCTCCTTCGCAGCCCCCAACACACCCTGCACCGTCTGCTTCGCTTTCTCCCCTAAGCTCTCCGCTGACCCCGCCGCCTTCTTCTTCCCTTCCTCTGCCTTCTCCGCTGCCGTCTTCGCCGCCTCCTCCGTCTTCCCCTTCACTCCTTGCGCGTACTCCTTCGCTTTCTCCTTCGTGTCACGAGCAGCATCCGCCGCTCTCTGCGTCCCCTCCTTCGCCTTCTCCTTCGTGTCGTTCGCGTAATCTTCAGCCGTCTCTTTCGCGCTCTTCGCTGTCTCGGCGGCTCTATCGGTCCCTTCTTTCGTCTTCTCCTTCGCCTTCTCCTTCATTTCCTCTGCTCGTTCTTTGGTTCTGTCCACTGGATCACGGCCCTGAAATTCAAAAACCCACCACCGTACATGGTTATAAGAACACAAAACCAACAAATTTGAGTCAAAAGAATTCACTTATATAATTACCTCATTATAGTTGTAGTTGGAAACAGCAGAGAAGCAGACTCTAGAGACTTTGCGAGAGGAATAGAGAGAAAGAGAAGAACAAGGCTGAGGCAAGGATTTAGAGAGGTTGAAGAAGACGCTCTTGGTCATGAACATAGCTGCCATTGTTGATTGATAGGTTTGAATTGTGATCTCTGTTTCTGTGTTATGGATACTGTATATTTTATAAGGTTTTGGATGAGAAGAAGAAGAAGGTGGCAATCTAGAAAGCTTACGCGTGGAGGAGTTCATGCCACGTGTAATACATTGTTGTCATTGTCGTTCTTGAGCGGTTTATTTGGTCAACACATGTTTCATTTCTTCCAAACGAAAAACTTTTTAAAAAAACTTACGTGCGGTGCATAGATTTAGCAATTTGAGTCACCACTGATAACTGACACAAATCCGAAATGCTTCGGGCCAACTTAATTCGGTTCAATTATATCGTGTCAACCTATTTAATAAACGGATCGTGTTTAAATTTCCTTATTCGATAACTTGAGTAGCTATATATAATGAAATGTTGAAACACTAATACTAACAATGCTAACAATAAAACTTTGGGGACCAAAGTGAAAAGTGTTTAAAACAAATTAAAAAAAATTGAAGGAAATATGGGCAGTAGGGATGGGCATTGGAGAAATGGGGACGTATATTAAACCCCCATTCCCCATTTTTCCATTGTTGAAATGATATCAAATAGCACTCATTTTAGGTTGAACTTTGGGAGTATCACCATTTTAATAAGTTAATGGGGGTGTATTCAATTAGGATTCTTTGAGACATTTAAAGACATTATAAATCCTGGTGTATTCAATTAGGACTTTTAAAGACTTTAAAAGAGTCTATATTAATCCAGTGGTATTCAATTAGGATTTCTATGGATTTTTAAAAAATCCTTCCAAATCTGGGTGTATTGAATTAAGACTTTAAAAATGTCTACAAGAATCAAGGTATATTCAATTAGGACTAAATTTTAAAGGATTTTCTTAGGTAATTGATTTTGGTGGATTTTGGTGGACTTGATAGTGGGAGATATAAATATCAAATGTCATAACATGTCCGACCTTCTCCCCAAAGATTTTGGTGGACTTTTTTCTCTCTCTCTCTCAAAACAGAAACGTGTTGCTTCTTCTCACTTCTTCTCTGCTCAAATAATCATGATCGATGATCTTTCCTTGCTGATTTTTTTACTGCAATCTTACCTAAAAAAAAAAAAGGCGCTAATCATGGTAGTGGAATGTGGTGCCTTTTTTGTTTTTTTTTTTTTACCTGTGAGTTACACAGAGCGGCAAGTGGCAACACATACAAGCAAAAACGTTGAATTTTTTTTATTTTATTTATTTATTTGTATGTGTTTTGCCTTTTATATAGGTTATATGCATTTAACTTACCTTTATTTTTATTTTTATTTTTATTTTTTATCTTCTTTTATTATTTTAATATACCACTTTAAAATAAAATTAGCTCAAACCCCAACTCATCTTGATGTAATTTATGTATTTAATTTGAAATCTTATATAATTAATAAATCATAGTTTATTTGATCATTGGCAAACCAAAACATAAAACGAGGGAGATGTCATAATTATTATTAATATTGTTTTTATATGTAATCACAAACACACACACACACACACACACACACACAAAAAAAAAAATGATTTTCTTATTATTCCGGCCATGAGCTAGTTTTTTTCTGTTGGCGGTTTGCTTAGAAAGTGAAGGCAAGCCATGGTGGATATGTGTCCTACAAAAAAATTAAATAAAATTCAACATTAAGAGTTAGAATTTTTTTTTTTTTTTTAAACAATAAATTCAATAACAAATTTGTAAATAATAATAAAGTTGATTGGACTTACCAGAGCGGTGTACATACAACTTTTAAGGATTGCAAATATCGTCACTCTTCTCCATTTATAATAGAAGTCAGAGATAACAAATCCATGAAAGTCCATGGATGTCTAAACAAATCCATAACAGTCTGAGATAGATGTCTAAACGAATCCATAAAAGTCTGAGATAGTTGTCTAAACAAATCAATGAAAATCCATGTGGATTTATAAAAGTCCGTAAAAATCCGTAAAAATCTATGAAAATCAGTCACTTAAAAATGTCTTTAAATGTCCTTAAGAATCCTAATTGAATACACCCTCGTAAGTTTAAATGGCGCCAAAGGACTAAAATATTCTCATCTCTTTCTTTTATTACGTTTGTATGTACCATTGTTAGATTATTATTATTATTATTATTTTCATAATCCTTCTAGGACCTCCATCAATGGATATAAAAGACCTCCAACGGAGGTTTCAATGAAGAAAATGACCATTTAATTTATTTTTTTTTATAGAAAATTTCATTTTTTCTCATAAAGTCTCGGAAATTACAAAAAGTCTCGTAGACTACAAAATGGTTTAGGAAACTACCTGAAAAGTTTCGAAAATTAGGAAATAAGTATAAGGAATATAAAATCAGTCTCGGAAACACCAAAATAAGTATCGAAAACACAAAAAAGCACGAGACTAATTTTTGTGAGTGCGTTTTAAGAGTATTTTTGTCAAATCCACACTTTATGTACTATTTAAACTTAAGTTATTAAAACAGTGACACTCTTAAAATTAAAACTTGAAAAAGTGCTATTTAATTTTTGAACCTTTTTCTCATTTGGGGGAAATGGGGATTAGGGGGGTGTAGGTGTTTATCCCCATATCTATTTCCTCGATTCCCTCATTTTCTTCATTTTCCCAATCTGAATTTTTTCTTGGAAGTGAAGAACACAATCCAAAGGCGAAGTCAAGATGGAATCCAAAACCTGAGCAAATTCAGATACTTGAAGCAATCTTCAACTCCGGTATGGTGAACCCACCAAGAGACGAGATAAGAAGAATCATAGCTCAATTACAAGAGTACGAAAAGTAAGCACATTCAAGGAAAATCATACAAATAAATAATGAAATACATACAAGAGCAGTAGCGGCAGCAGGCTTGAGGTACGAACAGCGACAGGTTTGGGGTATGAACGGCAGCAGAGATTCAAAGGAGGAGGCGTAGCTCTAGACTTTTCGGTTTAGGTATAGGTTTTAATTTTGAGAGTTAATTAAGTATTTGTGGTTAGGATTTAAATTGGAAAAGTGAGTAAAAGGGAAAAATAGGATAAATGGGAAAAATAATATTAATATTAATTACAAAAAGATAAGTTTTAGGGGAATTGGAAAAATTGATTTAATTTGGGAATGAAATTCATTCCTATATCTACCCCCACCCAAGGAAATGTCCATCCCTAACGGATCCCCTCCGTCCACCCCTAACAAGACATTCTAAAACCAAGCAATGCGTTTACGGTATGGATATAATTATATAATGCATTTAATCGCTAAACACAAACTTGCAAGGAAAGAAGCACCAACCCTTTGAAAAGTGTCGTGTCTTGTGAGTGAGCTACGAGCTATTTCAGTTCCACGTTTGTTTTTCCTTTGAATGAAAATTCAATCAAGTAGAGTTTTGAGTTTTTTTTTTTGTTTTGGGTTGGGGGGTTGTGGGGCGGGGGCAGGGAAGAGCAACTAATGAGTTAATTTAACAAAATCAAAATAAGACAAGAAATAGGGGATGACAATGAGCATTGAGTGTTTTTGTTAGAATTATTTTGTCTTCTTAGGTGGTCCATTTGATGGGCTTGATCCATCCATCATGAGTGTAGAGCGTGGACCCCCGTCCCTACCTGATTATTCATTTCTTTTAACTTTTAGGGCGGGCCGATCTATTTCTCTTCTTGGACCAATCACATATAGGATCAATTTTATAACCGGTGAGATTTTAGAGTGACGGTATTTGTATCCTTTAAAAAACATGCATACGTCCTAAATTAATATTTGGTGGTTATTTTCATGTTTGAGTTTAGAGAAACTGTCATGGCAATTCTTCTTTTATCTTCTTTTAATACGTCCTAAATTAATATTTGGTGGTTACTTTTAATTACTTCCCATTTTAAACCTCTCCATTTATCTTCTTTTTCTCTTAATTTTCAATTCCGTCTATACGGTTTTTTAGGGGTGTCAATATCACCGGTTATGATTTTATTGATTTAATTTTATTTAAGCGGTGGTTAGAAGACTAATGTAGGAAAATAAAATGACCAATGAGGATAGTTTTTGACCTAAACACAGCACATGAATTACTTACTTAGACAAGATAATTATTTGATTTGACCCAAACACAATGACACAAGAAACAAATACCAAATACAACGAACGACGCATATATGACCCAATTCATTCATGAATCATGATTCCACAGTCTCCACTACCACTCTACCAGTCTACTACCACTAGTGAACCACACAAATGGGAAGAAAACCAAATTTGACAATTTTTTTATCCACACAACCAAAAGACAAACAAATTGTTTATTTTTTAAAGTATGACACCGACGTATTTAAAGTCCATTGGAAGCTACAAGATCTAATCCGCATCTTAAATGTTTACTCCCACATAGGGATGGTAAGAAGGGCCAGGTCCGAAGGATTGGCCTTTACCTGTCTGATACGGTCCGGGTTTAAACCCGGACTATATCATTAAAAAGCCCAGAATTTGAGGATTTTTAAAATCCTTATCAGTTATGGACTGGTTAAGAGTTTAGACTAGGGCTTATTTTAAACCCGTAAATGACCCATGTATAAAAAGAAAAATAGGTTTTTTTTTTTTTTTTTTTTTCAAAACCTTCTCAGCCTCTCTCATCTCCGCTCACCACTCACCAGTCACCGCCTCTTTTCACATCTCTCATCTCTCGTCGGCCACCACGAAACATTCAAATCTTTAAAAAACCACATTGTTGTGGGACTCCCACAACAATGAGAAAAAAATAGAGAATCAACTATCCCAATAAGGAAAAAAAAAATAAAAAATTTTCCAATACATAAGGTGAAACTAAAACACTACCACTAAAATGGAAGGGAAGGTTAAGATGTTACAATTTTGTTCAGTTAATTCTATAAATGATTATTATTCTAGCTCCATTTTTTTTTTTTAAGTATCATAAAAATGCATAAATTCGAATTTAATATATTTTTTAAGCATTATATTAATACATAAATTCGAGGTTTTTTTTTATATATAAAAGAGAGGAGAAGTTGAACCGATGCAATATTTCCTGCTGTGTAAATTACCTTTTTTTCAACAAAGCAGTGTATCATTTAAACTTGAGAATGAAATTACACAAAAGGAGAAAAACTAATCAAAGGATCTCTGAGTCTCTAACACAGAGCCCATTAACAACCCCTATAGAGTTAACCATAAGCTTAGTTAATGCAGTTAATTAACAAAACAAAAAAGAAACTAATTATCAATTAACCAGCATTAACTAATACTTTTTGATCTTCTTCTCATCACGCTCTCATGCTTTCCTCTTCTTTTCAACATCATCTTTGCCATCTTTCCCCTCCACAGTTTCCTTAATCTTCTGCGTCGTCTCCTTCGCAGCCTCCCACGCACCCTGCACCGTCTCCCTCGCTTTCTCCCCCAAACCCTCCGCCGTCTGGGCCGCATTCTTCCTCCCTTCCTCCGTCTTCTCCGCTGCCGTCTCCACCGCCTCCTCCGTCGTCTCCTTCACTTCTTGCGCGTACTCCTCCAATTTCTCCTTCGTGTCGCCAGCAGCATCCGCGGTTTTCTGCGTCCCCTCCTTCGTCTTCTCCTTTGTGTCGTTCGAGTAATCCTCAGCTGTCTCTTTCGCGCTCTGCGCTGCCTCGGTGACTCTATCGGTCCCTTCTTCCGTCTTCTCCTTCACTTTATCCTTAATTTCCACTGCACGGTCTTTGGTTCTGTCCACCACCTCACTGCCCTGAAATTCAAAAACCCACCACCGTACATGGTTATGTTAACATAAAACCAACAAATTTGAGTCAAAAGAATTCACTTATATAATTACCTCATTATAGTTGGATTTGGAGACAGCAGAGAAGCAGACTCTGGAGACTTTGCGAGAGGAACAGAGAGGAAGAGAAGATGAAGTCTGAGGCAAAGCTGATACAGAGAGGTTGAAGAAGACGCTCTTGGTCATGAACATAGCTGCTGCCATTGTTGATCGATAGGTTTGAATTTTGATCTCTTTTCTGTGTTATGTATGGATTTGCTCTATATATTTTATAAGGTTTTGGAGGAGATCAAGAAGAAGGTGGCGATTTAGAAAGCTGACGCGTGATGGAGTTCAATTGGCTGACACATGTGAACCGTATATCAGTAGTCATCAACACATGTTGCAATACAATTGGCTGGATGGTTCTATGGTATTCCATAGAAAAATCCTTTATTGTAAATTTCCACATCGTTATTATATATCTCATGACAGAGTGAAAATAATAAATCGATGGCTTTCCACAACATTCTCAGTATTTCCACCATGATGTGTAGGCATATATGGCAAGTGGGAGCAGACTGTGTTTGATATGAGACGTGAGCGGTGGCAACATGCATGGAAATTATATTGCATAATGGCCCTTACATAAAAATTACATTAAAGGCCTCTATGTTAATTACATAAAATATCCAGTGTATCAAAATCATGTTTTTTTTTTTGTTAAGTTATCTTTTTCTTTTCTCTCATTAAGTAGATCGATCAATATTATTTTATTTTATTATTTTTTTTTTTGAAGAAAGAACATATTACAAACCGCGGCAATCCGCCACAACAACCGAAAGAACACACAGAGGAAAATCCTCCAGCTAAAACATGTCCTCAACACAGGAGAAACCCTTTTTAGCAAGACCATGGGCTACCCTATTAGCCAAACGAGGGACAAACTGAGCCGAAACACAACGCATCTGCCCAAGAAGAACAATGATATCCGCAATAAAAGTACCAACCTCCAAAAGGAACACACGCTTTGAGTTAATCCAGCCCACAACAACTTCAGCATCTGACTCAATCCTACACGGAAATAATCCAGAATCTCTAGCCAGCTGAAGACCACGGAGAATGGCACCCGCTTCGGCCACCTGAGGCGAAAAAGTAGCATTGATAAATTGAGAACTAGCAGCCATCACCAAACCTTCTGAGTTCCTGATAACCAACCCAAAACCAACCAACCAACCGCCTAGCACTGTTTAAAGCAGCATCACAATTGATTTTAAAATAGCCTGGATCAGGAGGAACCCAAACAGGACTTCTAAAATGAATCACACCCGGCAGCCTTTCCCTCACACCCCTGGACTTATCAACTTCACAAAGGAAAACACTGGCCCACTCCACCACTTCCACTTCCTTAATAGCAGAAAAATCATGGACATCAGTATTACGAATGGACCAAATTTTCCACAAACACACACACAACAACCTTAAATCCTCAACATTCAAACGAGAAAAACAGTCAAGCAAAAAATCAAAAAAATGCACTTTCCCTTTATGATTTCCATTAAGCTTAGGGAACCAAGTATTTCGCACCATCTTCAAACTACCACAACACCACAGACTATGCAGAATTGTTTCACTTTTCAGCTTACATAAAGGACACAAATTATTGACCGGCATTTTACGACGAGCCAGAACATCAAAGGAAGGAAGCAAATTATTGCAAGCCTTCCAAACAAAAAAATTTATTTTAGTAGGGAGGTTTAACTTCCAAAGAGATTTCCACCAAAAGAAAGAAAGATCAGAGAAGGAGCTAGAATTTGAAGAACCAACCTCAGAAATGAGGGAGCAGCCCACCCAATACCCACTCTTAGCCGTATAAACCCCTCTTGGATCATAGTGCCACTATATAGAATCCTCCAGCCTATTCCTACTAAGAGGAATGCTCAAAATAGCAGCAGAATCGTCCTCACAGAAGACAGAATTAATAAGTTCCACATTCCAAGAACCTGTCGAAGTAAATAGCTGGTTAACAGTAGCATTATCGCCCAAACCAGAGGAAGAAATAGGACTGAAAGTAGATGGTCGTGGAATCCACCGATCCTTATAGATAAAAATATTGGTACCATCTCCTACTCTCCTTCTTGTCCCAGCAATAATAATTTCCTTACCCCATATCAAGCTCTTCCATAAAAACGAAGCAGAAGGGTGAGAGCCAGCCTCCAAAAAATTGCCATCTGGGAAGTAGCAACCTTTCAACACACGGCCAGCCAAAGAATCCTTCTTCGACAATATACGCCAGCACTGATTAGCAAGGAGGGACTGATTAAACACCTCCAAATTCCGAAACCCCAAACCTCCCTTAGCTTTAGCCTCACACAACTTTGACCAAGAGGTCCAATGAATTTTCCTAGAATGACCTTCACTTCCCCACCAAAACCGCACACAAAGACGATGAACCTCATTAATAATACCTTTCGGAAGCTTAAAAAGACTCATCGAGTATGTAGGAATAGCTTGTATAACAGCCTTAATTAACACCTCCTTCCCTCCAGTCGACAAAAACTTATCTCGCCACCCCTTAAGTTTATCCCATATTCTAGAGATAATCCTAGCAAAAAGCTCCTTTTTCTTCCGACCAACAAAGCAAGGAAGACCTAAATACTTCTCATGACAAACCGCCAACCTAACACCGATAATGGCAACCAATTGAGAACTAACCAAATCAGACACCGAAGGACTAACGCACATAGCCGACTTTTCAAAGTTTATAATCTGACCTGACGCCTGTGCATAACAGTCCAATAAATGCTTAATCATAATACAATTAGGCTCCGATGCCATAGCAAAAAGCAAACAATCATCTGCAAAGAGCAGATGAGAAATAATAGGACCACCCCGTGAACAAGAAAAACCTTGCAAATCCCCATTCTGAACAGCACTGTTGACCATACAAGAAAAACCCTCACCACACAGCAGAAACAAATAGGGAGAGATCGGATCCCCCTGCTGAAGGCCTCTGGAAGGTTTCACAAAACCAAAATTTTCCCCATTCAGCATAAACGAATACGAAACCGAAGAAATACATCGAAGAATAAGATTTATCCATCTCTCCGAGAACCCCAATTTACGCATCATATTCTCCACGAACACCCACTCAACACGATCTTAAGCCTTCGACATATCCAGTTTTACTGCCATAGACCCAACCTTTCTCTTCCGTCTCTTAATACGATGCATACATTCAAAACTAATCAACACATTATCTGAAATTAACCTTCCCGGAATAAAGGCGCTCTGAGCTTCCGAAATAACCTCATCAAGAGCGAGCCTATAACGATTAGCAATTGTTTTAGCAACAATTTTGTAAATAACGTTGCACAAGCTAATCGGTCGAAAATCAGTCATCTGAATCGAAACACTCTTCTTGGGGATAAGCGTAATAATAGTATCATTCATTTGTTCCATAGAAGAACCGCTTTTAAGGCATTCCAAACAGGCCCTGACCACACTAGGAACTATCTGATCCCAGAACCGTTGATAAAAAAGCACCGGGAAACCATCCCTCCCCGGAGCTTTCATAGAACCCATCTCAAAAACCGCCTTCCGAACCTCCTCTTCTGTGAAGACAGAATCCAAAAAACAGCTCATTGAGGTGGACAATTTTGGATGAACATCCCACAACACTCGCCCAATATCAACATGAGAAGGCGAGCTGGACTGGAAAAGAGTATCAAAATAATCCAAAATAATATTTTCCATACCCCTCTTAGAAGCAACCCACTGCCCAGCAGAGTCCAACAGCCCCTTCATCTTATTACGAGCTTTCCTAGACGGAGCTTTCCTAGACGGAGCTTTCATATGAAAGAACCACGTATTACGGTCTCCCGACTTCAGCCAATCTATTCTCGACCTCTGCCTCCAGTAACGTTCCTCCATTTCCAAAGCAGTATCTAACTGGGACTCAATCTGCTGAACCTCTCTCCAAGACCCAGAACTGAAACCATCATAAGCATTCTTAAGTTCCAATTTTTTATGCACAATAAACTCCTTTAACTTGCGCCTATTAAAAATATTCCACTTTTGTAACTGCAACCCACAAACCCGAATGTTTTCCAACACCCCAACAATACCAGAAAATGCCCGACCAGTCAACCACTCTTTCGCAATCAGCTCTCGACATTCCAAGTCATCAATCCAGCATTCCTCAAAGAAAAACCTCCTCCTACTTCTAGGCTCATCTCCACCAGCAGAGAGAACATTCAAATTCAAAAGAATCGGCCTGTGATCAGACCTCCAGTAATCAAATGGGACACCTCAAAATTCGGAAAAAGTTGCTTCAATTCCACATTTCCAGTACACCTATCCAATCTCTCAAAAATCAAATCACTACTAGTTCTTTTGTTGCACCAAGTAAAGTGAGGACCCACATAACCTAAATCCTCCAAACCACTATCATCGAGAGCTTCCCGAAAATTAGCAAGCTGCCTCCAATCTTTGGATAAACCCCCCCACTTCTCAGTGTTAACCAAAATCTCATTAAAATCCCCAACACAAGCCCATGGAAGAGAAGACATGCCAGCCAAACGATTCAACAGCTGCTAAGAATGAATCCTCTAAGTAACATCAGGACTACCATAGAAACCAGTAAATCTCCACCACTGGCTATCAGGCGACTCAATACGCACGTCAATATGAGCCATAGAATAACTCAACAGAGCAACCGAGACATTAGTAGCCCAAAAGAGACATAAACCACCCGAATTACCAATACTATTGACAACCAATTTACCTGAAAAACCAAGCTTGATTCACAATAACTCCATCCTGACATGAGAAGCCTTTGTCTCCATTAAAAACATCAACGAAGGATTTACCACCTGCTTTTGAGAACATAGGGAATTAAATGCTCGGGAACTCCCCAAATCCCGAGCATTCCAAGATAGAATTATCATTGAGACCGGCGGGCCGTCGAAGACCGGCCGGCCGATACAGACGCTTCATTAGCTTTCACCTCTGTTGAGAAACCCACTACACTGGTAACCTCCACAGAGTTCACACAAACAGACTCAACCACTCCCTCAATTGGATTACTCCCCAGAACCTTAGCTTTCGTTGCTCCCAACAGACTCTCGCCCCCCACTACTCCCAATTTACGTTTGCCTAATTGAACCTCTAATTTCTTCTTAGCCGATCCCCAATTTCTCCTAGAATGCAATTTATGTCTCCTCCCCTTACTAAGTTTCTCCCCAACCCGACTAGGAATAGGTCCTGGACCATGGGCCAAATCCAAGACCCCCTCAACTTGAATATTTGAAGAATTTGTAATAATAACAGGCCCATCTACAGTAGTGTTCACCTCTGGCCCAGTAGAAACAATTAGACCCAAAGTAATTGGAGGAAAACCCGCATCCACCTCATGGACTTTTGGATCCGACCCAACCTTTGCCTCAACAACAGAATAGGTCGGCCCTTCAGTCTCATCACTCTCCCCAAAGATATTTTGAACACACGGCTCTACCACCACCTCCTCCGCATTAAATACCTCTCTATCTGTCTCTTTCCCCATTAAAGCATCGATCTCCACAACATGCTGTTGAGAGACACCTATAGCAAGTTGTGATTCCGAACCGTCAGATGGTACTCCATTATCCTCTGAAACCATCAAATCTTCAGGCACAGGACCTTGCTTTGGGAGACCACTTGAATCAGACAGAGCGTTAAAATCTTCCCCCATGACTCCCTCTCTGGACACTCCTCCCAAAGACACCGGCAACTCTTCACCATTGTCACGAACGTCCCGCCGAAGCACTCCCTCATTGGCCTCAGAAAATGACCTATGCTGAAAGAACTGGTAACTGAACTTCTTACTAGAGCTAGAAGCTCGAAGCCAAAGACCAAAAGGGAAAACAGTCTTACCATTGACAACAGGAATCGGCTCTGTATCAGAACATTCCGTCGTAATGTGATTAATCATACCACACTTAAAACAATGATTCGGAAGCCTCTCGTACCGAAGCATCATAGTAGTAATAACCCCATCTCCTAAAATATCCAACCGTAGACAATGAGATAATGATTTCGCAATATCCACCTTAACTCTTACCCTCAAAAACTTACCTACATAGTCTCCTGAAGCACCACCATCGACCTCAAGAACATCACCAATCATACCACCCAAAAACCTCCCTATCTCTCTCGTCATACAGAGAAGAGGAATTTGATGAATTTGCACCCAAAAGTCTGCCTGATTAAACCGTAAGGACTCCAAGGAGCCTTTCCCTACAGGTCTTTCCATAGCTATAAGCGCATTATCGAAACACCACGGACCACCTAACAACACTCTATTAAGATCATACTCATCATTAAAATGAAACGAAAATATATTACCCGAAACTGATTCAATCTCCACACCTTTCCTCACCTGCCAAAATTTGCCAATAACCCTCATAAAAGCCCCTCTATTCACTCTCTTACTAGAAAGAATTTTACCCACTAAACATAACGATAACCTATGCTTAGCCTCAATCATAAGCTTCCCATCAAGTAATTGAATAGGAATATCACGAGTACTAATAGAAAGAGATGCACACATCTCAGCAATATCCTCTGAATCCATAACAGAAAAAGAGAAAGAAAACCAATCACAGCAAGCTAAAACAAGTGCACAAATAAAAAACTACCCTCGCTCAACTTTTCAGAGAAAAAAAGAGGAGAGACTTTCCGTGATATTTTCTTCCAACGGCCGTTATAGATCGATCAATATTACTTGTATATCTTTGCATTGAAGGCTTCTCATCATATCTCTTGCTTCCTGTAGATCCTTCAAATTATCTCATGATTTGGCATCCTATGGAGTTTAAATCAATTTTGAAGGTTGATATGTCTATATTCATGCATGATGCATTATATTTCAAGTTTTAGAATCGAGATATATATATATTTTTTTATAAATTCAACAACTTTAATTAGTAAATTTATTTACTATTGAGTCGATAAATACAAAGATTTTTTTTAATAAATTTCATAAACATATATACATATATATTAAAAAAAAAAATCCTTATATTAATGTGTTATAACGAATTAATGGTTTCAAAGGTGAACCTAAAACCGATCCATTATATTATGGCCTGTTTTAATGGGTTGACCCAATAATAACCCGATCTGATAAACTAGACCTATCAACCGCTATTTTCGAATGGGTTTGGGTCGTGTTAATGGGTCGTATGAAATTTTGCCAGGTGTTGATCGTTGATGGTGATGATAGGGTAATCAAACTTGTGACAAACAAGCCAGATATGGCAACAAAATCTCATCCTTTTGGGTTTCACATTCAGCCTCCATATATTTAGTTGGGCAATTACCAACTTGGTCTTGGACTTTTTTTTTTGAAATTCCAAGTTGTTTGCGATTTTTACAAAAGTGACCAAATTGATCCTTACATTTTTTCCAAGTACCAAATTTGTCTCTCTTCTTTTAGAAGTGACTAAAATAGTCTCTCTAACGGTTTAATGATGTTAAATATAACAGTTGACTTTAGTTAACAATTTTAGTTAAAGTATGTAAATACCATTTATTTGTCATATTAGAGCAAATTGTTTTTTCTTTTGTGCATTAAATTCACCATTATAATTACAAAAAAAAAAAAAAAAAAAAAAAATCTAAAAATATTATTAATGAATCACCATTTGTACCTTTTTTAATTAAAATTTTCTTAAAAAATCTAAAAATATTGTAATAAGACAATGTCATTACACCCTTAGTATCATTCATTCATAGTTTAGTTTTTTACCTTTTTAATATATATTTTTTTTCATTAATATTATATAAGCACTGTTGTTAAAATTATTCAAAAATCAAAACCCACAAAAAATAAACAAAAATATATGTGTTAAAAAAAAAAAAACTGTTCATGCATGTGTCATTATTATATTGTTTATGAGTAAAGTACAATTTTACCCCTACACAGTTAAAGTTAACTGACAGAACTTAGTTGGGGGGACTAATTTGGTACTTGGAAAAAATGTAAGGACCAATTTGGTCACTTTTATAAAAGTCACAAACAACTTGACCTTAATATAATTTTGCTGTGTGACTGTGTCCATTTAATTCTTGATACCATCAATGGCAATTGGATTTGGCAGCAATGTTTCTATATAATAATATATTTTTTTTTATCTAAAATGACTTTTAACAAAAAAAAACTATATATACTGTGGTCAATGTGGTTTGGTTGTAGGAATGCCCATTCAGTTTGGTAATGTCACATGTTCGAGTCGTTGTCAAGAACACGCATTAAGTTTGGTAATATCACATGTTTGGGTTGCCGCCAAGAACACAGTTTAGTAGAGCTTAGTTTGATAACATAACGTAAGTGTGGTATTAAAAATACAAAAAACAAAAACAGTATATATAATCTGTGGCACATTTAAACCAAAGGTGGCGCCAAGTTTTCGAAGCCAACAGTCTCAGCTTCTCTTACTGGGCAAATGAGTATCCCAAAACCAGCACCAATCCATACACCATCTCTGTCACCAACCACACACCATTGGCCATCTCTGGTCTTCTTTCACTTCACACTTTTTTTTTTCACTTATAAACAAAGAATTTCTCTCACTTTCTCAGCTTCTCTCTCTCTACTCCGCAACATCTGCAAAGCTTGACGCGTTTCTCTAGCTTTTTCGACACCTGGTCTCTCCCTACTGGCCGCCATTCTTGCAGTACCAACGTTTAACACCACCACCACTACCATCACATTCTTTTTCAATCTTCAATCTCACTACATATACAACTCACACACACTACACAACAACTATCTGATATATTCCAATGGAGAACTACACAACTTCTAATAACCAAGTTACAACAACCATAGCCGAAGAAATCAACACAAAAACAAACTTTCAACCGATGAACTTGTTCTCTTCATCAACAACACTTGATCCTCAACACTGTTATTTTCAATCACCTCACTTTCAAAATCCACAATTTTCTGGTCAATATTTTTCTGCATATCCCCCTCTGTATCCTTTTCAGTTTGGTGATCAAAACGGTGTCGAAATTGGAGCTGCTGCTAGACCAAATGGGTTGACAAAACAAAGAGGTTTCATGGATCCACAAAAGACTAAGATTGCAAGAATCAAGCGAAAACTAGCACGAATAAAGGCCATCAACTCTCAAAGAAATGCTTCTTCTTCTTCTGTGAGTTCTTCTTCAAATCAAACAGATTCTAGGAGATCATCACTATCGATGTCTGTTGCTCACAACCGAGATCTATACAACTTCTTCTCACCAGATAACAAAGTGGGTTTGTGTCAAATTTTCAACTTGAGATCTCTGATCATCAGTGTTTTTGTCTTGTTATTATTTTATGTGTTTAGCAAAGTGAGCTTTGTCTTGCAGAGACTTCGAGTGTTGCTGAAGAAGCAATTGAAAAACAGTGATGTAGGTAATCTGGGGAGGATTGTTCTTCCAAAGGTGAGAGATTTTTTTCTCGATCATTCAATAATCAATGTGGTTTAATTAGTTATGGCGTGGTCAATTTTTTTTTTTTTTTTTTTTTTTTTTCCTATTCTTTTTATTCATTTTTTTGACTCCAAGAAAAGATGATAGAAGAGAGGAGCCAACCATCATCTTACATTTGATTAACTCTTATTGACCACCACTAAAATGGTTTTTGATTAATAACTTCCCTTCCTGATTTCTCGATTTCCTCACCCAAAATAAAGCAATTACAAACAGATAAAAAGATTTTTAAAAAAATGTATATTATTATCACTCATTATAATTATCTTTATAATAATATAATTATTTACAATTGGCATTTCAGTGTTTTTCAATTCTAATTATTGAAATCAACCGGATGAAATTGTCAAACACACACCATGAGGTTGTGCGTTTGAGTGTCTCCTCCTCTTCAAACATCAAATTATTGTAATATTTTTTAAAAAAAAATTCAAATATTGAAATATAAAATCTAATGTGTTATTTTTTTGTTTTGCTGCATCATTATTCAGAGAGAAGTGGAGGAAAACCTTCCAAGTCTCTCTGATAAAGAAGGAATCAAAATAGTGATGAGAGATGTCTATTCTGACCAAGTTTGGACTCTCAAGTTCAAGTAAGTTTGGTCTATCTTCTTATTTTTTTTCCTTATTTGGAAATTCCTTTAAATCAGTAAATGTATGTTGTTGTCTGGTGATCATATATAACACAGGTACTGGTGTAATAACAGAAGCAGAATGTATGTTCTTGAAAATACAGGTAAAAATCCCACTTCATTTTTTTTTTTTTTTTTTCCCATTTTAGTACTCCAACTTTCTTTTTGGTCTTCAAATTAAAAACTTATTTTCCATGTTCAAAAATTTCTTTTTCAATCTACAGGAGATTTTGTAAAGCAAAATGGGCTGGAGTCTGGAGATTCCCTTACTTTTTACGAGGATGAGAGCATGAATTTCGTGAGTTGATCATCTTCCTTGTTAAAATAAATGTGATGTACAGCTTCTTCATGTTTTCACTATCAAAGTTGGATTTTTTTATAATAAAAATGTTGAAGGGGTACAAAGTTGATATATTTCTTTGGAAGTAACGGCCCTAAAATGGATAAATTTTTTTTTACTGCTTTGAGCTTCTAAAACAAGTGCTTTTTTTAGTATAGAGCAAGGTTCATGTGTTTCTATTGCATAGTTTGATTTTGAAAACTAGCTGTTTCCTGAAAACATGGTTAACTATTTGTGTACGTTCTAACATTCCTTGTTGTGACTTGTATGTGACAGTATTTCTCCATTGAAAAGGTGGAAAAACCAGCAGCCAATCAGCCCTCCAACAACATCCAGACATCATCATACAACATTCTAAACACAGTACCACCATCACCACCACCATTGATGAACCAAGCTAGAGATGAATTAGAAGAAGCATCTTTAGCATTACTCATACAACAACTTAACCGTAAAGAACAAGAAGAAGAAGCTAACTACAACTTCATCATATCATCATCATTGGCGCCGCAAATTATGGACTATGAGGAAGCAAACAACGGTCCATGTAGTACTACTATACACAACATAAGTACTCATGATCAGGACCTCGGAAACCACCATCCCCACTTGGTGCAGCCACCGGGTCATGTAGATGAATACAACAATACTGCTGATCATGATTGCTATGGCGGCCTGGATATGCTGCCGGATGTTAATAAGTATTATCATTTTTCTCTATAGAGCATGAAGAACTTGCTTTCATGCCTTTCAAGTGGAAGACATTAATACTGAAAAGTACGTCTAGTGATTCATAGTTGATAATTATTTGATTTTTCAATTTTTATACTGTACATGACATGAACATGATTATGGTTTACCAGGGATTGGGAGGATACATAGATATGGATGAGTATACCAAACAAAAAAAAAAAAAAAAAAAAAGGAATTGGTTGAATTTTTTGTATATGTTTTGTTTCTCTTATGTAAATTAATTCTTCCAGATGATGAATAGAAATTTATATATATATATATATATATATATTTTATTTCTTTCATTAATTTTTGTTTTTGTTTTTGAAATTATATAATTAACTATATGAGTTGTAAGTACGTATGGCATTGGATATGAAATTTAATGTTTAAATATTGGAATGGTAATCAGTTTAACGAAATAATTAATGAGAAATTTATTAAGTGACATGAGTTGTTCAACATTGATTATCAAGTTTTCTTGTGTGGTGGAACCCAAAATCTTAGAGAATTAAAGTGATGATAAGCTTCATTAAATGTTAAATTAACCACTTGACTCTTTGGTTTCTCAACCATTAGATCCACTTACCAAAGAGAAAAAAACTGGGATGTGTGTGCATTAAAATTAAATAGTATTACTAATTTTTTTATGAAAGTAATATTATTCATTTATTCCTATTATGCGAAGCAATTGAAGAGAATTTTTTTTTTTTTTTTTTTTTGAAAAGGACAAACAAATATCATTCATGATCATATATACATCTCTAACAGTTGAATTTAAAGTAGGAATTTAAACAAAATTTGATGTTAGAATTTTCATGTAATTGGATATATATCAGAACTTTATTTTAAAAAAATAAAATAAAAATGAATGAATAAAACATCTAAATAGCACTATCAAGAACATAATTAGAAATCTTATTATTTTTCAAGCACCATTTGGCACAACTTTCACATGTTCATGAAAGATAATCTGTGGTAGATGGGAAGCCTTCTTTTATAAGGTGACACATTTATTTTTATTTTTATTTTTTCACATTACCCTTTAGTAGAGATGGTATAGTAGTGACCCTCTTCCATAGTGGTAGTGAAGAGTTTGAGTCCCATCATGCATATTTTACAAGCATGTGTGGGGAGTTTTCTCCCAGTGTGTGGAAGTAGGTGACACTTTTTTTTACACTAAACAAAGAATTGTATAACACTAAAAACAACAATTTTAGCCTAACAATATTCTAGGTTCGAGTTGCTATACCGACATGTGATATATATATATATATATATAATTTTGTAAACCCCTCACACGCCTATACCATGAGGTAGCGGGTTCGAGTTCTTCCTTTCCTTAGAAAAACCCCCAATTTATACAATAGCATAATACTTTTTTTTTTTTTTTAAATAGTTTTGTTTTTCAATGATTAATGGTACATTTACTAATGAAAAATAAAGAGAATCAAGTTTTATATGAAAGAGAATTGGGAGATGAGAGGGTAACTTAAAATCCCTTGTTTGTGGGGTCACTTAATTTAATTCACAACATTTTTTTTTTTTTGTTAAAAACAATGTAATCATAAGTCGGAAATTAAGTTTCCTTTCCCTAGTTAGGATATCCGATAAATAAACACGAGATACTTTACCAAGTAAACACTACATTTTATAAAGTATGATGCATGGCATGCCATGTTATAAGCGAATTTCTAGGGTAGATAGTAACTATTAGTTTAACATTAGTTAAATCACTATAATGTATTTTGAAAAAAACTGTGTGCAGTACTCCTGGTTGTATACTGCATTGTTGTAGAACATATAAGAGATTGGGGTCGAAACCAAAAATAGTTGGGGGCCTCATTGGGGGGCATTGCTCCTAGTGCTCACGTCCTCAACAAGGGCTATGCACAAATGATGTATATCAAAACAATGACTCTTTATAGGTGTGTACAATAATTATAATGGAAAACCCAAATAAATACTCTCAAATTTGTGCATCCAAATCACAAATTCTTGTAATATCTCAGTTTTTAATTGTGATAAACAAAACTGAAGTAGTTCAGTTGTAAGACCCTCACACAGTCGGATCTATATCAATGATTTGTGGCTTCAAGTCGAATCCTCCTCTACCAATTCTTAAAAACAAAAAAAAAAAATTCTAATACCTATTAGCTAGAGGTGAGCATAAGGGATTTGGATCCAAATCTATCATTTTCTCACCTCATTTTGTCCCCACTTTGTCCTCATCTAAATCAATGGTCTGAATTAATTATATCTGGTTGAGTAAAACATAACAATTAATAGAAATAATCTAATATCATTGATTTGCTATATTTTAGATTTTGTGTCAATAAATTATGAAGGGGAAAATAATGTGAGGATAGAAAAGGTGAGGAGAGGATTCAGATCAAGCATAAGATAATTTGTTTCGGATTAAGCTAAACCGTTAGAATATCAGTTTCATATTCGGATTAAATTTAGAGGTGTCAAATGGGTCGGACCCGGGGCTACCCGGCCCATCTAAAAATGAGTTTGTGGGCTCCCCTACCCATTGAGAGACTTTTTAGATAAGAAGCCTCCAACATCTATCACTCTCCAGTGAACACAACAACAAGAGCTCATCATCATCCATGGCAACAGCCACAGCAACAACAGCAACACCTCTCTCTTCTTTCTCATCACTCTCTATCTCTCTCCACACCACTCCTCGTCTCTCTTTCCTCTCCACCACCAGACTCTTCCCAAAACTCGCTTTCAGTAGTCTCATTTGCAGAGCGTCTTCGTCGTCATCCGACAATCCGCCAACAGAAATCGACACCTCCTTCTTCGACAAATTCAACCCAAATGCAGATGAAGATGTCGTTTTCGACCCACCAACCCCACCTGAAGACTACGTCTCACCGCCTTCCTTCGACGACCTCCCTGAAGAGGACGAGGAGGAGATCGCCGCCGCCTTCGAGGAGCTCTACGGACCCGCGTATTCGGGAATCAGCGTTCTGGGTAAAGACATTAATGTGATGGATTCCAAAGTGAAGAAGACGGGCGCGCTTGGGAAGACGAAGAAAGAGAAGATCAAGGACGGGTTCGATGAGAGAGTGGTTCAGGTTCGAAGAGTCACGAAGGTCGTCAAAGGAGGAAAGCAATTGCGTTTTAGAGCTATTGTTGTTGTTGGAGACAAGAAAGGTCAAGTGGGTGTTGGTGTTGGTAAAGCTAAAGAAGTCATTGCTGCTGTGCAGAAATCGGCTGTTAATGCTAGGAGGAATATTATAACTGTGCCCATGACAAAGTACTTGACTTTCCCGCATAGGTACAATACAATCTTTGCTGATTTTTTTTTTTTTTACTTGTTTCTTTGAGTTTGGTTGGTTGGTTTTTTATTGATTTTGTTGAGGTTTTTGTCTGAATTGTTTGTGGTTTCGGTTTCGGTTTTAGATGCATTGTGCGTGGTAATGTGGGTATGACTAGAATGTGAAAGTTAGATTATATTGATGGTTGTTTTGGTTGATTATGGACTGCTATAGGTATGCTTTTAATCTCCCTCATTTTATCAAGTTTCGTTGGGTTTTGAATTATGTGTGTGTATTGTCAACAGGATGTGAAATTGGGTTGAGGTCAAGAACGGAAAATTGTGTTTTTGGTTTAGTTAATCTGTTGGAATTCTGATTGAGTTGTGTTTGGTTTTTGTAGTTTGGTTATCTGTGTATTTTAGGATTTATGGTTGTCAATACTCAATAGAGAGTGAACTTGTTTAATCCAACATTTGGATAGGTGGAGGTCACTAAATCAGAAATTGTATGATAGAGAACTCCGGCGAATGAGATTTTAGCCCTTTGTTTGTTTTTATGGGTTCAACGAATGGTTATTTTGAAATTTGCATTTTCAGGCTGTTAGATTAAAACATGTCAAGGTCGGGTTTATGTGGGATTGTGGGAAGCTTGTTATATCAGGCTTCTTTGTCAGTTTAAGATGCATAGCTACAAATAGAATGTGAAATTGGGTTATGTCAAAGAATGGTGAAGTGAATCAAAATTCAGTTTGAACGAGTATGCAGTCTCATGAATTTTTAGCAGCTTTGAAGTTCTGTTAGTTTAGGGAAGAATGTGGTTTGAGACAGAATGTTGTATTGCATTGTGCGGAGATTAGGTTGATGTGGACTGTTGTTTTATAAACATAACACATGCGAAGCTCTGTTTGAATGGGAATGAATTATCTGGAATAGTCTCCATGCAGCCAAAAGTTTGAAATTTCACTATTTCAGTAGTGGATATTGTTTGTTAAGGCCTAATTAGTAAAATTTTGGTTATTCGCCACTCAGCATTGCAGATCTATGGTGAGTGTTTACTTTTGGTCATTGGTGTTGGTGTCACGCGTTATGTGGTAGATTGGTAGTTATAAAGGTAAAGTCATAGCTACGGGGTTCTAGAGGTTTTATTAGTAAGGAATATATTGAAGCCACCAGGTGAAGTAACTAAAATCATTTGAAGCCTCTGCAAGTTAAAAATTGGATTTTGAAGGCTTTCATAGTTTCAGAGAGTGGAGTTACTATCAAACTCAGCTGATTCATAGATAGTGTTGTGAACTTCCTTGCATCTTGCTGTGCAATTCATTACCGGGAAGTGGAAGCTTTTTATATTAGAAAAAAAAAATGAAAGAGAAAGACATGTCGTATATGGACTGAGGTAATTTGGATTTATTTTTCCCTTTTTTGTTAAAAATGAAAATAAAAATTAGTTAAAAAGACTAGAACTATTGCTTGTCCACCACATCGCCCCCTTTCTGGTTATCCAAGACATATAACGTAAAACCTGTTGAGGAAATATTAGTATATACCTATTTTAGTAGTCAGTTATGGGAGCTTATGATGAAACCTTCTTCATGAACTACAGAACTGGCATGTCTAAAAACTTTCCTGTTCTGTTGATTTTTCATTTAAGGATGAAGATTTGTATAAGTTTCGTCATGACTCATGATAGATTATAGAAAAAGTCAATTAAGAGTTTTCGCTTGTAACAAAAGTTGAAGCCCATGCCCCAATGCCAGATAATTACATATCGCAAATGGGATTTACATTGTGCAATTTGATTCAATGCTAAAGTACTTTGATACCAGTATTTCATTTATGAATTCTGTTGAGCAAACAATTGGCAGGTCTGATGGCGATTACGGGGCAGCTAAGGTGATGCTTAGACCTGCTTCACCCGGTACTGGAGTTATTGCTGGAGGAGCTGTGAGAATTGTTCTCGAAATGGCAGGTGTTGAAAATGCTTTGGGAAAACAAATTGGGAGTAACAATGCCCTCAACAATGCTAGAGCCACAGTTGTTGCAGTGCAGAAAATGAGGCAGTTCCGTGATGTTGCTCGTGATCGCGGTATCCCCATGGAAGAACTGTGGAAGTGATGTTTTAAAAGCAGCTCAAAACACATCCCCTTTCAATTGTAGATTCTATGTACAAGTGTATTTTGTTATGCAAGCCAGCCAAAACACGAAATTCAGACATCTATTGAGCTTGTGGCTTAACAAGAACAAGCCTTTGAGCTTCTAGGTTGTAGAATGTTTTCTTTGGTGTCTATGGATACTCATTTCTTGAAAATATGGAAAATTTGTTCCAGAATTTATGGTTTCATTCTGCACTGCCCAAGGATGGATCCATCTTCTGCTGCAGAAGCTTGAACTCCATAAAGATACCTCAAAATTCTTAAAATTTCTCTTCTTGTCAACTAAATTGCTTGCAATTATTAATGGCGATGTGTTCGGATTCTCATATTGATACCGGAAAATAACACTTGTAGCAAAAGGGTTCTGCCACTAGTCTGTAAGATTCGTTAGATCGTTAGATTTCAATCTAATGGTTCAAATAAAAGAAGAGTATAAAAAAATGTTATCTGAAAAAAAAAAAACAGAGCACCAGTTTCAGACTTACAAATCTAAAATCTAGTACGATCTTATGTTAGTAACTGTTATTGCTATCATTGCCACCATTCTTCCTCTTAGTGGAGAAATGACCCTTGTGAGGCCAAACCATCAATGATAAATCTAGAAGAAGCCATGAAACACCAATAAAGAGAGGCATTATAAGAACCTCTGCACCTGCACCTTTAAAAAGAGATTTAACTCCTTCATTTTTCAGGATTTGAGAAAATGCATTCCAGCAATTCTTATACTTGACAGCTTCTCCTGACCTCATCATCATCCTTCGACGCACAGTATCCATCGGATATGTAGGCAACTTAGAACAAATAATGTTCAATGCGTATTTCGCCATTGCACCAGCCTCCGGTTTATTCTGCAAAAAAAATAATAATTAACAAGCATAACATTGTATTAGTTAATATATTACGATTCTCATAACCGTAAAAAAAGCCATGAATGAAAGAACCCTGTTTCATGTTTCCACTGACCTGCAACCCTAGCAAGGCAAACGAAAGTTGCACCGATGGGATTAGCGCAACGCGCATTCCTAGGGAAATTATTTGGGCTGGAAAAATCTCTTAAAGTGTAATATTATATCCACGATAAAGTCCAACAATACCGTCTGACCTAAGTGTTTTCCTAAATACGTCAATTATACCATTAAATTGCCTTTTTTCGACCTTACTACAGGTACTAATATCATTGGCAAGACGAGTTTGGGCGTATTCGAGGGGATAAACCAAAAACTTGTATGTAGCAATAGCAAGAAAGTTTGCTGCAAGCCACTCCTTGTAGCCATCTTTGTCCTCAGAGTTGTATAGACTCCCAATAAAACAATTGTTCAGAGGCTCTCTTATAACCTGTTTCACATTTTAAAGTTGTAAGGATTCAGGGAAATAATCACAACAGTTGAAATGTCACACAACACAAGAAATAGAAAAACAAATTTGCGAAAATAATACCATGGAGAATATTCGTTCAAGGATATATGCAGTGTTTCCTCTCCATAGAGACCTGATACCTTCACTTCTAATAGTTCTGGCAAAGCAATCACCAATTCCCTTATACGGATGAGACAGCCGACCTGACTTGATCATCTCGTTTTGGCATTGAGTCAGGAAAACCACTCGCTTAATTGGAGCAGTTGCCATTGTAGAGGCAAACCGGATAAGGATTGCATGTATTTGGAGAGAATTATATTTGCCTTTTTCAGATGGGGCTCCCACAAAAACTGGCGATGTAGGTGTTACAGTAGATGAAGCACTGCCTTGGCATGCTGGACGGAAAAGTCTGCGAGAAACCCCATTTGCATACGCAAGTACACCGCATACCCCTGTAGATGAGGCTTGAGATTTGTGAAAAGTGTTTATGAATGAGAATGGTTGGCCTTGTATCTTCACATATATTGATGGATGCAGTGATGATCCATTTTCCATTTTGCAATTCACTTGACTGACCTGCATTGAATCACCTAATCAAGCAGCAAATGAGAGGAGCTGTGGATTTTCTGGATCATAAATGCATAAAAGTATTCAAAAGCCAAAAGGATTCTTTTAAGGAGCTAGAGTTACAACATGATTGACAATTGATTGCTTGTTTGAACAGCTTAAATACTCAGTTATTGCACCACAATATTTCTCCCCATTGCTAGAACCAGATATTGGAAACACACACAAGCATTGCAGACCCATTTGTATAATTACTAGCAAGCAAAACATATCAATATGTAACAGATCAGACTGATTGTAGAAGTTCTACAGTACTCTTTTGAATTACATGACTAATTATCCCCAATACCCATCTTCTCTTTTTTCTTAAAATTCACTTGAAGTTCTTCTAAATTAGTTCCACTATGTTTATTTTCCTCTTCAAGCACCACAAAAAAGAACATCAACCAAACAAACAAACAAATACACAAAAAGTGATTTCTTTTGATAAAAAAAACATGAACTTTTATTTTCTTGATTTCCATGAAAATTTCCAAGAATAAAAAAAAGCACATAATAATAAATAATCACTTGAAATTCTAACCAGCTACAGCTTCAGTAAACTCATCAAACACATTATTCAATAAATTTAACAGCACAATAACACACACACATATATAAAAGCAACAGCATTGCAAAACATATACATACAGTAAACAGGGGTTCTATCGACCGCTACTGAGACTGTGCAAGCTTCTGTTTGGCTCCTGGAGAAAACAAGAAAAGGAAAGTTTACATTTTTTTAAAAGCAAAACCGAAAAAAAACCCATTTTTAAAGTGAAGAGAAAGTAAACATTGAACGTACTATCAGTTCATAACAGGATACTAAGATAGGCAAGCTGGCCTGCGTCCAGTTGAAAGTTGAGTAGACAGTTTTCTTCTTTCGTTCATGTAAAGGGATGGTGTGGACCGTTCGATGCAACAGATCCTACGGCGGAAATTTTTTTTTTCCACCTGTAAGATTCGGTAGATTTCAATCTATGGTTCGAATAAAAATAGAATTTTTAAAAGTAAAAATTGAAGGGGTAATTGCACAAACATCCTATAAAATTTGAAAAAATTATACGATACGACAGTTATATATATATATATATGTAAATTTCCTCTGACCTTTAAAAAATGTTATATAAACATCCTCTACTGTTAGTTGGAATCGGTTAATTCTTAATGATTAATGGTCAAATGTGTTAAAAGTGTAAAATACCTTTATTTTATTTTTAAAAATTAAAAACAACATATAAAAGATCGATATATTAAGAAAAAAATCTTTTAAAATCAAGTAAAATCCGGGTAATCCAAAAAAAAAAATTAATTAATATATTAAAACAAATTAAAAAATTATAAACAAAATAGAAATTAAAAAATTCCTTAAAATTAGTATTTTAATATAAATAAAAATCATTACCTAAAAAAAAAAAAAAACTTTGTCTACCTTCCATCATCGACCTTCAACCTTCCATCATCATTAACCTGAGAAGGAGATTGAGTCAAGCCTCCATCAACATAAAGTAAGAAAAGGAGAATATAGTTGAGGAATGCAAAAGAAAACCCATGTATGAGAAGCGGACATCCAATACTAAAAACAACTCCACATGACATTCGTTTATCAAAAACTAAGAGCATCTTTGATGTAAGAGTGACTTGTGAAAAAAAAAAGATGTCACATATGATAAATAGATATTCTATTAAAAAACCGTATCTTCAATGTAGCTGTCTATATTCAACCTCACGTTGATGTGGCAAGAAAAATATTAAACATTGTCAACATGACCGTCTACTTCCAGGCGGCCTATTGTACAACTATTTTTTTGGTTGACTTAGCAAGTAATTAAAATTGATATTAATTTTTCATCTATTTTTGGTAAGGAAATAAAATAGAAAATAAAAAATGAAAAATGTAGGGTTTTTTTAATTTTATTTTTTATTTTTTATTTTTTTTAATTTTATTTTTAACAGTAAAAATATTGGATTCAAATCAGAGAGAAAACCAAAAGTAACCATCCAAAACATTAAACTTTTGTTTATAACCACTTTTGAAATTATAATTGTTAATAACCACTTTTTTGAGAAATCACCTCAATACCCACATATATATAAACCCTAAAAACCAAAAACAACAGCAGTGGAGATTAAAAGAAAAATATTGGAACATTCTAGAAAGAGAGTAAAGGAGAAAAGAGAGAAGAGAGAAAGAGACATTGTCGCCAAGAGAGAAAAGAGAAAGAAGTGGTGTCGCAGGGAGAGAAGAGGGCATCATCGTCGTCACCGGAGCAGCCGGAAGAGAAGAGGTTGCCGTCACAGCCTGGAGACAAACCCACCATTCTCTTCTCACTTTGACGTTTTTATTGTGATTTCATGTTAAGAACATGTTTAGGGAATAATAAATGTTGAAATGTATCAATTTTGGGGGTTGATTGAGTTGAGGTCTAGTATTTTGGATGATTTGAGACTAGATGTTGGAGTTTGGTTTGAAAAAAAAAAATAAAATTGAAAGAGTGAAATCTTCGACAAACTTGAAATGTTTTGTGAAAACTTGAAGTCATGCTTTAAATCTCTAACATAAAACTTGAAATCTTCTAAAAAACTTGACCTTCGAACCAATGAAACTTGAAATCTTCTGAAAAAAACTTGATTGAAGTCTTGCCTAGAAACTTGAAATCTTACCCAGAAACTTGTCAACATTTCAAGTTTTTACATAAGATTCCAAGTTTTTGAACTAGTGATCTTGAAATCTTCTGGAAAAAACTTGAAGCTTTATTTAATTCGATTCTTCACAAAAACACACAAAAGTGATGCAATAACGCTAAACTCATGTTAAGGTCACTGTTTGAAACTCAATTAATGAACAAATGAAAGATATTTACACACCAAATACTGATTTAGAGCAAATCGAAATTTTTGTTTCAAGTTTTCACTTCTTTAAATCTTCAATGCGATTCTGAAATCAAACCATCTCCTAGTTAGTTGATTTGCAGGAATAACAATGGTTCAACCATATTGGTATTTGATTTGTAGGAAGATGAACAACGATTGGAAATCGTTGATGAAGAATGATTAAAGAAGAAGGAAGAATAAGGTCAAAAAATAAGAAAAGAAAAGACAAGCTAAAAAATAAGAAAATTAAATAGAAATATTAATTTGGGGGCATCTTGATAATTTATGGACACCCACTGAATTTTTTTTCAAAACATGGTTATTAACAATTAAAATTTCGTATGTGGTTAAAAACTAATTTCTCATGTTTAGAGTGGTTATTTTTGGCAATTTCCACTTCATAAGGATTTATATGGAAGGGTATAGAATACACTATGATATAAAAGCCCATGAGCCATGGCCTAGTACAGGAATGGGTAGTCCAACCAGAAAACCCATGGGCTTCCTATTGAAGAAAGTTTACAATGCTTAGAAAATCAAGACACTTCAAATGGGCCGGCTTAAAATTTTGAAGCCCAGGTTGGGTTGAGGGAACAGTGCAGAAAATCATATTGTAAGATTATAAATTACGAAAATATTATAAATTGTGAAATTTTGATATTACTCAACTTAATATTCTGAAGGTATAATGTTCTATATTTAAAGATAATAGAAGTAAAGTAAATAAATCTCAGCCATTTATTATACATATCATCAAATCTGTGTAGATCAGGATAAATATAAGATCAGCAGAGGATCTAAATTCTATTTTTAAATGAGGAGAATTATTTTCAAGTACTTTAGATTAGGAAAAAAATCAGCAGAGGATCCTGACCCTTAACTAAAACATAACTAAAACAAGCAAAAACAACAACAGAGTGTGTTCTCTACACTGGCAATCGAGGCTGCTCCATCATTCCGCCTCCTTTGAACCGATCCCAAATGCCGACAAGTTGGAAAACAGTTTTCATCATGATCATCCGGTAAAGCCAGCAGCAGATGCTTATAATGAAGTCGCGTGAGAGAACAACAGACACAAATGCCCATGGAATGAAAATCAAACGTCCAGGCAAGCCTGGGAGGAACATGGAAATCAGAGAGACCGAAGAAAGAGATCCTGATATGACAGCAACATTGATGTTGTAAAATTTTGATTGAATATTAGCTGCAAGTGCAACACAGTAGACAAATGTTGCCAACAAAAACACCCACAGATTTGTTGGGTGTGTTTCGAAGGAGTACTTATTTGTGGCTTGATTATTATTGATCACTTGGAGAAGGGAAATAAGCAACGGATTCAGAAACCCAAACACTGCATGGTATGGCATCCAGGAAGTCATGAAATTCTGTTCGCTGCACGTACACGTACGTAGTAAGCATGAGCCATGTTAACTTGTTTGTCATAGTTAATACAAACAAGAAAATGTTTATGATATTACCTGTCACAGTTGTGAGCAACACAGCCGCACTTGTGCTTGATTGTTTTCTTAGACGGATTTCTTAACCTCCATATGACGGTGCTATTTCTCTGGACTCGATGACCACCTCTCCCATGCTCTTCCATATATATCCAAGCTTTGTCTCTTGTAGTCTCTAGACTTCATTATATGGATTGGAGTACAATTAGGCTTTCATTATATAACGATCAGGCCGATTAGCAGACGTGTTTACTACTCCTTTCAACAGTAAGCAACCTTCCTCTTTCTTCTTAATTGTCTTGTCGATCGATATATTTTCGTATTTTCATACTTAAAGTCGTCGTAAGCTGTAAGCTCGATCCCTAGCTCCCTCTTATATGTTGCTATCAAAGTAAGGTTCCTATGAGAATATCAGCTTCTCCCCATAAAAAGTCTTGCAATTTTCCTTGATGGAAGTGTCGTTTTCTTTTCCTACCAATATATACCGTGAAGAATATAATGTTCTTTTTACTGCCATGGAGAGTTAGAACGAATAAAGTATAGGCATGACGAAATTTTCAAAGTTGATATATAAATTACATAAATTCGTAGATTTTTTTTGGGAGGAGAGAACTCGAACCCGAAGGATTTTACCATCAGATCAATCTCATACTCTCATCTCATCGATATATACATTTCCACTTTCTATTAATAGGAACTTACACGTAATTACTATTTTTTGTAATGTTAGTTATCAAAATTCATTAGTTATAACTATTGATACATTAATACAGAGTACAGACAACGGAGAGATTCCGTAACTTCTTCTAAATTTTGACTCTTTCTAAAATTTATTAGTCCATATTAACTTAACACTTTTTGACTTAATTTTGATAATTTACTTAGAGAAGACCCATTGCCATTGTATTAAAAATGTAACGACTAACATGGATCCAGTTACAGTTAGAGGAAAGAAAACGGTTTATCAAATTTTGTTTACAGATAGATTTTATTGATCTTATCGTATATAATAAAATTCATATTGAAATTCATTTTTTTTTTTTTTTTTTTTTTCAATAGGTTTCATCAATGTCCTTACTTGATGTTAAAATAAAGGGTCTCTCTCTTTAAAAATCCAAAGTATAACAATTCTAGTCATTGTCATGGACTTAAACAGGATTTAACACCAGAGTAAGCTTGAATAAATTTTCTCGTGTGAATCTCGACGATATGAGAACAAATTATTGATTGAAAAACAAAGATACATCTACTAACTTACTAAGGAGACATGACGAGCACCTTATAAAAGGCATATTCTATAGAAAGGAAATATAATAGAGACAACTTACAAACAAATCTATGAGTTAGGGGTCGTTTGTTTTTTTGTCTGAAGACTGAATAGTTCTGAAGTTTACTGAAGACTGAATCGTGACTGAAACCTGAATCTGAATGACATGTTTGTTTTTTTTATCTCACATCTGAATGTACTGTCAACATGTTTGTTTTTTAAAAATAAAATTGTCTGAAAAGAAGTAATTTTACATCTATACCCATGTTAAACAATTATACATATAATATATAATAAAA